>CM062804.1:971331900-972018539 GCA_031772625.1 Pinus tabuliformis | reverse complement strand
AAAATTATGCATAAATCATACGAGCAAGCCTATTGAAAATCTAAAGAGCTACGATGCTAATATGCATAAAAATCAAAAATAACGCATAAAAAGCATATATGCAAGGCATAGTGAACCTTTAGAGCTACGATCCAAATCGAAAGAAAAATAAGAAAAAAAAAAATATAAGAAAAAGGAAAAACTACATAGAAACCTATATCAAAAATTTACTAAGTATATTATTAATATTTTGAAAAAAATTATTAATATTTTAAGGATAATTTATTGTAATTCAAATGACCAAAAAACAACATATAAATAGATGGACAACTTGATTTTTGACCTAGCCAAAAATAATTTCAAGTAATCTTGTAGAAAAGAGTTTTTAATTTATGTTTTTGAAGTCTACAATAGAATCACCAAGGTCAAAAACCTATTGGGCACCCAAAACTTTGAAGTTTAACAACATTAATCTAGATAAAACCATGTCTGAATTTATCAAAATATTGCCAAAATTTTCATGCTTTTCAGTGAGAAAAATAATGACAATTTAGTAACATGTGGGAAAAAGTTATTAATATTTCTAGGTTTTTCTTATCTTTACCTTTTTAAGGATAAGGTAAATTAAGAGCTATGCAAATAGAAAGAAAAATAAAACATAAAACATAAAACAAATAACATAAAAAAGAAAAAGAGAAAGAAAGATAACACATAAACATATAACCCAAATCTTAATGAAAATTTACAATCATTTTATAAAAAAGTTATTAATATTTGTAAGGTTTTCTTATCTCTTACTTTTTACCATAAAGATAAATTAAATTTCTTTATAGGGTATAAAATTATTATTATAAAATATTCCTTCAATATATAAATAAAATAATTATTAAAAAATAGTCCTGTCATGTTTTTGGGTAGAAAGAATGATACTGATTAGTTGAACTAACATTATTAATATATATCTTAATAAAATTTTTAATGAGAAATGACTATGAACAACATTGAATCCACACTTCATCCATACAATAAAAATATTCGTACGAATTACTTCTTAATTAAAACATTTGCATAGTTATCCAAAGCCTTAAACTTGACTTCTAATTGCTTCACAAAACTCCACTAGTTTGATTTGGGATTTGAAATTCTTTTTTCAAAGAATTGCATTTCAAATATGCATGAGTCTAGCTTCAAATTGAATATATATGTACTCTTTTTACAACAAAACTACTTCATTGGATTATTTAAAAGTCACATCTCTACCGTCTCTCTATATATAAAACCACATCTTTGAAAGTCTTTCTATATATAATTATTCTTTATTAATATTTTTTAACATGTCATATCTCTTTCTATACATACATTGAATTATTCTTATTATTAATATTTTAAAAATGTCACATATCAATTCATATTAAATATTGAAAGAATTATAAATCTCTCTTATAACTTGAATTGTAAAATACCTATTAATAGAACAAGACTGTTGTCTTTCTCTCTCTTAAATGTTATATATCAACTCCATATTAATAATGAAATAAGTGAAGCATCTACATTATAATGCAAAGTGAAATATATGAATTTTTTTTAATTTAAGTTACCTTATTTTTCTTGATGATGATGATGATTAATCTCCACTAAGACCAATGTGGGCTATTGGACCTTAAGAAGGTAAGAGACTAATTATGACTCTCTAATATTTTAGGTCTATGATGAAAAATAAGAGAAATAAGTTCTCCAAGATCACTATAGTTTGTTGACTTAACAAGTCAAAAAGGTTGACAAATTATTTCATCCTAGGTTGTTTTGGAAATAGACCAATGTTCTCTGTTAAGATTTCATAAGAACTAGTTTTTATCTTTGCAAAAATCAATTTCTTCTTAGTACTAGTCAGGGCAAAGAGATAATTTTTGTTAGCAAGGGTGGGATTGATCGGATTGATCTTCTCCTTATAATATCTTAGCTTACTTTCCCCTCTAGCTCCTTATCATTCCACAATTTATCCTCAAATTTGGAGGTAACAATATTTTAATACTATCCTAATTCTAGGAGATGACTCCTCTTTTATCCCCTAGTATTCAAGCCTAGACTAGGGATCCTTATTCCATTCCCCACTTGAAATAAATGTGGGGTTTTTGGCTAGAGTTGGAAGCAATTTTGGGATGCATCTTCCCTTCCATATTGTAAAGTGTTTCCTTATACATCAAATACCTTAAACATAACCATTTTCAATGGGGTAAAAGCTAGCTTCCATCAAGAGCATAGGATAGGTAATATTTCCTATAATATTGAGGTTGTAGATTATAAATTTATTTTAAATCATCTCAATATTCCTCCATGAATCTATGGATATACTGCAATGTACACATCACATACATATACAACAGCACTTCACATACATATAAAATAACAGCGGTGACGAAAGTCTCAAAGAGAACTTTCTTTACTCCAAATCCAAAGATAATAAGCTTTCCATCCTCCAATAATCATTTTCTCAATTATGAGCTGATGATGAGAATAAAATTATTTTATTTAATATGGACATTGAAATATTTTATTTAGAGTTCATAGACACACAATACACATATCAAACTAAACATAGAATGAATTACACATCATGTAATATAAAGATGATACAAAATTAAGGTAGAAATTGAAGTATTTTATTTATGATCAACATTAATTTTTTTTTTTTTAATTACTATTTTTCAATTTGTTAATATATTTATTACTTTACTATTTTTGAATATAATGTTTTGTGACAACACCTCCCTTATACTACACTATAGAGCACACTTAAACAATTTTATTAACTAGGAATAATATTACGTTAAACACATTTTCTCAATTTCAATGGGTAAAGGCTAGCTTCAATCAAGAGAATAGGATAGTGAATATTTCCTTTTAATCTTCAAGTTTTAGATTATAAATTTCTTTTAAATCATCTCATATTCCTCCATGAATCTATGGATATACTACAAACGTACATGTCACATACATATACAATAAGAGTTCTGACAAGAATCTCAAAGAGGACCTATTTTTTACTCCAAATCCAGAGATAATAAGATTTCCACCCTCCAATAATCCTTTTCTCAATTATGAGCTGATGATGAGTGTAAAATTATGTTATTTAATATGGATACTAAAATATTTTATTTATAGTTCACACACACAACACACGTATCAAACTAAACATAATTAATTACACATCATGAAATATAAAGATGATATAAAATTAAGGTAGAAATTGAAGTATTTTATTTATGATAAACCTTTTTTTTTATTACTATTTTTCAATTTGTTAATATATTTATTACTATATTATTTTTGAATATAATTTTTTGTGACAACATCTCCCTTATCACACTTAATAAAATTTATTAAGTAGGAATAATATTAGGTTAAACACATTTTTCATGGGGTAAAATCTAGCTTCGATCAAGAAATAGGATAGGGAATATTTCCTTTAATATTGAGGTTGTAGATTATAAATTTATTTAAATCATCTCGATATTCCTCCATGACTATATGGATATACTGCAACCCTACACTCTCACATACATAAACAATAACACCTCACATACATATAAAATAACAGTGGTGATGAGAGTCTCAAAGAGGAGCCTTTTTGTTATGAAACTAGCTGATAAAAAGATAGAAAAGACAAGAGTCTCAAAGAGGAGTTTTTTCGTTATGAAACCAGCTAACAAAAATATAGAAAAGAGAGATCAACCCCTTCAAAATAACCCTCTTCGAGGGGAAACCTCCTTTACATTACACAAATGAAAAATTCTTAGATGATACAAATGACAAGACCTCCTTTCTATATATAGGAGTCTAAGGGGTCATAATATAATCAGAGTTGACATAACAATAATAATGTAAGGGCACAATAATAACAATATGGGGACTACATGGGCACAAAAATATAATAAGGGGGTTGTACTAATAACAATAAGGGGTTACAATAGTAGTATAGGGACCTAACATTTTTTTTACTCCAAATCCAGAGATAATAAGCTTTCTATCCTCCAATAATCCTTTTTCAATTATGAGCTGATGTTAAGTGTAAAATTATGTTATTTAATATGGACATTGAAATATTTTATTTATAGTTCACACACACAACACAAAATGAATTACACGTCATGTAATATAAAGATGATATAAAATTAAGGTAGAAATTGAAGTATTTTATTTATGATCATCATTAACTTTTTTTTAATTACTATTTTTCAATTGCTTAATATATTTATTCCTTTATTATTTTTGAATATAATGTTTTGTGAGAGAATCTCCCTTATACTAAATTATAGAACACACTTAATACAATTTTATTAACTAGGAATAATATTACATTAAAACACATTTTTTCAATTTCAATGGGGTAAAAGCTAGCTTCGATCAAGAGGATTGGAGAGGGAATATTTCCTTTTAATCTTGAGGTTGTAGATTATAAATTTCTTTTAAATCATCTCGATATTCCTCCGTTAATCTATGGATATGCTACAACCCTACACCTCACATACATATACAATAACACCTCACATATATATAAAATAACAGTGATGACAAGAATCTCAAAGAGGAACTTTTTTTTACTCCAAATCGAGAGATAATAAGTTTTCCGTCGTCCCATAATCCTTTTCTCAATTACGAGCTCATGATGAGTGTAAAATTCTATTTTTTAATATGGACATTGAAATATTTTATTTATAGTTCACACACACCCAACACACATATCAAACTAAACAGAGAATGAATTACACATTGTGAAATACAAAGATGGTATAAAATTAAGGTAGAAATTGAAGTATTTTATTTATGATCAGCATTAACTTTTTTTATTACTATTTTACAAATTTTTAATATGTTTATTACTTTATTATCTTTTATTATAATGTTTTGTGACAACATCTCCATTATAATAAATGATAGAGCACACTTAATACAATTTTAGTAACTAGGAATAATATTACCTTAAACACTTTTTCTCAATTTTAATGGGTAAAAGCTAGCTTGATCAAGAGGATGGGATAGGGAATATTTCCTTTAACCTTTAGGTTGTAGATTATAAATTTATTTTAAATCATCTGGATATTCCTCCATGAATCTATGGATATACTGTAACACTACACCACACACACATAAACAACAACACCTCACATACATATAAAATAACAATGGTGATGAGAGTCTCAAAGAGGAGCATTTTTTTACTCCAGATCCAGAGATAATAAGTTTTCCATCCTCCAATAATCCTTTTCCAAATTATGAGCTCATGATGAGTGTAAACTTATGTTATTTAATATCGACATTGAAATATTTTATTTATAGTTCACACGCACAATGCACATATCAAACTAAACATGGAATGAATTACACATCATGAAATATAAAGATGATATAAAATTAAGGTAGAAATTGAAGTATTTTATTTATGATCGGCATTAACCTTTTTTTATTACTATTTTTCAATTTGTTAATATATTTATTACCTTATTATTTTGAATATAATGTTTTGTGACAACATCTCCCTTATACTAAATTATAGAGCACACTTAATACAATTTTATTAACTCGAATAATATTAGGTTGAACACATTTTCTCAATTTCAATGGAGTAAAAGCTAGCTTCGATCAAGAGGATAGGATAAGGAATATTATCTTTTAATCTTGAGGTTGTAGATTATAAATTTCTTTTAAATCATCTCGATATTCCTCCATGAATCTATGGATATACTGCAAACCTACAGCTCAAATACATATAAAATAAAAGTGGTGATCAGAATATGAAAGAGAAGCTTTTTTTTACTCCAAATCTAGAGATAATAAGATTTCCATCGTACAATAATCCTTTTCTCAATTATGAGCCAAAGATGAGTGTAAAATTATGTTATATCCTTTTCTCAATTATGAGCCAATGATGAGTGTAAAATTATGTTATTGAATATGGACATTGAATCATTTTATTTACAGTTGACACACACAACACACATATCAAACTAAACATAGAATGAATTCCTCATCATGCATATAAAGATGATATAAAATTAAGTTAGAAATTGAAGTATTTTATTTATGATCTGTGTTAACTTTTCTCTTTTATGACTATTTTCAATTTGTTAATATATTTATTACTTTATTATTTCTTAATATAATGTTTTGTGACAACATCTCCCTTATACTAAATTATAGAGCACACTTAATACAATTTTATTAACTAGGAATAATATTAAGTTAAACACATTTTCTCAATTTCATTGGGGTAAAAGCTAGCTTCGATCAAGAGGATAGGATAGGGAATATTTCCTTTAATCTTGAGTTGTAGATTTTAAATTTCTTTAAATCATCTCGATATACTACAAGCCTAAACCTCACATACATATACAATAACACCTCACATGCATGTAAAATAACACTGGTGAAGAGAGTCTCAAAGAGGAGTTGTTTTTTACTCTAAATCCATAGATAATAAATTTCCATCCTCCCATCCTCCAATAATAAGCTTTCCATCCTCCAATAATCCTTTTCTCAAGTATGAGCCGATGATGAGTGTAAAATTATGTTATTTATTATGGACGTTGAAATATTTTATTTATAGTTCACACACACAACACACATCAAACTAAACATAGAATGAATTACACGTCATGCAATATAAAGATGATATAAAATTAAGGTAGAAATTGAAGCATTTTACTTGGATCGGCATTAAATTTTTTTTTGGTTACTATTTTTCAATTTGTTAAAATATTTATTACTTTATTATTTTTTAATAATACAAATTTTCTCCATTCTTAATGTTTCTTTTCTTTAACTTTTAATCTCTCTTGATCATGCTGGAATGATCATGCTGGAATGTAAGAAATTTCATACATTATGCACAATATTTAAAAAGAAGATTAACATAATCTTCATACATTATACCGTATTTAAAAAAAGAAAAAGATTAACAACAATATAATCTTCTATTGTGAATATCTGAATATTCACATTTTTTTTAATTAAATTATTTTATAAGATCAATATATAAATATAAACTTCAAAGTATAATAGACAATTTATAATTAAATCATTACTTTATGCAAATATTAGAGTAGATAATATTTTATGATAATAAGAAAAATTATTTCAAAATTTTATTTTAAATAAATCACTTAAAATTTATATTTAATAACCTATAATCATTTGTTAGAAAACCCTTAATAATTTGTTTAAAAATCTATTATTAAAAAAAATAAAATATATTTTGTTCACACTAATTTAAAACCCATTGACATAATACTAACATTTAATCTAGCATATTTAAATCAAAACTTAACTATCTTTAATAAAATCATTTACTTGTCATCACCCAATAATTCAAAACCTATTAAAATAATACTAAAATTTGAATTACTATATTTAAATGAAAACCTCTATTTATCTTTAATAAATTGAAATCATTTACTCAAAAGAAATATTATTCCTGTAAAATATATCTTTACAAGTTTGGAAACATGTTGAAAATTATAATTACCCAATAATTCAACCCCTATTATTATAATACTAAAAATTTTAGTTACCATATTTAAAAAAATATTATTACCTTGTCATGACCAAAAAAAACCCATTTAAAATATTGAATTACTTATTTAACAATTATAAAACAATTGCATTAAACTCAACGTACAGTTCATACAAATACCCTGGGCATTCAAATTTTGTCCATCCATGAAAATATGATGGTTTCAGATATTGACCAGTTACTTAAAAGGCCACAATCAAATTCATTAGAGCGGAAGATCATGAATAAAAATAAATTAAGTAAAACGGTTAAGCAAAACTTCATTCATTAATAGTATAAACTAAAATTCATTATTTCAAACATATAAATTTATGTAAGTAAAGAGACATGCATTGCATGGTCTCTGATTTCTGCAAAAGGTAGCGGTCAGTCTGACAGTTTTGCGAGCGGTCAAATACGAGGCGATTGGTAGTATGATGCGTTAAAGATTTTGTTGCCGCATTCGCATTTCCACACCACGGGATAGTAAACCTCTACACGTTTTGGAATGCACTGCAATTTTGGAGTGAGGGCGCACTGCACAGGCTTACAAGGGTTGCACCCCTCGCATTTAGCAACGCAGGATGGTGGCGGAGAGCCAATATGCACCCCTCCCAACACCTGTAACATCCGTTTAATTGTAACATCCGTTTAATTGTGTAAATATTAATATCAAAGATTACAGAAAAACATGGATTCGGAAACAAAATATTACAAAGAATGCAGGGCCACCACGTTCCGACGAAGACGTGGTTTGTTTATCATTAATTTCTCTCCCAGCGATCTCTGCATTATCAAAAGCGTTACTGTATCATATTACTGTTTTTGCAAGCATGTGAGAAAATATTCTGTGCAAGAAAAATTGAATACCCAATCAATAATTTATGTAAAGTACGCACCCCTAAAGCTCAATAATATCAAAACAGAAACGAGGATCTTCATTCTATATCTCAGCAGAAACCCCTTTGAACAACGTGCCCCCCACCAGAAAACTCTTTGAATAATGTACTCTCCCAGCAGAATCTCGTTGTATAAAGTATTCTGCGTTGTTGTGTCTCCAAATATTGTATATATTGAATCTCAAGAGCTAATAATAAAAGGAAAAGGAAAGCATAAAAACAAAAAAGCTACGATGCTAATAATAAAAGGAAAAGGAAAGCATAAAAACAAAAATAACGTATAAAGCTTATGGCCAAGTCATATTGAACCTTAGAGCTACGACCCAAATGAAAGAAAAATAAAGCAAAATGTAAATAAAAGAAAAAAGAAAAACAACATAGAAACCGTTTCTATAACGCGATATTTCTATTATTTTGGGAAAAAAGGTTATTAATATTTATACGATAATTTATTATTATTTTTGAAAAACGTTATTAATATTTCTTAGGTTTTTTTTTCCGTTAGAATAAAAAGCAAATTAACGAGTATTCTGACCATAGGAAAAAAATAAAATAAAACATAAAGCAAAGTAAAAAGATAATAATAAATAAACATGTAAACCCAAATTAGTAATGATCATTTACTAAAAAACAAGTAATCAAGACATTTCTTTCTTCAAAGAACTCTTATGAATGCTTTTAAACACTTCCAATTCATTCCCATAGTATCCCCATTTTGGATACTAAGAGAATATTGATATTTACTAGATTATCATCCATGGAATACATACAATAGCTAAAACTAGCTCAAATTAGAGTACTCATAGATATACATTTTAAGCCTCTTTCACTCATAAAAGACACTCCCCAAATTCAACAACTGATCTAGTTGATCATGCTCAAGTTACAAATTTTTACTTTTCCTTTTTGGTCAAGTGAAGCACTACAACACAAGGGGGGGTTTTAAGACAATTTTCGGGTAAATTGTCTTAACTTGAGACAAAAGAAAACTTGTGTATTGTCTTAAATATTCCCTTTAAGCCGGTGTGTCAAATTAAATTGTCTTAAAATATT
Source organism: Pinus tabuliformis (assembly GCA_031772625.1). Taxonomy (NCBI): domain Eukaryota; kingdom Viridiplantae; phylum Streptophyta; class Pinopsida; order Pinales; family Pinaceae; genus Pinus; species Pinus tabuliformis. Next base: position 972,009,059 of record CM062804.1, on the reverse strand, counting down.
GGTGTTTCAAATTAAATTGTCTTAAAATATTATCTTTATAGAGACAATAAATAACACAAGCATTTTTGTCTCTCCAGGGACAATTTCATTTTTGTATCTCTAGAGACAATAGTTGGGATTAAAGACATATTTTCTTTAAAGAGACAATATTTTTTATCCTAACTATTGTTTCTGCAGAAACAACAAAAATTACATTCAAAGATAATACAACATCACTTTTTTCTATGCAGAGACAATAAAATAATGAATCTAGAAAATATATCACCTTTGAAATAAACCAATATTAAAGTATTTAATAAAAAATAAACTACAATATCATTGATTAGCTCATATTAGGACACAATGAATTGAACCACCAACCTCGTGCTTATAAAGCAAGCTATCTTCCATTGAGCTAGCACCTTTTAAAGAATTATGTGTGAGTTATGGTAGTCCTTGAAATTGCATATATAGGCATTGATTTTAAATCTAGCAATTACACTGAGAGGTGCAACGGAATGTCGATACAAGTGGAAGTGTGGAAGCTAATGAGAAAGTGAAAAATATGGAAAATGAAATACAATCAAAATTTGGGCTTCTATGTATCATCTAAAGCATGTAGCAAGGAGGTTAAATTTAAGAGGAAAGTTACACTAACATAAATATCCCAGAACATTGGAAATATTTACAAGCACAAATATATCAACGTCTGACAGAATCCCATAATAATGGAAATTTTGTAGAGATGTTACACAAATCGAAAAGACAATGGAAATCATTTGTTTACTAACATTGGGGATGATCAATCCCCCTTGATCGCATCGTAATGTGCAATGAAAAATAACTCAAAGACATTGTATCAATCTTTTTTTACACCACCTTGCTTGCCCAATAATTTTTTTGGAGTACCTACTCCAACATTTTTTAGGCTACTTGAGAAGAAAAAAAAAACAGAAACCAATGTGACTCACTGCTAGAAATTTATCAACAATTGCAATATTCTTGGAATGCAATAGATCAATATTACTCCAACCTTGAATTTTTCTTTTTTAAAACTTTGCTATTATCCATCTCCAATAATCAACAACTGAAAAAGTATTTACCAAAGGACCTACCCAAATAAGAAATAGTCTCCCCAAGATTCATAAGCTTTCATTTATGATTCATCCAAGTAGGGCATTGATCTTGGCCAAAATGAAACCCTATTTTTCCTCTCTAACAGCTACTCTTGTTCCTTTTGCAAAAGTGTCAGAGAAGAAATCAGTACCCTCAATAAATTTTTGAATCAACGATTGTGTTAAATATGAGGCATCTGCAAATTGGAAATTTGAGTATATTACAATACATATCCTGAAATTTGATATCATATGAATAACTTTTATAAGAGAAATAATGAAAATATTTTACAAGTAAACTTTCCATGGCTGAATGTCAATTCTCCAACACATGTATTAGAGGTAAAGGTAATTCTATATTTTTTTCCAAAGAATATCTAGTACTCAAATAATGAGGTGGAGATTGAAGTTACATTTAAACTACCACTCATCACTCATTATAACCAATGAAATGGTCTATATATCAATGCATGTTTTATACATAGTAAAAGTGGTCAGCTTTTAGGAGCTCTTTCTGGTGGACTAAGACAAATTCTTAGACTAGCCATACTAAAACATCTTGGAATATTTATGCAGAATTAAAACCATATTGAGAAGCAAAAAGATTGGATGTACCTTGAACCATATAATGGAACTAATTTATATTTATGCAGAATTAAAAACAGAGTGAGAAGAAAAGATATTGCATGTACCTTGAATCATATATTAGAACTAATTTCTAATTGAAACCTTTTGAAGTAAAAAGATTAATGTAAAAAAAGTCTTCCAGTATGTGACATTGTCAGGAATTTTGCATGCATGCTTCAACAAGGTCATTCATGGATCTTTCTGTAAATAAATAGAAGCATCAACTGAAGAAACAAGCTTCTCTACTCACAGTTTAAGGTTTCGCAAAGTTTTTTCCATTCCTTGGATTGGTTCTTCTAGGGTGAAATTTGTGGATTAGAATCCACATCACATAGACATAAGCCAAAAGCTAGAGTTTCTTCCCAAAGGTGTACTTTTCAATAAAAGACAATTGTATGCATATGATTTGGCTAAAACGGCACCAAGACTCGCATCCACAATCTCTTGAAAATATTTACCTGGGATTGCTTAACCTTGTGGTTGAAGCCATTTTTGGCATGCCATATGCAACATCAGATGTTAATGCTTTGTTGCAACTATTTGTAAGACACTTGGTAATGAATACTTCTAACAACTAGCATATTGGATCTCTACTTGGGTTGAGTTTAGTAGTGAATGCATTTATTCAAGCCATCTCCCTCGTCCTTTATGTCCCATGACACTCACTTCCCTGAGCTGGACCTGACTAACCTACCAACACTATCATAAGGCCTAAGGTGCCTTAATGATGAAGTCTAGCCCTGATTTCAAACCTTTTAATCCATCTCTTGGAGAAGCTAGAAACTAAAATTCCTCTATCTAATAGCAACAAGCACAACCGTTCAAGGCCAAGTCAATGTATGGATTACTCAAGATATAAAAAATGAAATAGGGTAAGAAGGATATCTCTTACATTACATGTGAGATCATGAAGATGGTAGATTTTGTAGCATATAAAAAGCCAAGTTTTAGAGGCCATGGAGAATTTGTTAGGAAAATATTGCATATGTGCAGCGTGGTGGTTTTGGAAAAGTGAATGAATTCGACTATTGAAAAAAGAAGAAAGAAAGGTGATTTTGTGTGGACTAGTCTAGTGTAAGTCATGCTAAAAGGAAAAGTCATTGTATGGATCAAGTAGGTAAAGAAGTCAAGAGAGTGGTTGTATGATAAAGAGAAGAAATGAAGATGGAGATGGAGTAAATGGTGTTGAAGTTTAATGAAGGAGCCGTATGTGAATTATTAATACCCAAAGAGTTTTGGTCCAAGTTATGAAATCCTATCATAGGCAAGTGTATTCCCCTACGAAGTTATAAGACCTAATGTTCAGAAAGATATGTAGTGTGGGAGAATGCATAGTTGTAAGGCCTTAAGAGCTTGTCCATGAATACATGTAGTGTAGTGGCACATGGAGTCATCAAGTTGTGGAATGATCCACTTGGAGAGGTATCAGGGTGGTAGGTGTACTGGTATGCTGGAATGCGAAACATTAGATGATAAGGTTAATGAATGGGACTAGGTCAATCTTCTAGAGTCAAGTTTACGATAGGGATTGTTAGTGTGGATTAGGTAAACTTGACTCGGTCAAGTTGTTGGTTGTTTTTGGGCTTTAGGTATATGAAACCGATGTTTTTGTACATGGTATTCACGTTTGGTGTAGATTATTTATAGGTTAAAAATTCATGATTATTAATCCTACTGGCTAATAGGATGAAGAAACAATGTCTTTAGACACCACCACTTCCCTTGTTGTCTATGATCCTAATAGATGCTCCACCCATCATCAATGACACATAAATATTTTTTCGATAACAAAGTGTGTAAGACCAAGTTGAATAGAATTTCATGTTAGTGACTAAAAGAAGTGAAAGATTAAAAATGGGAAAACAAATTATTAATAAAATTAAAATTAAAAGAAAAGAAACATTAGGGATTTTTTACTAAAAATTAAAATTTGAGAAAATAATCCTTGAGGTTAGATTTAAATCCAAATCCAATATTACAATGTGTAGTCGAAACATGACACAATTTCACCTGGAAAATAATAGAAATTTCGAGATGATTTTTAGAAAATATGATAGAAATTTTTGAAAATCTAGGTTACAACTGTCAAGCTTTAGGATTTTGGTTGCCCAAGGGGTTCTTGATGGTTCTAAATATATTTATACTATAAAAAAAAAAATATTTAAGGATTGCAACAATTGGATATCTTGACGAATAATGTATTTTATCTCATCATGTCACTAACTAAGATTTGAAACTAGGTAACAACCGTTCCACCCAACCACTCGAGATAACCCCAATTGACATATTATTAATAATATTAATAATGTTATTAATATTATTATATTAATAATAGTATTATTAACATTAAAATAATTAATATTAATAATATTATTAACACCAACACAGATCCATATTTAATTATGGATCTACCATGCATTGGGAGGGATCAAATCTATCAAGATGAAAACCTCTTTATGAGTGTAAAAATTGAGGAAATGTTTGCACCTTAAGGTATTCCATTCCTCTTAGCTCTTAGTAGGTCCATAATTAATATGGATCTATGTTGGTTTTGGGAAATACATTAATAAAATGTTTTAACTATAATTTCTTTATTTATTGCCACTTGTTTTATATAAATCGTACACAGTTGACATTGAAACATTTTATATATGATTCAAAATATCCATATTAAATTTTTAATACAAGCACTCTTTCAGAAATAGAAAACGTTCCCCCCCCCCCCCCCCTCTCTACATATATATATATATATATATGATTATTTTTTGTTACTAATAGTTTTAAAATGTCATATCTCTGTCTATGCATACAATGAATTATTTTTATTATTAATATTTTTAAAAATATTACGTATCAACTCCATATTAAATATTGAAGGAATTAGAAATCTCTCTTATTGCTTGAATTATAAGGCACCTATTAGTGCAATACGAGCTCTCTCTCTCTCTTAAATGTTATATATCAACTTGCTATTAATAATGAAATAAATTTTTACATCTACATTATAATGAAAAGTGAAATATATGAATTACTTTATTTTTTCTTCATGATGATGATGAAGATTAACATCCACTAAGGCCAATGTGTGCTATCAGACCTTAAGAAGGTAAGCGATTAATTGTGACTCTTAATATCTTATGTCTATGATGAAAAATAAGAAAAAGAAGTGACCCAAGATTATTGTAGTTTGTTGACATGACAAGTGAAGAAGGTTGGAGGTGTTGCAAATGTTTTGAAATGAGAATAGATGTAAGATCTAAGCACTCTAGGAGAAAAAAGAAACATCTTCTACTCTCTTAGTACCACAAATGTGAAAACCTTTTCATCCTAGGTTGTTTTGGGAGTAAACCAACGTCCAATTTAATTTCAAAGTTCATGAGAATTAGTTCTTATCTTTGCAATGATCATTTTCTTCTTAGTACTCTTCGTGACAAAGAGATAAATCTGGTTAGCAAGGGTGGGGTTGTTCTTCTCTTTATAATAACTTATCTTCCTTTTCCCCTCTAGCTCCTTCTCATCCCATAATTTATCCTTAAATTTGGAGGTAATAGTAATTTTAATACTATCTTAATTCTCCGAGATGATCTCCTCCTTTATCGATAGTAGTCAAGCCAAGACAAGTTATCCTTATGCCATTTGCTTGAGATGAAGGTGTGGGTTGTGGCTACAGTTGGAAGCAATCTTGGGAAACCTCTTCGCTTCCATATTGTAAATTTATTCTTGTACATCAAATACCTAAACATAGCCATATTCTCAATGGGGAAAAGGCTAGATTTGATCAAGAGGATAGGATAGGGAATATTCTTTTTAATCTTCAAGTTATAGATTATAAATTACTTTTACATCATCTCAATCTTTGTCCATGACTCTATGTATATACTGCAACCCTACACCTCACATGCATATAAAATAATGGGGGTGACTAAAGCCTCAAAGAGGAACCTTTTGTTACTACAAATCCAGAGATAACAAGCTTTCCATCCTCCAAAAATCCTTTTCTCAATTCTATAATTAGAGTCGAGCTGATGATGAGTATAAAATTATGTTATTTAATATGGAAACTAAAACATTTTATTTATAGTTCTCGCTCACACAAACAAACATATCAAACTAAACATAGAATGGATTACACATCATGCAATATAAGATGATATAAAATTAAGGTTGAAATTAAAGTAATTTATTTATGATTGGCATTAACTTTTTTTGTTATTACTATTTTTCGAATTATTAATGTAATTAGATCCATATTTAGCCCACGGGGCTTTGGATTGACGGTGAATGGGTGCGCTGTTAAGGCACTCCTTGTGATAGGTCACCGGTTCAAATCCCCCGTGGGTACTTAGGTTAGTCTAATAGATAAAAAAAAAACACAGATCCATATTTGATTATGGATTTACCATGCATTGGGAGGGATCAAATCTATCAAGATGAAAACCTCTTTATGAGTGTAAAAATTGAGGAAATGTTTGCACCTTAAGGTATTCCATTCCTCTTAGCTCTTAGTAGGTCCATAATTAATATGGATCTATGTTGGTTTTGGGAAATACATTAATAAAATGTTTTAACTATAATTTCTTTATTTATTTCCACTTGTTTTATATAATCTATACACAATTGACATTGAAATATTTTATATATGATTCAAAATATCCATATTAAAATTTTAATACAAGCACTCTTTCAGAAATAGAAAACATTCCCCCCCCCCTCTCTACATATATATATGATTATTTTTGTTACTAATAGTTTTAAAATGTCATATCTCTGTCTATGCATACAATGAATTATTTTTATTATTAATATTTTTAAAAATTTTACGTATCAACTCCATATTAAATATTGAAGGAATTACAAATCTCTCTTATTGCTTGAATTATAAGGCACCTATTAGTGCAATACGAGCTCTCTCTCTCTCTCTTGAATGTTATATATCAACTTGATATTAATAATGAAATAAATTTTTACATCTACATTATAATGAAAAGTGAAATATATGAATTACTTTATTTTTTCTTCAGGATGATGATGAAGATTAACATCCACTAAGGCCAATGTGTGCTATCAAACCTTAAGAAGGTAAGCGATTAATTGTGACTCTTAATATCTTATGTCTATGATGAAAAAGGAGAAAAAGAAGTGACCCAAGATTATTGTAGTTTGTTGACATGACGAGTGAAGAAGGTTGGAGGTGTTGCAAATGTTTTGAAATGAGAATAGATGTAAGATCTAGGCACTCTAGGAGAAAAAAGAAACATCTTCAACCCTCTTAGTACCACAAATGTGACAAACCTTTTCATCCTAGGTTGTTTTGGGAGTAAACCAACGTCCAATTTAACTTCAAAGTTCATGAGAATTAGTTCTTATCTTTGCAATGATCATTTTCTTCTTAGTACTCTTCGTGACAAAGAGATAATTCTGGTTAGCAAGGGTGGGGTTGTTCTTCTCTTTATAATAACTTAGCTTCCTTTTCCCCTCTAGCTCCTTCTCATCCCATAATTTATCCTTAAATTTGGAGGTAATAGTAATTTTAATACTATCTTTATTCTCTGAGATGATCTCCTCCTTTATCTGATAGTAGCCGAGCTAAAACCAGGCATCCTTATGCCATTTGCTTGAGATGAAGGTGTGGGTTGTGGCTAGAGTTGGAAGCAATCTTGGGAAACCTCTTTGCTTCCATATTGTAAATTTTTTCTTGTACATCAAATACCTAAACATAGCCATGTTCTCAATGGGGAAAAGGCTAGCTTTGATCGAGAGGATAGGATAGGGAATATTCTTTTTAATCTTCAGGTTATAGATTATAAATTACTTTTACATCTTCTCAATCTTTGTCCATGACTCTATGTATATACTGCAACCCTACACCTCACATGCATATAAAATAATGGGGGTGACTAAAGCCTCAAGGAGGAACCTTTTGTTACTACAAATCCAGAGATAACAAGCTTTCCATCCTCCCAAAATCCTTTTCTCAATTCTATAATTAGAGTCAAGCTGATGATGAGTATAAAATTATGTTATTTAATATGGGCACTAAAACATTTTATTTATAGTTCTCCTTCACACACACAAACATATCAAACTAAACATAGAATGGATTACACGTCATGCAATATAAGATGATATAAAATTAAGGTTGAAATTAAAATAATTTATTTATGATTGGCATTAACTTTTTTTGTTATTACTATTTTTCGAATTATTAATGTAATTATTATTGTATTATCTTTAAATATAATGTTATGTGACAATATCATTATACTAAATTATAATGCACAATAAATACATTTCGATTAGCTAGTAATAATATTACATTAAACACCTTCTTCTCATTTTCTTCAATTTTAATTTTTAATAATCCAAATTTCTTCTATTATTAATATTTCTTTTCTTTTAAATTTTAATCTGCCTTGATGATGTACAAAGCCTAGGAAATTTCACACATTATACCTAATATTTAAAAAAAAAGATTAACAACAACATAATCTTCTATTATGAATATCTCATAATACATCTTTTTAAATCGGAATTATATTTAAAAATTATCTTCCAAATAATTTAAATAAACTTTGAGATATCATATTTAAATCAAAACATATATTTAGCTTTTAATAAAATTATTTTATTAAAAGATGATGGTTGGAATATTAGTAGAAGTTGGGTTCCTGTCTTCTCCCCCTAATTTTTTAGGCTTTTTTTGCTTTGATTTTTTTTTTTTTAATCTATGTAGGTATTGGGATCCTTTTTTAGTATTTGATGTTGATTTATTCTTCATTAGATTTTATTTTCTTGATCCTTCGTGTTTTTTATGTAGTCGTTCTTAACTCCTTTTAGTATTTTTGTTATTTGTTTAATGGGCTTCAGCCCCATATTTTATCGTTGACCCAATTTTATTTATTGATTATTTTTCTTCAGATATATATATATAAATATATATGTTTCTATTTTTATTTTTATTTATTTATTTTTATATATATTTATTTTGAGTTGTGTATATTTTTGTTATATTTTATTTATTTTTCCATTATTTATTTTTAATTTATTTTATTTTATTTCTTTTAGTTATTTTGTTCATCAAATGTAGGGTCTTCACTTATTTTTATAAATTTTGACTCCCCTCCTTTAAATTTTGACTTTGATTATTTATTTATTTATTGATTTTAAAAACTCTTAGTTTAATATGGCGATTACTTATTAATATTTGTTTTTAATAAATTAATAAACTATTATTACAATGTAAATATTACTTTTCAAAAACTAGTAATATTTGGTTTTAATAAATTAATTTAAATATTATTTTCAAAAAATAGTCCTTTAATATAGGGGTTACATATTAATATTTCAATAAATTAATAAATTAATAAACTAATATCATTATTTAAATATTACTTTTCAATTACTAGTAATATTTGGTTTTAATAAATTAATTTAAATATTATTTTTCAAAAATTTTCCGTTCTACCTATTGATATTTTTAATAAACTAATGAAATAATATCATTATTTAAATATTTTTTTCAAAAACTGGCAGTTAATATAGGCATTACTTAATAATATTTGTTTTTAATATATTAATAAATTAATATTATAATTTAAACATTATTGTTCAAATATAGCCGTTACTTGAAATTATGTCTCTGCATTGCTCTTTATTTAAGCCATGGACTGCCTCTTCATGTCGTCCTCATGATGAACCACACTTCATGTCGTCATCATGATGAATCACACTTGTTGGTTCCAAATGCGTCGGCCAAAAAAATCTCTCATATGATTTCTACCAAAAACTTTGTTAATTCATTATGGATCACAAAAACTTGAATACAGAAAATTATTTAATTCGTCATCCATTAATATTTCAAAATCAATTAAAATAATATTAAAATTTAAATTACCATAACTAACTCAAAACTTATATTTATCTTAATAAATTGAAATCATTTTTATTGAAATCATTTACTATTCCTAAAAGGTAAAATTTTTATTGAAATCATTTACTATTCCTAAAAGTAAAATACATCTTTACAAGTTGGAAACATATTCAATATTATAATTACCCAATAATTCAACACCTACTAATATCATACTAAAAATATTATTACCCTGTCATGTTTTAATCATGAATCAAAACCCATTTTAAATATTGCATCACTTATTTACCAATTATAAAACATTTGCACCAAAGTCCCGTACAGTTCATCCAAATACTCTGCCAATTCAAATTTTGTTCATCCATGAAAATAAGATGGTTTCAGATATTCACCAGTTACTCGAAAGGCGACAATAAAATTGATTAGAGCTGAAGATCATGAAGAAATACAAATTAAACTGACAAAACAGTTAAGCAAACAGGGATTTCAGAAACGAAAGATTACAGGGAAAGCAACGCCACGACATTCCGACGAAAACGTGGTTTGTTATCACTAATTTCTCTCCCAGCGATCTCTGCATTATCGAAAGGGTTACTGTATCATATTGGTGTTTTTGCAGGCAAACATTTTGCGCAAAATAAATTGAAAACCAAATGAATATTTTATGTAAAGTACGCAGCCCCTAAAGCTCAATAATATTAAAACAGAAACCAGGATCTTCATCCCGCCATAACGTGAAACAGGACGCTCTCATCAATACTCAAAATAGTTAAATAAATTATATAAAAAACATCACAGAAAATAACTGGAGTCAAAGTCAACTAAACTGAAGTAAATCTAAACTCACTATAACACCTAACACACACCAAAACAGATGACACCTACAAACGATAAAAATAAATGTGAGATTTGTATCTCAACACCCTCACCAGAAATCTATTTCAATAAGGTATTCCCACAAATTCTCTTTGCATAATGTATGCAGAAGTCTATTTGAAAAAGGTATTCACCGAGCAAATTCTCTTTGTATAATGTATGCAGAAGTCTATTTGAACACGGTAATCTCCCAGAAAAATCTCTTTGTATAATGTATGCAGAAGTCTATTTGAACAAGTGTATGCAGAAGTCTATTTGAACAAGGTATTCTCCCAGCAAAATCTCTTTGTGTCCGAATATTGTATATATTGAATCTAAAGAGCTACGATGCTAATAATAAAAGGGAAAAAGAAAATTATAAAAACAAAGATTACGCATAAATCATACAAGCAAGTCCTATTGAAGAATCTGAAGAGCTACGATGCTAATAAGCATAAAAACAAAAATAACGCATAAAGCATATAAAGCAAGTCATAGTGAACCTTTAGAGCTACGATCCAAATCGAGAGAATAATAAGCAAAAGTTAAATAAAAGATAATGGAAAAACTACATAGAAACCTATAACGCAAATTACTAAGTATAAGTTTTATTATTTTGGGAAAAAAATTATTAATATTTTTAGGATAATTTATTATAATTGAAATGACCAAAAAACAACATATAAATAGATGGACAACTGCATTTTTGACTGGGCAAAAATAATTTCAAAAAACCGTGTTTAAATTCTGTTTTTGAAGTCTACAATAGATTCAATAGGGTCAAAAACTTATTGGGCACCCAAAACATTGAAGTTTAACAACTTTAATCTAGATAAATTCCATGTCTGAATTTATCAAAATATTTCCGGAATTTTCATGCTTTTCAGTGAAAAATAATGACAATTTAGTAACATGTGGGAAAAAAGTTATTAATATTTCTAGGTTTTTCTTATCTTTACCTTTTTAGGATAATGGTAAATTAAGAGCTCTGCAAATAGAAAGAAAAATAAAACATAAAACAGAAAACAAATAACATAAAAAAGAAAAAAAAATTAAGAAAAATAACAAATAAACAAATAACCTAAATCTTAATGAAAATTTACAATCATCTTATAAAAAGGTTATTAATATTTGTAAGGTTTTTTTAATCTTTTAGCTTTTACCATAAAGATAAATTAAATTTCTTTATAGGGTATAAAATTACTATTATAAAATATTCCTTCAATATATAAACAAAATAATTATTCAAAAATAGTCATGTCATGTTATTGGGTAGAGATAATATTTGTTAATCGAAGTAACATTATTAATACATATCTTAATAACTTTTTTTTTAATGAGAAATGACTATGAGCAGAATTAAATCCACACTTCATCTATCCAGTAAAAATATTTGTACGAATTACTTCTTTAGTTAAAACATTTGCGACTTCTAATTGCTTCACAAAATTCCACTAGTCTCAGTTGGAATTTGAAGTTCCTTTTCAAAGCAGTTGCATATCAAATATGCATGAATCTAGCTTCAAATTGAATATCTATGTATATCTATGTACTCTTTATACAACCAAACCACTTCATTGGATGATTTAAAAGTCACATCTCTACCGTCTCTCTGTATATAAAAACCACATCTTTAAAAGTACCTCTATATATAATTATTCTTTTTATTAATATTTTTTAACATTTCATATCTCTTTCTATGCATACATTGAATTATTCTTATTATTAATCTTTTTAAAAATTTCACATATCAACTTCATATTAAATATTGAAGGAATTACAAATATCTCTTATAACTTGAATTGTAAAGTACCTATTAATGGAACAAGTGTGCTCTTTCTCTCTCTCTCTTAAATTTTATATATCAACTCCATATTAATAATGAAATAAATTACGTATCTACATTATAATGCAAAGTGAAATATATGAATTTTTTTAATTTAAATTACTTTATTTTTCTTGATGATGATGATGATTAACCTCCACTAAGACCAATGTGGGCTATTGGACCTTAAGAAGGTAAGAGATTAATTATGACTCTCTCATATTTTAGGTCTATGATGAGAAATAAGAGAAATAAGTTCTCCAAGATCACTATAGTTTGTTGACTTAACAAGTCAAAAAGGTTGACAAATTATTTCATCCTAGGTTTTTTTGAAATAGACCAATGTTCTCTATTAAGATTTCATAAGAACTAGTTTTTATCTTTGCAAAAATCAATTTCTTCTTAGTACTAGTCAGGACAAGAGATAATTTTGGCTAGCAAGGATGGGATTGATTGGATTGATCTTCTCCTTATAATATCTTAGCTTACTTTCCCCCCTAGCGCCTTATCATTCCAAAATTTATCCTTAAATTTGGAGGTAACGATATTTTTAATACTATTCTTATTATCTGAGATGATCTCCTCTTTTATCCCCTAGTATTCAAGCCTAGACTAAGCATCCTCATTCCATCGCCACTTGAAATAAAGGTGGGGATTTTGGCTAGAGTTGGAATCAATTTTGGGACGCATCTTCCCTTCCATATTGTAAAGTGTTTCCTTATGCATCAAATACCTTAAACATAGCCATGTTTTCAATGGGGTAAAAGCTAGCTTTGATCAAGAGGATATGATACGTAATATTTCCTATAATATTGAGGTTGTAGATTATAAATTTATTTTAAATCATCTTAATATTCCTCCATGAATCTGTGGATATATTTCAAACCTACAAATCACATACATATACAACAGCACCTCACATACATATAAAATAACAGCGGTGACAAGAGTCTCAAACAGGAGCTTTGTTTACTCCAAATCCAAAGATAATAAGCTTTCCATCCTCCAATAATCTTTTTCTCAATTATGAGCTGATGATGAGTGTAAAATTATGTTATTTAATATGGGCATTGAAATATTTTATTTATAGTTCACAGACACACAACACACATATCAAACTAAACATAGAATGAATTACACATCATGCAATATAAAGATGATTCAAAATTAAGGTAGAAATTGAAGTATTTTATTTATGATCAACATTAACTTTTTTTTAATTACTATTTTTCAATTTGTTAATATATTTTACTTTACTATTTTTGAATATATTGTTTTGTGACAACACCTCCCTTATTCTAAACTATAGAGCACACTTAATAAAGTTTTATTAACTAGGAATAATATTACCTTAAACACACTTTCTCAATTTCATTGGGGTAAAAACTAGTTTCGATCAAGAGAATAGGATAGGGAATATTTCCTTTTAATCTTGAGGTTGTAGATTATAAATTTCTTTTAAATCATCTCGATATCCCTCCATGAATCTATGGATATACTACAAACCTACACCTCACATACATATACAATAACAATACTAACAAGAATCTCAAAGAGGACCTATTTTTTACTCCAAATCCAGAGATAATAAGATTTCCATCCTCCAATAATCCTTTCTTAGTTATGAGGTGATGATGACTGTAAAATTACATTATTTAATATGGATACTAAAATATTTTATTTATAGTTCACACACACACAACACACATATCAAACTAAACATAACTAATTACACATCATGAAATATAAATATGGTATAAAATTAAGGTAGAAATTGAGGTATTTTATTTATGATCAACATTAACATTTTTTTATTACTATTTTTCAATTCTTTAATATATTTATTACTTTATTATTTCCGAATATAATGTTTTGTGACAACATCTCCCTTATACTAAATTATAGAGCACACTTAATACAATTTTATTAAGTAGGAATAATATTAGGTTAAACACATTTTTCAATGGGGTAAAATGTAGCTTCGATCAAGAGCATAGGATAGGGAATATTTCCTTTAATCTTGAGGTTTTAGATTATAATTTTTTTTTTTAAATAATCTCGATATTCCTCCATGACTCTATGGATATACTGCAGCCCTACAACTCACATACATAAACAATAACACCTCACATACATATAAAATAACAGTGGTGACGAGAGTCTCAAAGAGGAGCTTTTTTGTTCTGAAACTGGCTGATAAAAAGATAGAAAAGACAAGAGTCTCAAAGAGGAGTTTTTTTTTTATAAAACCAACTAAGAAGAAGATAGAAAAGAGAGATCAACACCTTCAAAATAAGCCTCTTTGAGGGGGGAAATTCTTTTACATTACACAAATGAACAATTCTTGGATGATACAAATGACAAGACCACCTTTCTATATGTAGGAGTCTAAGGGGTCAAAATATAGTCAGAAATGACATAACAATAATAATGTGTGGGCACAATAATAACAATAGTGGGCTTGATTAAATTTTCGCTGCGCGCGCTCTTCTCCTCTGCGAGCTTCCATTTAGGTCAGCGATCGCTGCCAGGACTGTCCCGCTGCCATGGGTGCGCCAGGGGGTGTGGAACCCTCTCCCACCCCTCCATCATCAACAGTAGAGGCCTTTCGTAGTCTGCTTTCGCAAAAAGGAAAAAAATGTTCCCATCCCGACGTCCCGAAGTTCATCAAAAAGCTTGATGAAATCCCAGAAATTGCTTTGCCGGAAGATCAACCGATCAAAATTGCCCTTGCCTTGGCTGACAGAGGTCTAGTGGGGCAATTTATGGGTCGTTGGCCAACAACAAAATCGACTGATGAATGGGGTCAATGAAACTGGAGGCCCCTGCTGCCCAACAATGTGATCTACTATGCAGTTGGTAGAGGTTATTTCATTTTCGAATTCACTACCAAGGAAGACCGAGATCTGGTGTTCAGAAATGGTCCATGTTTCATGGGAAATCAAGGTCTATTTCTGAATAAATGGACCCCCAACTTCGACCCTTCAGTCGATGTCCCAAAGGAGGTCCCTGTTTGGTTCTGGCTACCCAACCTACCAATACACTGCTGGAGCTTCCAATCCCTGCAAAAGATAGGAAATGGACTGGGCAGATTCATCAACAAAGCTGATAACAAGGGCCAATACACCTACGCCAGAATCTGCGTGGAAGTTGACTTGGAAGTTGGTCTGCCGGAAGCCATCAAACTTACAGTTGGAGATTGGCACCACTTCTAGAAGCTGGACTACGAGCAACTGCCATTTAAGTGCAGAATCTGCCATGAGCATGGTCACTTTCAGCGAAACTGCCCCAAAGCACCATCAGGGGACAAAGTGGAAGAAGAAGGATGGAAAGAAATAAAAAAGGGAAAGGTAGTCTCAAAACCAAACGAGCAGAAGAAATCAGGACCAATGGGGAATCCCCAGACCAATTACAAGACCATACCAATTTCAAATGATGGCCCCTCCTCAGGTGAAAAGGTGGATGCCTCAGAGAACCATGAAGAAACTGAAGATCAGTTGAAGAAAGTGAAAGAAACCGAAGAAGAAACAAATGTCCCCCTAATAGAGGATGATCAAGGGGGAAACACAGAAAATGATGAGCACATTAGTCTTGCCTTTGACTCAAGGGAAGAATCAAAAGAAAGAGACTCCGAATCAGAAATCTCACAAATTACTCCTATCAAATCGACCAGGGGCCAGAAATCCAAGAAGAAACATAGAGAGGAGAAAACTTATCTGGATGTTCTCCAAGGCTCCCAGAAAACTCTCAAAGGAATGATGAACACCAGATCCGGGCGCAAGCACAACAGGGCTCCAAAAGGAGCCACTCCTTCCCAATCCAGTAAATAATGAAGTATGTCTCCTGGAATTGCAGAGGATTAGGTAGTAGGCTGAAAGAAGATGCCCTGAAAGACATTGTGAAGTTGCGTTTGCCTGAAATCCTTCTCATCCAGGAGTCAAAGCTGGAGGACACTCTTCTCCTCCATTCCAGCAAAATATTTTGGCGCAAAGGCCGCAGTAGAGCTGTCAGTGCTAGAGGCGCCTCTGGTGGGATTGCCTACTTCTGGGACAGCTCCAAATATGACTTGACTCATGAAAAAATTTTCCATCGCTGGATTTTCACTCAGCTCCTCCACAAAGACTGTGGTCAACAACTAAGTATGTTCAACCTTTATGCTCTGGTCTCTCCAGCGAAGAAAAAAATTTGCTGGGACTCGCTCCAGTCTTTTCTTTTATTGCACAATCCAGAAAACATCATTATTGCATGGGATCTGAACGTTACTGTAGATGCTGAAGAGAAAAAAGGGGGTTCTCCTGTAAGGGACCCAGCTAGAGAATGGGTAGAAGATATAATGATTGGCTGGGATCTGGAGGATATCAAGCCTTCAGCTGGGAAATACACTTGGTCTAACAAAAGGTTAGGTCCCAACCACATAGTTACTCATTTGGACAGATTCCTCGTCCAAACCTCCTTCCTTTCTAGTGGTCTAATGGCCTCTTCCAAAATTCTTCCTAACTGCACTTCCGATCATAAACCCATTAGTCTCGAGCTCTCCATGGATGGTTTTCTTGGCCCCATTCTCTTTAGATTTAGCCCTTTGTGGATTCAGCAAGAGGGTTTCCATGAGGTGGTTTCTGAAGTCTGGAACCAACAAGTCCTGGGATCCCCCTTCTTTGTGTGGGAAGAAAAGTTGCGGGCTCTTAAGAGAAGTCTCAAGGAGTGGGCTAAAACTCTGAAAACTCCAGCTGCCAAGAGAAAAGAGTCATTAGAAAACCTTACTGCCCTCCAATCATCAATGGAGGATTCTACTGTTACCCAAAGTCTGCTCTAGAAAGAAGTTGAGTTGCAAAAAAACCTCCATAAAGCTAGTAGGGACGAAGAGGAGTATTGGAGACAAAAATCCAAAAACTTACGGTTACAGGCCGGCGAAAAAAATACTAGTTTTTTTCCATAAGCAAGCCGAAGCTCGCAAGCAATTCAAAAATGTATCAGAAATCTGCTCCCAAGATGCAGTGGTTAAAGATTTTGAAGGCATCAAGAGAGAAGCCTTCACTTTTTTCAAAGAGCTTTATTCAGCGCCTCCTGATCCTCCTATAGACCCCCATGCCTATCCGATTAATCTAATCCCCCTCTATGTTCAAGACTCTGTCAACACTATGCTGACTGCACCGATGAGCATGGATGAGCTCAAGAAAGCCTTGGATTGCATGGAGTCGGATAAGCCGCCAGGGCTTGATGGGTTCACTGCTAGGTTCCTTTAGTCTTGCTGGTCAACTATCAATAAATACCTCCTGAGAATGGTTAGGAATTCCCAATCTTGCTCAAAGATAGGAGGCAGTACCAATTCAGCCTTCCTTGCATTGATTCTGAAAGAGAAAGGAGCTTCAGATTTTAGTAGATTCCGTCCCATTTCGCTGTGTAATACTAGCAATAAACTGATTACCAAAATAATATCCATCCGACTCAAGAATATTCTGCGGGACATCATCCCAGAGAATCAAGGAGGCTTCATCAAAAGGAGAAAGATACTGGATAATATTTTGTTGGTTCAAGAGGCAGTTCATTCAAGTTGCCAAAGAAAAGAGAAAGGAATGGTGATAAAACTCGATTTGGCAAATGTCTTTGACAGGGTGAGGCATGACTTCCTGTTCACTGTTATGACGAAAATGGGCTTCTCAATAACCTTCATAAATTCGGTGAAAGCCTGCATTTCCTCTCCTTGGATTGCGCCATAGGTAAATGGCCGATATACAGAATTTTTTAATGCATCTAGGGGATTAAGACAAGGTTGTCCGCTGTCCCCTCTCTCTATGCTATTCAAGCCTCAGTGCTTAGTTTCCAGCTAGACTTTTGTCAACAAGTCCAAACTCTGCCAGGCCTCAGAATGGTGCACAATGTTAAAGACATAAACCATGCCCAATTTGTCGATGATACTCTGCTCCTTGGAGGAGCGAGCATTAACTCAGACAGATCTTTTAAGAAGGAATTGGACATTTATAAGGAGGCCTCCGGCAGCAAGATAAGCTATTTAAAAAGCACAATCTATGGCTGGAACTGGTTGACATTGCTAGGCTCCTTGAGATGAAAGTTTGTCAGACCTGGGAGTCCTTCAAATATCTTGGGATACCAATCTTCAAATCCACAACTAAAGTTTCCCACTGGATGCCCCTCTTAGACAACCTTAAGCTTAGAATACAAGCCTGGGGAGCCTCGTGGCTGAACACTGCTGGGAAAATAATTCTTATGAAATCTGTTCTAATAAGTATGCCTCTTTTTCAACACTCCATTCTTCTTGCTCCCAAAACCTTCCTCAGTAAAATGGATGGTATTCTGAGGAGATTCTTTGGGAAGGGTGGAAAAATAATGAAAGAAGACTTCATTTAGTTAATTGGGACACCATTAAGATGCCAACCCTGGAAGGAGGTCTGAAAATGAGAGATTTGGCTGCACAAAATATCGCACCAGTCTCTAAAATCCTGTGGAATATTGTAGCTGGGAAAGTTAGCTAGAGTAAGAAAGTCCTGTGGAAAAAATATTTTCAAGGTCAGCGTTTGAGATGTTTGGATCATCCGCCAAAAACCACCAAAGGTTCCCCAATTTTCAAGCTTTGTCTCTCTACTCTGGAGCATTTCAGTCCCAATCTCTACTGGAACCCAGGTAATGGGAAAAAAATAAGAATATGGGAAGACCAGATCCTAGGATATTAGCCATTGAACCATATAGAAGGCCTTGCAAATATTAAATTTTGGCTACAGTACAAAAATATGGAAACCCTTTGGGACATATCCACCTAGACGGAGGATTCTGGTAGACGGTGGGACAGCTAGAACCTGGGAGAGGTTCCACATCGATTGCAAACTAAAGCTTCGTTACTTTTAGACAAACTCCAAGGAAAATCTCCCATTTCAGCAACAGCTAAGGACAAAAGAGGGTGGGACTCCCATTCTGGCTCTTTCTCAGTTTCTGAAGGTTACAAAAGTTTGATTGTTGTTCCTAATGTCCCTCCTGACCCAACGCAATGGAATTTTATTTGGGCCTTCCCTTCGCTCCCAAAAGTAGACTTCTTCTCCTAGAGATTAGCTCACAATAGTATTCTCACTAGAGATAATCTGAGAAAATGTGGAATGGAAGAGCCATCCAGATGCCCTTTGTGTATGTCAGAGGAAGAAACAACTAATCACCTGATGTTGCTGTGCCCTTTTGCCAAAGCTGTTTGGAAGGAGGTTCTAAGGTCAAGGGCTGACAAGGTTGAGTTGCCAAGAAATATTCCAAATCTACTTCATGAGTGGGCCATGTTATCTTCGTTCTGCCTCAATAAAAAAAACCTTCTTAAGACTGCTTGCATGTGGATCCCTAAATACACCTGCTGGAAGTTATGGTTGGAAAGGAACAACAGATTTTTCAGGGGTGAAATCTTCACTACAAACAACGTTATCTCCAAAATTAAAGCTCTCTTGGGAGAGACTTTGGATGCTAAACCAGTTTTAAGGAATGAAGCGATTCTGGACAGTGAGGAGGAGCTTTGGCTGAAAGATATTGTTCCAAATTATAAAATCAATCCTATTTCTCCGACCTCTTTCCATGCTATGTGGGAAATTCGCCTGGAAGAACAGGAGTTTCTAAAGTGGCGTTCTGCTCTAGATGACCACTGTCTCTTCTTCGACGGGGCCTCTAAAGGAAACCCTGGGGCTGCAGGTGGGAGCGGTGTTCTTCTGAATCCTGATGTCTCTACTTTGCTCAGGTATCATTGGGGTCTGGGATTTGAATCAAATACAGAGCTGAGGCTCTGGCTCTATGGCAGGGGCTTTCTCTGGCTCTAAATTGGAACATTCACTCTCTGATGGTCTTCGGTGACTCCAGAATTATCATTCAAGCGTTGAACTCCCTTTCGAATCCTTCGCAGATCCACTTAGTCCTCATTCTCAAGAAAATTAGGTTCATTCTAGCCAAGTTTTGGAAAATATCCTTTTATTATTCTGAGAAATTTGAATTCACAAGCTGATTTGGAAGACAATCTTGCCTCAGCCCATAGCCAAAGAACTCTTTAAGTCAATTCTGAAGAATCTCTCTGCATCATTCCATAATCTTCTTAAGACCTTCACTTTCAGCAAATCTGTTCACTCTGCTGCACTGGGGGATTGCACCTGTACTAGTAACAATGGGCTTCTGCAATAGGCTATTCTCAGGTTTCCTCCAATCCCTGATCGACTATTCCTGTCACAGTTTGCCCTTCATTCGCACCTGGATCCATTGGTAGGCAATCAATACAGAAATGATTAGATGCACTGGAAGCTCAGTCGCCATTAGATGCACTGGAAGCTCAGTCCTCATTAGATGCATTTGACAGAGAGTGAATGTCTGAAGACAAGTAGACAACAAGTTCCAAGTTTGATCTAATTACATGAAGGGTACATTCTAGGTATGCACTATAGTTGCTGATGATTATGGTATGAGGACCGAGGGCTTTGTTGTATCATATTGGATTATCTTCCTGTAATTCGTCAAGGATTCAACCTAAGTTGGGCATAGGTCGGTTGGTGGCATATTGGGCTATGCGTGAGGGCACTGGTCTTCATTGTTAACAACTGCAGTAGGGTTTTTAACAAATTTAACTCAAAATCTCACCTCCAAACAGCATAGCAGAATCATCTATGTTTACTTTTCGATGCTAGCTACTTTGGTTCAACCAGAAGATGGTTTGTATTGCATTTGTCCATGGATTTAGTGGAAGGACGAGGAGTAGGCAATGTTCCTAAACGTATGTACAGAGCAGCACAATGAACAGAGAAAATCCTATTCCGGAAAATTCGATGTATCTCAGACAACAAAAGGTGGTCCAGACAATTCCAGCAGTTTCAAAGCACCTCCAATCATGGATTTAGCGACACAATTCCACCAAAGGGCAGTCGAGTCATTTCCGCAAGCATCAAAGCACCTTCAAGCGTGGTTCAACCTCAAAGGCGACACCTCCTGCTGTTTCAAAGTGTGAAACCCCTTTCTGTGTAACAAGAAATTCTATGTAACAAGTACGCGACAGCTGTTTTGCCGCCTATCAATGCAATTTAACCGTTAAAGTAAAAAAAAAAACAATAGTGGGCTTCCATGGGGCACAATAATAATAATATGGGGACTACATGGGCACAATAACATAATAAAGGGGTTTTATTAATAACAATAAGGGGTTACACTAGTAGTATAGGGACCTAACATTACCCTCTCCTTCAAAAAGTGTTGTCCTCAACACTTGAGTAGTTCTTGATGCTTCTGTATAAAATTGTTGTCCTCCCATGTGGAATATTCAGCGGGTAATTTCTTGCACTTGATGAGATACTCTGAAATTGATCGATTTCATAGCTATCAAATTCTTGCTTCTGTGACTACTCCAGGTTCCAATATGATTTTTCCTTCCTTGTCAAGTTCTGGCAATATTGTTTGAACTGGGATGTTCTGCAACTTTTGAATGAGTGGCCACACTTCTTCGTCCTTCTTCTATTCATCCCTTGCTTCATTTATCCAATCTGGTTGGATAATAAAAATATCATATAACAATGCTTCCAAATGCTCATCCTTTCTTGAGAGTGCATCTGCAACAAGATTTTGCTTCCCTTTTTTGTAGATGATTTCAAAGCCATAACTGAACATATTTGTGACCCATTTTTTCTATTCTTCTAAATATAATATTTGTTCTAAAAATTATTTAAGGCTATTATGATCCATTTTTACGTTGAAGTGTCTTCCCATTAGGTAAGGTTGCAATCTTTTAAGTGCATGTAGTATTGCCAACATTTCCTTCTCATAAATATCTTGCTTGAGATGTAGCCGTAAAAATACCCAATCGCCTACATCAAAACTTCTTTCACTACGATTTTGATCTACCTTTTGTTTCATTCGTTCTGCACCAAAGTGACGTTATCCTTTAAAAGTTGGAGAACTTGTTGTTGATGCTCGATGTAACCTTTAACCGCTTGAATCTTTTTCTTCTTGATATGTCCTTCTATCTTGAGTTTTTGAGGAGGGGTAATTTCTTCCAATGCATTACAAGATATGGTCGAATTCATTTCTGGATGCTTGATGTGATGTTTCACTTCTTGAACATTTTTTTTTTGATATGTCTTTCTATCTTGATAGTTTGAGGAGTGGAATTCTTGCCAATGCATTACAAGATATGGTCAAATTCATTTTTTCTTTCTCGATGTGATCTTTCACTTCTTGAGCCTTTTTCTTCTTGATACGTCCTTCTATCTTAAGAGTTTGAGGAGTCGTAATTCTTTCCAGTGCTTTACCAGATATGGATGGATTCATTTATTCCTTCTCTATGATTGGTTCATGCTATATATCCTTCTCTTTTGATGTTTCTTGATCCTTTTCTTCCTCCTCTTCAAAATCTATGTATAATAAATTCTTCTCAGCACACTTATGACCTTTAATGTATTTGTTATCATAATTGTAACAAAGCCCTTTTGCTTTTTTTTCTTCCAATTGTTGTGGTGGAGAAACAACACTTCCATATTTATAGTTGTGAGGGGTAGACTTCCTTGTTCCCATAATTTTTCTTTTCACTTTTCTTGCTATCCTGAATGCCTTCTCCAATGAATCAGGTTCCCAAAGATGAACCTCATGTTGAATGTTATCCTTTAAAGTCCCTATGGAGACATCAATCCTCTACTTCTCTTCCATTGGACACTTTTGTTTGAGATTTATTAATTTCCTAAAGAAGGTGTTGATCTTTGTATCCACATAATGTGCTATAATTTCCTCCATGAAAATTGACCACGTAACAAGTGGTTTATGAGAACAAATCCCTTTATACCATAAAAATTGATCCGGTTCCAAATATGAAGATGAAACATGTACCTTTTGTAACAGTTGCACCTCATGTAGATCAAAATATTGCTTCGTCTGTAGTATCCAATTTACCAAATCTTTGCCATCAAACTTCCTCATATCACCTTTTCTTGATTTTAGGAGCCTGATCTTGAAATGGCTGTAACTCTGTAATCTTAGATCTCCAAGTTCTAAAGTTGTGTCCTGCAGTAACTCTCTATGTTCTCTTTCTAATCCCACAAGTATGATCAAGATTGGATTCTGCAAGGAAGAGTTATGTCAAATCTCCCAGGATGACTTGATTATAGAATTGTTCCATAGAGTGCACTTGTACGACGTGCCACGTGTCACTATTTCAACCTTAAGATATGAATAATATACACAGAAAACTACATTTTGCCCTCTTTCTGTAACTTCTTACGAAATTTCAATCTGATGCTCATAGAGAAAGTTATGACGATTTTCCAATGGTCACTTGTTTAGAATGTAATTCAAGAGTCTGCAAAAATCATAACTTCCTCATATTATATCTCCGAAAATATAGCAATACAAGATCTAAAATTCAGACTTGAGGTTTAAACCGATTTCTTCTCAAATGGGTTTTGTTTCTAGCTTCTGAAACTTCATAGTGAAAACGTTATAATGAAAACACCATGATGACCTGTTTGGAGCAACGAAACCATAGAATCAAAAGCTCTGATACCAAATGTTATGAAACCAGCTCACAAAAAGATAGAAATGAGATATCAACGCCTTCAAAATAAGCCTCTTCGAGGGGGAAACCTCCTTTACATTACACAAATGAAAAATTCTTGGATGATACAAATGACAAGACCTCCTTTCTATATATAGGACTCTAAGAGGTCATAATATAATCATAGCTGACATCACAATAATAATATAAGAGAACAAAAATAACAATATGGGGACTACATGGGCACAAAAATATAATAAGGGGGTTGTACTAACAACAATAATGGGTTACACTAGTAGTATAGGGACCTAACGTTTTTTTTACTCCAAATATAGAGATAATAAACTTTCTATCCTCCAATAATCCTTTTTTCAATTATGAGCTGATGATAAGTGTAAAATTATGTTATTTAATATGGACATTGAAATATTTTATTTATATGGAAAATGAATTACACATCATGTAATACAAATATGACATAAAATTAAGGTAGAAATTGAAGTATTTTATTTATTATCATCATTAACTTTTTTTTTATTACTATTTTTCAATTGCTTAATATATTTATTACTTTATTATTTTTGAATATAATGTTTTGTGAGAGAATCTCCCTTATACTAAATTATAGAGTACACTTAATACAATTTTATTAACTAGTAATCATATTACTTTAAGACACATTTTTTCAATTTCAATGGGGTAAAAGCTAGCTTCGATCAAGAGGATGGGATAGGGAATATTTCCTTTTAATCTTGAGGTTGTAGATTATAAATTTCTTTCAAATCATCTCGATATTCCTCCATTAATCTATGGATATGGTACAACCCTACACCTCACATCCATATACAATAACACCTCACATACATATAAAATAACAGTGATGACGAGAATCTCAAGAGGAGATTTTTTTTACTCCAAATCCAGACATAATAAGCTTTCCATTATCCCATAATCCTTTTCTCAATTATGAGCTCATGATGAGTGTAAAAATATATTTTTTAATATGTATATTGAAAATTTTTATTTATAGTTCACACACGCCCAACACACATATCAAACTAAACATAGAATGAATTACACCTCATGAAATATAAAGATGGTATAAAATTAATGTAGAAATTGAAGTATTTTATTTATGATCAGCATTAACTTTTTTTTATTACTATTTTACAAATTTTTAATATGTTTATTACTTTATCATTTTTTAATATAATGTTTTGTGACAACATCTCCATTATAACAAATTATAGAGCACACTTAATACATTTTTATTAACTAGGAATAATATTATGTTAAACCCATTTTCTCAATTTTAATGGGATAAAAGCTAGCTTGGATCAAGAGGATGGGATAGGGAATATTTCCTTTAATCTTTAGGTTGTAGATTATATATTTATTTTAAATCATCTGGATATTCCTCCATGAATCTATGGATATACTGCAACCCTACACCTCACACACATAAACAACAACACCTCACATACATATAAAATAACAATAGTGATGAGAGTCTCAAAGAGGAGTTTTTTTTTACTGCAAATCCAAAGATAATAATTTTTCCATCCTCCAATAATCCTTTTCCCAATTATGAGCTCATGATGAGTGTAAACTTATGTTATTTAATATCGACATTGAAATATTTTATTTATACTTCACACACACAATTCACATATCAAACTAAACATAGAATGAATTACACATCATGCAATATAAAGATGATATAACATTCTGGTAGAAATTGAAGTATTTTATTTATGATCCGCATTAACTTTTTTTACTACTATTTTTCAATTTGTTAATATATTTATTACCTTATTATTTTTTAATATAATGTTTTCTGACAACATCTCCCTTATACTAAATTATAGAGCACACTTAATACAATTTTATTAACTCGGAATAATATTATGTTAAACACATTTTCTCAATTTCAATGTTGTAAAAGCTAGCTTCAATCAAGAGGATAGGATAAGGAATATTATCTTTTAATCTTGAGGTTGTAGATTATAAATTTATTTTAAATCATCTCAATATTCCTCCACGAATCTATGGATATACATGAACCCTACACCTCAAATACATATAAAATAACAATGGTGATTAGAATCTCAAAGAGAAGGTTTTTTATTACTCCAAATCTAGAGATAATAATATTTCCATCCTCCAATAATCCTTTTCTCAATTATGAGCTCATGATGAGTGTAAAATTACGTTATTTAATATGGACATTGAATCATTTTATTTATAGTTCACACACACAACACACATATCAAACTAAACATAGAATGTATTCCTCATCATCCTATATAAAGATGATATAAAATTAAGTTAAAAATTAAAGTATTTTATTTATGATACGGGTTAACTTTTTTTAATGACTATTTTAAATTTGTTAATATATTTATTACTTTATTATTTCTTAATATAATGCTTTGTGACAACATCTACCTTATACTAAATTATAGAGCGCACTTAATACAATTTTATTAGCTAGGAATAATATTAAGTTAAGCACATTTTCTCAATTTCAATGGGGTAAAAGCTAGCTTTGATCAAGAGGATAGGATAGGGAAGGGAATATTTCCTTCAATATTGAGTTTGTAGATTTTAAATTTCTTTTAAATCATCTCGATATACTACAAGCCTAAACCTCACATACATATACAATAACACCTCACATACATATAAAATAATAGTGGTGAAGAGAGTCTCAAAGAGGAGTTGTGTTTTACTCTATATCCACACATAATAAGCTTTCCATCCTCCAATAATTCTTTTCTCAATTATGAGCAGATGATGAGTGTAAAATTATGTTATTTATTATGGACATTGAAATATTTTATTTATAGTTCACACGCACAACACACATCAAACTAAACATAGAATGAATTACGCATCATGCAATATAAAGATGATATAAAATTAAGGTAGAAATTGAAGCATTTTATTTAGGATCGGCATTAACTTTTTTTATCACTATTTTTCAATTTGTTAAAATATTTATTACTTTATTATTTTTTAATATTATGTTTTTTTTTACAACATCTCCTTTATACTAAATTATAGAGCACAATTAATACAATTTTATTAATTAGGAATAATATTATATTAAACACATTTTCTCAAATTCTTTAATTTTAATTTTTTAATACAATTTTTCTCCAATTTTAATTTTTAATAATACAAATTTTGTCCATTCTTAATGTTTCTTTTCTTTAACTTTTAATCTCTTAATGATGCTGGAGTATAAGAAATTTCATACATTATGAACAATATTTAGAAAAGAGATTAACATAATCTTCATTGTAACATCCCTCGTGAAAAGTTAATGTTGGTAAATAGTAAAAGTAATTATGAACAAAGACTTTATTTGGAAAAGTATATAACTCTATTATTAATATTATGTTAATTAAAAACAATTGTGTTAGTACTATTTGAGCTGAGCATATGATTAATCATGGTTAGTAACTGTGGGAACAGTTACAATGGAACCCTAACTACCTTCAGGAGGTAGTTGAGTCCCCAGAGAAAAAAGGGGAAAGATTGCCAAGTCTGGTAAGGATCAGATGGCAGAAAGAAAAAGAAAAAAGGGTCATGCTATGTCTGGTAAGGATCAGATGGCATATGATGAGGAAAGGAATTTTCCTGTGTACGCTACGTCTGGTTAGGACCAGATAGCGATTACTCGCGGGGCCAGCGAAATTGCAGTCGAGAGGATCTGCAAGTGCTTGGGGGTGGAAGATCAAAGAAGAATCTTCCTACGGACGGGTGGATTGACAAGCAATACAAACAGGTTTGCTGTTAAGCAGGTAAGGTTCACTAAACCTGTTAACTGAGAAATTACTTGCGTGAGTCTTTGTTTAAAGAAAAAAAAAAGAAACCATGGAAATAATTCGTTTATTCTGCTTCTGAAAAAGAATACTAGACTGTATGTGACCCATAAAGTTAGAACATGTATTCTCTATTTAAAAATGAAAGAAATAGATACATCGAACGAATCCCTGCCACTAAGGCGGAAGCAAGAATTCCAGGACAAGGATGAGAATGTAATAAAACCCTCTTCATAGACAGAAAATGAAATAGAAGTCTAATCGTTTCTATATTCAGCAAAACTAAAAGAAATAGCCCAGTCATTGACTTATTCAAAAAAGGAAGAGAAATACGCGAGCAAACCTTGCTGAATAAACTGTAAATTACGCATAACCGCAAGGGAATATAACCAGAGAATAAATTTAGTATGATTTCCAGAACAATGAATCCAAGTAAGTAAACTACGACCTCGTATAAGTATGGTAAAAAGAAAAACCTTAAACCTCGGTCGACGAAACCGTGAAACGAATCCGGAGACTGGCATTGAAAATTTGTTAAACGCCTCGGCATTTCTGTTACAGCCGCACAGTGGTGTCACTTGGCACGAAAAACACATACATGTATATATCTATGGTAAAACAATAAATGTACAGAGAACTATAATACCCTGAAAAGAGCCAACGAATGTATTATATATCTATAAGCACATAGTCAAGATTAACCAGCAACTCTGTTATAGAAGAGTCGCCTTGTCCGCATTAAACCGGATGCAAAACCAGAAGAAAACCATTGAAATCGAAACATAAGAGCACATATGAACTCAGCATTTGAAAAGATGGACATGCAATAAGATTTAATTAGAAAGGAATAGTATAAATTTTGAAACAGTAAGTCTGTATATATAGCCATTGCCGAGGAGGAAAATAAACAAAAGGAACATTATACATAGAGCTGAAACTTACTGAATCTCTCATGCCCTTTATTTTCTAAACATTTCAACGAGATAACCAGGGAACCAAACCCTCAAGTTCAGTATCAAGCTTAACATAATACCGTCTGTGTACAAACAAGAATAAACTTCATAGCTGAACAGTTATACATATAAAGGGGTTACGGTCAAGCATACAATGCTCAGCCTGTATCATCTCCTAACCGAAGATTATCATCTAAAACAAGGGTAGGAACCCCGACAAGCAAAGACTGAAACCAAGGTGAACCCCGAATTGGTACAGGGACCCCAGGCCGCGGTGGTTTTACCCGGCATTCCTGTCAAGTAAAATAAGAGTTCAGCTTTTACCCTGAACCGATTAAACAAACGAAGTTAGGCGGCAATCAAATCTACCTGTTATCAGGTTAGCAGATAGAACGAAGAAGTTCCTTTCCTCGATGGTGAATGACAAGCCGTTCACCTGGGCACATTAGCCAAACCAGAAAACGAGAACTCAGGTTAATCAATGAAATATGGTAACGAGAAAAGGAACCGGTGCAGACAACAATGAGACTGGGTAGTGTCATCATATACCTGATAGTCAATCGTGCTAAAGTAGAACAGAACCAGAGCTTAGAGTTGGATGAAGCCGCATGAGTATTGGAGTAGGTGAATCGCCACAGCGCTGCGATACACAGTCGCAATGAAATGAAAAAACAAAACTGAGCTGAATGAGAACACACATATATTATATATCATACCTTTCTTACCGACTCGTGGCATGGTCTCAACCCTTGATCTGCAGAGAATCATTTCCACCGTTCGATAGCCGGTTGGGATCGATAGGCTCCAGGCGCGAAATTGGTATGCCCGAGGTGTCAGACCGTAGGTGCTTGGAGCACCAGGCGCACATGGCAGCATGCCATCTAACCGTTGAACTTTCCAAATGGACGATGTTGTCGTTGCCAACTGGACTCCGAAGTCAAGGCCGGACATAGCATTAAAACATTCAGATATCTCGGGATAAGCTGCTATAATTACGCCTTTAAGGACTGACAGCCATATTGGGTTGTGCATATAAACCCTTTGCATCCTTGGACATTACCTTATACCGCCAATTAAATAGATTATGGTTACTCCGCAGCGAACCTTAGAATTGGTTGCATAGTTTGAATCTGTATTATCTGTATGCGAATAAATGTATAGATATTCGAACAGTTCTTGACTATTATAAATGTTATAAGTATGTATTCATAAGGTTATTAAGTGGAATGCATGTATGAGTCAATAAATGGTGGTTAATCGTCATAAAAAAAAATAAAAATTTACTCGATATGTGTACGTGACAAATTGGTATCAAAGCCCAGGTTTACAACTCTGTGACCTTTGGGAAAATTTCAAAATTACAGTAACATAAATATAAATAGTATCATGACAAAAGTTCAGAATACGCTAAAAATAAAGTATATCTGTTTAATGAGTTATTCTTAAGCAGGTAGTAGCAGAATGAGGAGAGCAAATAACGCTCCTCATGGAAATTTGGATCAACCCGATAATGTGGGACAACCTCAGGGAAATCCTGAGTTTTGGGTGCAACTGGGAGCAGAAGGCTGCAATACTGATTTGACGCTAATGAGGACAGTTCAGGAGCTAAAGGACGAAATGGCCCGGTTGTGTGCAGACAACGCAAGATTAAATGTGGAACAGGAGAGTATTCTGAAAAGTTTATCCGATAAGCAACATCAACAGCAGTCACATCCGAGGCCTGAACAGCCACGAGTAACAGATGAACACAGCTTTCACACTGAACAAGAGGAAGCAGAGGACAGAGTAGAGACGCGAGGAGAGAAGTCTGTCAATGCTTCTGATTATCAGACTCCAAAAAGACCACGGATGGAACTGCAAGGAGAGTTTCGGAAGATTAAACCACCTCATTTCGATGGGGAATCAGAAGAAGCTGCAGAGGCGTGGCTAATTAATATGAATAAGTATTTCCAAGTATACGAATATGATCATCATCTTAAAGCAAGGCTGGCTATATTCCAGCTGCAGGCTAAAGCCACGCTATGGTGGGAGGAGGTCAAGATGGTGCGGGGAGTGAGTGAACAGGATGTGACCTGGGAAATGTTTCAAAGATATTTCAAGGAGAAGTATCTGACAGAACGCTTTTACGATGAAAAAGCGCGAGAATTTCATGATCTGCGGCTTGGACAGCAGACCATTGACGAGTTCGTAACTAAATTCACATCCCTGCTTCGTTACGTGCCATATATTCGTGAGGAGAAGGCTAAGGTACAAAGGTTTGTTAGTAGCCTACCTCTGGAAATGCGAGAAAGAATAGAGTTCGATAATCCGAAGACGATGGATGAAGAAATTCGGAAGGCAAGACTGTGTTATCAACAAAACAAATCAAAAGGAGAAAATTCTGGGAAGCGTTGGACAGATAAGAGGGGCAGCAAAATGCCTATGGGAAGTAAGGGAGCTCGCAGCATCTTTCAAAAAGGATTTTCGAAAGGAGCCAATACTAGAAATCCAACCAAAAATCAGAACAGATTCAAGCCTCCTGCAGAATCCAAATATAGTGAACAGCAAGTTAGATTGGACAATGAAGGCTCAGCTAGGCCACCTGTTCAGTGTTGGGGTTGTGGCAGACCCCATTATATTAAAAATTGCCCTCACCGGAAGGACAGCGATCAGTTGTCCCAGATCTATGAAGCTTCGACAGTAGGAGATGTGGCTCGATCTATGCCTAGAATCAATGCAGCATTGGAGGATCGACAAGCTGATTACCAGCCAACAATGATAGAGTTTGAAGGAATGGATTGGTTGGAACGGCGATGGTCTGTAATTAACAGTAAAACGAAAACAGTCTCTTACCGAGATGAACTGGGTGTGGGAAAAGAGATTCAAGGCATCCAGAAACCAGTACAGATTCGGCCGATCACGGCCTCACAGCTGGTTAAGTGTATCCGGAAGAAATGCCAGATTTATGCAGTACAAGTAGGGTACGCAGATTCTGTGGATAAGGTTGCAACTTTTGAAAATATACCGGTAGTGCAAGATTTTGCACATGTATTTCCTAAAGAAATTCCAGGGCTGCCGCCTAAAAGGGATTTAGACTTCACCATTGAGCCGGTACCTGGAGCAGCCCCAGTGTCCCGGGCACCCTATCGGATGAGTGTGCCGGAGTTAACTGAGTTAAAAATGCAACTGCAAGAGCTGTTGGACAAGAAGTATATCCGTCCCAGTGTATCTCCTTGGGGAGCTCCTATGCTATTTGTGAGAAAAAAGGACGGAACTTTGCGTATGTGCATAGATTATAGACAGCTGAACAAACTGACAGTTAAAAACAAATATCCACTACCCCGCATTGATGAGTTGTTTGACCAGGTAAAGGGGGCGACAATTTTCTCAAAGATCGATTTAAGATCAGGTTATCATCAAATCAGAATCAAGGATGAGGATATAGCCAAGACAGCTTTTCGTACTCATTACGGACACTACGAGTTTGTGGTACTGCCTTTCGGATTAACTAATGCACCTGCGACATTCATGTGTTTGATGAACAGTGTATTTCATCAATACCTAGACAAATTTGTATTGATCTTCATATACTTATATATTCCCGGAATATCAAGGAGCATGAGGAACATCTGAGGATAGTGTTACAGACATCACGGGAGCATCAGTTATATGGAAAATTCAGCAAATGTGATTTTTATAAAGAACAGATCCAATATTTGGGCCACATCATTACGAAGGAGGGTATAGATGTAGACCCCGAAAAGATTAAAACTATAATGGAATGGCCTACACCCAAGGATGTAGCAGATATTCGGTCCTTTATGGGGCTGGCTGGATATTATCGGCGGTTTGTAGAAGGTTTTTCCAGAGTTGCCTACCCTATCACCTCCTTGCAAAAGAAGGGAAAAATATTTAAATGGACAGCAGACTGTCAACAGAGTTTTGAACAGCTCAAACATTTACTTATCACCGCACCTGTGTTGTGTGTGGCAGATCCTGAAAAGGAGTATGTAGTCTGCACAGATGCTAGTAAGGAGGGCGTGGGTGGAGTGCTAATGCAGGAAGGTAAAGTGATTGCATATGAATCCAGAAAGTTAAAAGAACATGAGCAGAAATATTCTGCCTATGATCTGGAATTAACCACGGTGATTCATGCATTAAAAATGTGGTGCCATTATTTAGTGGGCAGAAAATTTTTGCTGATGACGGATCACCACAGCTTGACTAGTTACTTTAGTCAACCGACTTTAAACGCAAGACAAGCAAGATGGGTGGACTTTTTGGGAAACTTCGATTTCGAAATTAAACACTTAAAGGGAAAAGAGAACAGAGTAGCTGATGCACTGAGCCGAAAAGTGCATTGCATTTATGAAATTGGCATTAGTCAAGGATGGTCCACCCTTGGCAAAGAAATTGACGAGGCTGCTGCACAGGATCAGATTTATTTGCAAAAGAAGCAATTGGTACAAAATTCAGATACTCGTTTAATACAACAAGGGTACACCTTGAATGCAGCTAGAATTTTGTGCTACCAGAAGAAGATTTATGTACCCAATCAGAGCAGCATTAAAGAAAAGATTCTGGATGAAAATCATAAAAGTCCTTATGCAGGACATCCTGGTTACCAGAAATTCATCACCTCGCTAAGGAAGGAGTACTACTGGCCAGGCATGAAAAAGGACGTGATAGAATACCTGGCGCGTTGTTTAGAGTGTCAACAGGTGAAGGCTGAACATCAGCACCTTGCAGGGTTACTACAGCCATTACCCATACCGGAATGGAAATGGTAGACCATAACCATGGACTTTATTACCGGTTTGCCGAAATTCAAAAAGAACAATGATTCTATAATGGTGGTAGTAGATAAACTCAGCAAGTCAGGTCACTTCATACCGGTTCAATCCACTTATCGTGCAGCTCAAATCGCAAACATTTTCATGCAGAATATATTTAAACTCCATGGGCTGCCGAAAGTAATAATATCTGACCGTGATGTTAAAGTCACCTCAGCTTTTTGGAGGACCTTATTTGAAGGTCTAGGAACTCAATTGAACTTCAACACCGCATATCATCCGCAAACCGACGGATAGACTGAGTGGGTGAATCAAGTAGTGGAAGACATGCTAAGGTCTTATGTGATGCAGCAACCTACGCGATGGGAGGAGTATTTACACCTAGTGGAATTTGCCTATAACAATGGTTATCATGCATCCT
Organism: Pinus tabuliformis; assembly: GCA_031772625.1. NCBI lineage: Eukaryota > Viridiplantae > Streptophyta > Pinopsida > Pinales > Pinaceae > Pinus > Pinus tabuliformis. The sequence goes on along the minus strand of CM062804.1, from coordinate 971,975,312 downwards.
TGAAGATGAGCCCATTCGAAGTACTTTACGGCCGGAAATGCCGCACACCCTCCAGTTGGGGTGGACCGGAGGACAAATTCTTGCTGGGTCCTGAGATGTTGGAAGAAATGGAAGTTATGGTGAAAAAAGTTCGAGCTAATCTAAAGATGGCACAGGACAGACAGAAGAACTTTGCAGATCGGAAGAGAACATTCAAAGAGCACCAAGTGGGTGAGCATGTGTACATCAGAATACAAGCTAGGAAAAGTACCCTCCAATGGAATGCTTGTGCCAAACTGGCACCGCGTTTTTGTGGACCATTCCAAATTCTGGCACGAGTAGGGCTGGTAGCTTATCAGCTCGCCCTACCCAGCCATATTCGGGTTCATAATGTCTTCCATGTATTAGTTTTAAAGAGATATGTGTATGACCCTAGGCATATAATAAGTTGGCAGGACATTCAGGTAAGGGAAGACTGTTAAATAATGTAAACTAAAATAGAATACTAGTAAGCAGCTAATCTAATTTTAATGTGTTTCAGGTGGAACCGGAAGAGAGTTCCTGGTCGAACCAGTGAACATATTAGATCGGAGAAGAGTCGAGCTGCGGAAAAAGGTCATCAGCCAGGTTAAAGTGCAGTGGCGGCACTTTGGGCCTGAAGAGGCCACCTGGGAGGATGAACAAATGATGAGGGATACTTATCCCAGACTGTTTTTAAATGAACAACAACATCGGGACGATGTAGACTTCCAGGAGGGGGAGATGTAACATCCCTCGTGAAAAGTTAATGTTGGTAAATAGTAAAAGTAATTATGAACAAAGACTTTATTTGGAAAAGTATATAACTCTGTTATTAATTTTATGTTAATTAAAAACAACTGTGTTAGTACTATTTGAGTTGAGCATATGATTAATCATGGTTAGTAACTGTGGGAACAGTTACAATGGAACCCTAACTACCTTCACGAGGTAGTTGAGTCCCCAGAGAAAAAAGGGGAAAGATTGCCAAGTCTGGTAAGGATCAGATGGCAGAAAGAAAAAGAAAAAAGGGTCATGCTATGTCTGGTAAGGATCAGATGGCATATGATGAGGAAAGGAATTTTCCTGTGTACGCTACGTCTGGTTAGGACCAGATAGCGATTACTGGCGGGGCCAGTGAAATTGCAGTCGAGAGGATCTGCAAGTGCTTGGGGGTGGAAGATCAAAGAAGAATCTTCCTACGGACGGGTGGATTGACAAGCAATACAAACAGGTTTGTTGTTAAGCAGGTAAGGTTCACTAAACCTGTTAACTGAGAAATTACTTGCGTGAGTCTGTGTTTAAAGAAAAAAAAAAGAAACCGTGGAAATAATTCGTTTATTCTGCTTCTGAAAAAGAATACTAGACTGTATGTGACCCATAAAGTTAGAACCTGTATTCTCTATTTAAAAATGAAAGAAATAGATACATCGAACGAATCCCTGCCACTAAGGCGGAAGCAAGAATTCCAAGACAAGGATGAGAATGTAATAAAACCCTCTTCATAGACAGAAAATGAAATATACGTCTAATCATTTCTATATTCAGCAAAACTAAAAGAAATAGCCCAGTCATTGACTTATTCAAAAAAAGAAGAGAAATACGCGAGCAAACCTTGCTGAATAAACTGTAAATTACGCATAACCGCAAGGGAATATAACGAGAGAATAAATTTAGTATGATTTCCAGAACAATGAATCCAAGTAAGTAAACTACGACCTCGTATAAGTATGGTAAAAAGAAAAACCTTAAACCTCGGTCGACAGAACCGTGAAACGAATCCGGAGACTGGCATTGAAAATTTGTTAAACGCCTCGGCATTTCTGTTACAGCCGCACAGTGGTGTCGCTTGGCACGAAAAACACATACATGTATATATCTATGGTAAAACAATAAATGTACAGAGCACTATAATACCCTAAAAAGAGCTAATGAATGTATTATATATCTATAAGCACATAGTCAAGATTAACCAGCAACTCTGTTATGGAAGAGTCGCCTTGTCCGCATTAAACCGGACGCAAAACCAGAAGAAAACCATTGAAATCGAAACATAAGAGCACATATGAACTCAGCATTTGAAAATATGGACATGCAATAAGATTTAATTAGAAAGGAATAGTATAAATCCTGAAACAGTAAGTCTGTATTTATAGCCATTGCCGAGGAGGCGAATAAACAAAAGGAACATTATACATAGAGCTGAAACTTACTAAATCTCTCATGCCCTTTATTTTCTAAACATTTCAACGAGATAACCAGGGAACCAAACCCTCAAGTTTAGTATCAAGCTTAACATAATACCGTCTGTGTACAAACAAGAACAAACTTCATAGTTGAACAGTTATACATATAAAGGGGTTACGGTCAAGCATACAATGCTCAGCCTGTATCATCTCCTAACCGAAGATTATCATCTAAAACAAGGGTAGGAACCCCGACAAGCAAAGGCTGAAACCAAGGTGAACCCCGAATTGGTACAGGGACCCCAGGCCGCGGTGGTGTTACCCGACATTCCTGTCAAGTAAAATAAGAGTTCAGCTTTTACCCTGAACCGATTAAACAAACGAAGTTAGGCGGCAATCAAATCTACCTGTTATCAGGTTAGCAGATAGAACGAAGAAGTTCCTTTCCTCGATGGTGAATGACAAGCCGTTCACCTGGGCACATTAGCCAAACCAGAAAACGAGAACTCAGGTTAATCAATGAAATATGGTAACGAGAAAAGGAACTGGTGCAGACAACAACGAGACTGGGTAGTGTCATCATATACCTGATAGTCAACCGTGCTAAAGTAGAACAGAACCGGAGCTTAGAGTTGGATGAAGCCGCATGAGTATTGGAGTAGGTGAATCGCCACAGCGCTGCGATACACAGTCGCAATGAAATGAAAAAAAAACAAAACGGAGTTGAATGAGAACACACATATATTATATATCATACCTTTCTTACCGACTCGTGGCATGGTCTCAACCGTTGATCTGCAGAGAATCATTTCCACCGTTCGATAGCCGGTTGGGATCGATAGGCTCCAGGCGCGAAATTGGTATGCCCGAGGTGTCAGGCCGTAGGTGCTTGGAGCACCGGGCACACATGGCAGCGTGCCATCTAACCGTTGAACTTTCCAAATGGACGATGTTGCCGTCGCCAATTGGACTCCGAAGTCAAGGCCGGACACAACATTAAAACATCCAGATATCTCGGGATAAGCTGCTATAATTACGCCTTTAAGGACTGACAGCCATATTGGGTTGTGCATATAAACCCTTTGAATCCTTGGACATTACCTTATACCGCCAATTAAATAGATTATGGTTACTCCGCAGCGAACCTTAGAATTGGTTGCATAGTTTGAATCTATATTATCTGTATGTGAATAAATGTATAGATATTCGAACAGTTCTTGACTATTATAAATGTTATAAGTATGTATTCATAAGGTTATTAAGTGGAATGCATGTATGAGTCAATAAATGGTGGTTAATCGTCATTAATAAAAAAAAAAAAAAAAAAAAATTACTCCATATGTGTACATGACATTCATACATTATACTCTACTTAGAAAAAGGAAAGAAATTAACAACAATATAATCTTCTACTATGAATATCTGAATACTCACAGTTTTTTTAATTAAATTATTTTATAAGATCAATATATAAATATAAACTTCAAATTATAATAGAGAATTTATAATTAAATCATTACTTTATACGAATATTAAAGTGAATAATATTTTATAATAAGAAGAAAAATTATATCAAAATTTATTTTAAATAGATCACTTAAAATTTATATTTAAGAACCTATAATCATTTGTTAAAAGAACCTTAATAATTTATTTAACAACTATTGCTTAAAAAACAAAATATATTTTATAAATTAAAAATCATATTTAAAATTTATCTTTACACTAATTTAAAACACATTGACATAATACTAAAATTTAATTTATCATATCTAAATCAAAACTTATATTTATCTTTAATAAAATCATTTACTCATAATCGCCCCATAATTCAAAACCTATTAAAATAACACTAAAATTTGAATTACTATATTTAAATGAAAACCTTTATTTTATCATAAACCAAAAACCCATTTAAAATAATGAATTACTTATTTAACCATTATAAAACAATCGCATTAAACTCAACGGACAGTTCATACAAATACCCTCGGCATTCAAATTTTGTCCATCCATGAAAATATGATGGTTTCAGATATTGACCAGTTACTTAAAAGGCCACAATCAAATTCATTAGAGCGCAAGATCATTAATAAAAATAAATTAAGCAAAACTTCATTCATTAATAGTATAAACTAAAATTCATTATTTCAAACATATAAATTTATGCCAGTAAAGAGACATGCATTCCATGGTCTCTGATTTCTGCAAAAGCTGGCGGTCAGTCTGGACAGTTTTGCGAGCGGTCAAATACGAGGAGATTGGTAGTATGATGCGCTAAAGATTTTGTTGCCGCATTCGCATTTCCACACCACCGGATAGTAAACCTCTACACGTTTTGGAATGCACTGCAGTTTTGGAGTGACGGCGCACTGCACAGGTTTACAAGGGTTGCACCCCTCGCATTTAGCAACGCATGATGATGGCGCGGAGCCAATATGCACCCCTCGTAATGCAACCTCGCTTCCAACCTCTCCCATCACCTGTAACATCCGTTTAATTGTACACCAATATCTTCCATCCAATCCAATACACATTGACATAATAGATTGTGTAAATATTAATATCAAAGATTACAGAAAAACATGGATTCAGAAACGAAATATTACAAAGAAAGCAGGGCCATCACGTTCCGACGAAGTCAGCGATCTCTGCATTATTAATAGGGTTACTGTATCATATTGCTGTTTTTGCAAGCATGTGAGAAAATATTTTTGCAAGAAAAATTGAATACCCAATCAGTAATTTATATAAAGTACACACCCGTAAAGCTCGATAATATTAAAACAGAAACGAGGATCTTCATTCTGCCACAACGTGAGAATCCAGCTTCCATAACCGCGTGTTTCTCTATATCTCAGCAGACACCTCTTTGAAAAAAGAAAAACAATATAGAAACCGTTTCTATAACCCAAATCAGTATGGATAATTTCTATTATTTGGGAAAATGGGTTATTAATATTTTTACGATAATTTATTATTATTTTTTAAAATAGTTATTAATATTTCTTGGGTTTTTTTATTTTTCCTTGTAGAATAAAAAGTAAATTAACAAGTATTCTGATAATAGGAAAAAGTAAAATAAAACATAAAGCAAATTAAAAAATTAATAATACATAAACATATAATCCAAATTATTAATGAGCATTTACTTAAAAAACAAGTTATCAAATGATATTTTTTTCTTCAAAGAACTCTTATGAATGCTTTTAAATACATTCAATTCATCCCCATAGTATCCCCATTTTGGATACTAAGAAAATATTGACATTTATTAGGTTATCACCTATGGAATACATACAATAGCTAAAACTAGCTCAAATTAGAGTACTCATAGATATACATTTTAAGCCTCTTTCACTCATAAAAGACCCTCTACAAATTCAACAACTGATCTATTGATCATGCTCAAGTTACAAATTTTTACTTTTCCTTTTGGGTCAAGTGAAGCACTACAACACAAGGGGGGGTTTTAAGTTAATATTTAAGACAATTTTTGGGTAAATTGTCTTAACTTGAGATAAGAGAAAACTTGTGTATTGTCTTAAATATTGCCTTTAAGTTAGTGTGTCAAATTAAATTGTCTTAAAATATTGTCTTTATAAAGAACATATATAACACAATCATTTTTGTCTCTCCAGGGACAATTTCATTTTTGTTTCTCTAGAGACAATAGTTGGAATTAAAGACATATTGTCTTTAGGACAATATGTTTGATGCTAACTATTGTCTCTGTACAGACAATAAAATAATGAATCTAGAAAATATCTCACCATTGAAATAAACCAGTATTAAAGTATTTAATTAAAAATAAACTACAATATCATTGATTAGTTCATATTAGGACATAGTGAAATCGAACCACCAACCTCTTGCTTATAAAGCAAACTATCTTCCATTGAGCTAGCACCCTTTAAAGAATTATGAGAGTGTTATGGTAGTCCTTGAAATTGCATATATAGGCATTGATTTTAAATCTAGCAATTGCATTGAGAGGTGCAAGGGAACACCAATAGAAGTGGAAGTGTGGAAGCCAATGGGAGAGTGAAAAATATGGAAAATGAAATACAATCGAAATTTGTGCTTCTATATATCTTCTAAGTCATGTGGCAAGGAGATTAAGTTTAAGAATAAAGTTACACTAACATAAATGTCCCAGAACATTGGAAATCTTTACAAGCACAAAGTATATCAACGTCTAATAGAATCCCACAATAATGGAAATTTTGTTGATATGTTACACAAATCGAAAGGACAATGGAAATCATGTGTTTACTAACAATGGGGATGACCAATCCCCCTTGATCACTCCGTAATGTGCAATGAAAAAAACTCGGAGGCATTGTATCAATCTTTTTTACACCACCTTTCTTGCCTAATAAATTTTTTGGAGTACCTGTTCCAGCATTTATAGGCTACTTGAGAAGAAAAAAAGATAGAAACCAATGTGACCCACTGCTAGAAATTTATCAACAATTGCGATCTTCTTGGAATCAATTGCAATATTCTCGGAAGGCAGTAGGTCAATATTACTCCAACCTTGAATTTTTCTTTTTTAAAACTTTCCTATTATCCATCTCCAATAATCAACAACTGAAAAACTATTTGTGAAAGGACCTACCCAAATAACAAATAGTCTCCCCGAGATTCATAAGCTTCCATTTATGATTCAGCCAAGTAGGGGATTCATCTTCGCCAAAATGAAACCTTGTTTTTCCTCTCTAACAGCTACGCTTGTTCCTTTTGCAAAAGAGTCGGAGAAAAAATTAGTACCCTCAATTAATTGGTGAATCAATGAATGTGTTAAATATGAGGCATCTGCAAAGTGGAAATTTGGGTATCTTACAATACATATCCTAAAATTTGATATCATATGAATAACTTATATAAGAGAAAAAATGAAAATATTTTACAAGTGAAGTTTCCATGGCTGAATATCAATTCTACAACACATGTATTAGAGGTGAAAATACTTCGATATTTTTTCCAAAGAATATCTAGTACTCAAATAATGCGGTGGAGATTGCATGTTACATTTAAATTGTCACTCATCACTCATTCTAACCAATGAAATTGTCTGTATATCAATGCATGTTTTGTACATAGTAAAAGTGGTCAGCGTTTAGGAGCTCCTTCTGGTAGACAAAGACAAATTCCTAGACTAGCCATACTAAAACATCTTGGAATATTTATGCAGAATTAAAACCACAGTGAGAAGCAAAGAGATTGCATGTACCTTGAATCATATAATGGAACTAATTTATATTTATGCAGAATTAAAACCACAGTGAGAAGAAAAGAGATTGCATGTACCTTGAATCATATCTTAGAACTAATTTCTAATTGAAACCTTCGAAGTAAAAATATTAATGTAAAAAAAGTCTTGCAGTATGTGACATTCTCAGGAATTTTGCATGGATGCTTCAACAAGGTCATTCATGGATTTTTTTGTAAATAAATAGAAGCATCAATTGAAGAAACAAGATTCTCTACTCACATTGATTTAAGGTTTTGCAAAGTTTTTTTTCATTCCTTGGACTGGTTCTTCTAGGATTGAAATTTGTTGATTAGAATCCACATCGCACAGATATAAGCTAAAAGCTAGAGTTTCTTCCTAAAGATGTACTTTTGAGTAGAAGACAATTGTATGCATATGATTTGGCTAAAATGGCACCAAGACTCGCGTCTACAATCTCTTGAAAGATTTACCTGGGATTGCTCAACCTTGTGGTTGAAGCCATTTTCGGCATGCCATATGTAACCTTAGATGTTAATTATTTGTTGCAACTCTTTGTAAGACACTTGGTAATGAATACTTCTAACAACTAGCATATTGGATCTCCTCTTGGGTTGAGTTTAGTAGTTAATGCATTTATTCAAGCCATCTCCCTCGTCCTTTATGTCCCACGACACTCAATTCCCTAAGTTGGACCTGACTAGCCTACCAACACTCTCATAAGGCATAAGGTGCCCTTAATGATGAAGTCTAGGCCTGATTTCAAACCTTTTGATCCATCTTTTAGAGGAGCTAGAAATGAAAATTCCTCTATCTAATAGAGATGAGCACAATGGTTCAACTCAAGGCACCTCATAAGTTCATCCTCAAGGTTTCACATGAGATAACAACTAGATCCCTAAGGAGAAACGTTTTTGTCTCTGAATATGTTGAATTGCTCAACTCTCTTATCTTGTTTGCATCGAGTTCCCTGGCTCGCCCATGCAATTATTACCATTACTTAAGTGTATTACCACATCCATTGGTAGTTTTATTTTCCCTGATCTTCCTCGCATTTTAACCCTATACCTTAAAGAATCTAGCTCAAGGTTTTTTGGACCGGGAAGTGGAAGTGAGAAGGGACTTATTGAAAAAGCTTCTGAGAGCAAGGACGGAAGCAAGAAGTGCAAGTTTCAAAAATATTGTGTGGCTCAGGAAAATACCTATAAAATTTTAAGGAGAAACAGGTGCATTATAATCTTTTGGTTGACAATATGTTTGTAGTAAATTTGGCCAAGAATCCTAGATTCCATGATTGAACAAAGCCCATCAACACCAAGTACCATCTGATTCAATATCATTTTGAAGCCAAAACCATTCGTTTGAGACATGATCCTCAAATGAGAAAATTTCAAACATCTTCACCAAAGCACTTGGAAGAGAAAAATTTGAAATGTTGAGAACAATGCTTGGACTCACAAAAAAACCCCTTCAAATTAAGGAGGAAATGTTAGATACGTAATCCTTAGGGATTTAGGTGCACTGTAAATGACTTTGTAAGTATTAATATAAGAGAAATATGAATGGTCATAGATGAATAAGAAGAGTCATTTGGAGCTCTTAGAGGATGAAACCAAAGGTCAATTCCACTTGAATATATGCATGCTATGAGTTGAATAAATTCAATCAAGCATGGAGTTATTCACCCTAGCTAGTAGTGGTATTAGATTTGACTATTTTAACTTTATAACTCTCTTACGCATGCAAAATCACCCCTCGTTCAATGTCAAATTTGAGGCATCTACTACCCACTATTCATTCTAGTTTTTGAAAGAAATATCTGGCATTGCTTCTTCTTCCCATGATCTTGATGATTACATTTTCATAACTCCCATGCACAAAATTGCTCCCTAAGAGAACAAAAGGTTGTGAACTCAATTTTAATTATTACTGTACTGTACGCTTAGAAGGAAAATCAAAACAATTTGGGTGTGTATATAAACAACTGTAGGGTAGGAAAAAGTTAGCAGTTTTGTCTCCAAATGATTTATATGACATGGATTTCATACACACTGCCCTCAAAACATTCCACAATTTCTACGTTCACTGCAAATAGGAAGGAACTGAAAGGGTCATTATCTCAATGATTTTGTTTTTACAGAATCCAATGCATTTTTTAGTTATAGTTTAATAGAAAATAAGAATGCAAATGTTAAATGAAATTTACATCATTATTCATTGGATCTAAAAGGTTTACTAGGTCAATTCTTGTGCACTCCACGGGAAGATATTTTGATCAGAAATATTCTAGTATCGTTGTCACTACTATGGCTGTAAAGCATAGTGTGTCTAAACCCTAGAACATATATTGTGTTTAAAATCTAGAATATATATTGTGTAAGAGAGTTTTGTAGAAAACACTAGAGAAGAAGTGTAAAACACATTTATAATACAACGTCTTGTCATTTCTAATATGTCTACAAATTTTACATTGTTTGCACAAAATGGAAGATAAATTCTTTGGGAGAAGGACATCATTGGGAAGCATTGCATCTTCCTTTGGTTAGAGTCTGGATTTTGGAAACCAGTCAACAACTCCATCATCTAGTAGCCTGAGACTTAGACAAATTGCCTTTTATGGAGAGTGTGGAGGTAGTGAGAGAAAACATGAAATAGTTTTACAGGAAGGGAGGATAAGCACAATCATGTTCTTCGTTGTGTTTTCTATGGAAAAAAATGGCATAGGAAAAGACATGCATAATACCATGGGAGAAGATCAAAAGCAAACAAGATCATCAAGAAGACAAAGATAAAGCATCGGATCTAGCAAAAGGTTAAGCCACATGACCTCTATATAGATTTCTTTGAAGATTCCAATGACAATGTGGAGAAGTATCCTATGGGTTTCCTCATGAAGTTTTCCTTGGAAAAAAGGAAAAAAGTATATATATCTATATATATATATATATATATATATATATATATATATATATATATAGAGAGAGAGAGAGAGAGAGAGAGAGAGAGAGAGAGAGAGAGAGAGAGACCCTATTGTCTCACAATGGATGGACCATAACAATGTAGCTCACGACCTTTCAAAAGAGGCATTGGGGATGGGGCGGGGTATTTGGTCCATTTCCATTTCTCAGCATGGCATAAAAATGATTTCTTTCATGAAACTTAGCAAAAAAATTCTCTACAGACTTCACCAATGATGTATTTTGGTTTTATAAAGCCATGAACATTCTTTGTTTCTTGATACAGTTGACACGTTTTGTGATAAACACACATATTTCAGAGGCTGCTTTGAAAGCTCTAATATATGTCCATTTAAATTCTTTTTTTAAGCTAATTCATTGATATGTAAGGCATGTATGAAAAGCTATCATGACAAAAATGTGAGATATCTTACCAAATGTCAGGGAGGTTACGGATTTGACTCTCATGATACCATAGCAGTTAAGCTCTCTAATTGGCGCTAATGCATTAACCAATTTACCATCCATGGATCATGGAAACGTACTTGAAAGTTTTTCCATGAGGTGTATATATATATATGTGTGTGTGTGTGTGTGTGTCTATACACACACACACACACACACACACAGATATATATATATATATATATATAGAGAGAGAGAGAGAGAGAGAGAGAGAGAGAGAGAGAGAGAGAGAGAGAGACCCTATTGTCTAACAATACAGGGATAGCAACAATGTAGTTGGCGACCTTTCAAAAGAGGCATTGGGGATGGGGTGGGGTATTTTGACCATTTCCATTTGTCAGCATGGAATACAAATGATTTCTTTCATTAACCTTAGCTACAAAATTCTCTACAGACTTCTCCAATGATGTATTTTTTTTATAAAGCCATGAACATTCTTTGTTTGTTGATACAGTTCACAGGTTTTGTGATAATAAGACAACTTTTAAAGTTTGCTTTGAAAGCTCTAATATATGTCCTTTTAACTCTTTTTTAAATTATATCATCGATATGTAAGGAAGTTTTGAAGGCTCAAAAAATCGGGACTTCAACAAGGGAAATAACCACCTCGTTCGAACCTTAAGACAACTCCTTTTCTGTTTGGAATAGTGGCTCCGACTGGGTATGAAGGGATTAGTTTCCCAATCTATTTATGATGTGTGTGTGCTAATGGGATGATGTTTTTCTTTTTGGGTTTTTATGGGGTGAATACTTGTTCTAAATCTAATCTATCTTCTAACTATCATATGCGATCTATCATAATCAAAGAAAACATCTAAGTTTAAGACTATCCCGGGAGTAATGTTCACATATGCAATCTAAAATAGTTCTAAAAGTGACTGATAATGAAGATCATTAAATCACAATAAGAATAGAATCCATTTAAGAATGATTGTTTCATATAAAAAGTTAAATGAAAAAACATGATAAATATATCGCATAAAGATTCATACACATATTCAGCATAAAGAGTAAGTCATCACCATACAAAAGTGCAATAATGATAACTAAACATTTAAACTTTCATATATAAATAGCTAAAATTGATTTACTGCTGAACACATAAGCAAAAGGCATTAGGAGATAGAAATACCATTTGTAATACATCCTACTCATGAGCTGCAGCAATATCAATCTATCTTCAAATCACTCAACATCACCTAAGAGTACAAAAGTGCAATTTCAGTAGAAGATGTTAAACTAAAATAGAAAATAAGTCTCATTCCATTGATTTTATCAAAACCTCCTCAGTAGGGGGGCAATATGCATGTTCTAAAGAATGTTTTTGATAAAACTCTGGACCCCTCTCTAAATGCATGAGAGGGGTTTAAATACTACTCTATGAAATCTAAAAAAAATATTACAAAAATAGATGAGGAGGTTTCAATGACCTGCCTCATTTTAAGCAAAAATAAACAAAACGAAAATGAATTATATCTATGACTAATCCTGCATCTGATTCTTTAGATCGCAAATATCCAACATCGGTTTTGAGAGTATCGGTTGGCCAAATTTAGATTTTAACTCTCCTGCAAATACGGCATTGGTGAGAGCTGGCACTTCAGGGTCATCCATTGGCTGTGTGTCTTCACCGGGTACTGCCAATATACTCCCTAATTCAATCTGTTTACCTGTTTGATTGCCTCTTCCCTTTGTTTTGTTGCTTGTTTCCATTATGCTTGAAGCTGATGTGCATTTGGAAGAAAGCCAGGGGTGGTTTCTGCTACCACATTAGCCTTGTGTGGATTTTCATTTATGCATTCAATGACATTGTTCACTATTGATGCCGCATCTTCGATCGCCTATTCTACTTCCTTTAGCTGAGAATCTCATTTCGTAAATAAAATCTCTTTGTGCGATTTGTCAATTCTGGGCCTATTTGCTCTTTTTCCTTTTTCGGATTTCTACCAGTTTAAGAAGTTTGAGACTTTATTAAAAATTGAATCATATTCAAGTCACAATTATATAACTTGATTTGTAATATTATTGCTCATTTCGCAATGGGAATTCCATTGCGAAATCTTTTGGCATAATAGTTCTTTTTGTTGCAAGAGCTAGGAATTGAGACTAAGTGTCTCTGTCATAAACTTTTCAATTTTGGGATCATCTATATTAAGTTATATTATAAATTGTGGCTGTTCTTATGTACTAGCTACACTGCTTTGATGTGCCAATTGCATTTGATGGAAGTCTTGCTGAAGTTTTTCCAATTGTGTTTCCGCTTGTTGATTGATGTTGACTTGCTGTCACTGTTGTTCCAAAAACAAAATCCTATCTTCTTATTTTTAAAGTAGCAATTGAACCTGTGATTCTTTATCAATAGTTGCTAAAGTGTATGCACCTGTGACCTATGAGAGCCTAGTGAGATTTTCCAATGGATCTGTAGAGGGATCTTTCCAAAGAACATCTAGAGGTTCATCCTTGGTAGTGAGCACAGAATTCAACTTTCTTTTCTTTCTTTGCCTTTCGATGACAACTTTATGTTGAGGGTTGTAAAATACATCTAGAGGAGGAATTTCCTCTATTCTTAGTACAATCTTAGATGAGGGAGCAATGGGAATGTGGTCTATTTCCTAAGTGTTGACAACCCTTTCTATTACCATTTATGTGGTCATCTCTTTTGGATTTGCTGGTGGCTCTACGCTTTGTTCTTTTGTGTTAAGTATCTTATTAAAATTTCCCCATTTCCCTTTTAGATCAATTACTAGCCACTCTGTTTGCTTTGTAATGGGAGTTGGAGACTCATCTTGTTTTATTGACGAGGTCTGCTGATCAGACTCTATTGTAGATTGAGCTATGCCTTTTATTGACTCCTCATCCTTACTGGGTTCATCCTCGAACTGATTACCAAATTTTTCTGCTGATTTTTTTTCTAAACTTGTCTTGGACTTTTCTTTTGAATCATCACTTATGCTAAAGCTGGGAGTAGGTTATCTTATTGGTTCAATGAGTAATTGGTCTAATGGTATATTAGATAACCTCTGTTTCTGTAATTGTCAAAATTCTGGAGACTTTATTGGTAAAAAAGAATTAGTGTTGTATGCTAAACCTCTTTGAAGGTGTTCTTCTATAGGAAAACATCATCAAAGGGATCTTCTTCATGGGAAAATATTTTTATTTTAACCATTGTAGTAAAATTACTTACAACACCAAAGGGATCATATTGCCTTCTTGGGAACTTTGGTAGTTGTAAAGATAATACATTATTAACTTCTTTGAAAGCATGACCTAAGTCATGCAATGCAAATGCTCACATACTACAGGAAATTGTGGCCAAATGGCCTTCTTGGAATCTTTCAGTACTTTACTCGTTCCCCCCATGCTGCAGGTCTGATAGGCTATCTCCCTAGCCATCAGTTTGTCTGTGATGTAAACAAGCAACACACGGGGTGAAGCAATGCTACCAAACACTCTGATATACATGAACAATTCTTCCCCAAACCATCTTGCCACAGAGAGAATATCTACCTCCGCTTCTTGGGAAAACCTTGGCGCATCTCTGTTGTAGATCTCTTTGTGGATTGGGAGTATAACTCCATGAAAATTTTTGAAGAATGTGGCACAAAACTTGATTCCCACATGGCTTTGTGATAAATCTGAATGGGAAGTGGATTTTGTACCATCCACTTCCATCCCATAACATGAAATTTGGAAACAAAACAAATAGCATCCATAACATAGGCGCTCAAAAAAAATGGAGGATAAACCCTCGACGTAATGCTTCTTTTTCTTCTGTATTCTAAAAATTTTGTGGCTAAAATATTTGACAACATTTGGGCCTAATTCATTATTGTGGCATTTATAGCCACATCCACTAGTGGTAACCATTCTGATGAAAATTTGTTGGTGTCTAGTTTACCGAACAATCTGCATAACATAGCTGTGGCAAAACAGTAAGGGGAACAAAAGGAGCCAGTGGTGTACATACCATTTTTATCCTTTTTGAGTCTTTCCTCATTGTTTGACCAGTGCTTTGTGCATTTTGCCAAGTCTTCATTCTCCTTGGCGAACTTCTCGAAAAATTGCTTGTTGTAACTAACCTGGGGTTCTGGTAAGTGGTACTATGCCTCAAATTGTCTAGAGTAAATGACCCCTTGATTTCTTGGCTTGCCATCCTGAATTGTCTGTTAGATATGTCTGCGTCATCTTTAATCCATTTCACTATGTCAGTGTAAGGGAGTATCTTTGGCCTTGCAGCAATGCGGTGTAGAAATGAGCATTCAAGTTCAGTTATGGATGCCTAAGAAGAGCCGCATCCACTCGATTTAAATATTACTTCCATAATTCTCGGTTTTTCCTACTCTAACAACCGATACATATTTTCTGATGTATATGTTCTTGCATCTCGATTACAAGTAGTGTCTGTGAATAATAGGGTCATTTTCGACTTCTCAGATATGGGAGCCTTGCATTTCTTACCCATTTCTTCATGTATTACGTTCTGTGTGTTCTTCTTGAAAGTTGCAAGTAGAGGGTAAAAATGTGATAAAAGAAATAGTGAATACAGGAACAATCAATAGAAAGATGAAAATAAGTTGATGGGAGGTCTTTAATTCTGAATCACATCAAAAAACATCAACTTGCATCAAATGGTTCTTTACATTGATCCTAATCGTTCTTTTAAGGAATGACCACTAATGAACCATTATGCTTATCTTTAATGTTCATAACTTCACATCGAAAGTTGGGAAGTACTCTCCTAGAACACTGAGCCCTTCGATAACTTCACATCGAAAGTTGGGAAGTACTCTCCTAGAACACTTAGCCCTTCGAATTGGGATAAAGGTGACTTTTCGATTTGCTTCGCAATATCGCAAATCGCTATATTGCAAAACTTGTTTTCATTAAAACCCACCGCTATATGAATTGTTGTGATATGTGATTTGCAAGATTCTATCACAATTCACGATAATTGCTTTGTTAAGTAGTGTCGCGATATTGAAATTGTGATGCGAGAATAATCTTTTCTAAAGAAGGTTTTTCAAGGTTTACCTTAATGTTCATGACTTTCTGTTATAAAGTTATTCTAAGGTTTTTTTTATCATGTATCACTTTTTATAAGAAACTCGCAGTTTGTGAAGTTTTATGTGCTTAAAGTATGAAAAGGTAAATTTCCATGTTTTAGCAAGTTCCACTTTGACATCTTGTTTTATTCTAGAAACAAGAAAGACATGATTTAAATGCTAAAATTTGATTTTTTGGAAGGGTCCCCATTTATTAATGGTATTAATAACACTAATAAATGGGGGGTTGTTGAAAAGAACAACAATTGGCGATTCACTTGGAAGAACCAGTTATCTCTAAGGGTTTTTTGAATTTTCTAAAACTTCCAAAATAGAAATGGTTTGGAAAATAAAAACATCATTGTATGAAATATAAGTCAAATAGTGCTATTTATTAATAACAACATCTTGTTCTAACTATCTTTATTTTGATTAGATTCTTCCCAGAGTTAGTCATTTTACTCACATCAGTCATTACTTGGTTGTAAACATAAAAAAAAAGACATCTTTTTAGATTAGTTTAGGTGTACTCATTTGTCGTAGGTAGAGCCTCTGCTACCAACAGGCGTTCATAGCCTCAACAGAGTTACCTATTACCCAGAAATGATCCACTGTCAAACTTGAGAAGCATGCAATCTTCAAAGATAAATCCTCATATACACTTATTGCTTTTTTCTTTTCCTTTTTCTCTTTTAATTATTAAAGAACAATGTCTTGGTTTGGTGGCCAAAATTGACAGTGCAATTCACTTGATTTATAACTTAACTGAACAAGTTGGCTTGTGATGAGACCCCTTGGCTTTTGATTAAAACAATCTCCAGCCATTACCCTGTTTTGATATGAAATATGGCAATGTCAGTTAGTTATAATCTTTATGATCATTATAACCTAGCTCTTGATGAGACCTCTTATTCTTTAAGTTTTAAAGTGTATAATTGAATTACTCCTTGAATCTCGCAAATTCCTTGAGTGGGGGGGAAGTCATTGGTTCGTTAAGGATTCTCCTAGATGACAATTATAGAGTTTAAAAATAGCTTTTCCAAAGAGAGTCTTTGTTTTGTTATTGATACCTTTTGTGACTGATGTAAGGAAAACTTCTTCCTAAGGTTGTTTCTAATCAAAACTTGGATAGTTGAAACAAAAAAACAGGAAAAAATATTTTTGAAATAATAGCACTTACCCATATATCTCATAAATGGAGATTAATTTTCATAATCACTCCCACTTATACAAGCGAAAAACCAAAACAAAAATGAGACACTATTATTTTCGTGGAAACCAAAAGTGAACACTCTCAACTTGTTTTATTAGTAAAAGGAAAATTTAACTAAAAACTATAATCTATAAGAATATAAGAGATCATCTTCTATGGAAAACACTTTTCTAGAATCTGTCTGTTAACAGGTAAAGATTCTCTTTTCCCTGCTAAATCTTGTAACATGAACGTTGATGGACCAATGAGTTTGAAAATATGGAATGGTCCAAGCCACATTCATTGGAATTTAGTATGTTTTCCTTTCTCCTCATGGGATTTATCCCATTTTAATACTAAGTCTCCAAGTTGGAAATCTTTTTTAGACATTGAGTTTGAATCCAAAGAAACTTTTACTAATTGTTGATGATGCACGTGGGTAATTCTGGCCTTTTCTCATTCTTCTTCAAGTTTAAGAATCTACAATTGTCTTAATTGCATGGATGAGGAAGGGGTTTCTTCAATGAATTGAACTAAGGCTATGTAAGAAATAGCTAGATTTGTTGGTAAGACCACTTCTTTCCCATAAACTAAATTAAAAGGAGAAGTGCCAATGGAGGTTTTCTGAGTTATTCGATCTACCCAGAGAGCACACATTAAAGACATATGCCAGTTTCTGTGGTTTTGATCAATAGTCCATTTAATGATTCTAATAAGGTTTTTATTTGTTGATTCGGCCAACCCATTCCCTTGTGGATAATAATTAGTAGAATATTTGAGTTTAAAACCTCTTTTGAGAGTGAAATTTGTCATAGCATTACCTAAGAAATATGATGCATTATCAACCATTAAAGTAGAAGGTAAGCCAAACCTGGTGATTATGAATTGATTTATAAATTGGATGATACTTTTAGAGTTGGCTGTTTTGAGTGGAACTGCTTCTACCCATTTGGTAACATAGTCAGTAGCTATAAGGATGTACCTATGTTGTTTATACGAATGAGGAACGATCTCACCTATTATATCCAATCCCCATTGTTCAAATGGTTGATTGATGTTGACTAGCTGTAATGACAATGATGGTTCCTTTTGTCTTCTGGCAACAATCTAGAAAATCTGACATCTCCTTACATAACTATGTGCATCTTTAAATAAAGTTGGCCAGTAGTAACCAGCGTGCAATATTTTGTGTGCTCTTGCATCTCCTACATATTTTCTGCCTGCTGGCCCATCATGAAGTTCCTGCAATACTTTTTTTAGTTCAAATTTCTCAAGGCATCTAAGGAGAAAAGAATCATAATTCATTCTAAAGAGTATATCATTGAAAATTTTGTATTGTTTATCTTTTAACCTCATGACTGTTTTATTTGTGTAATTCAAATGTGGAGGGGCATAACCATTTTTTAAATAGAACATGATATCAGCGTACCTTGATCCAGAGTCATTTAGGCTTACCTCATACACTTGTACTTCACTATCTGGAGATTGTGTTTCTAATATGTGCGATGCTCTGGCAAACATCCTACAAAAACCTTGACCTTTTACAATATATGCTGGTTTAATTTCAGTGTCATATTCTTGTAGGGATGTGACCCAATTTTCCCTCCTTTCGCCCACATCTTTTTTTACCAAAAGTTTTCTTACCACTGGAAATGGTACTATTATTTTGGTGTGAGTCTTGAGAAGGAAAGGTCTAAAGTGTTTGATTGCTTTGAAAACACCATAAGCCTATTTTTCAACATCACGGTAATTTAGTTGAGCTCCTTATAAGTTTGAACTAAAGAAGGCAATTGGCGCCTTGACTTTATCTTGATTCGCTTGTGTGAGTATGGCAACATATAATTTCTCAGAAGTGAATGTATATATAGTGAAAGGATTAGAAAAGTTGGAGTTGTTATAGATCGGGTGTTTATAATTTCTTGTTTTATCAAGCCAAAGGCTTCATGTTCTGCATGACCCCATTTGAAGAGAGAGTTTTTCTTTATCATGGCTTGTAGAGGTGACATGATCCTTGAGAAGTCAAGGACAAATCTTTCAACAAAATTGATCTGACCAGGGAAAGACTACATTGCTTCCTTATTATGGGGTAAGGATATCTCAGAAATTTCCCTGATCCTATATCGGTAAATATGGATTCCTGATTTAGATACTATGAATCCAAGAAGTTTTCCTTCACTCAACACAAAAAAAATAATTTTTTGGATTGAGCGAGATTCCATATTTTTGACAACGTTGGAAGATTTGTTTTAAGTCCCTGAGATGATTACTTTATTTTTTAGAATATATCGTTATGTTGTCTAAGTAGATCATCGCTAACTTGTTTACCAAGCCTTTAAACGTAATGTCCATGGCTCGTTGAAATGTGGCACTAGCTTTGATTAGCCCAAATGGCATCTTTTGATATGTAAGTGCCCCATTTGGTTCCAAAAGTAGTTTTAATTGATCATCAGGGTGGACCAAGATTTGAATTTACCTTGAAAAACCATCTAAAAAGGACATTAATTCAGACCTTGCGACTGATTGTAATATCTGATCCATAGGGGGCAGTGAAAAATTATCCTTTTGGCAAGATTTATTGATATTTCAAAAGTCAATACAAATCTGGATATCATCGTTTTTTCTTTCTGACTAGGACCAGGTTGGAGACCAATCTGGAATGTCTAACTAAAAAATTAATCTTCGCTCTTAATAGTTTGTTCAACTAAGATTTAATCTGGCTTTACAAATTAGGGTTTATTTTCCTCAATTTCTTATGAACAGGATTTTCATTAGAGATCATCGGAATTGTATGCTGTAAAATCAAAGTGTTGTAGGTTTTAAGATCATCGTAATTCCATGCAAAGACATCTTGTATTGTTTCAAAAATCAAATGAAAGCTAATTTTCCTCGAATGTTAGGCCAAGACCTAGGTTGATGTTTTGTGGTTTTATGTTTGTCCCCGGATTCACTAATTCATATCTTAGAGTTGAACTCTGAAATTTTGAATTGGTGGATTGTTTAAATCTATCCTTTAAGTCATATAGGTCCTCCAACTTGACTATCGATTTTGGTATAGCATTATTGCTATTTTCTTGTTCCAGTTGTTTGTCATGTTGGTCTTCATCAATTATCTGATTATTGTAAGAGCCTTCTGAAGTCATAAAACTAACAATATCTAGGTCATTGTTGAAAACCCTCCAATTGGTAATGTTATCATGAATAGAGGGTCTAAAGATTAGTTCAATCAAGAATCTGTCTGGGCTATATTCCTATGATGGAATAAGCTTGGAAGCTACATTAGCAAGGATATCAGCGCTAGCATTTTGGAGTCTTGGAATGGATGAAATATTAAATGCTGTAAAGTGCAAAGTCAGGTCTTGTACTAAAGATTGACAGTGCTTCAAGTGTCCCGACAGAAAATATATAGTATTTCATACCTGTTTAATAACAGTCTCAGAGTCTCCAAATACTTGCAGATATTTGATATTAAGCCTGATTGCTTTGTATAATCCTTGAACTAATGTGTCATATTCAGTAGTATTGTTCGTGCAATCGAACTCAGGTCTACATGTTAACATGGTCTTTTCTCCTTTTGGACTAACTAATATACAACCTGCTCCTGCTCCATCATTAGATTTAGAACCATAAAATGATAATTTCTGAAACAAGTTTTATTTACAGGTTTATCTACCAAATTGATGCATCTAGAAGCGTTCATTTGAGAGAAATTTTCTATCAGAGATAAAATGGAATTTTCCAAAAAAGGTGAAGTATGAGCGTTGAAATTCCATAAGAATGAATTAACAGAATAGTTTCCAATTATGTTGTTGCTATATGCTACATGATTGTTTTCTCCTTCTAACTCTGTCACTATATACTTTTGATGTCTTTCACGTTCAACCTTGATCTGATTAGGTTTTCCATTGTAAGGGAGCCACATATGAGACCAGTCGGTCACAAAGTAACCATGAAGCTTTTCTGACAAATCCCTACTAAGGATTAGTCCATAAAACTCAAGAATGTCAGGTACAAGTATATCGATTACTTGAAATACATTTGGATTGCATGAAAGTCTTATGGTTACTTGATTAATTTCATCGATGACCTCAACTTGAAACCAATCTAGTTGTACTATTCGCACTGCATATTTCTAAGGCTGGACATTTAACTTTGTGCAAACTGTCTTAGGTAAAATGATAGATGTGGCACCAGAATCTACCAGACAATTATGCAAATTTTTATTGAAAACTTCAAAGATAAGGAGAAATGGCAGAGTATGGGATTTTAATCTTCCCCCAATTAGAGCGATGTCATTTGGATCTACTTTATTTGAAATGTTAGTCGAAGGTCTCCCTATTTCATGAGTAGCTTGTGAAATTACAACGACCGGTAGAGGCGTAATAGGTACTGCATTTAGCTTTTCAAGAGAAACTTCTGTTGATGCTTTAACTTACTAAGCTCATGAAAAGTAATGTTTGCTATAGTTTTCTTCATATCTTGAACAATGTTATATTCTGTTTCATCTGAGATGATATGAATTTTGGCTAAAGGCATTGAATCAGATTGGACTGGGTTTGTCTGATTAGACTTTGGTGAGGATTTCTTACCTACGATTTTATCCTTAGGATTCGGACTTGGTTTCTTTTGTTTAGCAATGTATTGTGGTGGATCAAGTTGATTTCTGCTTCTAGAAGTAATAGGTAATGCATCCTAATCTTCCTCATTTGGAAGAATGAAATCCCACATTCCTTGTAGTCCTACGACTTCATCATCATCGGTTTTTTCCTCATTTGAAACTTCTTCCTCTTCCCCTTCTTATTCTGCATTTGTTATAGCATTTGGACATTTAGGATTAGTTATATAATTCCTTTTAAAGGGTTTGAAAGGTTTCTTAGAAGAGGTTTTTGCTACTTGTTTCTTTATATCAACCATTTCGTTTGACATGGTCTTCAAGACTTTTTGTAACCCTTCCAAGTTGAATGGGTCCTTCGGCTGTTTTTTTTCTTTGGATCATCCCTAAAAGACACTTTTTAAGACTTTCTTTCTTCTACAACATTTTTCTTTTCTACAGCTAGGATACGTTTTTCTAGAGCTATTTCCTCTTTCATGTTTTCTTCTAATGTTGGCTAGGCAAATATATCTACAAAGATAGCTGAATTTGAAGGCGAAGCAGAAATATACCACTCATTTTGGACTTCATCGTTAGGTTTAGATGTTGTTTGTATTTTGTTTAACAAATTATTGAAGCGAGAGTTGAAATCCTTAATTGGTTCCTTTTGTTCGGCTTTTAAATTGGAGAGGTCATTTATTAAAGTTGTTGTTGACCTATCATCCCCAAATTTTGTTAAAAACTGATCTTGAAATGTATCCTAGTTATTAATGGCTCTTATTGGTAAAGAGAAATACCACGATCTTGCTGCTCCTTGTAAAGTATAGGGGAATAATTGTACAACTGCATCCTCTTCTGTCACTCAATTTAAATTAATAGATAGCATGAAATTATTTATGTGTTCCTCAGCTAGCTAGCCATTATCAGGATTGAATTTGGGCAACCATTTCTTAGGGTGAGTTGGTAATTGAGATAAAGGTACATGCATTCTTACATCCCCTAGATTAGCCCATGGCCTTGGTGGTGGATTTCCTGCCATTGTCGGAGTATCTGTAGGAGGAAGTGTGGCAGTAGTGGAAGATGATTGGGAAGAGGAGGATATTACTCCTGTACCTGTATGAACCAAGATATGAAGTTGAGGGATAGATGAATGACCTTGTGATGATATGGATGGGATGGTAGACGAAAATTATGATATAACCTCACTCTGAGATTCTGCTGGTGATTTCCTAGCTTTCTTATGACTCAGTAGAGGAAACTCAACTAGGGGGATTCCTAACTTTTCGCTTTGTTCTCTAGTCAGACATTGAGATGGGGTCAAATGGGAAGTGACATTACCTTGGGATAACTTAGAATATTCCTGAGATATAGAAATCCCCTGTAACTTATAAATTAAAGTTTGTAGTTTAGGGGGCATCTGGAGAAGAATGATCTATCTTGTTTGAGATTTCAGTAGTGTGCTCTGTATTTTTATTTTCAACCTCTGGTTCAGAGATGGAAGATTTAGAATGCGAATGAGAAGTTGAGGGTGATGGTGAGGGATTTTTACTCTTCGAATGGCATGAAGATGTAGATTTACTTACCATTCACAGTCAGGCCCTCCTTCTAGCGCCAAATATGTTGAAGGCTCGAAAAATCAGGACTCCAACAATGGGAATGACCACCTGGTCCTGGTCTTAAGATAACTCCTTTTCCATTTGGAATAGTGGCTCCGACTAGGTATGATTGGACGAGTTTCCCAATCTATTTATGATGTGTGTGTGCTAACAAGATGATGTTTTTCTTTTTAGGGTTTTATGGGGTGAATACTTGTTCCAAATCTAATATTTCTAATTTTCTCCATTCTTAATGTTTTTTTCCTTTAACTTTTAATCTCTCTTGATGATGCTAGATTGTAAGAAATTTCATGCATTATGCACAATATTTAAAAAAAGATTAACATAATATTCATACATTATACCGTATTTAAAAAAAAAGATTAACAACAACATAATCTTCTATTGTGAATATCTAAATACTCACACTTTTTTTAATTAAATTATTTTATAAGATCAATTAATTTATAATTAAATCATTAATTTACGCAAATATTACAGTGAATAATATTTTATGATAATGAGAAAAATTATTTCAAAATTTTATTTTAAATAAATCACTTAAAATTTATATTTAATACCTATAATCATTGGTTAAAAAACCATTATAATTTGTTTAAAAAACTGTTGCTAAAAAAATAGAATATATTTTATAAATTTAAAATCATATTTAAAATTTATGTTCATTTTCCCCGCTTGTGAATTTAGTGGAACCCCCTCTTTTTTCCTCCCGTGGAGTTTCTCTCCATCAGCCCCATGAGATATCGTCACAGATTGAGCAGTAGGCATAGAGGTAATCGTGGTGATGCTCTGCGCTCCGGATATCGTCCCCCCTCTGCCTCTTCTTCCCCTTCTATTTCTCAGTCCCATACCCTCTCTAATCCCAGCCCCCAAGGCAGATATCCGAACACGAGAAGTGGATGAGGAAGGATTAGCTGCAGCGGGGCTCATCACTCTGGAAGCATCCCTCTGCATGCAGCGACCAATGCCACCTCCCAGCAAGCTCACTTCCAGTTTCAAAGCACCCTGAACAAACCGAGTATTATGTTCACCATCACCGTGGAATTTAAGGAAATCTCTGCGTCCAATACAAAACCTTCGCCCAACAGGGATTTCAGCCAAGTTCCTTCTTTTAATTTCGAACCAGGGGATCCAAGCTCCAGACTTCTGACAACAGATAAGGATCTTCCCTCAAGCAGCAATCCACAGAATCTGGAAAGCGAAACCCGCTGAAAGGATAAGGGCATTCAACCTGAGGACAAC
Source organism: Pinus tabuliformis (assembly GCA_031772625.1). Lineage (NCBI taxonomy): Eukaryota > Viridiplantae > Streptophyta > Pinopsida > Pinales > Pinaceae > Pinus > Pinus tabuliformis. The sequence continues at coordinate 971,950,791 of CM062804.1, read as the reverse complement.
GCAGGTGGCGGTCATGCAGAATACATAGGCTCTGAAGTCTACGGGTGGTGTTCGATAGTGGAGGAGGAACCTACAGAGGAAACCAAGCAGCTGGCCACCAGATCACGTGGAGAGCCTTAATCTGGTTTGGTCGAGCTTTGACACCTGTCTTTTGTTTCTTGCATCCCGTCTAGTCTTTTTATAGTCCTTTTTTTTCCTTCTCGGGTGTAAAATTTTTGAATTTTGTCCCATTGGACAACTTATCATGGTCAAGTCTGAATCAAGTTTTGATTTAATCAGTCTCAACTCCAATTCTTTGTATATGACAACTATAGCCCCTGCATGGGCACCTGAAATTTTTTCAATTTTGGGCCTGCACTGGTTTCCATTCTGAGGCAGTCTCGATCTCAAGTTTGGAAGATTAGAATGGTCATTCCATTGACGTAGTACTGCTCACGTCAGTGCCTCCTTGTACATTTTGCCTATATCAATAGATTAGTTTTACTTAGGAAAATAAAAATAAAACCCATTGACATAATACTAAAATTTAATTTACCATATTTAAATCAAAACTTATAATTATCTTTGATAAAATCATTTACTCATCATCACCCAATAATTCAAAACCTATTAAAATAATACTAAAATTTGAATTACTATATTTAAATGAAAACATTTATTTATCTGTAATAAATTGAAATCATTTACTCAAAAGAAATATTATTCCTAAAAAGCAAAATAATCTTTACAAGTTTGGAAACATGTTGAACACTATAATTACCCAATAATTCAACCCCTATTAATATAATACTAAAAATTTGAGTTACCATATTTGAAAAAGTATTATTATCTTGTCATGATGTTTGTCATAATGTTTAATCATGAGCCAAAAACCTATTTAAAATATTGAATTACTTATTTAACAATTATAAAACAATTGCATTAAACTCAACGTACAGTTCATACAAATATCCTGGGCATTCAAATTTTGTCCATCCATGAAAATATGATGGTTTCAGAAATTGACCAGTTACTTAAAAGGCCACAATCAAATTCATTAGAGCGGAAGACCATGAATAAAAATAAATTAAGCAAAACGGTTAAGCAAAACTTGATTCATTCATTAATAGTATAAACTAAAACTCATTATTTCAAACATATAAATTTATGCAAGTAAAGAGACATGCATTCCATGGTCTCTGATTTCTGCAAAAGGTAGCGGTCAGTCTGACAGTTTCATGGTCTCTGATTTCTGCAAAAGGTAGCGGTCAGTCTGACAGTTTTGCGAGCGGTCAAATACGAGGCGATTGGTAGTATGATGCGTTAAAGATTTTGTTGCCGCATTGGCATTTCCACACCACGGGATAGTAATCCTCTACACGTTTTGGAATGCACTGCAGTTTTGGAGTGACGGCGCACTGCACAGGCTTACAGGGGCTGCACCCCTCGGCATTTAGCAACGCATGATGGTGGCGCGGAGCCAATATGCACCCCTCGCAATCCGTTTAATTGTACGCAAATATCTTCAATCTAATCCAATACACTTTACAAAGAAAGCAAGGCCACCACGTTCCGACGAAGACATTGTTTGTTTATCACTAATTTCTCTCCCAGCGATCTCTGCATTATGAAAAGGGTTACTGTATCATATTACTGTTTTTGAAAGCATGTGAAAAAATATTCTATGCAAGAAAAATTGAATATCCAATCAATAATTTATGTAAAGTACGCACCCCTAAAGCTCAATAACGAGGACCTCCATTCTGGCACAACGTGAAAATCCAGCTTCCATAACTGCGTGTTTCTCTATATCTCAACAGACAAACGTGCCCCCCAGCAGAAATCTCTTTGAATAACGTACTCTCCCCAGAAGAATCTCTTTGTATAAAGTATTCTGCCTTGTTGTGTCTCCGAATATTGTAAATATTAAATCTCAAGAGCTAATAAGTTGGGCTGCGAGGCAGCTAGTCCCTGCCATATAAAACAGATCCAAAGCCAGGACCTCGCAAGGTATCCCTTCCTGTCCTACCAGCAGTACCACCAGTATTACCATCAGTAGCAGAGGTAATTGAAGGACCAGCTTGGATGGAATGGGGCTAAAGTAACTGGTCGAAAGCCTTCACAAAGGTCATGTTTTAGAGGATATGTTTCAAATCATGGTCCTCCGTGCAAGCAAGCATAGTTGCAGTGTTTAGAGCCACCAGAAGCAGCGCTTGTCACAACACCATTCGCGGGATAATTAAGCAAAACCAAGTGCAGAGACAGATAGATTCTGTTTCTATATATTGATCTCAATTTTGATGCTGTTAATGTGGTTGATTATTATCTTGAATAGTCGGCAGGTTTTGTGTGTTATGAGTAGCAGCTTGGGCAACCCTTTACTGAGTCGGAAAACTGTTGCAGTCGGAAGTATAACCTGTCTTTTGTATTTGTTCTGAGTGCATAGTACTCGCACTAGAATTAAACCCATGCAGCACGCTTTATGTAATCCGTTCTTTAGGTCTATTTTAATTATTTTATTTTCTATTTTTTAATTCTGACATTGTTATAAATTAGTTTTAATAAAATAATAGCAGCACGCTTTATGTAATCCTTTTTTTAGGTTTATTTAGTTCGAGTCAATCTATAAAGATATCTCATTCTCGTCTCATCCGTCATGAAATAAAGTTAAGTAGGGCTGGCCCACCCCCCGAAGAAGTCAACACTAAGTGCCTCAACACAGCCACGTATCTCTCATGCCATGAGAGACAACCTGCATGCATATCATATGTTTTCTTCCGGATCTGGGCTGCATGCATACCAAATGTCCAGATTTGGAGGTTTCTCTGTCACTTTTGATGAAGGCCATGAGAGATAAGTTGCTTGCATATAATATTGGAACATGTTCAGTGGCCCGCATCCCTCGGATTTGTGCAGTGGAGGCAAGCTTCAGAGTATTCTTGTTCTTGATAACGAATTTATAGGCCAAATCCCTGAATCGCATGGGAACTGTAAGATCCCCCTGAACCACATGGGCACTTAGAGTATGCTTTTCGATCCTGGATCTCATCTTCAACTCTTTTGAAGGGGAGATCGCTATAGCAATTGGGAATACGAGGAATTTGTTTGAGCTATATCTGTAGAGAAATGGGTTCTCTGGGAACTTGCTAGTATAAATTGGGCAACTTTCGCAATCCCAGTTGCAGTGGATCTGTACATTCTCAGATTGGGAACGTCTGACACATACCAGGAAAATAATGTTTTAGGACCCATACCATCTCAGATTGGACAACGCAGATTGCACACTGTAAGTTTGTGTCTTCCATTAATATTGCATATAATGAAGTCCTTAATTCCCTGAATCTTTCCAACAATATTCTTTCTGGAGAAGTACCCAACACCTTGGCTGGTCTGAAGCTCAGTTCTGTAGATTTCTCTAGGAATTCTATAGATTTCTTTAGGAATTCTTTAACAGAACTAGCAACCACCCTTTAGTTCTGATTCAGTCTAATCATTCAAGAGGTAGGGCTCATCACCATAATACTATTGCTTGAAAGCTTTTACCGTCCCAATTGCTTGGGAGGATAACCAGCTAACTATCTAGCGATAGAAGCAGCACGAGGTAGACCCCTTTGCTTGTGCAACATCGGGTAGACCGGGTTCAGCTTTGCACGAGACAATAGTAGACGAGGTTTAGGTTCCCACAAAGGCTCTTGAATTTCCCTTACGACGCCTGCTCGCCTTTCACTGCTGAAGCTGGGACTGACTAAGCAACATATATAAGAACAACAGCTAATGACACTACTCTGATGTTGCTACCTTTGCTGCTAGATCCGCTACCATTGGCTGGCTGGCACTCGAACGGAATCCAAGACTGGAAATGGGGCTGGAACTAGGCGAGATGCCTTTCTTTGTCTCAAAATTCCCTTTGAGGTCGCAGAGAAAGCTCTAACAGTAAAGGTTTCTTCTCGAAATGCCCTTTGAGGTCGCAGAGAAAGCTCTAACAATAACAATTGCTTCTCGGAATGCCCTTTGAGGTTGCAGAGGTAAATTGTCTTTATTCGTTTTTAAAGGCTCTAACAGTAAAAGTTTCTCTTCACTGCATACCGAGACAGACAAAGTAGAGGTCACGAGTGCGATTCTTGGAATGCCCCTGCTTCTTCCTTTGCTAAGGGTGCTTAAACGTCTGGTGAAACTGGGCAGGCGTTGCCAATGAATTACTAATCGTATCAAGTTCTAATATGAATTCAAAGTTTCAAATCTTTCCTGCATTTAACTACTACCAAGCTTTGAAAAGTATCATGCTAGGAGTACTTAATTTTTCAGTCTATTGTTTATGTGTTAATCTTGAAAAAAAAACTATGGTGATACTTTCAGGAAAAATCCCCGAGGAAGCTTAATGTTGCAGATAGTGGAAAGCAAAAGCTAAAACAATCTTCTGTGATTCAGGATAACTTAATTTTCATAAAGAAAAGTTTGAATGAGTCCCAAAACAGGAACGACTGTCTATATTGAGGATGCAGGTTGCATCGCAGAGATTCAAAATAAGGTCAACAACCAAACCTTCTGGGAGATGAAATCCTTCCACAAGCTCATGGTGGCTCCAATATAGCGTATCGACTTCGGCTGAGTAATCGTGAGTCGTCAAAAAGCTCTGGGCCTGCAAAAATGGCCTGAGTAATCGTGAGTCGTCAAAAAGCTCTGGACCTGCAAAAATGGCCACCATGTCAACCTGATAACCTCATAAATCCAGAATTGAAGGCAGATGTTGAAACACTGGGAATCTAGGCTTTAGGCTTAGATGTTATATGGTGATGCACTTCACACAAAGGTCAGAATTTGGTGCTTCAACTGCTTCTTCGACTGTACAATCAACTGAAGAAATTAGATCTATCGGTGCCTCTCCTCTCGATCTGGATCTGAACCTGGAGGAGAGGATATGAATCTGGGTCATGGAGATACTGGCTCCGTTGCTTATTTCTTTGTGGCTTATACTGAAGCCTTTGCTACTTCTGCATCATCCACCTGTAACACATGCATACACACTTGTAACTACCTGCCAGCAAATGCGCAAACTAATGATACTAATGAAGTAATGATACTAATGATGTTTCAAACTTTTGATGTCTCAAACTAATGTTAACATTAGTTATGTAGGCTAAAACATTTAGAAAAAATGAACAGTCTAAAACCAAATTAACATATAGCCTAGCCTCTTCCACCTCGGGAAGAGGCCAAATAAGAAGAAAAATAAATCCATATTGAAAAACTTTCGAGAGCGAATCCATAGTCGTCGAGAAACTTTGGTTATAGCCTGATTAGTCGAATTAACAAACAGCTGAACTAATGCTAAGATGGGCATAATCGATTACTATAGTCCCTGGCCATTGCCAGATGGCAGGGACTAATAATAAAAGGAAAAGGAAAGCATAAAAACAAAAATAACGTATAAAGCTTATAGCCAAGTCATATTGAACCTTTAGAGCTACAACCCAAATGGAAAGAAAAATAAAGCAAAATGTAAATAAAAGAAAAAAAAAAAGAAGATAGAAACCATTTCTATAACCCAAATCAGTATGGATAATTTCTATTATTTTCGGAAAAAAGGTTATTAATATTTTTACGATAATTTATTATTATTTTTGAAAAATGTTATTAATATTTTTTAGGGTTTTTTTATTTTTCCTGTTAGAATAAAAAGCAAATTAACAGTATTCTAGGAATAGAAAAAAATAAAATAAAACATAAAGCAAATTAAAAAAATAATAATACATAAACATATAACCCAAATTAGTAATGAACATTTACTAAAAAACAAGTTATCAAATGACATTTATTTCTTCAAAGAACTCCTGTGAATGCTTTTAAACACTTTCAATTCATCCCCATAGTATCCCCATTTTGGATACTAAGATAATATTGACATTTATTAGATTATCACCCATGGAATACATATAATAGCTAAAACTAGCTCAAATTAGAGTACTCATAGATATACATTTTAAGCCTCTTTCACTCATAAAAGACCCTCCCCAAATTCAACAACTGATCTAGTTTATCATGCTCAAGTTAGAAGTTTTTACTTTTCCTTTTGGGTCAAGTGAAGCACTACAACACAAAGGGGGCTTTTAAGTCAATATTTAAGACAATTTTTGGGTAAATTGTCTTAACTTGAGACAAAAGAAAACTTGTGTATTGTCTTAAATATTGCCTTTAAGTCGGTGTGTCAAATTAAATTGTCTTAAAATATTGATGTCTCAAATTAAATTGTCTTAAAATATTGTCTTTATAAAGATAATATATAACACAAGAATTTTTTTCTCTCCAGGGACAGTTTCATTTTTGTCTCTCTAGAGACAATAGTTGGGATTAATGACATATTGTATTTAAGACAATATCTTTGATCCTAACTATTGTTTCTGTAGAGAATAAAATAATGAATCTAGAAAATATCTCACCATTGAAATAAACCAATGTTAAATTATTTAATTAAAAATAATCTACAATATCATTGATTACTTCATATTAGAACACAGTGAAATCAAACCACCGACCTCCTACTTATAAAGAAAGATACCTTTTGTTGCACTAGCACCCTTTAAAGAATTATGAGAGTGTTATGGTAGTCCTTGAAATTCCATATATAGGGATTGATTTTAAATCTAGCAATTGCGCTGAGAGGTGCAAGGCAACACTGATAGAAGTGGAAGTGTGGAAGCCAATGAGAAAGTGAAAAATATGGAAAATGAAATACAATTGAAATTTGGGCTTCTATATATCTTCTAAAGCATGTGGCAAAGAGATTAAATTTAAGAAGAAAGTTACACTAACATAAATGTCCCAGAACATTGGAAATCCTTACAAGCACAAGTATATCAACGTCTCACAGAATCCAAAAATAATGGAAATTTTGTAGAGATGTTACACAAATCGAAAGGACAATGAAAATCATGTGTTTACTAACATTGGGGGTGACCAATCCCCCTTGATCACTTCATAATGTGCAACAAAAAAAAAACTCAGAGACATTGTATCAATCTTTTTTACACCACCTTGCTTGCCCAATTAATTTTTTGGAGTACCTGTTCCAACATTTTATAAGCTACTCGAGAAGAAAAAAAGATAGAAACCAATGTGACCCACTGCTAGAAATTTATCAACAATTGCAATCTTCTTGGAATCAATTGCAATATACTTGGAAGGAAGTAGGTCAATATTACTCCAACCTTGAATTTTTCTTTCTTAAAACTTTGCTATTATCCATCTCCAATAATCAACAACTGAAAAACTATTTACCGAAGGACCTACCCAAATAAGAAATAGTCTCCCCGAGATTCATAAGCTTTCATTTATTATTAAGCCAAGTAGGGCATTCATCTTGGCCAAAATGAAAGCCTGTTTTTCCTCTCTAACAGCTACTCTTGTTCCTTTTGCAAAAGTGTCAGAGAAAAAATTAGTACCCTCAATAAATTGTTGAATCAACGATTGTGTTAAATATGAGGCATTTGCAAAGTGGAAATTTGGGTATATTACAATACATATCCTGAAATTTGATATCATATGAATAACTTATATAAGAGAAATAATGAAAATATTTTACAAGTGAAGTTTCCATGGCTGAATGTCAATTCTCCAACACATGTATTAGAGGTAAAAGTACTTATATATTTTTTCCCAAAGAATATCTAGTACTCAAATAATGAGGTGGAGATTGAAAGTTACATTTAAACTGCCACTCATCACTCATTCTAACCAATGAAATTGTCTATATATCAATGCATGTTTTGTACATAGTAAAAGTGGTCAACTTTTAGGAGCTCTTTCTGGTGGACAAAGACAAATTCTTAGCCTAGCCATACTAAAACATCCTAGAATATTTATGTAGAATTAAAACCATAGTGAGAAGCAAAGAGATTGCATGTACCTTGAATCATATAATGGAACTAATTTACATTTATGCAGAATTAAAACCATAATGAGAAGAACAGATATTGCATGTACCTTGAATCATATATTAGAACTAATTTCTAATTGAAACCTTTCGAAGTAAAAAGATTAATGTAAAAAAAGTCTTGCAGTATGTGACATTGTCAGGAATTTCGCACGGATGCTTCAACAAGGTCATTCATGGATTTTCCTATAAATAAAGAGAAGCATCAACTGAAGAAGCAAGCTTCTCTACTCAGAGTTTAAGGTTTCGCAAAGTTTTTTTCATTCCTTGGACTGGTTCTTCTAGGGTGAAATTTGTGGATTAGAATCCACATCACATAGACATAAGCCGAAAGCTAGAGTTTCTTCCTAAAAGGTGTACCTTTCAATAGAAGACGAATGTATGCCTATGATTTGGCTAAAATAGCACCAAGACTCACCTTCACAATCTCTTGAAAGATTTACCTGGGATTGTTCAACCTTGTGGTTGAAGCCATTTTTGGCATGCCATATGCAACATCAGATGTTAATGCTTTGTTGCAAATATTTTTAAGACACTTGGTAATGAATACTTCTAACAACTAGCATATTGGATCTCTACTTGGGTTGAGTTTAGTAGTGAATTCATTTATTCAAGCCATCTCCCTCATCCTTTAGGTCCGACAACACTCACTTCCCTGAGCTGGACCTGACTAACCTACCAACACTATCATAAGGCCTAAGGTGCCCTTAATGATGAAGTTTAGGCCTGATTTTAGACCTTTTAATCCATCTCTTGGAGGAGCTAGAAACTAAAATTCCTCTATCTAATAGCAACAAGCGCAACAGTTCAAGGCCAAGTCAATGTATGCATTACTCAAGATATAAAAAATGAAACAGTGTAAGAAGGATATCTCTTACAATACATGTGAGATCATGAAGATGGTAGATTTTGTAGCGTATAAAAAGCCAAGTTTTAGAGGCCATGGAGAATTAGTTAGGAAAATATTGCATATGTGCAGCGTGCTGGTTTTGGAAAAGTGAATGAATTTGACTATTTAAAAGAAAAGAAAAAAAGGTGATTTTATGTGGACCAGGCTAGTGTTTGTCATGTTGAAAGGAAAAGTCATAATATGGATCAATCAGGTAAAGAAGTCGAGAGAGTGGTTGTATGATAAAGAGAAGGATTGAAGATGGAGATGGAGTAAATCGTGTTGAAGTTTAATGAAGGAGCCGATATGTGAAGTATGAATACCCAAAGATTTTTGGTCCAAGCTATGAAATCCTATCATAGGCAGGTGTATTCCCCTAGGAAGTTATAAGACCCGATGTTCAGAAAGACATGTACTGTGGGAGAATGCATAGCTGTAAGGCCTTAAGAGCTTGTTCAAGAATACATGTAGTGTAGTGGCACATGGAGTCATCAAGTTGTGGAATGATCCACCTGGAGAGGTATCAGGGTGGTAGGTGTACTGGTATGTTGGAATGCAAAAAATTACATGATAAGGTTGATGAATGGGACTAGGTCAATCTCCTAGAGTCAATTTTATGATAGGGATTGTTAGTGTGGATCAGGTAAACTTGATTCGGTCAAGTTGTTGGTTGTTTTTGGGCTCTAGGTATATGAAAACCATGGTTTTGCACATGGTATTCATGTTTGGTGTAGATTATTTATAGGCTAAAAATTCATGATTATAATCCTACTCGCTAATGGGATAAAGCAACAATGTCTTTAAACACCACCACTTCCCTTGGTGTCTGTGATCCTAATAGATGCTCCACCCATCATCAATATTCTTTTGATAACAAAATGTGTAAGACCAAGTTGAATAGAAAGTCATGTTAGTTACTAATAGAAGTGAAAGATTAAAAATGGGAAAACAAATCATTAATAAAAATAAAATTAAAAGAAAAGAAATATTAGGGAATATTTTATTAAAAAATAAAATTTGAGAAAATAATCCTTGAGGTTAGATTTAAATCCAAAGCCAATATTACAATGTGTGGACGAAACATGGCACAATGTCACCTGGAAAATAATAGAAATTTCGACATGATTTTGAGAAAATATGATAGAAATTTTTGAAAATCTAGGTTACAACTGTCAAGCTTTAGGATGTTGGTTGCTCGAGGGGTTCTTGATGGTTCTAAATATATTTCTACCATAAAAAAAGAACTATTTAAACACTGCAACAATTGGATTTCATGACGATTAACGCCTCAGGAGGTGGATGAAGCGATGTTCCAGCTCAAAGAAGGAAAGGCACCTAGGCCAGACGGATTTACCCCCACGTTCTTTCATACCTTCTGGGAGTTGATTAAACAAGAGGTCTGGCAAATTGTGGAAGAATCGAGAGCCCTCCACTGGATGCTGCCTTCTCTCAACACAACCTTTATAGCCCTAATCCCTAAGGAAAAGGAAGCTATTACACCTGACAAATATAGGTCGATTGCACTTTGTAATGTGATATACAAGGTCGTCTCCAAAGTAGTGGCTAATCGGCTGAAGCCTCTGCTACCGTTGCTCATCTCTCAGGAACAATCAGGCTATGTGGAGGGCAGACAAATCATGGACGGCATTCTCCTCACGCATGAGATCATACACTCCCTCAAACAGTCAAAGCAGGCAGGTATGCTACTTAAACTAGATCTTTCTAAAGCTTTCGATAAACTCAGCTGGATCTTCATACAGCAAATGTTAAAAGCTTTTGGTTTCAGTTCCATGTGGATCCGCTGGGTCATGAGTCTGATAAACTCCACTCAGTTCTCTATCCTGGTGAATGGCATCCCTTCAAAGCCCTTCAAACCAACAAGAGGAATCAGGCAAGGGGATCCCCTATCTCCTTTCCTATTCGTTCTCATGGCAGAAGGGCTAGGACGTCACATCAAACAAGCTCTTCAATCTCATCAGCTCAAGGGTCTCTCAGTTCACAACTCCCTTCCCACTTCCCATCAGCAGTTCGTTGATGATACCATGCTTTTTGGTTACCCTTCAGCCCAGGAAGCCACTTGCCTCAAATCCTTGCTCAATGACTTTGCTGAAGCCTCAGGCACGGATGTAAATTGTGCCAAATCGCAAATTTTATTTTTTCATATGCCTCCCCCTGTCAAATCAGCTATCACTCGCATCCTTGGATTCCCTACCGCCTCCCTTCCCTCAAAATACCTTGGCGCCCCTCTCACGGCCTCAGCTCTAAAGCATTCCGCTTGGCGTACCCTCATAGAGAAAATGGAATCTCGTCTCAACCTCTGGACTCACAGATCTCTCAACCTAGCCAGTAGGGTTGTGCTCATTAAATCAGTCCTTCAGGCAATGCCGCTGTACCTATTCTCAATCCTTGCAGCACCCAAATGGGTCCTAAAGAGAATTAGGCAGCTTCAACGCAGCTTTCTCTGGGGAGGGACGGCAACTAATCGGAAATGGGCTTTGGTCAAATGGCCAACAGTATGCCAGCCAAAGGAGAAAGGAGGTATTGGGCTGAGGGACCCGGAGCATAGTAATGCCATCATGAGCGCCAAAATTTGGTGGCACTGGATCACTAATCCGGAAAAGCCTTGGGCAAGAATCTGGACAGCTAAATATACCAACAACAGACCCCAGGAGGAGCTCATCTGGTTCATCCCCGTGGAAAAAGGCTCGCTCATATGGAATGCGGCCAAATAGCACTACCACTTAATACAGCAACACAGCTTTTGGGAGGTCAGGAATGGCCAAATAGCAAGATTTTGGACAGATGCATGGAATCAGATGCCAAAACTCATCCACACCCTCCAATTACCTCTGGATCATGTCAGGCAAGAACAACAGCAAGAAAAGATCCATTACTACTGGGGGCAAGAGATGGAACATGGATTCAGGAAATGGAAACAAGGAAATCACTAGGCTATCACCACAAACTTGCAGGATACAGGGGCTTTGGAGAAGGAGCTGGATAAAAGAAGAATCTGATATGACGAAGGCACCGACATCTTGAGATGGGGATATCGACCAAAAGGCGACTTCACCACTTCAGAAGCTTACAAGATAATCTGTAACAATAATATCCACTCTGATCCTATATGGAGCAAAATATGGGGTTTTGGCTCATGGCCCAAAATCTCCTACTTCCTGTGGCTAGTCAGTCACAAAAGAATCCTTACTTGGGATAAATTAAGAAGAAGGAATTTCCATGGACCATCGTTATGCCCCAATTGTGGCCAAAATGAGGAAACGCTTCAACACCTTTTGGATTCCTGCCCTCTAGCTAATCAACTATGGGAAAAAGCGGGCTTCAGATGTCAAAAAAGATGCAGAACAAAAAACGACATTACTGACTCCCTAAGGCACTGGCCGCAGAACCCTTATAAGAGTGAACTCCTCAATCGCTTGTGGAACCTACTCCCTGGTCTCATATCCTGGAGTATTTGGAAAGAAAGGAACAAGCGGATATTCAAAAATCAGAGCTCAAGGATCGAAGAGGTTTGGACCAAACTATGTGGGAACCTGAATGAGACGCTGATCCTCCACTCCTGGACAACGAAAGATCTTCCATCTCTTGATAATGAAAAAGGTATACTAAGCAACTGGCAATTAAACATTCCTCTATCCCAACATAGGAACAACACCCCCACAAGCAACGGTTCAATCAAAGACACCTGGAGCGCCCCACCTAGATATTCTTATAAGCTCAACTTTGATGGAGCCTCCAAAGGTAACCCGGGAAAAGCAGGCTTTGGAGGCATCCTCAGGAATCATGAAGGTACACCCTTGAAGATATTCTTGGGATCCTTGGGCTGGGATACCAATAACTCAGCGGAAATTGAAGGATTGTGGCAAGGACTCCTCTTAGCCGGAAACCTCAATCTGCAGCCCTTGATCGTGGAAGGAGATTCCCAGATTCTTATAAACATGGCCAAGAGATTGCAGAATGGTTCTCAAGCGAAAAAAATCTCAAACAGTTGGAGACTGGCGGCCCGTTTAGAAGCTATTGAACATGCCCTTCGCAGCAACAGGGCAATCTCTTTTTCTCATACAAAAAGAGAAGGCAACAAGGTCGCCGACCTTCTCGCCAACATAGGGGTAGATAATGATCATATTCTCCTTACAGGAGCCCTAACCATTATCACAGACAATGCTCAAGCTCAGGAATTGGATAAGCTGATCCAAAATGACAATGCCCACCCGGATGCGGGTGCCACGCAGGAGATAGACGGCGCGCCACCTGGTAAGCATGGGCGGCCTCAAGCTTGAATGGGTCATTAACTGCCCTCCGCCGCCCTGGATGGCAAGCGTGAGAGCAAAGGTGCGAGAGGACGGCAATTCATTGCCGGGTCTGTGTTCCATTAAATGTTGCAGAGGGGAGTTATGGCTTACCAGGTTCGAGGCAAGCCAGAGCAGCATAAGTATGTTAAGAATTTGGAAGGTTATGCATCGAATCAAGTTCGAATTGTGGAATTGGGTTTCTGGGCGTCAGGTCTCAGAGCACAGGCTCAAGAACTCCCTCTGGCAATTGGAGGTGGATACAGGGCATCGAGAGTGGGTGAAGGTGGTCTCACACCCTCATCGGACCTCAAGGAAAACATGGTGCCGCCGAGACAGAGGCTCATTAGCCGTCGAGGCACGGGAAGAGGCGGAACTTCACGCCCCCCGGTTGCCAGTCCATCTTCAAACTGCTGCCGTTGTCTGTGCCACCAGGTGGCTGAAGCAAACCCCATTCAGTCGCAGCAATTCATGGATGCCAGGACGCCGGACTCGAGCGCTGCCCCGCTACCTGCATTTGGTACAACGGTATTCTCCTTCAGCAGCGCCCAGGGCAATTCTAACATTCAAGCTCACGTTTCAGTCCTATTCTTGGAGGAACCGAAAGAGGAGGTTGGGGAGCAACCCAGCGCCCAAATTCATCTTGCTGAAAGCTCAAGAGCAGCTGAGGAAAAGGCAGAGGCACAACCTGAGCCAGAGGTCGTTCCACCATCGTCTCAACCAGCGCCCGCTTCAGGCAAAGCCAAGTATGATTGGGGACCTCCCCCGGAAGGCGAGTACTGGGTTTATCCGGAAGATTCGGATGAATAGACGCCGGCTCAACCAAGCTCCTGCCCTCAGACAATGCTCAGGTTTTTTTGTGAATTGCTACTCTTATCACAAGTGCTCAATGTATGTCGTGAATGTCTCTGTTTGGCTAGATAATTATGTAGTTCTGTGCTTGACCATGCCCTCGCGAGGGATTTTGATGAAAAACTTCCTTTTCTCTCTCTTGCCCCTGCGTGGGATAGACAATTTTGCTTTTTCTGGTCTCCAAAGCTCTACAGCCCCTGCGTGGGTTACCAGTCTCAGTCACGGTGCCCTTGCATGGGTATTTGGTCTCAATGGTATTGCCCCTGCGTGGGCATTCAGTAACGATGAGGATGCCCCTGCGAGGGTAGTTTTTTGTGAACACCATCAATCCAGAGCGCCACCCCTGGCCTCTGGCGACATGTAATCCTGGCTGTAATGGTTTTCTCCTGTTAATGTAAATAATAGAAATAGCATAGTTTTAACGATAAAAAAAAAACATAGATCCATATTTAATTATGGATCTACCATGCATTGGGAGGGATCAAATCTATCAAGATGAAAACCTTTTTATGAGTGTAAAACTTGAGGAAATGTTTGCACCTTAAGATATTCGATTCCTCTTACACAGTTGACAATGAAATATTTTATATATGATTCAAAATATCCATATTAAAATTTTGATACAGGTACTCTTTCAGAAATAGAAAACATTTCCCCTCTCTCTCTCTCTCTCTCTCTCTCTCTCTCTCTCTCTCTCTCTATATATATATATATATATATATATATATCCACACACACACACACACACACACACACACACACACACACATATATATATATATATCTGTGTGTGTGTGGATATATATAAAATTATTTTTGTTATTAATATTTTTAAAATTTCATATCTCTGTCTATGCATACAATGAATTATTTTTATTATTAATATTTTTAAAAATATTACATATCGACTCAATATTAAATATTGAAGGAATTACAAATCTCTCTTATTGCTTGAATTATAAGGCACCTATCAATGCAATACGAGCTCTCTCTCTCTCTCTCTCTCTCTCTCTCTCTCTCTCTTTCTCTCTCTTAAATGTTATATATCAACTCGATATTAATAATGAAATAAATTTGACATCTACATTATAATGAAAATTGAAATATATGAATTACTTTATTTTTTCTTCATGATGATGATGAAGATTAACATCCACTAAGGCCAATTTGGGCTATCACACCTTAAGAAGGTAGGTGATTAATTGTGACTCTCAATATTTTATGTCTATGATGAAAAAGAAGAAAAACAAGTGACCCAAGATTATTGTAGTTTTTTGACATGACAAGTGAAGAAGTTTGGAGGTGTTGCAAATGTTTTGAAATGAGAATAGATGTAAGATCTAGGCACTCTAGGAGAAAAAAGAAACATCTTCAACCCTCTTAGTACCGCAAATGTGACAAACATTTTCATCCTAGGTTGTTTTGGGAATAAACCAACATCCAATTTAACTTCAAACTTCATGAGAATTAGTTCTTATCTTTGCAATGATCATTTTCTTCTTAGCGCTCTTCATGACAAATAGATAATTCTCGTTAGCAAGGGTAGTGCTTTTCTTCTCTTTATAATAACTTAGCTTCCTTTCCCCCTCTAGCTCCTTCTCATCCCATAATTTATCCTTAAATTTGGAGGTAATAGTAATTTTAATACTATTTTTATTCTCTGAGATGATCTCCTCCTTTATCCGATAGTAGTCGAGCCAAGACTAGGCATCCTTATGCCATTTTCTTGAGATGAAGGTGTGGGTTGTGGCTAGAGTTGGAAGCAATTTTGGGAAACCTCTTCACTTCCATATTGTAAATTTTTTCTTGTACATCAAATACCTAAACATAGCCATGTTCTCAATGGGGGAAAGGCTAGCTTTGATCAAGAGGATAGGATAAGGAATATTCTTTTTAATCTTTAGGTTGTAGATTATAAATTACTTTTGCATCATCTCAATCTTTGTCCATGACTCTATGGATATACTGCAACCCTACACCTCACATGCATATAAAATAATGGGGGTGACTAAAGCATCAAAGAGGAACCTTTTGTTACTCCAAATCTAGAGATAATAAGCTTTCCATCCTCCAAAAATCCTTTTCTCAATTCTATAATTAGAGTTGCGCTGATGATGAGTATAAAATTATGTTATTTAATATGGACACTGAAACATTTTATTTATAGTTCTCACTCACACACACAAACATATCAAACTAAACATAAAATGGATTACACACCATGCAATATAAAGATAATATAAAATTAAGGTTGAAATTAAAGTAATGTATTTATGATTGGCATTAACTTTTTTTGTTATTACTAATTTTCAAATTGTTAATGTAATTATTACTCTATTATTTTAAAATATAATGTTATGTGACAATATCATTATACTAAATTATAATGCACTAAAAATACATTTTTATTAACTAGTAATAATATTAGGTTAAACACCTTTTTCTCATTTTCTTCAATTTTATATTTTAATAATGCAAATATTTTCTATTATTAATATTTCTTTTCTTTTAAATTTTAATATGCCTTAATGATGCACAAAGCTTAGGAAATTTCACACATTATACCTAATATTTTAAAAAAATATTAACAACAACATAATCTTCCTACCTTATATATATTATTAAAAAAATTAGCAACATAATCCTTTACTATGAATATCTAAGTACAAATATTTTTTTAATTAAATTATTTTATAAGATAAATATAGATATAAAATTCAAAGTATAATAGACGATTTATAATGAAATCGTCATTTTATAAAAATAATTAAAGTGAATGATATTTTATGATAATATAAAAAAATATTTTAAATTTTTATTTCAAACAAATCAGTTAAAATTTATATTTAATATCCTGTAATTATTGTTGGTTAAAGAAACACTTTAATTATCTTTTAAAAAAAATATTCCTAAAAGGTAAAATATATTTTTTTAAATCGGAATTATATTTAAAAATTATCTTCCAAATAATTTAAATAAACTTTGAGATATCATATTTAAATAAAAATTTATATTTAATTTTTAATAAACTCATTTTATTAAAAGGTGATGGTTGGAATATTAGTAGAGGTTGGGTTCTTGTCTTTTCCCTCTAATTTTTTTAGGCTTTTTGTTTTGAATTTTTTTTTTTAATCTATGTAGGTATTGTGATCATTTTTTAGTATTTGATGTTGATTTATTCTTCATTAGAGTTTATTTTGTTGATCCTTCGTGTTTTTTATGTATTTTATCTTCCTATTCGTTCTTAACTCCTTTTGGTATTTTTGTTATTTGTTTAATGGAACCCCATATTTTATTGTTGACCCGATTTTATTTATTGATTATTTTTCTTCGGATATATATATATAGATATATATATATATGTTTGTTTCTGTTTCTATTTTTATTTTTATTTATTTATTGTGTATATTTTTGTTATATTTTATTTATTTTTCCATTAACTATTTTTAATTTAATTTATTTTATTTCTATTAGTTATTTTGTTTATCAAATGTAGGGTCTCGACTTGTTTTTATAAATTTTGACTCAACTCCTTTAAAGTTTGATTTTGATTATTTATTTATTAATTGATTTTAAAAACTAGCTAGCGATTACTTATTAATATTTGTTTTTAATAAATAATTAACTGTTATTACAATGTAAATATTACTTTTTAAAAACTATCCGTTTTACCTATTGATAGTTTTAATAAACTAATGAAATAATATCATTATTTAAATATTTTTTTAAAAAACTACCAGTTAATATAGGCATTACTTAATAATATTTGTTTTTAATATATCAATAAATTAATATTATAATTTAAACATTATTGTTCAAATATAGCCATCACTTGAAATTATGTATGTAATGACCCCAGACAATGTAAATGTGAGAATTTACTGTGGTAAAAGACAGTATGACAGTTGTTGTTTTATGTTTTAAAAACAAAACTGTGACAAACTATTTTATTTAAGTAATTTAAATGTTTTCTTGAAATGCTGGCAGCCTCTAGGAGGTGGATTTAAAAGAAAGAGATCAGTTATAATAACTGATTGAAACTACCCTCCCAAAACAGGAAAAGTCCTGGTTGTAGGGGGAAGTTCTGTGCTGTGTGGACAGACAGAAGAGACCTTTTCCAAGAAGAGGAAAAAGGAAAAAGAAAAGAGAAAATTGGTTAAGTCTGGTTAGGACCAGATAACCAGGCACAAAGTGCACAAATCTTGTTGAGGGCTTGAGGCCTGCAAGATGGCTCGGGGGGAGAATTCCGTCTGAGGAATGGAATCTCATGGCTGGGTGGAAGAGCAGACTCGAAGCACAGGTGACTTGCTTGAGTATCTATTTATGACTCTGGTGAACCAGGTACGGTTTCAACCCACAGAGTCCTTATTTAATTAAAGAAGAAGCCTACAGTAAACTACAGTAGTTAAACAAGAGCCGTGCTTACTTCTTTAAAAGATAGTATTTTTATGACTGCTTAAGTGTAGGACTAAATACCGGACAGAGTATTAGTCGAATTTTGATGACTGCTTAAGTGTAGGACTAAATACAGGACAGAGTATTAGTCGATATCATGACTTGAAACTAGTTCTGTTGTTAATGAGATTACATCGCTGTAAGTTTAAATAAAAGCTTGTACAGGAAAGAAACATGTCATAACATAAACACAGAACAGAGATATGTTATATAAAGAAGAAGCCTTTAACGAGACAGACGAGGAGCATACACTGCATAAAATCAACTGCACATATATTTTACCCTCAAGAACGAGTCTGGATTATCAAACTGTATATGTATCTTGATTACAAGAACGACTCAGGAACCTCAGCGCCTGTGAAGATACCACGGCGGTAGGCGGATTTTAACCCGGAACCCAGAAAGAAAAGAACCCATTGTGGGTTATAAGGAAAATTGAGTAAATATCAGATTCAAACAACTAAACCAGACATGAAATTGATCCTGCAGACTGTATAAGAGAAGCCATACCGTAACCACTTACAACAGCGCTTCAGAGCATAACGGTTGTAAATGCAATAGCAGTGAAATCAATTAACAAGAGCAATAACAGAAATGTCGAGATTCCGAACAAGAACTCTGTGCATGCTAGCCAGAAAAGGAAAACAATACTCTAAACATGTGGGTATTTAAACAATTCGTAAATAAAGAAACGGTAGGGTACCACCCATGTAACCAACCGAGAGCAACTTTACAGAAGCCAGATAAGGCGAGAAACATATGAAATCACTGATACGAGTAACTTGAAGTAATTTAACAGCTCAGCCGTCGCTGAGACGGTCGGCCTATCTACAGATAAAGGAGAAATTCCACAATAGTAGATCAATTAAACATGCATTGTATTAAAACGCTAAGTATGCAGGATTTACATATTAACTATCAGTTCAAAACGCAAACCATTTCTGAGGAACGATCAGAGCAACAGTTTCCCATAGCATTTAACAAAATAATATCAGGTAGCGTAACCCTGGTAGGGAACCAGTACATTTACAATGTTAAATTTAGACAGTCTTAAATAAAAGCAAAACCTGGACCTGCTCACCCTGAATCGAGCATTACGGGCAGAGTCGATGCCGTATGCCATACATTAAACTCGGTGACTCTATCCAGATATGCCGCAAGGCCATTAAACTACAAAACTAATCCATGAGGTATATAAATCAACGCAGGAGTTCCGCTGTGAACGATAACTCACCAAGTTGGTATAGACTCGACCAGACATTAAACATAAACGAAAACCTGTGAGGGTTTCCTTTGGAAAGTACCTCTGTAATTGCAGCAAGGAACCCGCTTAGGAACGGCGGACTGTAACAACCAATGAGAAGGACTCAGTGATTAAGGAGTTCAGAGCCGCGGATGCAAAGGAAAGCGGTTGAGGAGGAAGAGCTTACCTTTCACCGCCGCGGAAGACCAAACCCTTGAGATTGGCTACCTTAACACTGTCGACACAGGATTTGAAGAAATCACCTGCACACTACCAGCGAAGAAGAACAGTTAACAATAGGTTGTCACAATGCACAGCAAAACTGTAATCAAAGCCATTAAGTTCAGATCCGAATAAATTTACCTGTGTTGGCACCTCATAGCTTTCGGTGAGGTTGCAGGTAGGGATAATGGCGCTGGTAAGAGTCGAATCTGTGTTGGAGCACCAAAGCGGAGCTGGATGAACCGCGTGAACGAATAAACCCCAAGCCTGCTCAAATGAGTTATGTATTAAGTCCAAACCCTTGAATCGATCCCAGCCCTTCATTCCAGGGGCGAGATCTTGACCGTCCACACAAGGCGGGAGAACGACGCGGGATTGCCGAGAATCCTGAGCCCGAGGTGTCACATGGCCGAATGGACGGACCATGCCACCTGCCTTATCATGGCCTGAGAACCTTAAAGCCGAGGATGAGTTGGCGCCGGTTGAAGCTGCGGCCGGACCACCAAGCCCCGCGCCCATTTATTGATGCTGTACACTGGGGTGGGTTAAGAGTTAGGCCCAGCTGTCAGGTCAATAGGTTCATAAAATAGCATTATAACGACATAGCATCACAACAAACCTTGGTAGCGTTCGAATGAACGTTAACCCAAAACAGTTTATTAATGTTAATACGTGACATTAAGGTTTGATATATATGAATTGTGGGTTAGACATGCGACCATGCCCAGGTTTAAAGCATATGGTATGGTTTTATTTATATGTATGGTGTATCAATAATTTTTTTTTTTATATATGTTTATGTATATGTGGACAAGGTTATGACAATGTCTCTACATTGCTCTCTATTTAAACTATGGTCTGCCTCTTCATGTGGTCTTCATGATGAACCACACTTCATTTGGTCATGATGATGAACCACACTTGTTGGTTCCAAAAGCATCGGCCAAAAAATTTTCACATGTAATTTCTACCAAAAACTTTGTTTAATTCATTATGGATCACAAAAACTTGATTACAGAAAATTATTTTATTCATCATCAATTAATATTTCAAAACCAATTAAAATAATATTAAAATTTAAATTACCATAAATAATTCAAAACTTATATTTATCTTCAATAAATTGAAATCATTTACTACAAAGAAACTATTCCTAAAAGGTAAAATACATCTTTACAAGTTGGAAACATATTCAATATTATAATTACCCAATAATTCAACACCTACTGATATAATACTAAAAATATTATTACCCTGTCATGTTTTAATCATGAATCAAAAACCCATTTTAAATATTTTATTACTTATTTACCAATTATAAAACAATTGCATTAAACTCGCGTACAGTTCATCCAAATACCCTGCGGATTCAAATTTTGTTCATCCATGAAAATAAGATGGTTTCAGATATTCACCATGTCATGTTTTAATCATGAATCAAAAACCCATTTTAAATATTGCATCACCTATTTACCAATTATAAAACAATTGCATTAAACTCGCGTACAGTACATCCAAATACCCTGCGCATTCAAACTTTGTTCATCCATGAAAATAAGATGGTTTCAGATATTCACCAGTTACTTGGAAGGCCACAATAAAATTCATTAGAGCGGAAGATCATGAAGAAATACAAATTAAACTGACAAAACAGTTAAGCAAAACTAATCAAACCAATGAATCGTCAAAGTTCTGTAAAATTGATTAATAATAAATTCTAAAATTCGTTATTTGAAACAAAAAAAAATTATGTAAGTAGAAAGACATGCCTTCCATGGTCTCTGATTTCTGCAAAAGGTGGCGGTCAGTGGAACCGTTTTGCGAGCGCTCAAATACTGGGCGGTTGGTAGTATCATGCGTTAAAGATTTTGTTGCCGCAACACGGGATAGTAATCCTCTACACGTTTTGGAATGCACTGCAGTTTTGGAGTGACGGCGCACTGCACAGGCTTACAAGGGTTGCACCCCTCGCATTTAGCAACGCATGATGGTGGCGCGGAGACAATATGCACCAGTAGCTTCTAACCTCTCCCATCACCTGTAACATCTGTTTTCATCATTCAATTGTACACCAATATCTTCAATCCAATCCAATACCCATTTACATAATAGATTGCGTATTTAATATCAAAGATTCCAGAGAAAACATGGGTTTCAGAAACGAAAGATTACAGGGAAAGCAGCGCCACGACGTTCCGACGAAAACGTGGTTTGTTATCCCTAATTTCTCTCCCAGCGATCTCTGCATTATCGAAAGGGTTACTGTATCATATTGGTGCTTTTGCAGGCAAACATTTTGTGCAAAATAAATTGAAAACCCAATGAATATTTTATGTAAAGTATGCACCCCTAAAGCTCAATAATATTGAAACAGAAAGCAGGATCTTCATCCCGGCATAACGTGAAACAGGAGGTTAAATAAATTATATAAAAGACATCACAGAAAATAACTGGAGCCAAAATCAACTAAACTGGAGTAAATCTAAACTCACTATAACACCTAACACACACTACACAACAGATGACACCTACAAACAATAAAAATAAATACGATGACACCTAACAAAATGTAAGGTTAGTATCTCAACACCCTCAGCATAAATCTATTTGAATAAGGTATTCTCCCAAAAATTCTCTTGTATAATTGTATGCAGAAGTCTATTTGAACAAGGTATTCTCCCAGCAAATTCTCTTTGCATAATGTATGCAGAAGTCTATTTGAACAAGGTATTCTCCCAGCAAATTCTCTTTGTAAAATGTACGCAGAAGTCTATTTGAACAAGGTACTCTCCCAGCAAAATCTCTCTGTATAACGTATGCAGAAGTCTATTTGAGCAAGGTATTCTCCCAGCAAAATCTCTGTGTCCGAATATTGTATATATTGAATCTAAAGAGCTACGATGCTAATAATAAAAGGGAAAAAAAAATTATAAAAACAAAAATTACGCATAAATCATA
Organism: Pinus tabuliformis; assembly: GCA_031772625.1. Classification (NCBI taxonomy): domain Eukaryota; kingdom Viridiplantae; phylum Streptophyta; class Pinopsida; order Pinales; family Pinaceae; genus Pinus; species Pinus tabuliformis. The sequence continues at coordinate 971,927,956 of CM062804.1, read as the reverse complement.
CAATCAAGTCCTATTGAAGAATCTGAAGAGCTACGATGCTAATAAGCATAAAAACAAAAATAACGCATAAAGCATATAAGCAAGGCATAGTGAACCTTTATAGCTACGATCCAATCGAAAGAAAAATAAGAAAAAATTAAATAAAAGAAAAAGGAAAAACTACATAGAAACCTATATCAAAAATTACTAAGTATATGTTTTATTATTTTGGGAAAAAATTTATTAATATTTTTAGGATAATTTATTGTAATTCAAATGACCAAAAAACAACATATAAATAGATGGACAACTTCATTTTTGGCCCGGCCAAAAATAATTTCAAGTAATCTTGTAGAAAACAGTGTTTAAATTATGTTTTTGAAGTCTACAATAGATTCAACAAGGTCAAAAACCTATTGGGCACCCAAAACTTTGAAGTTTAACAACTTTAATCTAGATAAAATCCGTGTCTGAATTTATCAAAATATTGCCAAAATTTTCATGCTTTTCAGTGAAAAATAATGACAATTTAGTAACATGTGGGGAAAAAGTTATTAATATTTCTAGGTTTTTCTTATCTTTACCTTTTTTAAGGATAATGGTAAATTAAGAGCTATGCAAATAGAAAGAAAAATAAAACATAAAACATAAAACAAATAACATAAAAAAGAAAAAGAGAAAGAAAAATAACACATAAACATATAACCCAAATCTTAATGAAAATTTACAATCATTTTATAAAAAAGTTATTAATATTTGTAAGGTTTTCTTATCTCTTACTTTTTACCATAAAGATAAATTAAATTTTCTTTATAGGGTATAAAATTATTATTATAAAATATTCCTTCAATATATAAATAAAATAATTATTAAAAAATAGTCTTGTCATGTTTTTGGTAGAAAGAATGATACTGATTAGTTGAACTAACACTATTAATATATATCTTAATAAATATTTTTAATGAGAAATGACTATGAACATCATTGAATCCACACTTCATCCATACAATAAAAATATTCGTACGAATTACTTCTTTAATTAAAACATTTGCATAGTTATCCAAAGCCTTAAACTTGACTTCTAATTGCTTCACAAAACTCCACTAGTTTGATTTGGGATTTGAAATTCTTTTTCAAAGCAATTGCATTTCAAATATGCATGAGTCTAGCTTCAAATTGAATATATATGTACTCTTTATACAACCAAACTAGTTCATTGGGTTATTTAAAAGTCACATCTCTACCATCTCTCTATATATAAAAACCACATCTTTGAAAGTCTTTCTATATATAATTATTCTTTTTATTAATATTTTTTAACATGTCATATCTCTTTCTATACATACATTGAATTATTCTTATTATTAATATTTTTAAAAATGTCACATATCAATTTCATATTAAATATTGAAAGAATTATAAGTCTCTCTTATAACTGGAATTGTAAAATACCTATTAATAGAACAAGACTATTGTCTTTCTCTCTCTTAAATGTTATATATCAACTCCATATTAATAATGAAATAAGTGAAGCATCTACATTATAATGCAAAGTGAAATATATGAATTTTTTTTAATTTAAGTTACCTTATTTTTATTGATCATGATGATGATTAATCTCCACTAAGACCAATGTGGGCTATTGGACCTTAAGAAGGTAAGAGACTAATTATGACTCTCTAATATTTTAGGTCTATGATGAAAAATAAGAGAAATAAGTTCTCCAAGATCACTATAGTTTGTTGAATTAACAAGTCAAAAAGGTTGACAAATTATTTCATCCTAGGTTGTTTTGGAAATAGACCAATGTTCTCTCTTAAGATTTCATAAGAACTAGTTTTTATCTTTGCAAAAATCAATTTCTTCTTAGTACTAGTCAGGGCAAAGAGATAATTTTGGTTAGCAAGGGTGGGATTGATCAGATTGATCTTCTCCTTATAATATCTTAGCTTACTTTCCCCTCTAGCTCCTTATCATTCAACAATTTATCCTCAAATTTGAAGGTAACAATATTTTTAATACTATCCTAATTCTCCGAGATGATCTCCTCTTTTATCCCCTAGTATTCAAGCCTAGACTAGGGATCCTTATTCCATTCCCACTTGAAATAAAGGTGGGGTTTTTTTGGCTAGAGTTGGAATCAATTTTGGGATGCATCTTCCCTTCCATATTGTAAAGTGTTTCCTTATACATCAAATACCTTAAACATAACCATGTTTTCAATGGGGTAAAAGCTAGCTTCCATCAAGAGCATAGGATAGGTAATATTTCCTATAATATTGAGGTTGTAGATTATAAATTTATTCTAAATCATCTCAATATTCCTCCATGAATCTATGGATATACTGCAACGTACACATCACATACATATACAATAGCACTTCACATACATATTAAATAACAGCGGTGATGAAAGTCTCAAAGAGGAACTTTCTTTACTCCAAATCCAAAGATAATAAGCTTTCCATCCTCCAATAATCATTTTCTCAATTATGAGCTGATGATGAGCATGAAATTATTTTATTTAATATGGACATTGAAATATTTTATTTAGAGTTCATAGACACACAATACACATATCAAACTAAACATAGAATGAATTACACATCATGTAATATAAAGATGATACAAAATTAAGGTAGAAATTGAAGTATTTTATTTATGATCAACATTAACTTTTTTTTTTAATTACTATTTTTCAATTTGTTAATATATTTATTACTTTACTATTTTAGAATATAATGTTTTGTGACAACACCTCCCTTATACTACACTATAGAGCACACTTAAACAATTTTATTAACTAGGAATAATATTACGTTAAACACATTTTCTCAATTTCAATGGGGTAAAGGCTAGCTTCAATCAAGAGAATAGGATATGGAATATTTCCTTTTAATCTTCAAGTTTTAGATTATAAATTTCTTTCAAATCATCTCATATTCCTCCATGAATCTATGGATATACTACAAACGTACATGTCACATACATATACAATAATAGTTCTGACAAGAATCTCAAAGAGGACCTATTTTTTACTCCAAATCCAGAGATAATAAGATTTCCACCCTCCAATAATCCTTTTCTCAATTATGAGCTGATGATGAGTGTAAAATTATGTTATTTAATATGGATACTAAAATATTTTATTTATAGTTCACACACAACACACCTATCAAACTAAACATAATTAATTACACATCATGAAATATAAAGATGATATAAAATTAAGATAGAAATTGAAGTATAATTACACATCATGAAATATAAAGATGATATAAAATTAAGGTAGAAATTGAAGTATTTTATTTATGATAAACCTTTTTTTTATTTCTATTTTTCAATTTGTTAATATATTTATTACTATATTATTTTTGAATATAATTTTTGTGACAACATCTCCCTTATCACACTTAATACAATTTTATTAAGTAGGAATAATATTAGGTTAAACACATTTTTCAATGGGGTAAAATCTAGCTTCCATCAAGAGAATAGATAGGGAATATTTCCTTTAATATTGAGGTTGTAGATTATAAATTTATTTTAAATCATCTCGATATTCCTCCATGACTCTATGGATATACTGCAACCCTACACCTCACATACATATAAAATAACAGTGGTGATGAGAGTCTCAAAGAGGAGCCTTTTTGTTATGAAACTAGCTGATAAAAAGATAGAAAACACAAGAGTCTCAAAGAGGAGTTTTTTCGTTATGAAACCAGCTTACAAAAATATAGAAAAGAGAGATCAACCCCTTCAAAATAACCCTCTTCGAGGGGAAACCTCATTTACATTAGACAAATGAAAAATTTTTAGATGATACAAATGAGAAGACCTCCTTTCTATATATAGGAGTCTAAGGGGTCATAATATAATCAGAGTTGACATAACAATAATAATGTAAGGGCACAATAATAACAATATGGGGACTACATGGGCACAAAAATATAATAAGGGGGTTGTACTAATAACAATAAGGGGTTCGGTTTATATGTCTACTGTGTCGATTTATATGCTTTCTATGTCAGAACTATGCACCGTCAAAGGTCGTAATGCTAGTAAGGGTGGTAAGCTGATCCAATTTTTGTAACTGTGTTGCTCTGGAAAGGTCCAATATGGGGAAAATGCCAATCTCTCTGGAGATGCAGGGCCATGGCCCTGATGTAAAAAATGCTGTAATTTTTGATATTTTGTAATATAAATAGCATAGTCTTACGTAGAAAAAAAAAACAATAAGGGGTTACAATAGTAGTATAGGGACCTAACATTTTTTTTACCCCAAATCCAGAGATAATAAGCTTTCTATCCTCCAATAATCCTTTTTCAATTATGAGCTGATGTTAAGTGTAAAATTATGTTATTTAATATGGACATTGAAATATTTTATTTATAGTTCATGTAATATAAAGATGATATAAAATTAAGGTAGAAATTGAAGTATTTTATTTATGATCATCATTAACTTTTTTTTAATTACTATTTTTCAATTGCTTAATATATTTATTCCTTTACTATTTTTGAATATAATGTTTTGTGAGAGAATCTCCCTTCTACTAAACTATAGAACACACTTAATACAATTTTATTAACTAGGAATAATATTACATTAAAACACATTTTTTCAATTTCAATGGGGTAAAAGCTAGCTTCGATCAAGAGGATTGGAGAGGGGATATTTCCTTTTAATCTTGAGGTTGTAGATTATAAATTTCTTTTAAATCATCTCGATATTCCTCCGATAATCTATGGATATGCTACAACCCTACACCTCACATACATATACAATAACACCTCACACATATATAAAATAACAGTGATGACAAGAATCTCAAAGAGGAACTTGTTTTTACTCCAAATCGAGAGATAATGAGTTTTCCGTCGTCCCATAATCCTTTTCTCAATTACGAGCTCATGATGAGTGTAAAATTCTATTTTTTAATATGGACATTGAAATATTTTATTTATAGTTCACACACACCCAACACACATATCAAACTAAACAGAGAATGAATTACACATTGTGAAATACAAAGATGGTATAAAATTAAGGTAGAAATTGAAGTATTTTATTTATGATCAGCATTAACTTTTTTTTATTACTATTTTACAAATTTTTAATATGTTTATTACTTTATTATCTTTTATTACAATGTTTTGTGACAACATCTCCATTATAATAAATGATAGAGCACACTTAATACAATTTTAGTAACTAGGAATAATATTACCTTAAACACTTTTTCTCAATTTTAATGGGGTAAAAGCTAGCTTGATCAAGAGGATGGGATATGGAATATTTCCTTTAACCTTTAGGTTGTAGATTATAAATTTATTTTAAATCATCTGGATATTCCTCTATGAATCTATGGATATACTGTAACACTACACCACACACACATAAACAACAAGACCTCACATACATATAAAATAACAATGGTGATGAGAGTCTCAAAGAGGAGCATTTTTTTATTCGAGATCCAGAGATAATAAGTTTTCCATCCTCCAATAATCCTTTTCCAAATTATGAGCTCATGATGAGTGTAAACTTATGTTATTTAATATCGACATTGAAATATTTTATTTATAGTTCACACGCACAATGCACATATCAAACTAAACATGGAATGAATTACACATCATGAAATATAAAGATGATATAAAATTAAGGTAGAAATTGAAGTATTTTATTTATGATCGGCATTAACCTTTTTTTTTTACTATTTTTCAATTTGTTAATATATTTATTACCTTATTATTTTGAATATAATGTTTTGTGACAACATCTCCCTTATACTAAATTATAGAGCACACTTAATACAATTTTATTAACTCGAATAATATTAGGTTGAACACATTTTCTCAATTTCAATGGAGTAAAAGCTAGCTTCCATCAAGAGGATAGGATAAGGAATATTATCTTTTAATCTTGAGGTTGTAGATTATAAATTTCTTTTAAATCATCTCGATATTCCTCCATGAATCTATGGATATACTGCAAACCTACAACTCAAATACATATAAAATAAAAGTGGTTATCAGAATATGAAAGAGAAGCTTTTTTTTTACTCCAAATCTAGAGATAATAAGATTTCCATCGTACAATAATCCTTTTCTCAATTATGAGCCAAAGATGAGTGTAAAATTATGTTATATCCTTTTCTCAATTATGAGCCAATGATGAGTGTAAAATTATGTTATTGAATATGGACATTGAATCATTTTATTTACAGTTGACACACACAACACACATATCAAACTAAACATAGAATGAATTCCTCATCATGCCATATAAAGATGATATAAAATTAAGTTAGAAATTGAAGTATTTTATTTATGATCTGTGTTAACTTTTCTTTTTTTATGACTTTTTTCAATTTGTTAATATATTTATTACTTTATTATTTCTTAATATAATGTTTTGTGACAACATCTCCCTTATACTAAATTATAGAGCGCACTTAATACAATTTTATTAACTAGGAATAATATTAAGTTCAACACGTTTTCTCAATTTCATTGGATTAAAAGCTAGCCTCGATCAAGAGGATAGGATAGGGAATATTTCCTTTAATCTTGAGGTTGTAGATTTTAAATTTCTTTTAAATCATCTCGATATACTACAAGCCTAAACCTCACATACATATACAATAACACCTCACATGCATGTAAAATAACACTGGTGAAGAGAGTCTCAAAGAGGAGTTGTTTTCTACTCTAAATCCATAGATAATAAGCTTTCCATCCTCCCACCCTCCAATAATAAGCTTTCCATCCTCCAATAATCATTTTCTCAAGTATGAGCCGATGATGAGTGTAAAATTATGTTATTTATTATGGACGTTGAAATATTTTATTTATAGTTCACACACACAACACACATCAAACTAAACATAGAATGAATTACACGTCATGCAATATAAAGATGATATAAAATTAAGGTAGAAATTGAAGCATTTGAAGCATTTTACTTGGGATCGGCATTAAATATTTTTTGGTTACTATTTTTCAATTTGTTAAAATATTTATTACTTTATTATTTTTAAATAATACAAATTTTCTCCATTCTTAATGTTTCTTTTCTTTTAACTTTTAATCTCTCTTGATCATGCTGGAATGTAAGAAATTTCATACATTATGCACAATATTTAAAAAGAAGATTAACATAATATTCATACATTATACTGTATTTAAAAAAAGAAAGAGATTAACAACAATATAATCTTCTATTGTGAATATCTGAATATTCACATTTTTTTTAATTAAATTATTTTATAAGATCAATATATAAATATAAACTTCAAAGTATAATAGAAAATTTATAATTAAATCATTACTTTATGCAAATATTAGAGTAAATAATATTTTATGATAATAGGAAAAATTATTTCAAAATTTTATTTTAAATAAATCACTTAAAATTTATATTTAATAACCTATAGTCATTTGTTAGAAAACCCTTAATAATTTGTTTAAAAATCTATCATTAAAAAAATAAAATATATTTTTGTTCACACTAATTTAAAACCCATTGACATAATACTAACATTTAATCTAGCATATTTAAATCAAAACTTAACTATCTTTAATAAAATCATTTACTTGTCATCACCCAATAATTCAAAACCTATTAAAATAATACTAAAATTTGAATTAGTATATTTAAATGAAAACCTCTATTTATCTTTAATAAATTGAAATCATTTACTCAAAAGAAATATTATTCATGTAAAATATATCTTTACAAGTTTGGAAACAGGTTGAAAATTATAATTACCCAATAATTCAACCCCTATTATTATAATACTAAAAATTTTAGTTACCATATTTAAAAAAATATTATTACCTTGTCATGACAAAAAAAAACCATTTAAAATATTGAATTACTTATTTAACAATTATAAAACAATTGCATTAAACTCAACGTACAGTTCATACAAATACCCTGGGCATTCAAATTTTGTCCATCGATGAAAATATGATGGTTTGAGATATTGAACAGTTACTTAAAAGGCCACACTCAAATTCATTAGAGCGGAAGATCATGAATAAAAATAAATTAAGTAAAACGGTTAAGCAAAACTTCATTCATTCATTAATAGTATAAACTAAAATTCATTATTTCAAGCATATAAATTTATGTAAGTAAAGAGACATGCATTGCATGGTCTCTGATTTCTGCAAAAGGTAGCGGTCAGTCTGACAGTTTTGCGAGCGGTCAAATACGAGGCGATTGGTAGTATGATGCGTTAAAGATTTTGTTGCCGCATTCGCATTTCCACACCACGGGATAGTAAACCTCTACACGTTTTGGAATGCGCTGCAATTTTGGAGTGAGGGCGCACTGCACAGGCTTACAATGGTTGCACCCCTCGCATTTAGCAACGCAGGATGGTGCCGCAGAGCCAATCTGCACCCCTCGCTTCTAACCTCTCCCAACACCTGTAACATCCGTTTAATTGTACACCAATATCTTCAATCCAAACCAATACACATTTACATAATAGATTGTGTAAATATTAATATCAAAGATTACAGAAAAACATGGATTCGGAAACAAAATATTACAAAGAATGCAGGGCCACCACGTTCCGACGAAGACGTGGTTTGTTTATCATTAATTTCTCTCCCAGCGATCTCTGCATTATCAAAAGCGTTACTGTATCATATTACTGTTTTTGCAAGCATGTGAGAAAATATTCTGTGCAAGAAAAATTGAATACCCAATCAATAATTTATGTAAAGTACGCACCCCTAAAGCTCAATAATATCAAAACAGAAACGAGGATCTTCATTCTATATCTCAGCAGAAACCTCTTTGAACAACGTGCCCCCCACCAGAAATCTCTTTGAATAATGTACTCTCCCCAGCAGAATCTCGTTGTATAAAGTATTCTGCGTTGTTGTGTCTCCAAATATTGTATATATTGAATCTCAAGAGCTAATAATAAAAGGAAAAGGAAAGCATAAAAACAAAAAAGCTACAATGCTAATAATAAAGGGAAAAGGAAAAGGAAAGCATAAAAACACAAATAACGTATAAAGCTTATGGCCAAGTCATATTGAACCTTTAGAGCTACGACCCAAATGGAAAGAAAAATAAAGTAAAATGTAAATAAAAGAAAAATGAAAAACAACATAGAAACCGCTTCTATAACGCGGATAATTTCTATTATTTTGGGAAAAAAGGTTATTAATATTTATACGATAATTTATTATTATTTTTGAAAAACGTTATTAATATTTCTTAGGTTTTTTTTTTCCGTTGGAATAAAAAGAAAATTAACGAGTATTCTGACCATAGGAAAAAAAATAAAATAAAACATAAAGCAAAGTAAAAAGATAATAATACATAAACATGTAACCCAAATTAGTAATGATCATTTGTTAAAAAACAAGTCATCAAGACATTTCTTTCTTCAAAGAACTCTTATGAATGCTTTTAAATACTTCCAATTCATTCGTATAGTATCCCCATTTTGGATACTATGAGAATATTGATATTTACTAGATTATCACCCATGGAATACATACAATAGCTAAAACTAGCTCAAATTAGAGTACTCATAGATATACATTTTAAGCCTCTTTCACTCATAAAAGACACTCCCCAAATTCAACAACTGATCTAGTTGATCATGCTCAAGTTACAATTTTTTACTTTTTCTTTTTGGTCAAGTGAAGCACTACAACACAAGGAGGGGTTTTAAGACAATTTTCGGGTAAATTGTCTTAACTTGAGACAAAAGAAAACTTGTGTATTGTCTTAAATATTCCCTTTAAGCCGGTGTGTCAAATTAAATTGTCTTAAAATATTGGTGTTTCAAATTAAATTGTCTTAAAATATTATCTTTATAGAGACAATATATAACACAAGCATTTTTGTCTCTCCAGGAACAATTTCATTTTTGTATCTCTAGAGACAATAGTTGGGATTAAAGACATATTTTCTTTAAAGAGACAATATTTTTGATCCTAACTATTGTTTCTGCAGAAACAACAAAAAGTACATTCAAAGATAAAACAACATCACTTTTGTCTATGTAGAGACAATAAAATAATGAATCTAGAAAATATCTCACCTTTGAAATAAACCAATATTAAAGTATTTAATAAAAACTAAACTACAATATCATTGATTAGCTCATATTAGGACACAATGAAATTGAACCACCAACCTCCTGCTTATAAAGCAAGCTATCTTCCATTGAGCTAGCACCCTTTAAAGAATTATGTGTGAGTTATGGTAGTCCTTGAAATTGCATATATAGGCATTCATTTTAAATCTAGCAATTACACTGAGAGGTGCAATGGAATGTCGATACAAGTGGAAGTGTGGAATCCAATGAGAAAGTGAAAAATATGGAAAATGAAATACTGTTGACACCTAATCCTCTGCGATTGGGTGAATGTGAACAGTCATCAAGAAGATGAACTGATCAGTCACATTCATGTATATAACAATAGCTAACTAATGAAATAAATGAATCAGTTTTTCTGCCAAGTCTGGAGTTACTCCTGGCCTGACATGGTATCAGAGCCAGTTCTAAAAATAGTTGTAACTCCCTTATCTCTGCGACTGCCTCTGTCCTGAAATGCTCTGCATCCATTGCATTGCATTCTCCTGAGCGCTGCTCTGCCTCCAACCATCAATTGAGAGCTACGTGTTGCAATCTACGTGAACGGAGATTTGGAATCGAGTATGCATTGAAATCATTTCTACAACATAAGGCTGCATCTCATTCTCAAGTGGTTCGACAGTTTGTGTTCCACGAGATCTCTACAGTTCAAGCCATTTGCTAGGCCCTAGATCCGAGCTTGTAGCAACCAAGTTCGAGTTCACCCTCCTGTGGGACAAGTCTCATATTGGCCAGAGTCATTACCACTGTTGTATGTGGACTCTATTTCTACATATTCTTGACACAAGGAGAGAGGTCGCAGAGGTTTAAAGTTCGTTGAGTATGCGAGAACCCGTGCAGAATATCTTTGCTGTGGAGGAGCGGCCGTGGGTGTCAACACAGGAGTTGTAGCCAATTCTGTCACCATTTCTGTCGAAGTCCGCACGGAGGGATTATCTCGAGCCACCCTTTGCAGAAGTCTGTGTAGAGGAGTTGTTTGCAAAGCGTTCGAGAAGTTTGTGTGAGTTAAGATACCTGTTCGGGCGCCTCGAAGTCCTGGTTCGTGGTGTAGTATTTAAGTTTTTGGCGCAATTAGAGTGTGAATTTTTGCAGTAGTCTGTGTGAATTTTTGGAAATTTCTTCAGGTTCTTTTTTGAAATTAATATAGAAATGTATTTTTAGAGAAGAGTAAAAGTAATTACGCATGTCTATGGCATTAGAATGTCTTTTACCATCAGTATGAACGTGCTCAAAGGAAAAGAAATTCAGTCCTCGGAAGCGTCCTTTGCTTAATCCAAACATAAAAGAATATGGTTCCCTTTACCACTAGTGAAAACCGATGCATAACAGGTTGTTCGCCACGATAATCAAGTTGTTGCACCCGCAGATTTGGTTGTGTTCCCTAAGGGAATGAAATGCACTTGGGAGATGTCTGAAGCAGTTGATAAGCATTACAACTTTGACTAGCTGTGTATTGTGTTAGTTATTGTATATTGTTCCTGCGTATTGTGTTAGTTATTATATATCTACCTGCATTTCACATTAAATCCATGGAACTATTGCTGTTATACTCTTAGAAGAAAAACCAGCAAGTTGATTTCTTCATATGTTTTTTGTAATGGCTAGTTTTATTTAAAGACGTAGATCAACCTCTGCATCCCAACTCTTTGGTTCTAGTTGGAAACATCTGGCTATTTATATGAGGATCCTTGAAGGCATTTGAAGAAACAGTACATAAAAGTATTTGAATTTTTTTTCCCTTTTGAGTACAATTTCACTGTATATCAGCAGAAGTATTTTTTTTTCTATCAGCAGAAGTTCTTTTACAAAATGCATTCAATCATCTCTATGGTAGGGATAGTTCTCACTGGCAAGGAGAACTATCCTGAATGGTCCCGGATGATAAAACACACCCTCATTTTCAATGAGTTGTGGAAGGGAGTGTGTGTCGGAGAAGGAGACAATGACCCAGTACAACCTACATCAGATAAAGAGCTCGTCATTTGGGATAACAAGAATAGCAAAGCATATGCATTAATCGCTGCATCTGTAAATGAAGAAGTAAGTTGCCATATTTCATCATATTCAACTGCCTTTGAAGCTTTACAAAAGTTCAAAGAACTCTATGACTCACATTCTGCAATTGAAGTTGTTCAGCTCATGATTAAACTCTTCACTCTTGAACTGAAAAATAATGATCCTCTTGCTCTTGCATCTGAAGTAAAATCCATAATGCATGATATCAAATCCACTAAGTTTGAGCTGGATATCCCTCTTATTGCTTTTCTCAAGGCACTCTATCCTACTTACTCCAATTATCTTGAGTCTTTACAAGCAAATGGAAATCTTAAAGATATAACCTTTGACTCTCTTGTGAAAAAGTTTGCTGAAAGAGAGAAAGCCTTTGGAAAGAAGACAGTCCCTGAATCTTCTGAAGAGACTGTTTGCCTTGCTCATAAAGAAAAGCATCCTGCTCAAGATTCTACAAGAGGAAGAGGTGGACGAAGAGGAAGAGGAAGATACTTCAGAGGCAGGGGGGGCAGACATTCTCAAGCAGAGAAAGCAGATTTGCACTGTATTCGCTGCAAAAGAAATGGATCACATGATGCATCCACATGCAAGCTACCATGGGACAAAATTGAGCAGAAAAGAAACCAGCAGAAAGGTAAAACTGATGATACAGACAAAGGTAAATCACCTGAATCGCCTCACTATATTGAGGCACAATGTAACATTGGAGTAAATGAAGATTTGTTTAATGCTTCACTTGCTTCTTCGAAAAATGATTGGTTGCTCGATTCAGGAGCAACCTGTCATATGACTCATAGGAAAGATTTTTTTGAAGATTTCACTAACAATGTTGATGGAGCAGTATACTTTGCATATCAGTCAAAAATCAAGCCATCAAGGCTTGGCACAATCAGGCTTAAACTGCCTGGTCTTCCAGACTTTCTTCTGGATCATGTTCTATATCTCCCACAGCTCAAGAGAAACTTGCTGTCCTTGGTCCACATCCGCCAGCAAGGTCACTCCATTCATATGTTTGATGGCAAACTTGAGGTAAGAAAAGCATCTGACCACTCACTTGTCATGAGGGGAATAGAAGAAGAAAGACTTCTCAAACTGCAAGGAATCTCTGCTCATGCACAACATTTCTCATATATTTCTCATCATGAAGAAGGTACAATTCCATCAAGTTTATTATGGCATGCTAGATTTGGACATTTAAACTATGACAGTCTCCGCTTATTGAACACAAATGGTGTTGCTAGTTTGCCTACAATTCCTAGGAAACATAAGCAATGTGATGCTTGCATTCTAGGAAAGCATAGCAAACAGTCTTTTCATGATTCACATTCAAGAGCACATAGGAAGCTTGAACTCATTCATTCAGATTTATGTGGTCCAATGTCTATTCCTTATGCAAATGGAAATAAATATATCATGACATTTATTGATGATTACACCAGAATGTGTTGGGTTTATTTATTGAAGAACAAATTTGATGCTTTTCAAACATTCAAGAATTTTCATAAATGGATTGAAAATGATGCACAATCTCATATTGGGTCTATTCGCACTGATAATGGAAAAGAATATACATCAAATGAATTTGAAAACTATCTTCGCCAACATGGGATCAAACATCAAACAACTATACCTTATAATCCCCAACAGAATGGTGTAGCAGAAAGAATGAATAGAACAATTTTGAATATGGTACGATCCATGCTTTTCTTCAAAAATGTAAAGATAATGTTTTGGGCTGGTGCTGTTCTATGTGCTGCATATATAAAGAATAGATGTCCATCTAATGCTATAAGAAACAAGACTTCTTATGAATTGCGGTATGGACATGTTCCTTCGGTAAGAAATCTCAGGATCTTTGGCTCCACCTGTTATGCTTTGATACCAAAGGTACATAGAAACAAACTTGGTGCTAGAAGTCGTAAGTGTATCTTCCTGGGGTATTCAAACACCTCTAAAGCATACCGCCTCTATGATGAAGTAAATAAAAAGTTTGTTGTATCTAGAGATGTCATTTTTCTGGAATCATCCAAATCTGACAATGTTGCTGAGCAGCAACTTGATCGCTTAGATAGATTTGCAAAAACAAAATCATTTCAAGAATCTAATAATCAGATTCCACATCTTGAAGGGGGGATTCCTATACTAGATCAACATGTGGAATCTTCTTCTGAAGAACAATCTCCCCTGCATGAAACTCCAACAACGGATGATGCTTTAAGTGATGTAATTGATAGAATTGGGAGACTCAATCTTGATTCAGTCCCAACTCAATCAACAGAGCAGCCTAGACCATCTCAGAAAGGTCCCCCAAAGTGGCTGACAAAGACACTTGAAAGTGTTCATCCTGATGAAATTGGAAAAACAGGAACCAGAAATTCAAACCGACAAGATGGAGGTGATGTAGATGACTCTAATTCACCTGTTGATACGGATGTTACTTATGATTGTGAATTGAATTTGTCTACATATTTTGAACCAACTTCCTTCAAAGAAGCTGCTTCTCATGATGAATGGAAAGAAGCGATGCAAAAGGAGTATAATTCCCTCATAAAGAATGGCACTTGGAAGCTGGTTGATCCTCCATTTGGAACCAAACCAATTGGCTGCAAGTGGGTCTACAAGAACAAGTACAAAGATGATGGCTAACTTGACAAGCACAAAGCTAGGCTTGTGGCAAAAGGTTTTGCACAGAAGGAAGGGGTCGATTATGAGGAAACTTTTGCCCCCACAGCAAAATGGGCCACCATCCGGACACTGTAATATCCCTCCCCTTAATAATAAATAATAAATAATAAAAATGATAAATAATAAATAATAAATAATAAAAATAATACAAAAATAATAATTAAAAATAAAAATAATGAAAAATAATAAATAAATCACTTAATAATAAATAATAAAATAAATAAATCATAAGTGTTAACTAATAAATAATATTAAAAATTATATAAAAAGAAATAAATAATAAAAATAATAAAAAATAAAAATAGTAATAACCATATTAAATAAATAGAAATAAAACAAGAAAACTATCAAAAAGAAGGAAATAAAACAAGAAAGCTAAAAATCAAAAGAAAAGTAAAGAAATAAAACAAGAAAAAAAAAGTTGCATGCAGACACATGGAGTGTGTGCATGTGGTTCCCCTTCCAATGTTTTGTTCTATTTAATAGATGGTGAGGAAGATGAGAAGGATTCTGGGCATTCCATCTTTCCGAGATTCTTTCTTTCATTCTCTTGGGAGAATGGTATACTAAGACCTAGGAGTCACTGGCAGTAGAACGTTGATTGAGGGCTCGGGGGTGGCCAGTGGTAGCAAGACGTTGCACAATTGAGCCTACGGTTGGGTGGAGAGTCGTCCCCAAAACCTTGTTGCGGTAAGCCTACTTCGACCACACGTAAACAGGTAAGCACTATTCATTCAATTTGCATTTAGTTAATTAAAATCATGGTTATTGGGCTAGGTAAGTGGCACTCTCATTTAAATTGATGTTAAATTAGATATTTATTTTTTGGACTGTTACAGACACTCTTTGCACTAGCTGCTCAGAACGGTTGGAAAGTCCATCAAATGGATGTAAAAACTACATTCTTGAATGGAGATCTAAAAGAGAATTTTTTTATGTCCCAGCCTGAAGGATTTGCTGTGACAGGACATGAACATAAAGTATGCAAACTAGTGAAGTCCTTGTATGGCTTCAAACAAGCACCATGAGCCTGGTATGAAAAACTAACTGACCATCTTCTGAAAATCAACTTCAATCATTTTGATCTTGATGATGCAACTTTATTTGTCAATAAAGTTGGCAAAACAGTTGTGTATCTTGTGGTATATGTAGATGATATTTTAATGACAGGGAACAATGAAAGCTACAGTGCATCCATAAAGAAGGAATTGGGGAAAAGTTTTGAAATCACTGATTTGGGCTATGTTCATTAATATCTTGGCATTGAAGTAACCCAACATCCAAAATCCATATTTCTTTCTCAAAAGAAATACATTGGAGATTTGTTAAACAGATTTGGCATGACAGAGTGCAATCCTCTTTCTACTCCAATGGAAAAAAACTTAAAGCTCACATCTGTTGAAGGAAAGGAATTTGAGGATGCAACAAAGTATAGACAGCTTGTAGGAAGTCTCATCTACCTCACTACTACCAGACCAGACATTTCATTTACTGTTGGAATCCTCTCCAGGTTCATGCAAAAGCCTTGTGAGGGACATTGGTCTGCTGCAGAAAGCGTTATAAGGTACTTGAAGGGAACTCAAGACCTTGGAATCAAGTATACACAGGTGGACGACTTCATCTTGATTGGATACTCTGATTTAGACTTCGATGGAGACAAAGAAACTGGGGTATCTACTTCAGGATATGATATGAGTCTTGGATTAGGAGTTGTCTCTTGGAGATCACGCAAACAATCAGTTCCAGCAGATTCCACAATAGAAGCAGAATACGTGGCAGCAGCTGAAGCAACGAAAGAAATTGTGTGGCTCAGGAAAATTCTTGAAGATTTGTAGGTAATACAAGTACAATCAACTCCACTCATGATTGACAACACCTCTGCAATAAAGTTGGCCAAGAACCCAAAGTTCCATGATCGTACAAAGCACATCAATACTAAATATCATCTGATCCAACATCATGTTGAGGCCAAAACAATCCATCTCCGTCATTGTTCCACAAATGAGAAAATTGCAGACATCTTCACCAAAGTGCTTGGAAGAGAAAAGCTTGAAAGATTCAGAATGATGCTTGGACTCACCAACATCCCTTCAGATTAAGGGGGGGAATGTTGACGCCTAATCCTCTGCAATTGGGTGAATGTGAACAATCATCAAGAAGATGAACTGATTAGTCACATTCATGCATATAACAATAGCTACCTAATGAAATAAACGAATCAGTTTTTCTGCCAAGTCTGGAGTTACTCCTGGCCTGACAAATACAATCAAAATTTGGGCTTCTATATATCATCTAAAGCATGTAGCAAGGAGGCTAAATTTAAGAGGAAAGTTACACTAACATAAATATCCCAGAACATTGGAAATATTTACAAGCACAAAATATATCAACGTCTGACAGAATCCCATAATAATGGAAATTTTGTAGAGATGTTACACATATCGAAAAGACAATGGAAATCATTTGTTTACTAACATTGGGGATGACCAATCCCCCTTGATCGCATCGTAATGTGAAATGAAAAATAACTCAAAGACATTGTATCAATCTTTTTTTACACCACCTTGCTTGCCCAATAAATTTTTTGGAGTACCTACTCCAACATTTTATAGGCTACTTGAGAAGAAAAAAAACCAGAAACCAATGTGACTCACTACTAGAAATTTATCAACAATTGCAATATTCTTGGAAGGCAATAGGTCAATATTACTCCAACCTTGAATTTTTCTTTTTTAAAACTTTGCTATTATCCATCTCTAATAATCAACAACTGAAAAACTATTTACCGAAGGACCTACCCAAATAAGAAATAGTCTCCCCAAGATTCATAAGCTTTCATTTATGATTCATCCAAGTAGGGCATTCATCTTGGCCAAAACGAAACCCTATTTTTCCTCTCTAACAGCTACTCTTGTTCCTTTTGCAAAAGTGTCGGAGAAGAAATTAATACCCTCAATAAATTTTTGAATCAACGATTGTGTTAAATATGAGGCATCTGCAAATTGGAAATTTAAGTATATTACAATACATATCCTGAAATTTGATATCATATGAATAACTTATATAAGAGAAATAATGAAAATATTTTACAAGTAAACTTTCCATGGCTGAATGTCAATTCTCCAACACATGTATTAGAGGTAAAAGTACTTCTATATTTTTTTCCAAAGAATGTCTAGTACTCAAATAATGAGGTGGAGATTGAAGTTACATTTAAACTACCACTCATCACTCATTCTAAGCAATGAAATGGTCTATATATCAATGCATGTTTTGTACATAGTAAAAGTGGTCAGCTTTTAGGAGCTCTTTCTGGTGGAAAAAGACAAATCCTTAGACTAGCCATACTAAAACATCTTGGAATATTTATGCAGAATTAAAACCATATTGAGAAGCAAAAAGATTGGATGTACCTTGAATCATATAATGGAACTAATTTATATTTATGCAGAATTAAAAACAGAGTGAGAAGAAAAGATATTGCATGTACCTTGAATCATATATTAGAACTAATTTCTAATTGAAACCTTTCGAAGTAAAAAGATTAATGTAAAAAAAGTCTTCCAGTATGTGACATTGTCAGGAATTTTGCATGCATGCTTCAACAAGGTCATTCATGGATTTTTCTGTAAATAAATAGAAGCATCAACTAAAGAAACAAGCTTCTCTACTCACAGTTTAAGGTTTCGCAAAGTTTTTTCCATTCCTTAGATTGGTTCTTCTAAGGTGAAATTTGTGGATTAGAATCCACATCACATAGACATAAGCCAAAAGCTAGAGTTTCTTCCCAAAGGTGTACTTTTCAATAAAATACAATTGTATGCATATGATTTGGCTAAAATGGCACCAAGAGTCGCATCCACAATCTCTTGAAAGATTTACCTGTGATTGCTCAACCTTGTGGTTGAAGCCATTTTTGGCATGCCATATGCAACATCATATGTTAATGCTTTGTTGCAACTATTTGTAAGACACTTAGTAATGAATACTTCTAACAACTAGCATATTGGATCTCTACTTGGGTTGAGTTTAGTAGTGAATGCATTTATTCAAGCCATCTCCCTCATCCTTTATGTCCCATGTCACTCACTTCCCTGAGCTGGACCTGACTAACCTACCAACACTATCATAAGGCCTAAGGTGCCCTTAATGATGAAGTCTAGCCCTGATTTCAAACTTTTTAATCCATCTCTTGGAGGAGCTAGAAACTAAAATTCCTCTATCTAATAGCAACAGGCACAACGGTTCAAGGCCAAGTCAATGTATGGATTACTCAAGATATAAAAAATGAAATAGGGTAAGAAGGATATCTCTTACATTACATGTGAGATCATGAAGATGGTAGATTTTGTAGCATATAAAAAGCCAAGTTTTAGAGGCCATGGAGAATTTGTTAGGAAAATATTGCATATGTGCAGCGTGGTAAAGTGAATGAATTCGACTATTTAAAAAAGAAGAAAAAAAGGTGATTTTGTGTGGACCAGTCTAGTGTAAGTCATGCTGAAAGGAAAAGTCATTGTATGGATCAAGTAGGTAAAGAAGTCAAGAGAGTGGTTGTATGATAAAGAGAAGAAATGAAGATGGAGATGGAGTAAATGGTGTTGAAGTTTAATGAAGGAGCCGGTATGTGAATTATTAATACCCAAAGAGTTTTGGTCCAAGTCATGAAATCCTATCATAGGCAGGTGTATTCCCCTAGGAAGTTATAAGACCTAATGTTCAGAAAGATATGTAGTGTGGGAGAATGCATAGTTGTAAGGCCTTAAGAGCTTGTTCACGAATACATGTAGTGTAGTGGCACATGGAGTCATCAAGTTGTGGAATGATCCACTTGGAGAGGTATCAGGGTGGTAGGTGTACTGGTATGCTGGAATGCGAAACATTAGATGATAAGGTTAATGAATGGGACTAGGTCAATCTTCTAGAGTCAAGTTTACGATAGGGATTGTTAGTGTGGATCAGGTAAACTTGACTCGGTCAAGTTGTTGGTTGTTTTTGGGCTTTAGGTATATGAAACCCATGTTTTTGTACATGGTATTCATGTTTGGTGTAGATTATTTATAGGTTAAAAATTCATGATTATTAATCCTATTGGCTAATGGGATGAAGCAACAATGTCTTTAGACACCACCACTTCCCTTGGTGTCTATGATCCTAACAGATGCTCCACCCATCATCAATGACACATAAATATTTTTTTGATAACAAAGTGTGTAAGACCAAGTTGAATAGAATGTCATGTTAGTGACTAAAAGAAGTGAAAGATTAAAAATGGGAAAACAAATTATTAATAAAATTAAATTAAAAGAAAAGAAACATTAGGGATTTTTTACTAAAAATTAAAATTTGAGAAAATAATCCTTGAGGTTAGATTTAAATCCAAATTCAATATTACAATGTGTAGTCGAAACATGGCACAATTTCACCTGGAAAATAATAGAAATTTCGAGATGATTTTAAGAAAATATGATAGAGATTTTTGAAAATCTAGGTTACAACTGTCAAGCTTTAGGATTTTGGTTGCCCGAGGGGTTCTTGATGGTTCTAAATATATTTCTACTAAAAAAAAAAAAAAACAACTATGTAAGGATTGCAACAATTGGATTTCTTGACGATTAATGTATTTTATCTCATCTTGTCACTAACTAAGATTTGAAACTAGGTAACAACCGTTCCACCCAACCACTCGAGATAACCCCAATTGACATATTATTAATAATATTAATAATGTTATTAATATTTTTATATTAATAATTTTATTAATATTATTATATTAATAATAGTATTATTAACATTAAAATAATTAATATTAATAATATTATTAACACCAACACAGATCCATATTTAATTATGGATTTACCATGCATTGGGAGGGATCAAATCTATCAAGATGAAAACCTCTTTATGAGTGTAAAAATTGAGGAAATGTTTGCACCTTAAGGTATTCCATTCCTCTTAGCTCTTAGTAGGTCCATAATTAATATGAATCTATGTTGGTTTTGGGAAATACATTAATAAAATGTTTTAACTATAATTTCTTTATTTATTTCCACTTGTTTTATATAATCTATACACAATTGACATTGAAATATTTTATATATGATTCAAAATATCCATATTAAAATTTTAATACAAGCACTCTTTCAGAAATAGAAAACATCCCCCCCCCCCCCCCTCTACATATATATATGATTATTTTTGTTACTAATAGTTTTAAAATGGCATATCTCTGTCTATGCATACAATGAATTATTTTTATTATTAATATTTTTAAAAATATTACGTATCAACTCCATATTAAATATTGAAGGAATTACAAATCTCTCTTATTGCTTGAATTATAAGGCACCTATTAGTGCAATACGAGCTCTCTCTCTCTCTCTTAAATGTTATATATCAACTTGATATTAATAATGAAATAAATTTTTACATCTACATTATAATGAAAAGTGAAATATATGAATTACTTTATTTTTTCTTCAGGATGATGATGAAGATTAACATCCACTAAGGCCAATGTGTGCTATCAAACCTTAAGAAGGTAAGCGATTAATTGTGACTCTTAATATCTTATGTCTATGATGAAAAAGGAGAAAAAGAAGTGACCCAAGATTATTGTAGTTTGTTGACATGACAAGTGAAGAAGGTTGGAGGTGTTGCAAATGTTTTGAAATGAGAATAGATGTAAGATCTAGGCACTCTAGGAGAAAAAAGAAACATCTTCAACCCTCTTAGTACCACAAATGTGACAAACGTTTTCATCCTAGGTTGTTTTGGGAGTAAACCAACGTCCAATTTAACTTCAAAGTTCATGAGAATTAGTTCTTATCTTTGCAATGATCATTTTCTTCTTAGTACTCTTCGTGACAAAGAGATAATTCTGGTTAGCAAGGGTGGGGTTGTTCTTCTCTTTATAATAACTTAGCTTCCTTTTCCCCTCTAGCTCCTTCTCATCCCATAATTTATCCTTAAATTTGGAGGTAATAGTAATTTTAATACTATCTTTATTCTCTGAGATGATCTCCTCCTTTATCCGATAGTAGTCGAGCCAAAACCAGGCATCCTTATGCCATTTGCTTGAGATGAAGGTGTGGGTTGTGGCTAGAGTTGGAAGCAATCTTGGGAAACCTCTTTGCTTCCATATTGTAAATTTTTTCTTGTACATCAAATACCTAAACATAGCCATGTTCTCAATGGGGAAAAGGCTAGCTTTGATCAAGAGGATAGGATAGGGAATATTCTTTTTAATCTTCAGGTTATAGATTATAAATTACTTTTACATCTTCTCAATCTTTGTCCATGACTCTATGTATATACTGCAACCCTACACCTCACATGCATATAAAATAATGGGGGTGACTAAAGCCTCAAGGAGGAACCTTTTGTTACTACAAATCCAGAGATAACAAGCTTTCCATCCTCCAAAAATCCTTTTCTCAATTCTATAATTAGAGTCAAGCTGGTGATGAGTATAAAATTATGTTATTTAATATGGGCACTAAAACATTTTATTTATAGTTCTCCTTCACACACACAAACATATCAAACTAAACATAGAATGGATTACACGTCATGCAATATAAGATGATATAAAATTAAGGTTGAAATTAAAGTAATTTATTTATGATTGGCATTAACTTTTTTTGTTATTACTATTTTTCGAATTATTAATGTAATTATTACTGTATTATCTTTAAATATAATGTTATGTGACAATATCATTATACTAAATTATAATGCACAATAAATACATTTCGATTAGCTAGTAACAATATTACATTAAACACCTTCTTCTCATTTTCTTCAATTTTAATTTTTAATAATGCAAATTTCTTCTATTATTAATATTTCTTTTCTTTTAAATTTTAATCTACCTTGATGATGTACAAAGCCTAGGAAATTTCACACATTATACCTAATATTTAAAAAAAAAGATTAGCAACAACATAATCTTCTATTATGAATATCTCATAATACATCTTTTTAAATCGGAATTATATTTAAAAATTATCTTCCAAATAATTTAAATAAACTTTGAGATATCATATTTAAATCAAAACATATATTTAGCTTTTAATAAAATTATTTTATTAAAAGATGATGGTTGGAATATTAGTAGAAGTTGGGTTCCTGTCTTCTCCCCCTAATTTTTTAGGCTTTTTTTGCTTTGATTTTTTTTTTTTTAATCTATGTAGGTATTGGGATCCTTTTTTAGTATTTGATGTTGATTTATTCTTCATTAGAGATTATTTTCTTGATCCTTCGTGTTTTTTATGTAGTCGTTCTTAACTCCTTTTAGTATTTTTGTTATTTGTTTAATGGGCTTCAGCCCCATATTTTATCGTTGACCCAATTTTATTTATTGATTATTTTTCTTCAGATATATATATATATATATATATGTTTCTATTTTTATTTTTATTTTTATTTTTATTTATTTATTTTTATATATATTTATTTTGAGTTGTGTATGTTTTTGTTATATTTTATTTATTTTTCCATTATTTATTTTTAATTTATTTTATTTTATTTCTTTTAGTTATTTTGTTCATCAAATGTAGGGTCTTCACTTATTTTTATAAATTTTCACTCCCCTCCTTTAAATTTTGACTTTGATTATTTATTTATTTATTGATTTTAAAAACTCGTAGTTTAATATGGCGATTACTTATTAATATTTGTTTTTAATCAATTAATAAACTATTATTACAATGTAAATATTACTTTTCAAAAACTAGTAATATTTGGTTTTAATAAATTAATTTAAATATTATTTCTCAAAAACTATCCATTCTACCTATTGATATTTTTAATAAACTATTGAAATAATATCATTATTTAAATATTTTTTTCAAAAACTAGCAGTTAATATAAGCATTACTTAATAATATTTGTTTTTAATATATTAATAAATTTATATTATAATTTAAACATTATTGTTCAAATATAGCCGTTACTTGAAATTATGTCTCTACATTGCTCTTTATTTAACCCATGGCCTGCCTCTTCATGTGGTCCTCATGATGAACCACACTTCATGTCGTCATCATGATGAATCACACTTGTTGGGGTCCTCATGATGAACCACACTTCATGTCATCATGATGAATCACACTTGTTGGTTCCAAATGCGTCGGCCAAAAAAATCTCTCATATGATTTCTACCAAAAATTTTGTTAATTCATTATGGATCACAAAAATTTGAATACAGAAAATTATTTAATTCCTCATCCATTAATATTTCAAAATCAATTAAAATAATATTAAAATTTAAGTTACCATAAATAACTCAAAACTTATATTTATCTTCAATAAATTGAAATCATTTTTATTGAAATCATTTACTATTCCTAAAAGGTAAAATACATCTTTACAAGTTGGAAACATATTCAATATTATAATTACCCAATAATTCAACACCTACTAATATCATACTAAAAATATTATTACCCTGTCATGTTTTAATCATGAATCAAAAACCCATTTTAAATATTGCATCACTTATTTACCAATTATAAAACATTTGCACTAAAGTCCCGTACAGTTCATCCAAATACCCTACCAATTCAAATTTTGTTCATCCATGAAAATAAGATGGTTTCAGATATTCACCAGTTACTCGAAAGGCGACAATAAAATCGATTAGAGCTGAAGATCATGAAGAAATACAAATTAAACTGACAAAACAGTTAAGCAAAACTAATGGACCTATAAATCGTCAAAGTTCTGTAAAATTGATTAATAATTCTAAAATTCGTTATTTCAAACAAACAAAAAAATTATGTAAGTAGAAAGACATACATTCCATGGTCTCTGATTTCTGCAGAAGGTGGCCGTCAGTGGAACAGCTTTGCGAGCGCTCAAATACTGGGCGGTTGGTGGTATCATGCGTTAAAGATTTTGTTTCCGCAGCACGGTATAGTAATGCTCTACACGTTTTGGAATGCACTGCAGTTTTGGAGTGACGTCGCACTGCACAGGCTTACAAGGGTTGCACCCCTCGCATTTAGTTACGCATGATGGTGGCATTTAGCAACGCATGATGGTGGCGCGGAGACAATATGCACCAGTCGCTTCTAACCTCTCCCATCACCTGTAAGCTCTGTTTTCATCATTCAATTGTACACCAATATCTTCAATCCAATCCAATACACATTTACATAATAGATTGCGTATTTAATATCAAAGGTTCCAAAGAAAACATGGATTTCAGAAACGAAAGATTACAGGGAAAGCAACGCCACGACATTCCGACGAAAACGTGGTTTGTTATCACTAATTTCTCTCCCAGCGATCTCTGCATTATCGAAAGGGTTACTGTATCATATTGGTGTTTTTGCAGGCAAACATTTTGTGCAAAATAAATTGAAAACCCAATGAATATTTTATGTAAAGTACGCACCCCTAAAGCTCAATAATATTAAAACAGAAACCAGGATCTTCATCCCGCCATAACGTGAAACAGGACGCTCTCATCAATACTCAAAATAGTTAAATAAATTATATAAAAAAACATCACAGAAAATAACTGGAGTCAAAGTCAACTAAACTGAAGTAAATCTAAACTCACTATAACACCTAACACACACCAAAACAGATGACACCTACGAACGATAAAAATAAATACGATGACACCTAACGAAATGTGAGATTTGTATCTCAACACCCTCAGCAGAAATCTATTTCAATAAGGTATTCCCAGCAAATTCTCTTTGCATAATGTATGCAGAAGTCTATTTGAAAAAGGTATTCACCCAGCAAATTCTCTTTGTATAATGTATGCAGAAGTCTATTTGAACACGGTAATCTCCCAGAAAAATCTCTTTGTATAAATGCAGAAGTCTATTTGAACAATGCAGAAGTCTATTTGAACAAGGTATTCTCCCAGCAAAATCTCTTTGTGTCCGAATATTGTGTATATTGAATCTAAAGAGCTACGATGCTGATAATAAAAGGGAAAAAGAAAATTATAAAAACAAAAATTACGCATAAATCATACAAGCAAGTCCTATTGAAGAATCTGAAGAGCTACGATGCTAATAAGCATAAAAACAAAAATAACGCATAAAGCATATAAAGCAAGTCATAGTGAACCTTTAGAGCTACGATCCAAATCGAGAGAATAATAAGCAAAAATTAAATAAAAGATAATGGAAAAACTACATAGAAACCTATAACCCAAATTACTAAGTATAAGTTTTATTATTTTGGGGGAAAAATTATTAATATTTTTAGGATAATTTATTATAATTGAAATGACCAAAAAACAACATATAAATAGATGGACAACTGCATTTTTGACTGGGCAAAAATAATTTCAAGTAATCTTGCAGAGAACAGTGTTTAAATTATGTTTTTGAAGTCTACAATAGATTCAATAGGGTCAAAAACCTATTGGGCACCCAAAACTTTGAAGTTTAACAACTTTAATCTAGATAAATTCCATGCCTGAATTTATCAAAATATTGCCCGAATTTTCATGCTTTTCAGTGAAAAATAATGACAATTTAGTAACATGTAGGAAAAAAGTTATTAATATTTCTAGGTTTTTCTTATCTTTACCTTTTTAGGATAATGGTAAATTAAGAGCTCTGCAAATGGAAAGAAAAATAAAACATAAAACAAATAACATAAAAAAGAATAAGAAAAGTAACAAATAAACAAATAACTTAAATCTTAATGAAAATTTACAATCCTCTTATAAAAAGATTATGAATATTTGTAAGGTTTTCTTATCTTTTAGCTTTTACCATAAAGATAAATTAAATTTCTTTATAGGGTATAAAATTACTATTATAAAATATTCCTTCAATATATAAACAAAATAATTATTCAAAAATAGTCATGTCATGTTATTGGGTAGAAAGAATAATACTTGTTAATCGAAGTTAACTTTTTTTTTAATGAGAAATGTCTATGAACAAAATTAAATCGACACTTCATCTATACAGTAAAAATATTTGTAGGAACTATTTCTTTAGTTAAAACATTTGCATAGTTATCCAAAGCCTTAAACTTGACTTCTAATTTCTTCACAAAATTCCACTAGTCTGAGTTGGAATTTGAAGTTCTTTTTCAAAGTAGTTGCATATCAAATATGCATGAGTCTAGCTTCAAATTGAATATCTATGTATATCTATGTACTCTTTATACAACGAAACCACTTCATTGGATGATTTAAAAGTCACATCTCTACAAATATGCATGAGTCTAGCTTCAAATTGAATATCTATGTATATCTATGAACTCTTTATACAACCAAACCACTTCATTGGATGATTTAAAAGTCACATCTCTACCGTCTCTCTGTATATAAAAACCACATCTTTAAAAGTATCTCTATATATAATTATTATTTTTATTAATATTTTTTAACATTTCATATCTCTTTCTATGCATACATTGAATTATTCTTATTATTAATCTTTTTAAAAATTTCACATATCAACTTCATATTAAATATTGAAGGAATTACAAATATCTCTTATAACTTGAATTGTAAAGTACCTATTAATGGAACAAGTGTGCTCTCTCCCTCTCTCTCTCTTAAATGTTATATATCAACTCCATATTAATAATGAAATAAATTACACATCTACATTATAATGCAAAGTGAAATATATAAATTTTTTTAATTTAAATTACTTTATTTTTCTTGATGATGATGATGATTAACCTCCACTAAGACCAATGTGGGCTATTGGACCTTAAGAAGGTAAGAGATTAATTATGACTCTCTAATATTTTAGGTCTATGATGAGAAATAAGAGAAATAATTTCTCCAAGACCACTATAGTTTGTTGAAGTCAAAAAGGTTGACAAATTATTTCATCCTCAATGTTCTCTATTAAGATTTCATAAGAACTAGTTTTTATCTTTGCAAAAATCAATTTCTTCTTAGTACTAGTCAGGACAAAGAGATAATTTTGGTTAGCAAGGATGGGATTGATTGGATTGATCTTCTCCTTATAATATCTTAGCTTACTTTCCCCTCTAGCGCCTTATCATTCCAAAATTTATCCTTAAATTTGGAGGTAACGATATTTTTAATACTATCCTTATTATCTGAGATGATCTCCTCTTTTATCCCCTAGTATTCAAGACTAGACTAAGCATCCTCATTCCATCCCCACTTGAAATAAAGGTCGGGGTTTTGGCTAGAGTCGGAATCAATTTTGGGACGCATCTTCCCTTCCATATTGTAAAGTGTTTCCTTATGCATCAAATACCTTAAACATAGCCATGTTTTCAATGGGGTAAAAGCTAGCTTTGATCAAGAGGATAGGATAGGTAATATTTCCTATAATATTGAGGTTGTAGATTATAAATTTATTTTAAATCATCTTAATATTCCTCCATGAATCTGTGGATATATTGCAACCCTACAAATCACATACATATACAACAGCACCTCACATACATATAAAATAACAGCGGTGACAAGAGTCTCAAACAAGAGCTTTGTTTACTCCAAATCCAAAGATAATAAGCTTTCCATCCTCCAATAATCTTTTTCTCAATTATGAGCTGATGATGAGTGTAAAATTATGTTATTTAATATGGACATTGAAATATTTTATTTATAGTTCACAGAAACACAACACACATATCAAACTAAACATAGGATGAATTACACATCATGCAATATAAAGATGATTCAAAATTAAGGTAGAAATTGAAGTATTTTATTTATGATCAACATTAACTTTTTTTTTAATTACTACTTTTCAATTTGTTAATATATTTATTACTTTACTATTTTTGAATATATTGTTTTGTGACAACACCTCCCTTATTCTAAACTATAGAGCACACTTAATAAAGTTTTATTAACTAGGAATAATATTACCTTAAACACACTTTCTCAATTTCAATGGGGTAAAAACTAGTTTCGATCAAGAGAATAGGATAGGGAATATTTCCTTTTAATCTTGCGGTTGTAGATTATAAATCTATTTTAAATCATCTCGATATCCCTCCATGAATCTATGGATATACTACAAACCTACACCTCACATACATATACAATAACAATACTAACAAGAATCTCAAAGAGGACCTATTTTTTACTCCAAATCCAGAGATAATAAGATTTCCATCCTCCAATAATCCTTTCTCAATTATGAGGTGATGATGAATGTAAAATTACATTATTTAATATGGATACTAAAATATTTTATTTATAGTTCACACACACACAACACACATATCAAACTAAACATAACTAATTACACATCATGAAATATAAATATAGTATAAAATTGAGGTAGAAATTGAGGTATTTTATTTATGATCAACATTAACATTTTTTTATTACTATTTTTCAATTCTTTAATATATTTATTACTTTATTATTTCTGAATATAATGTTTTGTGACAACATCTCCCTTATACTAAATTATAGAGCACAATTAATACAATTTTATTAAGTAGGAATAATATTAGGTTAAACACATTTTTCAATGGGGTAAAATGTAGCTTCGATCAAGAGCATAGGATAGGGAATATTTCCTTTAATCTTGAGTTTTTAGATTATAATTTTTTTTTTTAAATAATCTCGATATTCCTCCATGACTCTATGGATATACTGCAGCCCTACAACTCACATACATAAAGAATAACACCTCACATACATATAAAATAACAGTGGTGACGAGAGTCTCAAAGAGAAGCTTTTTTGTTCTGAAACTGGCTAATAAAAAGATAGAAAAGACAAGAGTCTCAAAGAGGAGTTTTTTTGTTATAAAACCAGCTAACGAAAAGATAGAAAAGAGAGATCAACACCTCCAAAATAAGCCTCTTTGAGGGGGAAAATTCTTTTACATTACACAAATGAACAATTCTTGGATGATACAAATGACAAGACCACCTTTCTATATGTAGGAGTCTAAGGGGTCAAAATATAGTCAGACACGACATAACAATAATAATGTGTGGGCACAATAATAACAATAGTGGGCTTGATTAAATTTTCACTGCGCGCACTCTGCTCCTCTAGGAGCTTCCGTTTAGGTCAGCGATCGCTGCCAGGACTGTCCCCCCGCCATGGGTGCGCCAGGGGGTGTGGAGCCCTCTCCCACCCCTCCATCATCAACATCAGAGGTCTTTCGTAGTCTGCTTTCACAGAAAGGAAAAAAATGTTCCCATCTCGACGTCTCGAATTTCATCAAAAAGCTTGATGAAATCCCAGAAATTGCTTTTCCGGAAGATCAACCGATCAAAATCTCCCTTACCTTGGCTGACAGAGGTCTAGTGGGGCAATTTATGGGTCGTTGGCCAACAACAAAATCGACTGATGAATGGGTTCAATGAAACTGGAGGCCCCTGCTGCCCAACAACGTGATCTGCTATGCGGTTGGTAGAGGTTATTTCATTTTCGAATTCACTACCAAGGAAGACCGAGATCTGGTGTTCATAAACGATCCATGTTTCATGGGAAATCAAGGTCTCTTTCTGAATAAATGGGCCCCAAACTTCGACCCTTCAGTCGATGTCCGAAAGAAGGTCCCTGTTTGGGTCTAGCTACCCAACCTACCAATACACTGCTGGAGCTTCCAATCCCTGCAAAAGATAGGAAACGGACTGGGCAGATTCATCAACAAAGTTGATAACAAGGGCCAATACACCTACGCCAAAATCTGCGTGGAAGTTGACTTGGAAGCTGGTCTACCGGAAGCCATCAAACTTACAGTTGGAGATTGGCACCACTTCCAGAAGCTGGACTATGAGCAACTGCCCTTTAAGTGCAGAATCTGCCATGAGCACGGTCACTTTCAACGAAACTGCCCCAAAGCACCATCAGGGGACAAAGTGGAAGAAGAAGGATGGAAAGAAATAAAAAAGGGCAAGGTAGTCTCAAAACCAAACGAGTAGAAGAAATCAGGACCAATGAGGAATCCCCAGACCAATTACAAGACCATACTAGTTTCAAATGATGGCCCCTCCTCAGGTGAAAAGGTGGATGCCTCAGAGAACCATGAAGAAACTGAAGATCAGTCGAAGAAAGTGAAAGAAACCGAAGAAGAAACAAATGTCCCCCTAACAAAGGCTGATCAAGGGGGAAACGCAGACAACGATGAGCACATTAGTCTTGCCTCTAACTCAGGGGAAGAATCAAAAGAAAGAGACTCCGAATCAGAAAGCTCACAAATTACTCCTATCAAATTGACCAGGGGCCAGAAATCCAAGAAGAAACAGAGAGAGGAGAAAACTTATCTGGATGTTCTCCAAGGCTCCCAGAAAACTCTCAAAGGAATGATGAACACCAGATCCAGGCGCAAGCACAACAGGGCTCCAAAAGGAGCCACTCCTTCCCAATCCAGTAAATAATGAAGTATGTCTCCTGGAATTGCAGAGGATTAGGTAGCAGGCTGAAAGAAGATGCCCTGAAAGACATTGTGAGGTTGCATTTGCCTGAAATCCTTCTCATCCAGGAGACAAAGCTGGAGGACACTCTTCTCCTCCATTCCAGCAAAATATTCTGGCGCAAAGGCCCCGGTAGAGCTGTCAGTGCTAGAGGCGCCTCTGGTGGGATTGCCTCCTTCTGGGACAGCTCCAAATATGACTTGACTCACGAAGAAAGTTGCCATCACTGGATTTTCACTCAGCTCCTCCACAAAGACTCTGGTCAAAAAGTAAGTATGTTCAACCTTTATGCTCCGGTCTCTCCAGCGGAGAAAAAAAATTTCTGGGACTCGCTCCAGTCTTTTCTTCTATTGCACAATCTGGAAAACATCATTATTGCAGGGGATCTGAATGTTACTCTAGCTGCTGAAGAGAAGAAAGGGGGTTCTCCTGTAAGGGACCCAGCTAGAGAATGGGTAGAAGATATAATGATTGGCTGGGCTCTGGAGGATATCAAGCCTTCAGCTGGGAAATACACTTGGTCTAACAAAAGGTTAGGTCCCAACCACAAAGTTGCTCGTTTTGACAGATTCCTCGTCCAAACCTCCTTCCTTTCTAGTGGTCTAATGGCCTCTTCCAAAATTCTTCCTAAATGCACTTCCGATCATAAACCCATTAGTCTCGAGCTCTCCATGGATGGTTTTCTTGGCCCCATTCCCTTTAGATTTAGCCCTTTGTGGATTCAGCAAGAGGGTTTCCATGAGGTGGTTTCTGAAGTCTGGAACCGACAAGTCTTGGGATCCCCCTTCTTTGTGTGGGAAGAAAAGTTGCGGGCTCTTAAGAGAAGGCTCAAGGAGTGGGCTAAAACTCTGAAAACTCCAGCTGCCAAGAGAAAAGAGTCATTAGAAAACCTTGATGCCCTCCAATCATCAATGGAGGATTCTGCTGTTACCCAAAGTCTGCTCCAAAAAGAAGTTGAGTTGCAAAAAGCCCTCCATAAAGTTAGTAGGGACGAAGAGGAGTATTGGAGACAAAAATCCAGAAACTTATGGTTACAGGCCGGCGACAAAAATACTAGTTTTTTCCATAAGCAAGCCGAAGCTCGCAAGCAATTCAAAAATGTATCAGAAATCCGCTCCCAAGATGCAGTGGTTAAAGATTTTGAAGGCATCAAGAGAGCAGCCTTCACTTTTTTCAAAGAGCTTTATTCAGCGCCTGCTAATCCTCCTATAGACCCCCATGCCTATCTAATTAATCTAATCCCCCTCTATGTTCAAGACTTTGTCAACACTATGCTGACTACACCGATCAGCATGGATGAGCTCAAGAAAGCATTGGATTGCATGGAGACGGATAAGGCGCCAGGGCCTGATGGGTTCACTACTAGGTTCCTTCAGTCTTGCTAGTCAACTATCAATAAATACCTCCTTAGAATGGTTAGGAAGTCCCAATCTTGCTCAAAGATAGGAGGTAGTACCAATTCAGCCTTCCTTGCATTGATTCCGAAAGAGAAAGGAGCTTCAGATTTTAGTAGATTCCGTCCCATTTCGCTGTGTAATACTAGCTATAAACTGATTACCAAAATAATATCCATCCGACTCAAGAATACTCTACCGAACATCATCCCGGAGAATCAAGGAGGCTTCATCAAAGGGAGAAAGATACTGGATAATATTGTGCTGGTTCAAGAGGCAGTTCATTCAAGTTGCCAAAGAAAAGAGAAAGGAATGGTGATAAAACTCGATCTGGCAAATGCCTTTGACAGGGTGAGGCATGACTTCCTGTTCACTGTTATGACGAAAATGGGCTTCTCAATAACCTTCATAAATTGGGTGAAAGCCTGCATTGCCTCTCCTTGGATTGCGCCGCTAGTAAATGGCCGATCTACTGAATTTTTTAATGCATCTAGGGGATTAAGACAAGGTTGTCCACTGTCCCCTCTCCTCTATGCTATTCAAGCCTCAGTGCTTAGTTTCCAGCTAGACTTTTGTCAACAAGTCCAAACTCTGCCAGGCCTCAGAATGGTGCACAATGTTAAAGACATAAACCATGCCCAATTTGCCAATGATACTCTGCTCCTTGGAGGAACGAGCATTAACTCGGCCAGATCTTTTAAGAAGGAATTGGAAATTTATAAGGAGGCCTCCGACAGCAAGATAAACTATTTAAAAAGCACAATCTATGGCTGGAACTGCTCGATCAAAGAACTGGCTGACATTGCTAGGCTCCTTGAGATGAAAGTCTGTCAGACCTGGGAGTCCTTCAAATATCTTGGGATACCAATCTTCAAATCCGCACCTAAAGTTTCCCACTGGAAGCCCCTCTTAGACAAGCTTAAGCTCAAAATACAAGCCTGGGGAGCCTCCTGGCTGAACACTACTGGGAAAATAATTCTTATGAAATCTGTTCTAATAAGTATGCCTCTTTTTCAACACTCCATTCTTCTTGCTCCCAAAACCTTCCTCAGTAAAATGGATGGTATTCTGAGGAGATTCCTTTGGGAAGGGGGGGGAAATAATGAAAGAAGACTTCATTTATTTAATTGGGACACCATTAAGACGCCAACCCTGGAAGGAGGTTTGCAAATGAGAGATTTGGCTACACAAAATCTCACACCGGGCTCTAAAATCCCGTGGAATATTGTAGCTGGGAAAGTTAGCTGGAGTAAGAAAGTCCTGTGGAAGAAATATTTTCAAGGTCAGTGTTTGAGATGTTTGGATCATCCGCCAAAAACCACCAAAGGTTCCCCAATTTTCAAGCTTTGTCTCTCTACTCTGGAGCATTTCAGTTCCAATCTCTACTGGATCCCAGGTAATGGGAAAAAAATCAGAATATGGGAAGACCAGATCCTAGGAGATCAGCCATTGAACCATATAGAAGGCCTTGCAAATATTAAATTTTGGCTACAGTCCAACAATATGGAAACCCTTTGGGACATATCCACCTGGACGGAGGATTCTGGTAGACGGTGGGACAGCTGGAACCTGGGAGAGGTTCCACATCGATTGCAAACTGAAGCTTCGTTACTTTTAGACAAACTCCAAGGAAAATCTCCCATTTCAGCAACAGCTAAGGACAAAAGAGGGTGGGACTCCCATTCTGGCTCTTTCTCGATTTCTAAAGGTTACAAAAGTTTGATTGTTGTTCCTAATGTCCCTCCTGACCCAACGCAATGGAATTTTATTTGGGCCTTCCCTTCGCTCCCAAAAGTAGACTTCTTCTGCTAGACGTTAGCTCACAACAGTATTCTCACTAGAGATAATCTGAGAAAACGTGGAATGGAAGGGCCATCTAGATGCCCTTTGTGTATGTCAGAGGAAGAAACAGCTAATCACCTGATGTTGTTGTGCCCTTTTGCCAAAGCTATTTGGAAGGAGGTTCTAAGGTCAAGGGCTGACAAGGTTGAGCTGCCAAGAAATATTCCAAATCTACTTCACAAGTGGGCCAAGTTATCTTCGTTCTGCCTCAATAAAAAAACCTTCTTAAGACTGCTTGGATGTGGATCCCTAAATACACCTGCTGGAAGTTATGGTTGGAAAGGAACAACAGATTGTTCAGGGGTGAAATCTGCACTACAAACAACGTTATCTCCAAAATTAAAGCTCTCTTGGGAGAGACTTTGGATGCTAAACCGGCTTTAAGGAATGAAGCGATTCTAGACAGTGAGGAGGAGCTTTGGCTGAAAGATATTGTTCCAAATTATCAAATCAATCCTATTTCTCCGGCCTCTTTCCATGCTATGTGGGAAATTCGCCTAGAAGAACAGGAGTTTCTAAAGTTGTTTTCTGCTCTGGATGACCTCTGTCTCTTCTTCGACAGGGCCTCTAAAGGCAACCCTAGGGCTGCGGGTGGGGGCAGTGTTCTTCTGAATCCTGATGGCTCTACTTTGCTCAGGTATCATTGGGGTCTGGGATTTGAATCAAATAATAGAGCTGAGGCTCTGGCTCTGTGGCAGGGGCTTTCTCTGGCTCTAAATCGGAACATTCACTCTCTGACGGTCTTCGGTGACTCCAGAATTATCATTCAAGCACTGAACTCCCTTTCGAATCCTTCGCAGATCCACTTAGTTCTCATTCTCAAGAAAATTAGATTCATTCTGGCCAAGTTTTGGAAAATATCCTTTTATTTTTCTGAGACATCTGAATTCACAAGTTGATCTGGAAGCCAATCTTGGCTCAGCCCGTAGCCAAAGAACTCTTTCAGTCAATTCTGAAGAATCTCTCTGCATCATTCCATAATCTTCTTAAGACCTTCACTTTCAGCAAATCTGTTCACTCTGCTGCACTAGGGGATTGCACCTGTACTAGTAACAATGGGCTTCTGCAAAAGGCTATTCTCAGGTTTCCTCCAATCCCTGATCGACTGTTCCTGTCACAGTTTGCCCTTCATTCGCACCTGGATCCATTGGTAGGAAATCAATACAGAAATGATTAGATGCACTGGAAGCTCAGTCTCCATTATATGCACTGGAAGCTCAGTCCTCATTAGATGCATTTGACAGAGAGTGAATGTCTGAAGACAAGTAGACAAAAAGTTCTAGGTTTGATCTAATTACATGAAGGGTACATTCTAGGTATGCACTATAGTTGTTGATGATTATGGTATGAGCACCAAGGGCTTTGCTGTAGCATATTGGATTATCTTCCTGTAATTCGTCAAGGATTCAACCTAAGTTGGGCATAGGTCGGTTGGTGGCATATTGGGCTGTGCATGAGGGCACTGGTCTTCACTGTTAACAACTACAGTAGGGTTGTTAACAAATTTAACTCAAAATCTACCTCCAAACAGCATAGAAGAATCATCTATGTTTACTTTTCGATGCTAGCTACTTTGGTTCAACCAGAAATTGGTTTGTATTGCATTTGTCCATGGATTTAGTGGAAGGACGAGGAGCAGGCAATGGTCCTAAACGTATGTATAGAGCAGCACAATGAACAGAGCAAATCCTATTCCGGCAAATTGGATGTATCTTAGACAACAAAAGGCGGTCCAGATAATTCCAGCAGTTTCAAAGCACCTCCAATCATGGATTTAGTGACACAATTCCACCAAAGGGCAGTCCAGTCATTTTTGCAAGCATCAAAGCACCTTCAAGCATGGTCTGACCTCAAAGGCGACACCTCCTGTTGTTTCAAAGCGCGAAACCCCTTTCTGTGTAACAAGAAATTCTGTGTAACAAGAAATTCTATGTAACAAGTACACGGCAACATTTTTGCCGCCTATCAACGCAATTTAACCGTTAAGTAAAAAAAAAAAAAAAAACCAATAGTGGGCTTCTATGGGGCACAATAATAATAATATGGGGACTACATGGGCACAATAACATAATAAAGGGGTTTTATTAATAACAATAAGGGGTTACACTAGTAGTATAGGGACCTAACATTACCCTCTCCTTCAAAAAGTGTTGTCCTCAACACTTGAGTGTTCTTGATGCTTCTGTATAAAATTGTTGTCCTCCCATGTGGAATATTCAACGGGTAATTTCTTGCACTTGATGAGATACTCTGAAATTGATCGATTTCATAGCTATCAGGTTCTTTCTTCTGTGACTACTCCAGGTTCCAATATGATTTTTCCTTCCTTGTCAAGTTCTGGCAATATTGTTTGAACTGGGATGTTCTGCAACTTTTGAATGAGTGGCCACACTTCTTCGTCCTTCTTCTATTCATCCCTTGCTTCATTTATCCAATCTGGTTGGATAATAAAAATATCATATAACAATGCTTCCACATCCTCATCCTTTCTTGAGAGTGCATCTGCAACAAGATTTTGCTTCCCTTTTTTGTAGATGATTTCAAAGCCATAACTAAACATATTTGTGACCCATTTTTTCTATTCTTCTAAATATAATATTTGTTCTAAAAAGTATTTAAGACTATTATGATCCATTTTTACGTTGAAGTGTCTTCCCATTAGGTAAGGTTGCAATCTTTTAAGTGCATGTAGTATTGCCAACATTTCCTTCTCATAAATATCTTGCTTGAGATGTAGCCGTAAAAATACCCAATCGCCTACATCAAAACTTCTTTCACTACGATGTTGATCTACCTTTTGTTTCATTCGATTCTGCACCAAAGTGACGTTATCCTTTAAAAGTTGGAGAACTTGTTGTTGATGCTCGATGTAACCTTTAACCACTTGAATCTTTTTCTTCTTGATATGTCCTTCTATCTTGAGTTTTTGAGGAGGGGTAATTTCTTCCAATGCATTACAAGATATGGTCGAATTCATTTGTGGATGCTTCATGTGATGTTTCACTTCTTGAACATTTTTTTTTTGATATGTCCTTCTATCTTGATAGTTTGAGGAGTGGAATTCTTGCCAATGCATTACAAGATATGGTCGAATTCATTTTTTCTTTCTCGATGTGATCTTTCACTTCTTGAGCCTTTTTCTTCTTGATATGTCCTTCTATCTTGAGAGTTTGAGGAGTCGTAATTCTTTCCAATGCTTTACCAGATATGGATGGATTCATTTATTCCTTCTCTGTGATTGGTTCATGCTATATATCCTTCTCTTTTGATGTTTCTTGATCCTTTTCTTCCTCCTCTTCAAAATCTATGTATAATAAATTCTTCTCAGCACACTTATGACCTTTAATGTATTTGTTATCATAATTGTAACAAAGCCCTTTTGCTTTTTTTTCTTCCAATTGTTGTGGTGGAGAAACAACACTTCCATCTTTATAGTTGTGAGGGGTAGACTTCCTTGTTGCCATAATTTTTCTTTCCACTTTTCTTGCCATCCTAAATGCCTTCTCCAATGAATCAGGTTCCCAAAGATGAACCTCATGTTGAATGTTATCCTTTAAAGTCCCTATGGAGACATCAATCCTCTACTTCTCTTCCATTGAACACTTTTGTTTGAGATTTATTAATTTCCTAAAGGTGTTGATCTTTGTATCCACATAATGTGCTATAATTTCCTCCATGAAAATTGACCACGTAACAAGTGGTTTACGAGAACAAAGCCCTTTATACCATAAAAATTGATCCGGTTCCAAATATGAAGATGAAACATGTACCTTTTGTAACAGTTGCACCTCATGTAGATCAAAATATTGCTTCGTCTGTAGTATCCAATTTACCAGATCCTTGCCATCAAACTTCCTCATATCACCTTTTCTTGATTTTAGGAGCTCGATCTTGAAATGGCTGTAACTCTGTAATCTCAGATCTCCAAGTTCTAAAGTTGTGTCCTACAGTAACTCTCTATGTTCTCTTTCTAATCCCACAAGTATGATCAAGATTGGATTCTGCAAGGAAGAGTTATGTCAAATCTCCCAGGATGACTTGATTATAGACTTGTTCCATAGAGTGCACTTGTACGACGTGCCACGTGTCACTATTTCAACCTTAGGATATGAATAATATACACAGAAAACTACATTCCGTCCTCTTTCTGTAACTTCTTACGAAATTTCAATCTGATGCTCATAGAGAAAGTTATGACGATTTTCCCATGGTCACCTGTTTAGAATGTAATTCAAGAGTCTGCAAAAATCATAACTTCCTCATATTATATCTCCGAAAATATAGCGATACAAGATCTAAAATTCAGACTTGAGGTTCAAACCGATTTCTTCTCAAATGGGTTTTGTTTCTAGCTTCTGAAACTTCATAGTGAAAACGTTATAACGAAAACACCATGATGACCTGTTTGGAGCAACGAAACCGTAGAATCAAAAGCTCTGATACCAAATGTTATGAAACCAGCTCACAAAAAGATAGAAATGAGATATCAACGCCTTCAAAATAAGCCTCTTCGAGGAGGAAACCTCCTTTACATTACACAAATGAAAAATTCTTGGATGATACAAATGACAAGACCTCCTTTCTATATATAGGAGTCTAAGAGGTCATAATATAATCAGAGCTGACATCACAATAATAATATAAGGGAACAAAAATAACAATATGGGGACTACATGGGCACAAAAATATAATAAGGGGGTTGTACTAATAACAATAACGGGTTACACTAGTAGTATAGGGACCTAACATTTTTTTTACTCCAAATCTAGAGATAATAAGCTTTCTATCCTCCAATAATCCTTTTTTCAATTATGAGCTGATGATAAGTGTAAAATTATGTTATTTAATATGGACATTGAAATATTTTATTTATATTTACATATCAAGCTAAACATGAATTACACATCATGTAATATAAATATGACATAAAATTAAGGTAGAAATTGAAGTATTTTATTTATGATCATCATTAACTTTTTTTTATTACTATTTTTCAATTGCTTAATATATTTATTACTTTATTATTTTTGAATATAATGTTTTGTGAGAGAATCTCCCTTATACTAAATTATAGAGTACACTTAATACAATTTTATTAACTAGTAATCATATTACTTTAAGACACATTTTTTCAATTTCAATGGGGTAAAAGCTAGCTTCGATCAAGAGGATAGGATAGGGAATATTTCCTTTTAATCTTGAGGTTGTAGATTATAAATTTCTTTCAAATCATCTCGATATTCCTCCATTAATCTATGGATATGGTACAACCCTACACCTCACATCCATATACAATAACACCTCACATACATATAAAATAACAGTGATGACGAGAATCTCAAGAGCAGATTTTTTTTACTCCAAATCCAGACATAATAAGCTTTCCATTATCCCATAATCCTTTTCTCATTATGAGCTCATGATGAGTGTAAAAATATATTTTTTAATATGTACACTGAAAATTTTTATTTATAGTTCACACATGCCCAACACACATATCAAACTAAACATAGAATGAATTACACCTCATGAAATATAAAGATGGTATAAAATTAATGTAGAAATTGAAGTATTTTATTTATGATCAGCATTAACTTTCTTTTATTACTATTTTACAAATTTTTAATATGTTTATTACTTTATCATTCTTTAATATAATGTTTTGTGACAACATCTCCATTATAATAAATTATAGATCACACTTAATACATTTTTATTAACTAGGAATAATATTATGTTAAACCCATTTTCTCAATTTTAATGGGATAAAAGCTAGCTTGGATCAAGAGGATGGGATAGGGAATATTTCCTTTAATCTTTAGGTTGTATATTATAAATTTATTTTAAATCATCTGGATATTCCTCCATGAATCTATGGATATACTGCAACCCTACACCTCACACACATAAACAACAACACCTCACATACATATAAAATAACAATGGTGATGAGAGTCTCAAAGAGGAGTTTTTTTTTACTCCAAATCCAAAGATAATAAGTTTTCCATCCTCCAATAATCCTTTTCCCAATTATGAGCTCATGATGAGTGTAAACTTATGTTATTTAATATCGACATTGAAATATTTTATTTATAGTTCACACACAATTCACATATCAAACTAAACATAGAATGAATTACACATCATGCAAGATAAAGATGATATAACATTAAGGTAGAAATTGAAGTATTTTATTTATGATCCGCATTAACTTTTTTTATTACTATTTTTCAATTTCTAATATATTTATTACCTTATTATTTTTTAATATAATGTTTTCTGACAACATCTCCCTTATACTAAATTATAGAGCACACTTAATACAATTTTATTAACTCGGAATAATATTATGTTAAACACATTTTCTCAATTTCAATGTTGTAAAAGCTAGCTTCAATCAAGAGGATAGGATAAGGAATATTATCTTTTAATCTTGAGGTTGTAGATTATAAATTTCTTTTAAATCATCTCAATATTCCTCCACGAATCTATGGATAATGGATATACTGCAACCCTACACCTCAAATACATATAAAATAACAATGGTGATTAGAATCTCAAAGAGAAGGTTTTTTATTACTCCAAATCTAGAGATAATAATATTTCCATCCTCCAATAATCCTTTTCTCAATTATGAGCTCATGATGAGTGTAAAATTATGTTATTTAATATGGACATTGAATCATTTTATTTATAGTTCACACACACACAACACACATATCAAACTAAACATAGAATGAATTCCTCATCATCCGATATAAAG
The DNA here is from genome assembly GCA_031772625.1 of Pinus tabuliformis. NCBI lineage: Eukaryota > Viridiplantae > Streptophyta > Pinopsida > Pinales > Pinaceae > Pinus > Pinus tabuliformis. Next base: position 971,886,776 of record CM062804.1, on the reverse strand, counting down.
ATGATATAAAATTAAGTTAGAAATTGAAGTATTTTATTTATGATACGGGTTAACTTTTTTTAATGACTATTTTAAATTTGTTAATATATTTATTACTTTATTATTTCTTAATATAATGCTTTGTGACAACATCTCCCTTATACTAAATTATAGAGCACACTTAATACAATTTTATTAACTAGGAATAATATTAAGTTAAGCACATTTTCTCAATTTCAATGGGGTAAAAGCTAGCTTCGATCAAGAGGATAGGATAGGGAAGGGAATATTTCCTTCAATCTTGAGTTTGTAGATTTTAAATTTCTTTTAAATCATCGATATACTACAAGCCTAAACCTCACATATATATACAATAACACCTCACATACATATAAAATAATAGTGGTGAAGAGAGTCTCAAAGAGGAGTTGTGTTTTACTCTAAATCCACACATAATAAGCTTTCCATCCTCCAATAATCCTTTTCTCAATTATGAGCCGATGATGAGTGTAAAATTATGTTATTTATTATGGACATTGAAATATTTTATTTATAGTTCACACACACAACACACATCAAACTAAACATAGAATGAATTACGCATCATGCAATATAAAGATGATATAAAATTAAGGTAGAAATTGAAGCATTTTATTTAGGATCGGCATTAACTTTTTTTTATCACTATTTTTCAATTTGTTAAAATATTTATTACTTTATTATTTTTTAATATTATGTTTTTTTTTACAACATCTCCCTTATACTAAATTATAGAGCACAATTAATACAATTTTATTAATTAGGAATAATATTATATTAAACACATTTTCTCAAATTCTTTAATTTTAATTTTTTAATATAATTTTTCTCTAATTTTAATTTTTAATAATACAAATTTTGTCCATTCTTAATGTTTCTTTTCTTTAACTTTTAATCTCTCTTGATGATGCTGGAGTATAAGAAATTTTATACATTATGAACAATATTTAGAAAAGAGATTAACATAATCTTCATACATTATACTCTATTTAGAAAAAAGGAAAGAAATTAACAACAATATAATCTTCTACTATGAATATCTGAATACTAAGTTTTTTTTAATTAAATTATTTTATAAAATCAATATATAAATATAAACTTCAAAGTATAATAGAGAATTTATAATTAAATCATTACTTTATGCGAATATTAGAGTGAATAATATTTTATAATAAGAAGAAAAATTATATCAAAATTTATTTTAAATAAATCACTTAAAATTTATATTTAATAACCTATAATCATTTGTTAAAAGAACCTTAATAATTTATTTAAACAACTATTGCTAAAAAACAAAATATATTTTATAAATTTAAAATCATATTTAAAATTTATCTTCACACTAATTTAAAACACATTGACATAATACTAAAATTTAATTTATCATATCTAAATCAAAACTTATATTTATCTTTAATAAAATCATTTACTCATCATCGCCCCATAATTCAAAACCTATTAAAATAACACTAAAATTTGAATTACTATATTTAAATGAAAACCTTTATTTTATCATAAACCAAAAACCCATTTAAAATAATGAATTACTTATTTAACAATTATAAAACAATCGCATTAAACTCAACGGACAGTTCATACAAATACCCTGGGCATTCAAATTTTGTCCATCCATGAAAATATGATGGTTTCAGATATTGACCAGTTACTTAAAAGGCCACAATCAAATTCATTAGAGCGGAAGATCATGAATAAAAATAAATTAAGCAAAACGGTTAAGCAAAACTTCATTCATTCGTTAATAGTATAAACTAAAATTCACTATTTCAAACATATAAATTTATGTAAGTAAAGAGACATGCATTCCATGGTCTCTGATTTCTGCAAAAGCTAGCGGTCAGTCTGGACAGTTTTGCGAGCGGTCAAATACGAGGAGATTTTGGTAGTATGATGCGTTAAAGATTTTGTTGCCGCATTCGCATTTCCACACCACCGGATAGTAAACCTCTACACGTTTTGGAATGCACTGCAGTTTTGGAGTGACGGCGCACTGCACAGGTTTACAAGGGTTGCACCCCTCGCATTTAGCAACGCATGATGATGGCGCGGAGCCAATATGCACCCCTCGTAATGCAACCTCGCTTCCAACCTCTCCCATCACCTGTAACATCCGTTTAATTGTACACCAATATCTTCAATCCAATCCAATACAAATTGACATAATAGATTGTGTAAATATTAATATCAAAACTTACAGAAACGAAATATTACAAAGAAAGCAGGGCCATCACGTTCCGACGAAGTCAGCGATCTCTGCATTATTAATAGGGTTACTGTATCATATTACTGTTTTTGCAAGCATGTGAGAAAATATTTTTGCAAGAAAAATTGAATACCCAATCAGTAATTTATGTAAAGTACACACCCGTAAAGCTCAATAATATTAAAACAGAAACGAGGATCTTCATTCTGGCACAACGTGAGAATCCAGCTTCCATAACCGCGTGTTTTTCTATATCTCAGCAGACACCTCTTTGAACAACGTGTCCCCCCAGCAGAAATCTCTTTGAATAACGTACTCTCCCCAGCAGAATCTCTTTGTATAAAGTATTCTGCCTTGTGTCTCCGAATGTTGTATATATTGAATCTCAAGAGCTAATAATAAAAGGAAAAGGAAAGCATAAAAACAAAAAGCTACGATGCTATAATAAAAGGAAAAGGAAAGCATAAAAACAAAAATAACGTATAAAGCTTATAGCCAAGTCATATTGAACCTTTAGAGCTACGACCCAAATGGAAAGAAAAATAAAGCAAAATGTAAATAAAAGAAAAAAGAAAAACAACATAGAAACCGTTTCTATAACCCAAATCAGTATGGATAATTTCTATTATTTGGGAAAAAGGGTTATTAATATTTTTACGATAATTTATTATTATTTTCTTAGGGATTTTCAATTTTTCTTTGTAGAATAAAAAGCAAATTAACAAGTATTCTGATAATAGGAAAAAGTAAAATAAAACATAAAGCAAATTAAAAAATTAATAATACATAAACATATAACCCAATAGTAATGAGCATTTACTTAAAAAAACAAGTTATCAAATGACATTTTTTTCTTCAAAGAACTCCTATGAATGCTTTTAAATACTTTCAAGTCATCCCCATAGTATCCCCATTTTGGATACTAAGAAAATATTGACATTTATTAGGTTATCACCCATGGAATACATACAATAGCTAAAACTAGCTCAAATTAGAGTACTCATAGATATACATTTTAAGCCTCTTTCACTCATAAAAGACCTTCCCCAAATTCAACAACTGATCTAGTTGATCATGCTCAAGTTACAAATTTTTACTTTTCCTTTTGGGTCAAGTGAAGCACTACAACACAAGGGGGGGTTTTAAGTTAATATTTAACACAATTTTTGGGTAAATTGTCTTAACTTGAGATAAGAGAAAACTTGTGTATTGTCTTAAATATTGCCTTTAAGTTGGTGTGACAAATTGAATTGTCTTAAAATATTGTCTTTATAAAGATAATATATAACACAAGCATTTTTGTCTCTCCAGGGACAATTTCATTTTTGTTTCTCTAGAGACAATAGTTGGAATTAAAGACATATTGTCTTTAGGACAATATGTTTGATGCTAACTATTGTCTCTGTAGAGACAATAAAATAATGAATCTAGAAAATATCTCACCATTGAAATAAACCAGTATTAAAGTATTTAATTAAAAATAAACTACAATATCATTGATTAGTTCATATTAGGACATAGTGAAATCGAACCACCAACCTCTTGCTTATAAAGCAAACTATCTTCCATTGAGATAGCACCCTTTAAAGAATTATGAGAGTGTTATGGTAGTCCTTGAAATTGCATATATAGGCATTGATTTTAAATCTAGCAATTGCATTGAGAGGTGCAAGGGAACGCTGATAGAAGTGGAAGTGTGGAAGCCAATGAGAGAGTGAAAAATATGGAAAATGAAATACAATAGAAATTTGTGCTTCTATATATCTTCTAAATCATGTGGCAAGGAGATTAAGTTTAAGAAGAAAGTTACACTAACATAAATGTCCCAGAACATTGGAAATCTTTACAAGCACAAAGTATATCAACGTCTAATAGAATCCCACAATAATGGAAATTTTGTAGATATGTTACACAAATCGAAAGGACAATGGAAATCATGTGTTTACTAACACTGGGGATGACCAATCCCCCTTGATCACTCCGTAATGTGCAATGAAAAAAACTCGGAGACATTGTATCAATCTTTTTTACACCACCTTGCTTGCCTAATAAATTTTTTGGAGTACCTGTTCCAGCATTTTATAGGCTACTTGAGAAGAAAAAAAGATAGAAACCAATGTGACCCACTGCTAGAAATTTATCAACAATTGCGATCTTCTTGGAATCAATTGCAATATTCTCGAAAGGCAGTAGGTCAATATTACTCCAACCTTGAATTTTTCTTTTTTAAAACTTTCCTATTATCCATCTCCAATAATCAACAACTGAAAAACTATTTTCCGAAGGACCTACCCAAATAAGAAATAGTCTCTCCGAGATTCATAAGCTTCCATTTATGATTCAGCCAAGTAGGGGATTCATCTTCGCCAAAATGAAACCCTGTTTTTCCTCTCTAACAGCTACTCTTGTTCCTTTTGCAAAAGTGTCGGAGAAAAAATTAGTACCCTCAATTAATTGTTGAATCAACGAATGTGTTAAATATGAGGCATCTGCAAAGTGGAAATTTGGGTATCTTACAATACATATCCTGAAATTTGATATCATATGAATAACTTATATAAGAGAAAAAATGAAAATATTTTACAAGTGAAGTTTCCATGGCTGAATATCAATTCTCCAACACATGTATTAGAGGTGAAAATACTTCGATATTTTTTTCAAAGAATATCTAGTACTCAAATAATGCGGTGGAGATTGCATGTTACATTTAAACTGTCACTCATCACTCATTCTAACCAATGAAATTGTCTATATATCAATGCATGTTTTGTACATAGTAAAAGTGGTCAGCGTTTAGGAGCTCCTTCTGGTAGACAAAGACAAATTCTTAGACTAGCCATACTAAAACATCTTGGAATATTTATGCAGAATTAAAACCACAGTGAGAAGCAAAGAGATTGCATGTACCTTGAATCATATAATGGAACTAATTTATATTTATGCAGAATTAAAACCACAGTGAGAAGAAAAGAGATTGCATGTACCTTGAATCATATCTTAGAACTAATTTCTAATTGAAACCTTTCGAAGTAAAAATATTAATGTAAAAAAAGTCTTGCAGTATGTGACATTCTCAGGAATTTTGCATGGATGCTTCAACAAGGTCATTCATGGATTTTTTTGTAAATAAATAGAAGCATCAACTGAAGAAACAAGATTCTCTACTCACATTGATTTAAGGTTTTGCAATTTTTTTTTTCATTCCTTGGACTGCTTCTTCTAGGAGTGAAATTTGTTGATTAGAATCCACATCACACAGATAAAAGCTAAAAGCTAGAGTTTCTTCCTAAAGATTTACTTTTGAGTAGAAGACAATTGTATGGATATGATTTGGCTAAAATGGCACCAAGACTCACGTCCACAATCTCTTGAAAGATTTACCTGGGATTGCTCAACCTTGTGGTTGAAGTCATTTTCGGCATGCCATATGTAACCTTAGATGTTAATTCTTTGTTGCAACTCTTTGTAAAACACTTGGTAATGAATACTTCTAACAACTAGCATATTGGATCTCCACTTGGGTTGAGTTTAGTAGTTAATGCATTTATTCAAGCCATCTCCCTCGTCCTTTATGTCCCACGACACTCAATTCCCTAAGCTGGACCTGACTAGCCTACCAACACTCTCATAAGGCATAAGGTGCCCTTAATGATGAAGTCTAGGCCTGATTTCAGACCTTTTGATCCATCTTTTAGAGGAGCTAGAAACGAAAATTCCTCTATCTAATAGCGATGAGCACAACGGTTCAACTCAAGGCACCTCATAAGTTCATCCTCAAGGTTTCACCTGAGATAAAAGCTAGATCCCTAAGGAAAAACGTTTTTGTCTCTGAATATGTTGAATTTCTCAACTCTCTTATCTTTTTTGCATCGAGTTCCCTGGCTCGCTCATGCAATTATTACCATTACTTGAGTGTATTACCACATCCATTGGTAGTTTTATTTGCCCTGATCTTCCTCGCATTTTAACCCTATACCTTAAAGAATCTAGCTCAAGGTTTTTCGGACCGGGAAGTGGAAGTGAGAAGTGACTTATTGAAAAAGCTTCTGAAAGCAAGGACGGAAGCAAGAAGTGCAAGTTTCAAAAATATTGTGTGGCTTAGGAAAATACCTATAAAATTTTCATGAGAAACAGGTGCATTATAATCTTTTGGTTGACAATATGTTTGTAGTAAATTTGGCCAAGAATCCTAGATTCCATGATTGAACAAAGCCCATCAACACCAAGTACCATCTGATTCAATATCATTTTGAAGCCAAAACCATTCGTTTGAGACATGATCCTCAAATGAGAAAATGTCAAACATCTTCACCAAAGCACTTGGAAGAGAAAAATTTGAAATGTTGAGAACAATGCTTGGACTCATAAAAAAACCCCTTCAAATTAAGGGGGAAATGTTAGATACGTAATCCTTAGGGATTTAGGTACACTGTAAATGACTTTGTAAGTATTAATATAAGAGAAATATGAAGGGTCATAGATGAATAAGAAGAGTCATTTGGAGATCTTAGAGGATGAAACCAAAGGTCAATTCCACTTGAATATATGCATGCTATAAGTTGAAGAAATTCAATCAAGAATGGAAATTTTCACCCTAGCTAGTAGTGGTATTAGATCTGACTATTTTAACTTGATAATTCTCTTACGCATGCAAAATCACCCCTCGTTCAATGTCAAATCTGAGGCATCTCCTACCCACTATTCGTTCCAGTTTTTGAAAGAAATATCTGGCATTGCTTCTTCTTCCCATGATCTTGATGATTACATTTTCACAACTCCCATGCACAAAATTGCTCCCTAAGAGAACAAAAGGTTGTGAACTCAATTTTAATTATTACTGTATTGTACGCTTAGAAGGAAAGTCAAAACAATTTGGGTGTGTATATAAACAACTGTAGGGTAGGAAAAAGTTAGCAGTTTTGTCTCCAAATGATTTATATGACATGGATTTCATACACACTGCCCTCAAAACATTCCACGATTTCTACGTTCACTGCAAATAGGAAGGAACTGAAAGGGTCATTATCTCAATGATTTTTTTTTTACAGAATCCAATGTATTTTTGAGTTATAGTTGAATAGAAAATAAGAATGCAAATGTTAAATGAAATTTATGTCATTATTCATTGGATCTAAAAGGTTTACTAGGTCAATTCTTGCGCACTCCATGGGAAGATATTTTGATCGGAAATATTCTAGTATCGTTGTCACTACTATGGCTGTAAAGCATAGTGTGTCTAAACCCTAGAACATATATTGTGTTTAAAATCTAGAATATATATTGTGTAAGAGAGTTTTGTAGAAAACACTAGAGAAGAAGTGTAAAACACATTTATAATACAACGTCTTGTCATTTCTAATATGTCTACAAATTTTACATTGCTTGCACAAAATAGAAGATAAATTCTTTGGGAGAAGGACATCATTGGGAAGCATTGCATCTTCCTTTGGTTAGAGTCTAGATTTTGGAAACCAGTTAACAACTCTATCATCTGGCAGCCTGAGACTTAGACAAATTGCCTTTTATGGAGAGTGTGGAGGTAGTGAGAGAAAACATGAAATAATTTTAGAGGCATCGGATCTGGAAAAAGGTTAAGCCACATGACCTCTATATAGATTTCTTTGAAGATTCCAATGACAATGTGGAGAAGTATCCTATGGTTTATATATATATATATATATATATATATATATATATATATATATATAGAGAGAGAGAGAGAGAGAGAGAGAGAGAGAGAGAGAGAGAGAGAGAGCCTATTGTCTTACAATAGATGGACCATAACAATGTAGCTGACGACCTTTCAAAAGAGGCATTGGGGATGGGGCAGGGTATTTGGTCCATTTCCATTTCTCAGCATGGCATAAAAATGATTTCTTTCATGAAACTTAGCAAAACAATTCTCTACGGACTTCACCAATGATGTATTTTTGTTTTATAAAGCCATGAACATTCTTTGTTTCTTGATACAGTTGACAGGTTTTGTGATAAACACACAGATTTCAGAGCCTGCTTTAAAAGCTCTAATATATGTCCATTTAACTTCTTTTTTTAAACTAATTCATTGATATGTAAGGCATGTATGAAAATCTATCATGAGGCAAATGTGAGATATCTCACCAAATGTCAGGGAGGTTACGGATTTGACTCTCATGATACCATAGCAGTTAAGCTCTCTAATTGGCGCTAATGCATTAACCAATTTACCATCCATGGATCATGGAAACGTACTTGAAAGTTTTTCCATGAGGTGTATATATATATGTGTGTGTGTGTGTGTGTGTGTATATACACACACACACACATAGATATATATATATATATATATATATATATATATATATATATATATATAGATATATATATATATATAGATATAGATATATATATATATATATATATATATATATATATATATATATATATATATATATATATATATATATATATATATATATATATATATATATATATATATATATATAGAGAGAGAGAGAGAGAGAGAGAGAGAGAGAGAGAGACCCTATTGTCTCACAATACAGGGATAGCAACAATGTAGTTGGCGACCTTTCAAAAGAGGCATTGGGGATGGGGTGGGGTATTTTGACCATTTTCATTTGTCAACATGGAATACAAATGATTTCTTTCATTAACCTTAGCTACAAAATTCTCTACAGACTTCTCCAATGATGTACTTTTTTTATAAAGTCATGAACATTCTTTGTTTGTTGATACAGTTCACAGGTTTTGTGATAATAAGACAACTTTTAAAGTTTTCTTTGAAAGCTCTAATGTATGTCCTTTTAACTCTTTTTTAAATTATATCATAGATATGTAAGGAAGTGTTGAAGGCTCAAAAAATCGTGACTTCAACAAGGGGAATAACCACCTGGTTCCAACCTTAAGACAACTCCTTTTCTGTTTGGAATAGTGGCTCCGACTGGGTATGAAGGGATCAGTTCCCAATTTATTTATGATGTGTGTGTGCTAATGGGATGATTTTTTTCTTTTTGGATTTTTATGGGATGAATACTTGTTCTAAATCTAATCTATCTTCTAACTATCATATGCAATCTATCATAATCAAAGAAAACATCTAAGTTTAAGACTATCCCAGGAGTAATGTTCACATATGCAATCTAAAATAATTCTGAAAGTGACTGATAATGAAGATCATTAAATCACAATAAGAAGAGAATCCATTTAAGAATGATTGTTTCATATAAAAAGTTAAATGAAACAACATGATAAATATATCGCATAAAGATTCATACACATATTCAGCATAAAGAGTAAGTCATCACCATACAAAAGTGCAATAATGATAACTAAACATTTAAACTTTCATATATAAATAACTAAAATTGATTTACTGCTGAACACATAAGCAAAAGGCATTAGGAGATAGAAATACCATTTGTAATACATCCTACTCATGAGCTGTAGCAATATCAATCTGTCTTCAAATCACTCAACATCACCTAAGAGTACAAAAGTGCAATTTCAGTAGAAGATGTTAAACTAAAATAGAAAATAAATCTCATTCCATTGATTTTATCAAAACCTCCTCAGTAGGGGGGCAAGATGCATGTTCTAAAGAATGTTTTTGATAAAACTCTGGACCCCTCTCTAAATGCATGAGAGGGGTTTAAATACTACTCTATGAAATCTAAAAAAAATATTACAAAAATAGATGAGGAGGTTTAAATGACCTGCCTCATTTTAAGCAAAAATAAACAAAACGAAAATGAATTATATCTATGACTAATCCTGCATCTAATTCTTTAGATCACAAATATCCAACATCGGTTTTGAGAGTATCGGTTGGCCAACTTTAGACTTTAACTGTCCTGCAAATACGACATTGGTGAGAGCTGGCACTTCAGGGTCATCCATTGGCTGTGTGTCTTCAACAGGTACTGCCAATATACTCCCTAATTCAATCTGTTTACCTGTTTGATTGCCTTTGCCCTTTGTTCTGTTGCTTGTTTCCATTATGCTTGAAGCTGATGTGCATTTGGAAGAAAGCCATGGGTGGTTTCTGCTACCACATTAGCCTTGTGTGGATTTTCATTTATGCATTCGATGACATTGTTCACTACTAATGCCGCATCTTCGATTGCATGTTCTACTTCCTTTAGCCGAGAATCTCATTTCGTAAATAAAATCTCTTTGTGCGATTCGTCAATTCTGGGCCTATTTGCTCTTTTTCCTTTTTCGGATTTCTACCAGTTTAAGAAGTTTGAGACTTTATTAAAAATTGAATCATATTCAAGTCACAATTCTATAACTTGATTTGTAATATTATCGCTCATTTCGCAATGGGAATTCCATTGCGAAATCTTTTGGCATAATAGTTCTTTTTGTTGCAAGAGCTGGGAATTGAGACTAAGTGCCTCTGTGATAAACTTTTCAATTTTGGGATCATCTATATGAAGTTCTATTATAAATTTTGACTGTTCTTCTATACTAGCTACATTGCTTTGATGTGTCAATTGCATTTGATGGAAGTCTTGCTGAAGTTTTTCCAATTGTGTTTCCGCTTGTTGATTTATGCTGACTTGCTGTCACTGTTGTTCCAAAAACAAACTCCTATCTTCTTCTTTTTTAAGTAGCAATTGAACCTCTGATTCTTTATCAATAGTTGCTGAAGTGTATGCACCTGCGACCTATGAGAGCCTAGTGAGATTTTCCAATGGATCTGTAGAGGGATCTTTCCAAAGAACATCCAGAGGTTCATCCTTGGTAGTGAGCACAGAATCCAAATTTCTTTTCTTTCTTTGCCTTTCGATGACAACTTTATGTTGAGGGTTGTAAAATACATCTAGAGGAGGAATTTCCTCTATTCTTAGTACAATCTTAGATGAGGGGGAAATGGGAATGTGGTCTATTTCCTGAGTGTTGACAACCCTTTCTATTACCATTTCTGCGGTCATCTCTTTTGGATTTGTTGGTGGCTCTACGCTTTGTTCTTTTGTGTTAAGTATCTTATTAAAATTTTCGCATTTCCCTTTTAGATCAATTACTAGCGGCTCTGTTTGCTTTGTAAGGGAAGTTGGAGCCTCATCTTGTTTTATTGACGAAGTCTACTGAGCAGACTCTGTTGTAGATTGAGCTGTGCCTTTTATTGACTCCTCATCCTTACTGGGTTCATCCTCGAACTGATTACCAAATTTTTCTGCTGATTTTTTTTCTGAACTTGTCTTGGACTTTTCTTTTGAATCATCACTTATGCTAAAGCTGGGAGTAGGTTATCTTATTCATTCAATGAGTAATTGGTCTAATGGGATATTAGATAACCTCTATTTTCTGTAATTGTCAAAATTCTGGAGACTTTATTGGTAAAAAAGAATTCGTGTTGTATGCTAAACCTCTTTGAAGGTGTTTTTCTATAGGAAAACATCATCAAAGGGATCGTCTTCATGGGAACATATTTTTATTTTAACCATTGTAGTAAAATTACTTACAACACCAAAGGGATCATATTGCCTTCTTGGGAACTTTGGTAGTTGTAAAGATAATACATTATTAACTTCTTTGAAAGCATGACCGAAGTCATGCAATGCAAATGCTCGCATACTAAAGGAAATTGCGGCCAAATGGCCTTCTTGGAATCTTTCAGTACTTTACTCGTTCCCCTCATGCTGCAGGTCTGATAGGCTATCTCCCTAGCCATCAGTTTTTCTGTGACGTAAACAGGCAACACACGGGGTGAAGCAGTGCTACCAAACACTCTGATATAAATGAACAATTCTTCCCCAAACCATCTTGCCACAGAGAGAATATCTACCTCCGCTTCTTGGGAAAACCTTGGCGCATCCCTGTTGTAGATCTCTTTGTGGATTGGGAGTATAACTCCATGAAAAATTTTGAAGAATGTGGCACAAAACCTGATTCCCACATGACTTTGTGATAAATCTGAATGGGAAGTGGATTTTGTACCGTCCACTTCCATCCCATAACATGAAATTTGGAAACAAAACAAATAGCGTCCATAACATAGGCGCTCAAAAAAAATGGAGGATAAACCCTCGACGTAATGCTTCTTTTTCTTCTATATTCTAAAATTTTTGTGGCTAAAATATTTGACAGGATTTGGGCCTAATTCATTATTGTGGCATTTATAGCCACATCCACTAGTGGTAACCATTCTGATGAAAATTTTTTGGTGTCTAGTTTACCGAACAATCTACATAACATAGCAGTGGCAAAACAGTAAGGGGAACAAAAGGAGCCAGTGGTGTACATACCATTTTTATCCTTTTTGAGTCTTTCCTCATTGTTTGACCAGTTCTTTGTGCATTTTGCCAAGTCTTCATTCTCCTTGGCGAATTTCTCGACAAATTGCTTGTTGTAGCTGACCTAGGGTTCTGGTAAGTGGTGCTATGCCTCAAATTGTCTAGACTAAATGACCCCTTGATTTCTTGGCTTGCCATCGTAAATTTTCTGTTAGATATGTCTGCGTCATCTATAATCCATTTCACCATGTGAGTGTGAGGGAGTATCTTTGGCCTTGCAGCAATGCGGTGTAGAAATGAGCATTCAAGTTCAGTTATGGATGCCTCAGAAGAGCCGCATCCATTCAATGTAACTATTACTTCCATAATTCTTGATTTTTCTGACTCTAACAACCGATACATATTTTCTGACGTATATGTTCTTGCATCTCCATTACAAGTAGTGCCTGTGAATAATGGGGTCATTTCCGACTTCTCAGATATGGGAGCCTTGCATTTCTTACCCATTTCTTCATGTATTACGTTCTATGTGTTCTTCTTGAAAGTTGCAAGTAGAGGGTAAAAATGTGATAAAAGAAATAGTGAATACAGGAACAATCAATAGAAAGATGAAAATAAGGTGATGGGAGGTATTTAATTCTGAATCACATCAAAAAATATCAACTTGCATCAAATGGTTCTTTACATTGATCCTAATCGTTCTTTTGAGGAATGACCACTAATGAACCATTATGCTTATCTTTAATATTCATAACTTCACATCGAAAGTTGGGAAGTACTCTCCTAGAACACTGAGCCCTTCGAATTGGGATAAAAGTGACTTTTCGATTTGCTTCGCAATATCGCAGATCACTATATTGCAAAACTTGTTTCCATTAAAAACCAATGCTATATGAATTGTTGCGATATGTGATTTGCAAGATTCTATCACAATTCACGATAATTGCTTTGTTAAGTAGTGTCGCGATATTGAAATTGTGATGCAAGAATAATCTTTTCTAAAGCGGGTTTTTCAAGGTTTACCTTAATGTTCATGACTTTCTGTTATAAAGTTATTCTAAGGTTTTTTTATCATGTATCACTTTTTATAAGAAACTCGTAGTTTGTGAAGTTTTATGTGCTTAGAGTATGAAAAGGTAAATTTCCATGTTTTAGCAAGTTCCACTTTGACATCTTGTTTTATTCTAGAAACAAGAAAGACATGATTTAAATGCTAAAATTTGATTTTTTGGAAGGGTCCCCATTTATTAATGGTATTAATAACACTAATAAATGGGGGGTTGTTGAAAAGAACAACAATTGGAGATTCACTTGGAAGAACCAGTTATCTCTAAGGGTTTTTTGAATTTTCTAAAACTTCCAAAATAGAAATGGTTTTGAAAATAAAAACATCATTGTATGAAATATAAGTCAAATAGTGCTATTTATTAATAACAAAATCTTGTTCTAACTATCTTTATTTTGATTATATTCTTCCCAGAGTTAGTCATTTTAATCACATCAGTCATTACTTGGTTGTAAACAAAAAAACAAAGACATCTTTTTAGATTAGTTTAGGTGTACTCATTTGTCGTAGGTAGAGCCTCTACTACCAACAGGCATTCATAGCCTCAACAGAGTTACCTATTACCTAGAAATGATCCAGTGTCAAACTTGAGAAGCATGCAATCTTCAAAGATAAATCCTCATATACACTTATTGCTTTTTTCTTTTCTTTTTTCTCTTTTAATTATTAAAGAACAATGTCTTGGTTTGGTGGCCAAAATTGACAGTGAAATTCACTTGATTTATAACTTAACTGAACAAGTTGGCTCGTGATGAGACCCCTTGTCTTTTGATTGAAACAATCTCCAGCCATTACCCTATTTTGATATGCAATATGGCAATGTCAGTTAGTTATAATCTTTATGATCATGATAACCTAGCTCTTGATGAGACCTCTTATTCTTTAAGTTTTAAAGTGTATAATTGAATTACTCCTTGAATCTTGCAAATTCCTTGAGTGGGGGGGAAGTCATTGGTTCCTTAAAAATTCTCCTAGATGACAATTAATAGAGTTTAAAAATAGCTTTTCCATAGAGAGTCTTTGTTTTGTTATTGATACCTTTTGTGACTGATGTAAGGAAAACTTCTTCCTAAGGTTGTTTCTAATCAAAACTTGGATAGTTGAAACAAGAAAAACAGGAAAAAATATTTTTGAAATAATAGCACTTACCCATATATCTCATAAATGGAGATTAATTTTCATAATCACTCCCACTTATACAAGCGAAAAACCAAAACAAAAATGAGACACTATTATTTTCGTGGAAACCAAAAGTGAACACTCCCAACTTGTTTTATTATTAAAAGGAAAACTTAACTAAAAACTATAATCTACAAGAATAGAAGAGATCATCTTCTATGGAAAATAGTTTTCTAGGATCTGTCCGTTAACAGGTAAAGACTCTCTTTTCCCTGCTAAATCTTGTAACATGAACATTGATGGACCAATGAGTTTGAAAATCTGGAATGGTCCAAGCCACATCCGTTGGAATTTAGTATGTTTTCCTTTCTCCTCATGGGATTTATCCCATTTTAATAATAAGTCTCCAAGTTGAGAATCTTTTTTAGACATTGAGTTTGAATCCAAAGAAGCTTTTACTAATTGTTGATGATGCCCGTGGGCAATTCTGGCCTTTTCTCATTCCTCTTCAAGTTTAAGAATCTGCAATTGTCTTAATTGCATGGATGAGGAAGGGGTTTCTTCAATGAATTGAACTAAGGCTATGGAAGGAATAACTAGATTTGTTGGTAAGACCACTTCTTTCTCATAAACTAAATTAAAAGGAGAAGTGCCAATGGAGGTTTTCTAAGTTATTCGATCTGCCCAGAGAGCACACATTAAAGACTTATGCCAGTTTCTGTGGTTTTGATCAATAGTCCATTTAATGATTCTAATAAGGTTTTTATTTGTTGATTCGGCCAACCCATTCCCTTGTGGATAATAATTAGTAGAGTATTTGAGTTTAAAACCTCTTTTGAGAGTGAAATTTGTCATAGCATTACCTGAGAAATATGGTGCATTATCAACCATTAAAGTAGAAGGTAAGCCAAACCTGGTGATTATGAATTGATTTATAAATTGGATGATACTTTTAGAGTTGGTTGTTTTGAGTGGAACTGCTTCGACCCATTTGGTAACATAGTCAGTAGCTATAAGGATGTATCTATGTTGTTTAGACGAATGAGGAACGATCTCACCTATTATATCCAATCCCCATTATTCAAATGGTTGATCGATGTTGACTAGCTGTAATGAAAATGATGGTTTCTTTTGTCTTCCGGCAACAATCTAGAAAATCTGACATCTCCTTACATAACTATGTGCATCTTTAAATAAAGTTGGCCAGTAGTAACCAGCGTGCAATATTTTGTGTGCTCTTGCATCTCCTACATATTTTCTGCCTGCTGGCCCATCATGAAGTTCCTGCAATACTTTTTTTAGTTCAAATTTCTCAAGGCATCTAAGGAGAAAAGAATCATAATTCATTCTAAAGAGTATATCATTGAAAATTTGGTATTGTTTATCTTTTAACCTCATGACCCTTTTATTTGTGTAATTCAAATGTGGAGGGGCATAACCATTTTTTAAATAGAACATGATATCAGCGTACCTTGATTTAGAGTCGTTTAGGCTTACCTCATACACTTGTAATTCACTATCTGGAGATTGTGTTTCTAATATGTGCGATGCTCTGGCAAACATCCTACAAAAACCTTGACCTTTTACAATATATGTTGGTTTAATTTCAGTGTCATATTCTTGTAGGGATGTGACCCAATTTTCCCTCCTTTCGCCCACATCTTTTTTTACCAAAAGTTTTCTTACCACTGGAAATGGTACTATTATTTTGGTGTGAGCCTTGACAAGGAAAGGTCTAAAGTGTTTGATTGCTTTGAAAACACCATAAGCCTATTTTTCAACATCACAGTAATTTAGTTGAGCTCCTTATAAGTTTGAACTAAAGAAGGCAATTGGGGCCTCGACTTTATCTTGATTTGCTTGTGTGAGTATGGCAACATATGATTTCTCGGAGGTGAATGTATATATAGTGAAAGGATTAGAAAAGTTAGAGTTACTATAGATCGGGTGTTTATAATTTCTTGTTTTATCAAGCCAAAGGCTTCATGTTCTGCATGACCCCATTTGAAGAGAGAGTTTTTCTTTATCATGGCTTGTAGAGGTGACATGATCCTTGAGAAGTCAAGGACAAATCTTTCAACAAAATTGATCTGACCAAGGAAAGACTACATTGCTTTCTTATTATGGGGTAAGGATATCTCAGAAATTTCCCTGATCCTATATGGGTAAATATGGATTCCTGATTTGGATACTATGAATCCAAGAAGTTTTCCTTCACTCAACGCAAAAAAATAATTTTTTGGATTGAGCGAGATTCCATATTTTTGACAACGTTGGAAGATCTGTTTTAAGTCCCTGAGATGATTACTTTATTTTTTAGAATATACCGTTATGTTGTCTAAGTAAATCACCTCTAACTTGTTTAGCAAGCCTTTAAACGTAATGTCCATGGCTCGTTGAAATGTGGAACCAGCTTTGATTAGCCCAAATGGCATCTTTTGATATGTAAGTGCCCCATTTGGTTCCAAAATAGTTTTTAATTGATCATCAGGGTGGACCAAGATTTCATTTTACCTTGAAAAACCATCTAAAAAGGACATTAATTCAGACCCTGCGACTGATTGTAATATCTGTTCCATAGGGGGCAGTGAAAAATTATCCTTTTGGCAAGCTTTATTGAGATTTCAAAAGTCAATACAAATCTGGATATCATCGTTTTTCTTTCTGACTAGGACCAAGTTGGAGACCCATCTGGAATGCCTAACTAAAAAATTAATCTTCGCTCTTAATAATTTGCTCAACTCAGATTTAATCTGGCTTTACAAATTAGGGTGTATTTTCCTCAATTTTTGCTGAACAAGCTTTTCATTAGAGATCATCGGAATTGTATGCTGTATAATCAAAGTGTTGTAGGTTTTAAGATCATCGTAATTCCATGCAAAGACACTCTTGTATTGTTTCAATAATCAAATGAAAGCTAATTTTTCCTCGACTGTTAGGCCAAGACCTAGGTTGATGTTCTATGGTTTGATGTTTGTCCCCAGATTCACTAATTCATATCTTAGAGTTGAACTCTGAAGTTTTGAATTGGTGGATTGTTTAAATCTATCCTTTAAGTCATATAGGTCCTCCAACTTGAATATCGATTTTGGTATAGCATTATTGCTATTTTCTTGTTCCAGTTGTTTGTCATGTTGGTCTTCATCAATTATCTGATTATTGTAAGAGCCTTCTGAAGTCATAAAACTAACAATATCTGGGTCATTGTTGAAAACCCTCCAATTGGTAATGTTATCATGAATAGAGGGTCTAAAGGTTAGTTCAATCAAGAATCTGTTTGGGTTATAATCCTGTGATGGAATAAGCTTGGAAGCTACATTATCAAGGAGATCAGCGCCAACATTTTGGAGTCTTGGAATGGATGAAATATTAAATGTTGTAAAGTGCAAAGTCAGGTCTTGTACTAAAGATTGACATTGCTTCAAGTGTCTCGACAGAAAATGTATAGTATTTCATACCTGTTTAATAACAGTCTCAGAGTCTCCAAATACTTGCAGGTATTTGTTATTAAGCCTGATTGCCTTGTATAATCCTTGAACTAATGTTTCATATTCCGCAGCATTGTTCGTGCAATCGAACTCAAGTCTACATGTCAACATGGTCTTTTCTCCTTTTGGACTAACTAATATACAACCTTCTCCTGCTCCATCATTAGATTTAGAACCATAAAAAGATAATTTCCGAAACAAGTTTTATTTACAGGTTTATCTACCAAATTGATGGATCTAGAAGCGTTCGTTTGAGAGAAATTTTCTATCAGAGATAATAATGGAATTTTCCAAAAAAGGTGAAGTATGAGCATTGAAATTCCATTGTAAGGGAGCCACATATGAGACCAGTCGGTCACAAAGTAACCATGAAGCTTTTCTGACAAATCCCTACTAATGATTAGTCCATAAAACTCAAGAATGTCAGGTACAAGTATATCGATTACTTGAAATACCTTTGGATTGGATGAAAGTCTTATGGTTACTTGATTAATCTCACCGATGACCTCAACTTGAAACCGATCTAGCTATACTATTCACACTGCATATTTCTAAGGTTGGACATTTAACTTTATGCAAACTGTCTTAGGTAAAATGATAGATGTGGCACCAGAATCTACCAGACAATTATGCAAATTTTTATTGAAAACTTCAAAGATAAGGAGAAATGGCAGAGTATGGGATTTTAATCTTCCCCCAATTAGAGCAATGTCATTCAGATCTACTTTATTTGAAATGTTAGTCGAAGGTCTCCCTATTTCATGAGTAGCTTGTGAAATTACAACAACAGGTAGAGGCGTAATAGCTACTGCATTTAGCTTTTCAAGAGCAATTTCTGTTGATGCTTTAACTTACTAAGCTCATGAAAAGTAATGTTTGCTATAGTTTTCTTCATATCTTCAACAATGTTATATTCCGTTTCATCTAAGATGATATGAATTTTCACTAAAGGCGTTGAATCGGATTGGACTGGGTCTGTCTGATTAGACTTTGGTGAGGATTTCTTACCTACGATTTTATCCTTAGGATTCAGACTTGGTTTCTTTTGTTTAGCAATGTATTGTGGCGGATCAAGTTGATTTCTACTTCTAGTAGTAATAGGTAATGCATCCTGATCTTCCTCATCTGGAAGAATGAAATCCCACATTCCTTGTAGTTCTAGGACTTCATCATCATCGGTTTGTTCCTCTTCCCCTTCTGATTCTGCATTTGTTATAGCATTTGGATATTTAGGATTAGTTATAGAATTCCTTTTAAAGGGTTTGAAAGGTTTCTTAGAAGAGGTTTTTGCTACTTGTTTCTTTATGTCAACCATTTTGTTTGACATGGTCTTCAAGACTTTTTGTAACCCTTCCAAGTTGAATGGGTCCTTCGGTTGTTTTTTTTCTTAGGATCATCTCTAAAAGACACTTTTTTAGACTTTCTTTCTTCTGCAACATTTTTCTTTTCTACAGCTAGGATACGTTTTTCTATAGCTATTGCCTCTTTCATGTTTTCTTCTAATGTTGGCTAGGAGAATCTATCTGTAAAGATAGCTAAATTTGAAGGTGAAGCAGAAATATACCACTCATTTTGGACTTCATCGTTAGGTTTAGACATTGTTTGTATTTTGTTTAACAAATTATTGAAGCGAGAGTTGAAATCCTTAATTGGTTCCTTTTGTTCCGCTTTTAAATTGGAGAGGTCATTTATTAAAGTTGTTGTTTACCTATCATCCCCAAATTTTGTTAAAAACTGATCTTGAAATGTATCCTAGTTATTAATGGCTCTTGTTGGTAAAGAGAAATACCACGATCTTGCTTCTCCTTGTAAAGTATAGGCGAATAATCGTACAACTGCATCCTCTTTTGTCACTCAATTTAAATTAATAGATAGCATGAAATTATTTATGTGTTCATGTGTTCCTCAGCTAGTTGGCCATTATCAGGATTGAATTTGGGCAACCATTTCTTAGGGTGAGTTGGTAATTGAGATAAAGGTACATGCATTCTTACATCCCCTAGATTAGCCCATGGCCTTGGTGGTGGATTTCCTTCCATTGTCAGAGTATCTGTAGGAGGAAGTGTGGCAGTAGTGGAAGATGATTGGGAAGAGGAGGATATTACTCCTGTACCTATATGAACCAAGATATGAAGTTGAGGGATAGATGAATGACCTTGTGATGATATGTATGGGATGGTAGACGAAAATTATGATATAACCTCACTCTGAGATTCTGCTAGTGATTTCCTAGCTTTCTTATGACTCAGTAGAGGAAACTCAACTAGGGGGATTCCTAACTTTTCGCTTTGTGCTCTAGTCAGACATTGAGACGGGGTCAAATGGGAAGTGACACTACCTTGGGATAACTTAGAATATTCTTGAGATATAGAAATCCCCTGTAACTTATGAATTAAAGTTTGTAGCTTAGGGGGGATATGGAGAAGAATGATCTAGCTTGTTTGAGATTTCAGTAGTGTGCTCTGCATTTTTATTTTCAACCTCTGGTTCAGAGATGGAAGATTTAGAATGCGAATGAGAAGTTGAGGGTGATGGTGAGGGATTTTTACTCTTAGAATGGCATGAAGATGTAGATTTACTTACCATTCCCAGTTAGGCCCTCCTTCTAGCACCAAATATGTTGAAGGCTCGAAAAATCAGGATTCCAACAATGGGAATAACCACCTGGTCCCGGCCTTAAGATAGCTCCTTTTCCATTTGGAATAGTGGCTCCGACTGGGTATGATGGGACCAGTTTCCCAATCTATTTATGATGTGTGTGTGCTAACAGGATGATGTTTTTCTTTTTAGGGTTTTATGGGGTGAATACTTGTTCTAAGTCTAATGTTTCTTTTAACTATCATATGCAATCTATCATAATCAAAGAAAACATCTAAGTTTAAGACTATCCCAGGAGTAATATTCACATATGCGATCTAGAATAATTTCTGGAAGTGACTGATAATGAAGATCATTCAATCACAATAAGAAGAGAATCCCTTTAAGAATGATTGTTTCATATAAAAATTTAAATGAAACAAAATGAGAAATATATCGCATAAAGTGTCATTCACATATTCAGCATAAAGAGTAATTCATCACCATACAAAAGTGCAATAATGATAACTAAACATTTAAACTTTCATATATAAATAACTGAAATTGATTTATTGCTCAACACATAAGAAAAAGTACAAAAGTGCAATTTCAGTAGCAGATGTTAAACTCAAATAGAAAATAAATCGTGTTCTGTTGATTTTATCAAAACCTCCTTAGTAGGGGGGTAAGATGCATGTTTTGAAGAATGTTTTTGATAAAACTCTAGACCCCTCTCTAAATGCATGAGAGGGGTTTAAATACTACTCTATGAAATCTAAAAATAAATATTACAAAAATAGATGATAAGGTTTAAACAACATGCCTCATTTTAAGAAAAAATAAACAAAACAAAAATGAATTATATATGTGACTAATCCTGCATCTGATTCTTTAGATTGCAAATATCCAGCATTGGTTTTAAGAGTATTGGTTGGCCGACTTCAGCTTTTAACTGTCCTGCAAACACTGCGTTGGTGAGAGTTGGCACTATTTTCTTAGTAGAAGTCATCAAGCACTTTAGGGTCATCCATTGGCCATGTCGCTTCACCAAGTAGTGCTAGTATGCTTCCCAATTCAATTTGTTTACCTGTTTGATTACCATTGCCCTTTCTTCCATTGCTTGTTAATATTCTACTTGAAGCTTTTGTGCTTTTGGAAGAAAACTAGCGATAGCTTCTGCTACCACATTAGCCTTTTGTAGATTTTCATTTACGCATTCGATGACATTGTTTGCTGCTAATGTTGCATCTTCCATCGCTTGTTCTGCTTCCTTTAGCCGATAATCCCATTTCAAAAATAAAATATATTTGTGCGATTCGTCAATTATGGGCATGTTTGCTCTTTTTCCTTCTTTGGATTTTTGCCAGTTTAAGAAGTCTGAGACTTTCTTAAAAATTGAATCATATTCAAATCGCAATTATATGACTTGATTTGTAATATTATCGCTCATTTCGCAATGGGAATTCCATTGCAAAATCTTTTGGCATAGTAGTTTTTTTTGTTGCAAGAGCTAGGAATTGAGACTAAGTGCCTCTGTGATAAACTCTTCAATTTTGGGATCATCTTTATGCAGTTCTATTATACCTTGTAACTATTCTTCATTACTAGCTAAGCTACTCTGATGTGCCAATTGCATTTGCTAGAAGTCTTGTTGAAGTTTTTCCAATTGTGTTTCCACTTGTTGATTGATGCTGACTTGCTGTAACTATTGTTCCAAAAGCAAAATCCTATCTTCTTTTTCTTTAAGTAGCAATTGAACCTCTACTGCTTTGTCAATAGTTGCCAAAGCATATGCACCTGCGACCTATGAGAGCCTAGTGAGATTTGTCGATGGATTTGTAGAGGGATGTTTCTATAGAACATCCAGAGGTTCATCCTTGGGAGCGAGCATAGAATCCAACTTGCTTTTCTTTCTTTTCCTTCTGATGACAAATTTATGTTGAGGGTTGTAAAATACATCTAGAGGAGGAATTTCCTCTATTCTTAGTACAATATTAGATGAGGGAGAAATGGGAATGTGCTATGTTTCCTGAGTGTTGATAGCCCTTTCTATTACCATTTCCGTGGTCGTCTCTTTTGGATTTGATGGTGGCTCTGCGCTTTGTTATTCTATGTTAAGTATCTTTTTAAAATTTTCCCATTCCCCTTCTAGATCAATTACTAGCGGCTTTGTTTTTTTGTAAGGGGATTTGGAGCCTCAGCTTGTTTTATTGATGAGGTCTGCTGATCAGACTCTACTGTAGACTGAGTTGTGCCTTTTATTGACTCCTCATCCTTACTGGGTTCATCCTCAAATTGATTACCAAATTTTTCTGCTGATTATTTTTCTGAACTTATTTTGGACTTTTCTTTTGAATCATCGCTTATGCTAACGCTAGGAGTAGGTTCTCTTATTGGTTCGATGAGTAATTGGTCCAATGGGACCGTAGATAACCTTTGTTTTCTCTAATTGTCAAAACTCTAGAGACTTTCTTGGTCAAAAAGAATTCGTGCTATATGTTGAACCTCTTTGAAGGTGTTTTTATGCAGGAAAACATCATCAAACGGATCTTCTTCAAGGAAAAATACTTTTATTTTAACCATTGTAGTAAAAATACTTACAACACCAAAGGGATCATATTGCCTTCCCCAAAACTTTGGTAGTTGTAAAGATAATACGTTATTAACTTCTTTGAAAGCATGACCTAAGTCATGCAATGCAAATTCTCTGCATACTATAGGAAATTGAGGCCAAATGGCCTTCTTGTAATCTTTCAGCACTTTACTCATTCCCCCCGTGCCACAGGTCTGATAGGCTATCTCCCTAGCCATCAGTTTGTCTTGGACATAAACAGGTAACACATGGGATGAAGCAATGCTATCAAACACTCTGATATACATGAACAATTATTCGGCAAACCATCTTACCACAGAGAGAATATCTACATCCTCTTCTTGGGAAAACCTTGGGGAATCTCTGTTGTAGATATTTTTATGGATCAGGAGTATAACTCTGTGAAACATTTTGAAGAAATGTGGCACAAAACTTCATTCCCACATGACTTTGTGATAAATTTGAATGGGAAGTGGATTTTGTACCATCCACTTCCATCCCATAATAGGAAATTTGGAAACAAAACAAATGGTGTCCATAACATAGGTACTTAAAAAAAATCCAGGGTAAACCCTCGAGGGAATGCTTCTTTTTCTTCTGTATTCTAAAATTGCAGCGGCTAAATTATTTGACAGGATTTGGACCCAATTCATTATTGTGGCATTGATAGCCACATCCACTTGTGGTAACCATTCTAATGAAAATTCGTTGGTGTCTGGTTTACCGAATAGTCTACATAACATAGCAGTGGCAAAACAGTAGGGGGAGAAAAGAGAGCCAGTGGTGTACATACCATTTTTATC
Source organism: Pinus tabuliformis (assembly GCA_031772625.1). Lineage (NCBI taxonomy): Eukaryota > Viridiplantae > Streptophyta > Pinopsida > Pinales > Pinaceae > Pinus > Pinus tabuliformis. The sequence goes on along the minus strand of CM062804.1, from coordinate 971,862,653 downwards.
CTTTTTGAGTCTTTCCTCATTGTTTGATCAATGCTTTGTGCATTCTTCCAAGTCTTCATTCTCCTTGGCGAACTTCTCGACAAATTGCTTGTTGTAGTTGGCCTGGGGTTCTGGTAAGTGGTACATATGCCTCAAATTGTGTAGAGTAAATGAGCCCATGACTTCCTGGCTTGTTGTTCTGAATTGTCTGTCAGATATGTCTGCGTCATCTATAATCCATTTCACCATGTCAGTGTATGGGAGTATCTTTGGCCTTGCAACAATGCGGTGTAGAAATGAGCATGCAAGTTCAGTTATGGATGCCTCAAAAGAGCCGTGTCCATCCATTGTAACTGTTACTTCGATAACTCTGGGTTTTTCCTCCTCCAACAATTGATACATAGATTCCTACATAGATGTTCCTACATCTCAATTACAGGTGAATAATGGGGTCATTTTTTACTTCTCAGATACAGGAGCCTTGACTTTCTTACCCATTTCTTCATGTGTTACGTTCTATGTGTTCTTCCTAAAAGTTACAAGCAGAGGGTAAAAATATGATAAAATGATAGTGAATACAGGAATAATCAATAGAAAGATGAAAATAAAGTGATGTGAGGTCTTTAATTCTGAATCACATCACAATATATCAACTTGCGCCTAATGGTCCTTTACCCTGATCCTAATCGTTATTTTAGTAAATAACCACTAATGAACCATTATGCTTATATTTAATGTTCATAACTTCACGTCGAAAGTCGAGAAGTACTCTCCTAGAACCTTGAGCCCTTCGAATTGTGATAAAATCAATTTTGCGATTTGATTTGCAATATCTAAGATCGCTATATCACGAAACTCGTTTTTGTTAAAACCCACTGCTACATGAATTGTTCTGATATGCGATTTGCGAGATGCTATAGCATTTCGCGATAATTGTTTTGTTAAGTAGTGCCATGATATTGAAATTACGATGTGAGAATAATCTTTTCTAAAGTGGGATTTTTAAGGTTTACCTTAATGTTCACGACTTTTCGTTATAAAGTTATTCTAAGGTTTTTTTTATCATGTAGCCCTTTTTATAAGAAACTCATAGTTTGTGAAGTTTTATGCACTTAGAGTATGAAAAGGTAAATTTCCATGTTTTAGCAAGTTCCACTTTGACATCTTGTTTTATTCTAGAAACAAGAAAGACATGATTTAAATGCTAAAATTTGATTTTTTTGGAAGCGCCCCCATTTATTAATGTTATTACTAACACTAATAAATGGGGGTTGTTGATAAGCACAACAGGAAGGTGTTCATCATCTTTATGAAAATCTTTGAATTTGACATCTACAAGCAAGGCCAATTCATACTCAAAAAGCCTCAATTCCCCTAAGAACTATGGGAGGAAGGTTCATCATGAAAAGAAGTCATACACCTATATTTCTACAAAGCCATTATCCCCCAACTAAACTATGTGCCATAAAACATTGCAGTTTTCTATAATTATTCGAGTGTCCCTAAGGAGAGGTTCTTTCCAAGGAAGCAAGACCATGAAAACAATTAGATTCGGCCTAAAATCATGCTCAAAAAGTCTTGGGGTCCATGAATCTCCAATAGACATACTCAGCTGGAGATGCACCTCTGTTGCAAAACTTGCATGCAAGATTTGTAATGCCAACATTATGAAGTGACTTATTTATTTATCATTTTAATGTTGTTATTCTTCATGCAATGAAATATACTATATAACACAACAATTGTTCACAATATGAACCTTTAAACTTATGATTGCAATGGATATCATAAAAATTGTGAACAACATAAGATGTCTGTATACTAAATTACTTACCACTACAACTTGAAAATTCATCAAAATTGGTTGCTATGATTTCCCACTGGCAAGGACAAATGACATTTACCCCAGTCTTATTTTTTACCTCAATATTTCGAATCTCCTTGTATAAATGGTGACCAATAATGGAATCCTCATACCTTAAAATCAATCCAACATATAAGTATTAGAATCAATTTTTCACAAATTCCTATATAAATCAAATAAATAATGCAACATGATGAACACATCAATTATAACAATAGTAAATACTTGAATAAAAGGACTTGGAATGAACCAAAAAGAAGCAAAAAGATAGGTTTGGCACAACAAACCCTAGAATTGTGGCTCTTTAATACCACTTGTCATGATCCTACCTATGGTCCCTCTTAAAAAAGAAGGCACCCACACACTTAAATTTTTGTTTCTTTTGTGCAATATATTTCTAGCATCTCCACCTTACAACAATTAAGGCTTAGGGTATAAGTTCTAAAATTGTAGCAAATGAACTCATAATAAGGCTAAGATAGCCTTCAAATCATGAGAATCGCAACCATCTATAAATAAGAATGCAACATCAAAGACTCCATAATATCTATAGCTTTATGATTACGAAGTTCCATTTGAGTCCCCCTCGAGCCGCTCATTATGAAATGCTAAGATATGAACTCCAGGCTTAAGAGAACTATACATATGGGGTTGAATGTCCTCTTGTTTTCATGTATGAAAGGCCAAAAGATAATGGTCACATTAATTAGTTGTTCTCTGGAAGATTAAATGTAAGAAAAATATGCAAACAAAGAGAATCTGAAAAACACATATATAGATGTAATGGTTTGCAAGTATTGGTACCACCAAACAGGCACCCAATGATTTTTTTTACTGCAAAAACATAGATCTTGTTATCTATGAACTATTTTGAAAGCACTACAATAGAACTTGGATGTTGATCATGAGGCAACCAAGAACAATTTTACTTAGGAAAAATGCAATTTTATTTAAAAATATATATTATCACCAAAAGTACACTAAAGGTAAAACACCACCAAATTGACGCCTTTCTTTAAACTTGGTCACAACGTATGATGACTGGAACCATTGCATTTTTATGATACCACCAGAATAGAAATGAAAATATGTTTTATACCTCAACCCGAATCTCACATAGTGCTTTCAAAATCAACGCTCAGGAACCATGATCAAGTTCCTTGTATGCTATGTTCTCCTCTCTACACAAGAAGGGAAGCCTTAGATCACAGACAAATAAAATCCATATAGGCACACAAATATTTGAGGCTTAAACACTCACCCATGGGCTGCAATAATTGGAAATTCTCATTCAGCTACCTATATATGAAAGTAAATAAGCTACTTTAGTCACAACACATTCAAAAATTTTATTGCATTCAATGTGGAATAATAGATTCTAGAACTATCTTGTTGAGCTAAAAAAATCTTGTCCTATTGTTATAACCTACCTGGTACCAGCAATCCTTAAGCTTCTTACATAATACAAACACCCACATGTCACGCCTAACAACAATTCTTATTATAGGAGGAATTGTCTACAGGACAAATAACTAGAGGTTGGGATGTATTTCAATTGATATAGTCAAATGATCTTACTAAAATCTACATTAATAACAAAGAAATTCCCAAAATATAAGGATTCTCTACCCTTCTAACCATGTTCCTGAAGCATTCGAAACATAGCCAAACAAAAGAATAGGTAATAAATAACCACATCCTCCTATTATCCTATAGTTTTTCTTCCTCACACTACATGTCTATAATAATCTTTCCAGAATCCAAACTCATTTTGTCCAAAGATTCCATCTTGTGGATTTTCTCATTGCAAGTAGCCTTGAGTTCTAGCCTAGAAACCCATATTTAAACATTCACAAGTAGTTCCCTTACCCATTTTGATCACACATACACCCATCTTATATGGACTAAATTTCTTGCCTTAAATTCCATGCTTGGCATACCAATAAGATATTATGTCAACCCAAAGAACTATCAAGAGCTACCACTAGTGACAATGACTAGCAGTAAAGAACAAATAAGACATACATAGATTGAAAAATATCTATTCCCATTGATACCATCAACTTAGGGAGAATTCTAATGAAATGGCCTTTCAAAGCAATGAAATTATTCCAATCCAAGTGTGTCATCAAGTTAGATTTTCCTATGGAGGAATCTAGAAACTTGTTAACATAAAGCTTCCTAGAACTCTGAAAATTCTAGAAATAGATTTGTATATGGCATGGGGATCTTTTGATGGTGTCAAGGATCCCCATGTATGTGTGAAGCAGGGGACATCCCATTCTTGAATGAAAATCATTTTATTTCTTTCAAACTTGTTGTTGGGCAAGGGGCTAACAATCAAGAGAAATGTATGCTTCACTGTTGCTTCTTAAAATTGCATCTATAACATACCTAGCACCCTTTTTCATCCATTGAGGATAGGGGGTACTTATGCATTTTACATTTTTTTCATTTTTCTATACTACTTTGATACCAATTTCTCCACTGCCCTACCATGAATATAAGAATGCATGTGACAAGAAGGCATATGCAAAATATAAGCAGAATAGAATACACTTTGATCATCAATACCTATAGGATATCTTGTATATGATCAAGCTAGTGGCTTATGCATATTAGACTATGTGTTAATAACTATAATGATACCAATCTATGCACTTAATCTTATGGAATAATCATGACGTTATTGAATAGTACTATACTTATTACATTGTGTAGAAGACATCGTATGATTTCCCTTATTCTATGTCTGTATCTATCATCGGTTGATCACAGTAAGGTTGTAACACAATTATGGTAGCATATTAGAGTAGCCATAGTCATGGGATTAGTACCCTTATGAATGATAGTATATTTCAAGCTCAATATGCTTAGCTCAATCATGCCCTATTTCTTTACCACTATAAGCATTGAGTACACTAGTTTCCATAATCAATGATCTTCACCACCCATAACCCATATTCACAAGTTTGTACATAGTTAACATAGTTGTAACCTTGACAATATGGATAAGCTATAGTAGGCAATCAAACTATATATAAGTATAATCCTTTATATTAAGCCCATATAATGTGACACTATTGATCGTGGTTGTTATTACTATTATTAAGACATTGACTTGAATAGAGCTTGTATCTTATAGATAAGAAATCATGTCATACCATTCATGTAACCTATAATACGGTAGTTATGAGTGAATACAATTATGAATCTAAAGAAGAACTTCAAGAAAGATCTGTTTTCTTCAACATTATTTCTTGCAACTATTTTAATTATGACTTACAAGATGGTATTCTAGTCTTTATATTAGGTGGTACAAAATAACACAAAAACTGTCTCTACAGAGATATCGGTATGTAACAGCTGAGCTTCAAAAGATGGAGGAAGAGCTTATAGAATTGAAAAGACTTATGATTGCTACTGAATATGAAATATCATAGACTATATTGGAGATGGACAAAATGATGTGTCTCATAAACAAATTAACATTAAATTTGGAGAGTGCTAACACTTTAGAAATGCATGTAATAGTTGACTCTAAATTTGTAAGGTTAGGAGTTGTGGAGAAGGACAATGTTGATTTGGATGAATAAAATATCATTATGAAGGCATAGCTAGAGGTTCAAAAGGAAAGAAATGAATCAGTAATCTTAGAACTACAGGTTGTCAAACAGGAGCTTGAGCTTGATATTTAAGAATACCTATATTCAGTTAAATTGAGGGACATTACTCTTGAAAATGAAATCTATGCACTGGCAGCTTCTGAAGAGGTGTAGAAATAGGTATATGCACTAACCATAGAATTTATGGTTACAAAGGATTTCTTAGATATAGCTCATATCTTATATATGGAAACAAAAGAAAAGAAAGATGTTGTAGCTATGGCCAAAGATTGAGAGTCTGAGGAGAAGGGGAAAGAAATAGAGCATGTCAACTAGGAACTGATTAGGTTGAATCATGGAGTAGCTCTTGTTAAGGCTCTGCTGTTAAAGTTTGATGCCTCGTCCACTTTATTGCAGAGCTTGAAAATAGAATTAGCAGTTGTTAAAGAGTCAGAACGTAAACTAGGAGCTCTCTTTAAAGTAGTGGATGGCTTGGACCTTGCAAAGAGTCAAGAGGTTAAAAAAACTAAAGTCAAATATATAATTATAGTAGAACTAGAGAAGATGAGAGAAAATCTAAATAAAGCCACACAAGAGGTAACTTATTTAGTAGGTGCCATTGAGCCACTCAGAGAATAGTTGGAGAGGGATAGTGCAATGCTAGAAGAAACACGAGAAAGGGTAGAAAAGTCTTACACAGTAGTTGCTTCTCTGGCGTCTGAATTGAATCAAAAAAGACAAGCAATTAAATCACGACAAGATGGAGAGAGGAAATCCAAGGAAGCTATGACAGATATTTCAAGAGCTCTATAGTGAGCAGTTGTTGAGGTAGATAAAGCCAAGATTGAAGTGGAAGAAGCTAGAGAGAATATGCGTAAAGCAAAGGAAGAAGCTGCACAATCAAAGGTTGGTACTAGAAATATAGAGAGTAGGCTACAAGAAGTTATAAAAATGGAAGAAGCAACTTGAGCATGAGAAGTATCGGTTGTTGCTAGGATTGATGGTATGAATCAGAGTGAGTTAATTGTTGGATATTCCGAGGCCATGTCTCTATCAGTTACACTTTCGTTTAATGAGTACTTTGCATTGAACAATCAAGCACTTGAAGCTGAGGAAATTGTTGACAATTGGGTGGCAATTGTTGTAGCCCAAATTGATGCAATTAAGGATAGTGAATGGCAAATATTGAAGAGATTGGAAGAAGAAAATAAATAGAAAATAGCAAGGAGGAAGGCTCTTCAAGTTGCCTCACATAAGGCAAAGAGGGAAAATGCAGTGAAATTGATAATTGAGGACTGGCTCATAAAATGGAGAGAACAAAATGAACAGCATAGAGAAGCTGGTGATTTAGCTACCATGGTGAAGAGATATGGTGTGCCACACAACTGAGACAGTAATTGGAAAAACCATGCATATTTTGATCCAAATGATCTGGACAATAGCGATGAGCAAGAAAATATTCTTGTCATGCCAATAACATCATTGGGTCAGGTGTTGAGCATGAAAGCTTCCATGGCAAATAAGTTTGATGAAAGGCCTTTAGATAAGCCACTTGTGTCTAAGAGGAGGAAGTTCTGGTTTCCATGGTTTGCATTATCTGTGGGAAAGCAGAAAAAACATCCATTGAAATAAAATGATAGTTTGCCTATTTTAGAAGCACAATTGGGTTGCTTATATTTAATTCGTTGCATGGGCCATCAAGGTCACTGGGTCTTTCATCTGGTCACAGATGTAGTTTTTAGTAAAAATGGGACAGTGAGTCCACAAGGACAAATTTATCCTATGGCTGGCTATAGTCCTCTCACATGGCCCAATTTCCCAACAAACCACAGTATGTTAACTCCTACAACAATTCTAACCCACAATCTCTCCTTCCTCTCAACTTGCCGAACCCAAGGAATGGGATACCCTTCTCTACCATACCCGGGTAGTTAAAACATGATAACAAGAAATATGTATTGCAGGTCTTATGGGATATCTATTGATTCCTTACAAACCATAATTTTATACAATACCCCATTCCATAGACCTTATAACTTTATAAGTTTTTGTCTCAAGGCTTGCATGGTGTAATAAGGTTATTAACCCCTACATTAAGGTCTATAGTTGTTGGGAAAAGAAAAGAGTAGATGGTCACAGGTGTTTACTTATAGAATTTCCAAATTTTATATTGACTGGCAATTCCTGTAAACATGCTTCATTTTTCTAAAGAGAAGTCTTATACTTATGAATTGAGTCTAACATAAAATGAAATAAGCAATTCAATCTCCTCCTATCAAACTTGCTCAGTTGATCTATATTCGAAGTAGGCAAGCTATGTTACAACATGGTTGTCCTTCAAAAGGAGCAAGAGCTTGTAGGTCCCTACTAAATATAATCTTGTGCTTAGAATGATTCCTGAGCCTACATGAATTCAAAGGCTCACACCCAGTTCTTGTATTCTTTGATCAGGTACATGTACACATGTGGTACCTCGAAAAACACAATGATTGATGCTATAAACACTCATATATTGTCAAGTGTTTATTTTTATAGCAAGTGTAGATCATGTGGAAACATGCTTGTTAGCCTCAAGAAAACTATGCTTCCTTTTAACCATGGAGATTCATTTCTTATTTTTCATATAATATATTCTTCATGACTTAAAAACATCTACTTGTAATTTTATCACTAGTTATTATTTCCACAATTTCATGTTTCTTGTCAAATATTATATTTGGGAAAAATGGACATAATTACCTGTAGAAGATAAATTAGATTTCATATTCCATCACATTGATGCTACTCATCATATTTGGTTTTCTATATAAATAGTTACACAAATTTGTAAAATATTCTCAAAAGTAATCCCCATATAAGATTTTGGAGTGTTTTTATCCTATTCATAACTCATGTTCACTGCAGAGACAAGATTTTCCGATTATTAAAAGATGCAAATATTTTCCTTAAATACTTTGATATCAGTCATGGAAATCTCTATATGTTATACATTTTTCATCTCATTGATTCATGATAGACCATGCAAAAGCTTGATGTATTACTCTCTCAACATGACACAATGAATTTGTGTGTGATATTCTGTTGGAAGATATTTATGCAAGTCGATATCTGGTCATGTTTGATATAACTCTTTCCAGAGCAGAGCATCATCTTGTTTAAAATCAAATTAAGGCAAGGAAATTCTGTAGAGGCATATGTTGGTTCCTAGTTTTGATATGTGCCATTTGGGCTCTTATGTTGGCATATATTTTCTTCCCTATTTTTTCTTGTTAACATATTGAAGTTTTATGTGGGGAAGAATTTTACCTCATTCATAAGGTACCAAAGGATGGCCCTATTCAATCAACTAATGTAACACTATCCATATGGATAAGGCTTTATGACAAAACGAAGGCCAAGGAATTGGTGAAATGATCACTCATTATACCCACACACTGTGAATCATAACCTAAGCACATCAATGTATCTTAAAGATGAAATAACAACCAACTCAATCATAGGATTTTCAAATTCAATCTTCAACTTAAGGCATTGTTTCCCTATCTCTTTGGCCCACTCCATTTCCTACCAGGCTGACTAGACCCTTGGACAAACCAAGTTCACTTCGGTTGCACTACGTACTTGGAAACTCACCAGATCCTCAAAGAAAAAGCCTTTACCACAAATTTGTAAGCAATGGTAAGCAAAGTAATAATCTACCAAACACCTATAGAGTCTCTCATTTCATTCTTAGGAATAGGCTTCATTAAGCCATAATTGAGACTTGAGGGACTCAAAGAGGAACCTAGAAAAGAAATCTACATCTAAACAACAAATATGATCCCGAATAAAGTCCCATGTGAACTTAGAGACTTCATAAGGCAAACCATCCAATCTCGAAGACTTTCCATTTTGCATAGACTTAAAGAAATCATATCTCATAATAAAATGAACCAACATATCATTGTCCCCAATAGTGGCCTTGCAAAGGATTATCATGGAATAAGAATCTTGGGAAACACCCACACTATTTGTCAAAGCAAAAAGAGAAAATATAGACAAGGGGATACCACTACTACATATGTATAATATATAAAGTCCATATATAAAACCCCACCTCCACACTTGTCTCCTTCACACTTAAACATGGTCAGGTCACCCCTAAATATGCATTAAGTTGTCAACAAAGAAGAGGCCATCCAATTCCACAACTATTCTTGCTCAAAGCTAAGGATAGGGACATACAAAACAGAAAATTGTATCAAGTGGTACTAAATCAAGAACATGACCCAAACACACATGCCTACTGAATCCAAACCATAAGAAATCACATAATTCTGCAAAGACAAAGAAATAGAAAACACTATTCCTCTACCCCCTTGAATATGCTAAAAATTCCTAAAATGGGCCATTCCAACAGTTTCTTATTTGCTTCTAAAGCTCCAAACCAAATCCCCCTACGTTAAACAAATAAGTCTATGTCAACAGGTTTATAAGGGATATAATCCACAAATGTGGGGAAGCATCCCTTGGATTTCCCATGATATTTTCTTTCCAAAAAATAATAATAGTGACTATATATGTGGGGTTTGTAATAGTTTCAAGTCTCATTACCAAAGTGGCACATTCCCATTTTGGGATTCCATTCCCTTCGAGTGCAAGTCCCCAATGTTATAGCATCCTCCTTCACTCTGCCATTAACATCACTAAGTGGTTTTGGTGTCATGCCTTATGGGCCCTCTTTGGTTTGTGGTTGTTATCTATGTGATTCTCATAAGAATTGCACGTCTTACTACTACAATATAGTATCCCTATGTTGGGAGTCCATTCCACATTAATAACTTCTTCATTCCTCCTATGATTACTTTCTACTACTACAAATGTACAATATATGAAGTCACAATGTAGGTCTCCAATGAAGTTGGGATATGAAGTCATAACACATTTCTCCAAGGAAGTAAGGATGGATAGCTAATTTTATTGCAAACTATAGCGTAAAATAGAATGGCAAGAACATATTTTTGAAAGTGAAAATAAGAAAGTAAAGCATCATCCCTAGATCTATGAAACAAAATCCCAAAAAGAATGAAATATATCATGGAAACATATACAACATAAATAATAACATCGATGAAAGAAAAATTCATGACTACCAACCCGTGCTTTCACAAAAAAATAAGTTTGGTCGAATAATATGTTTAGAGTTAACAAGGAAAATGTCACCAATATATAGATGATTCATGGGAACATAGACACTACAGAGTTCTTCATCTCCACTCTAAACCTGCATATGACAATTGTAGAAAAGTAAGAACTACCTTCTATACAAATAATATTTATTTAAACTATAGCATGTCAAAAGACATTGGATGTTTATCAATAAACATGGAGTTTTATTTATGAAAATAATGATAATATGCAAATAGATATTAATTTGTAGATATTAAAGAAACATTTCCATCTGCCACCCAATTTCAACATTGATGTGGAATGCTTTAGTATTAACTCAACTTCAACGATATCTAAAGCATAAGAAACAACCTGAAGGACAAGTGATGATGTAATAAAACCATAGCCATATTCCCCTACATGTGGATGATGAATAATTGCAACCACTTTAAAGGCCCTTGTGTTTTGGTATGCAAAGAATAAGCCATGTATAAACTTTAAAAGAAATTTCTAACAAAACAATAAAAAATTACCACCTTATCCACAATAATAACTTCAAATATTCAATTGATAATAAAAGTATCCACAAATTTATTGTATTTGACGAATTCATATCTCATTGAATGGAAAGCTAGGAATCCATTATATTTCAATCTATGGAAAAGCTTCAGAAATTAAATCAGATATATTTTCTGCAATATCAAATAGGTATAAGAAAATAATATTACCAATATTGAAAACATGAATGCATACTCTCTTGAAATATGACTATAAATTAGAGGAAAAAGTATTTCCTTAGTGTTAGTGATCTGGCATTTTCTAGACCTGATACTTGATTATACAATAAAACATGTTTCTAAAATGTAAATGTGCTAAAGCCTAAAATCAATGCAAAATACCACATCATGCTTATGATTCTCAAATTAAAACGAAGACATGTGCATGTACCTATTAAAAGGTATTTATAAAATTTAACATGCCAATAACATGTTTTTATAAAGCCCAATATATGATGTCTAATCTCAGGAATATCTAGAGAACTAGTAGCACTTATTTGCTTCAAGACTGAGTAGATATGTTTGACAAGAGGAATTTTATTTATGAACCATCCTAGAGGAAAGAAGCTCCCACCCATTAAGATACAAGTAAACCCATCAATAAGATGAAGATACAAATGAGCAATCTTGAACAACCGACCTTTGTTTTGGAAAAAAAAATGTTTGTTTCTACACTAGCTATTATGATGGTAGGCTTCCCAAATATGTGGATTTTGAATATGTTTCCATACATGCTCATTAATTCAATACCCAAGAAATCTTTTCATTATATCTCAATTGCACAAAAACATGGATAAATAAATTGAAAAACAAAAAAACTAATATGGGTGCAACAATGCAAAACTACAGAGAACTAAATTTGATCCCTTGAAATTCTGTTTTAAAGGAAGGGACCACCATCGGAGGTCTTGAGTGGAGAAATATTTTCTAGAGTTTATCCACTGAATGGAAATATCATGCTACCAATACTTTAGATGAATCAACAAATCAACTGAAGAATAATTTAGATGAGTTAACAATAACCATGATTGCTAAATTATTACCTGGGATCCTTGAATTCTCACCGAAAAGCCTGACTTCTGTAGAATTGAATCAAGTAGAGAGATGAATGGTTAAGAGAAATCCATAACCCTTAAACAATCTAGAAATAAAGCCAATTAAGTAGACACCCAGTTTCCCTACGAGTCCCTGGGGATGTAAAACCCTCTAGTGTGACTGTGTCCGACCAAATGACCCTCTCTTAAAGCATTCAACCTACCAATGCCAAGGGAAAATCAATCCTTTCAGAGGAGGATCAAGAACCTCAAGCAAGTTGTAGTCCCCACATCCTCCTTTGCTTCGCCTTCAACTCAACCCCTTATGAAAAGACTTCAATAGAAATGGTGGGACCATGAAAATAAAAAATTTCTATCGTAAGAGATGACAATATAACTAGAAATTTCCCAAAAAAGGTGCAAAGAGATGCCAATAGGTTTGTTTAAGTGGAATTCACTTTTAGAGATGATTTGTATTGTTAAGCCACTCCTAGGTGTTAAGTCGTCGGTTTAATTTTCTGTCTGATTTGAGTGTTATTCTTGAACATGAACATGATAAAAGTATTCCATGTGGATACCTGTAATGTGGATGCATACACATGGGAAATTGAATATTAACTCAACTAAAAATTTTATTATTATTAAGTAATGAGATATTCTATTTTTCAAAAAATACAGCCTATTGCAAGCAATGGTATTGAGATGAAAATTTAGTATAATTGGCCTACTCAAACACTTTAAATATGATCTGATTGAATATCTATTTGCACACCTACTTTTAATATGGTTTCCTCTTCTTGACCTCCTTTCATGTGTCTGAGAAATATTGTCAGATGCACTTGCTCTACTAATGATACTTCTATTTGAGGTGCTCATCTCTTCTGGAAAAATACTCAGCAAGTAATTCCACATGAGGTGGAGAAAGTCTGGAATTTACTTGCTTCTCTATCTTATTTTGCGGGGGTGAAATAAATTTCACCCTAGAGTATGGGGAGTGGTAAATGTCTCCTAGTTCTTTCGTTGCTTTAATTTATTTCCCTCCAAATTCACTAGATATTTTCAAATTTCTCCTGGAGGTAGAAAAAAAATAGCAGCTAATGTAGTAGATACTAGAATTGACAAACCTATAGTTGTACTAGGCAGAAGCTCTCTTATTGAGTTCTTCGGAAGGGTGGAAGCATCAATTCTAGAACCAATGAAGTCTTTTCCAGTAGATGAAGGAGATTGTTTAAGTGCTCTCTCTTCGGCTTGGGAAATCATAGAGTCAGTCCTCTCCGTGTTATGAAACGAACTCACAAAAAGGTAGAAAAGATAGATCAATGCCTTAGAATTTAGCCTCTCTGAGGGGGAAACCTTCTTTACATTACAAAAATGAACAATTCTTGGATGACACAAATGAAAACACTTCCTTTCTATATATAGTAGTTTAAGGGGTCATAATATAAGAAGAGCCAACATAACAATAATAATGTAAGGGAACAATAATAACAATAGTGGGCTTCTATGGGGCACAATAATAACAATATGTGGACTACATGGGCACAACAATATAATAAGGGTGTTGTACTAATAACAATAAGGGGTTACACTAGTAGTATAGGGACCTAACATGCCCCTCTCCTTAAAAAGTTGTTGTCCTCAATGCTTGAGTAGTTATTGATGCTCCTGTATAAAATTCTTGTCCTCTCATGTGCAATCTTCATAGGGCAAGTTCTTCCACTTGATGACATACTTTGAAATTAATCGATTTCGTAGCTATCGGGTTCTTGTTTCTATGACTGCTCTAGGCTCCAATATGATTTTTCCTTCCTCGTCAAGTTCTGGCAATATTGTTTGAACTGGGATCTTCTGCAACTTTTGAATGAGTGGCCACACTTCTTCGTATTTCTTGCATTCATACCTTCTTTCGTTTATCCAATTTGGTTGGATAATAGAAATGGTGCACATAATGCTTCCACATCCTCATCCTTTCTTGAGAGTGTATCTGCCACAACATTTTGCTTCCCTTTTTGTAGATGATTTCAAAGTCATAACCCAACATATTTGTGACCCATTTTTGTTTCTCTTCAGAGGATAATATTTGTTCTAAAAAGTATTTAATACTATCATGATCCGTTTTTACCTTGAAGTGTCTTCCCATTAGGTAAGGTCGCCATTTCTTAAGTGTGTGTAGTATTGCCAACATTTCCTTCTCATAAATAGCTTTCTTGAGGGACATTTGTTTGTATGTATGTAACCATAAAAATACCCAATCACCTAAATTAAAACTTGTTCCATTGTGATGTTGATCTGCCTGTTGTTTCATTCAATTCTGCACCAAAGTGGCATTATCCTTTAAAAGTTGGAGAACTTGTCATTGATGCTCAATGTGATCCTTCACTGCTTGAATCTTTTTCTTCTTGATATGTCCTTCTATATTTAGAGTTTGAGGAGTGGTAATTTCTCCCAATGCATTACAATATATGGTCCGATTCATTTCTTGACGCTCTATGTGATCTTTCACTTCTTGAACATTTTTCTGCTTGATATGTCCTTCTATCTTGATAGTCTGAGTGGTAATTTTGACCATTGCATTACAAGATATGGTCAGATTCATTTCTTCTTTCTTGATGTGGTCTTTCACTTCTTGAACCTTTTTCTTCTTGATATGTGATTCTACCTTAAGAGTTTTAGGAGTAGTTATTATGTCCAATGCTTTACAAGATGTGGTTGGATTCATTTCTTCTTTCTCTGAGCTTCGTTCCCAGTGTATATACCCTTCTTTTGACGTTTCTTGATCCTTTTCTTCCTCCTCTCCACAATCAATGTAAAATAATTTCTTCTTAGCACACTTATGACCTTTAAATGTATTTTTTATCACAATTGTAACAAGGCCCTTTTTCTCTTCTTTTTTTCCAATTGTTGTGGTGTAACCATTGTAGGTTGTGAAAGGCTAGGAGAAGCAACACATCCATCTTTATAGTTGTGAGGGGTAGACTTCCTTGTTGCCAATAATTTTTCTTTCCACTTTGTAACAAATCCCTTTTGCTTTTTTTTCTTCCAATTTTTGTGGTGTTGCTCTAAAGAAGGTGTTTCTCCTTGTATCCTCATAATGTGCTATAATTTCCTCCATGAAAATTGACCACGTAACAAGTGGTTTAAGAGAACAAAACCCTTTATACCATAAAAATTGATCTTGTTCTAAATATGAAGATGCAATACATATTTTTTTTAATAGTGGTACACCATGGAGATCAAAATATTTCTCCATCTGTAGTATCCAATTCACCGGATCCTTGCCATCAAACTTCCTCATCTCGTTTTTCTTGATTCTAGGAGCTCGAACTTGAAATGACTGTAACTCTGTACTTTTGAATCTTTAAGTTCTGTAATTTCATTATGTAATAGCCCTGTGAGTCCTATTTGTGGCTCTGCATGTCTGATCGCAATTGGATTCCTGAAGAAAGATCTATTCCCAATCTCCTGCGATGACCTAATTATATACTAGCTCAGTAGAGTGAACTTGTACAAAGTGCCACGTGTCACTATTTCGACCTTAGTACCTGAAACTAGTATACAAAAAATTACAAGCTAACCTCTTTTTGATAATTCTTATGAAATTTCAATCTGATTCTTAGAACCAAATTTATGACGATTTTCCCTAGGTCACGTGTTTAGGATGTAATTCGAGAGTCTTCAAAAACCCTAACTTCCTTAGATCATATATCCGAAAATATAGCGAGACAAGATCTGAAATTTGGACCTGGCATTCAAACCGATTTATTCTCAAATGGGTTTTCGTTTTAGCTTCTGAAACTTTGTAGAGGAAACGTTATAGCTAAAATTCCACAATGACCTGTTTTAGACGAAATTCTGGAGCTTTCCAAAATCCTAACTTCCTCAGATTATATCTTGACAAATATATCGATACATGATCGGAAATTCAAACCCAAGGTTCTAAATGATTTCATCTCAAATGGGCTTTTTCTTTAAGCTTCTGAAACATCATAGAAAAAAAGGTATAGTGAAAAATTCATGATGATTTGTTTGGAACAATGAAAGCCTAGAATCCAAAGCTCTGATGCAAAATGTTATGAAACCAACTCACAAAAAGGTAGAAAAGATAGATTAAAACCTTAGAATTTAGCCTCTTCGAGGAGGAAACCTCCTCTACATTACACAAATGAACAATTCTTGGATGATACAAATGAAAACACTTCCTTTCTATATATAGGAGTCTAAGGGTTCATAATATAATTAGAGCCAACATAACAATAATAATGTAAAGTCGCAATAATAACAATAGTGGGCTTCTATGGGGCACAATAACAACAATATGTGGACTACATGGGCACAACAATATAAAAGGGGGTTGTACTAATAATAATAAGGGGTTACACTAGTAGTATAGGGACCTAACACTCTGTGAATTGAAATTCCTTCACAAGGTACTCACCATCTACATTTGAAGGAGAAGCACAATAACTTTCATCTTCAACAGTCACATTCTCAAGTGCTTGGTTGTCCATGTCTAATGCCTCATATTCTTGCTTTACTTATGAGTTGCTTTGCGAGACCAAAGGAACAAAAGGTTCACTAACTTCTGAATCTTCACTGACAACTGATATAAACTTCTATTCATGGTTAGAAAGGATGATAGTTTCAAGAATCTCATCAATGTTTGCTGCTTCAGAAGCATGTTCATTGATATTATCTACTTCTTAAGAATGAACCATAGGCAAAGATTCCTCAAAAGCAATAGATATTTCTATTCTATATGAAGAAGATGAGAACATAGATTCCTCAAAACCCTTTTCTCTACGATATCTATCATTTTCATCATCTATGTCAGAGTAGGAGGATAAAGGCATGTCTAAACGAGGAAGGGTTTCTAGAGAAGATAATGGAATGAAGTCTCCGTGTTCATGTGCTCCAAATTTATTCTATTTTTCTTGCATTCCAGAGGATGATGGGTTCTTAGATGCACTATGAATATCAACTTCAAGCTTAGTATTCCCCTCTGGAACATGCTCTCCCTTCCTTGAACTAGCTATTTGGGTGGGCAGTTCATTATGAACTTAAGAGGCAACAAACTGATCAAATCCCTTCAGATTGGCCTCTATGCTACTCCCCTTCTCCAGTAAGCTCTCATCAGAGGAAAGACTATGGTCGTTGATGTCCCTTTCTACAATAGTTTCCAAGCCAAGATGATTACCCATTCCTTCAATACGAATGATATGGGTTTTCTCAAAGGATTTTTCCATGATTCTTTCCATCACATAATTTGTTAGCACCTTTAGCTTGGTCAAGGATGAATCATCCCAGAACATAACATTCTCTACAATAACATCAATTTTTTTCCTTGAATACTGTAAAAGAGAATGATTTATATCTTTGACAAAATCCTGTCTACAAAACACTTGCAAGGGCACATTGTCATCTTTCTAATCTCTCCTCTTATTATTCCTTGTAAATTGTTTCATACTCATGATACCACTGTAAAAGTTGGTGGCTCATTGCAAATCCATATATACCAGAGCCAAGTTCCAAACTTAACTGATCCGGATTTAAACAGGAACGCAACAAATTACAGACATAACCATATACACAAAGATGCAGCGGAAATAATACTTCATTTCATTAATGGAAAATACTGAAATATGCTTACAACCAGAAATGGAAATAAACCAGCTAGGGCGATGGTAGCTTATCTCTGAGAAGAGATGTGATGGCTACATGCCTCTGAACTGTGTTACAATGAGGCTCGAAGGCCTATTTATTGTTGAGAAACAATGTATAACCCTTAACATTCCAAAACCTAACCCTAGGAGATGAAACGCCAAACTATGGGCCCCGTTTGGGGTAAATTGGTACATCAACTTCCCGGGGTCGTAACTTTGGCATATGATCTCCGTTTGACGTGTACAATAGCTCATTAGAAATATCTATCCGAGCACTATCATTGTTGGAACAGGAAACATCGGTCCATTCTATGGACCCATGTTGCCCCCGGATTCCTCAAAAAACGTCGTTTAGGGCCTCAAAGCAGCTCCGAAAGTTCAGGACCCGAAAAACTGCTAAAAATAGTAAGTTGTGCTACAATTAAGGAAACTGAAAATGCTGAGAAAGAAAATGGTGGGGGTCCAGGTGGACTTGGCAGGTGGCCACCAATATCCACCTGGATCATTCCTCCCCCCTTAGGAAGCAATGGTCCCCATTGCGTTGAGCTCCTCCATGAGATGAGGAAACTTCTGCTGAACTTGTTCCCTGGTGAGCCACTTGCCCTGCTGAAAGAGTTGGCCTGCTTTGACAACTCGATACAGTTGGATATTCTGTTGGCAAGTGTTCTTGATCTATGTGTCCATGATCCGATCAGTTGCAGCTTGTTCCATGCAATCTGGATTTAATTCTGTGGGTTTGAGCTGTTCTGCAATGTCGGATGTGTCTAGCAATGGTGGAAAGTATGGCCGAAGGCGGTCCACATTGAACACTGGGTGCAGGCCAAGGAATGGGGGAATGCTGAGCTCAAA
The DNA here is from genome assembly GCA_031772625.1 of Pinus tabuliformis. Taxonomy (NCBI): domain Eukaryota; kingdom Viridiplantae; phylum Streptophyta; class Pinopsida; order Pinales; family Pinaceae; genus Pinus; species Pinus tabuliformis. Next base: position 971,843,957 of record CM062804.1, on the reverse strand, counting down.
TGCATTTTCTCCCATAGCCTTAGTAATGGTGTAAGGACCATATCGGAGTGGTCTCAATTTTCGATAGGCTCCAGTAAGGCATTCCTTTTGCAAATGCAACCAGACTTTGTCGCCCACCTGAAACTTGTGTGGCACCCGATGTTGATCATGTCGCTGCTTGTACTTGGCATTTGATTTCTCAAGAATGTCATGGACCTACTGGCAAATATGTTGGATGCGCTCAATGAAGCTGGTGTCCTTATCTGTTTCGGACTGGACATGAGCTGAATTCATGTGAGTAGCTGCAAGTGGCATGGCCACATCAATGGGGCATAGTGGCTGGAATCCCAAACCCACCTGGAAAGGGCTATGGCCAGTGGAGCTGTGAAGCACTCGGTTGTAGCTGTGCTGAACATAGGGGAGGCTCTCGTCCCATGTGCGTGGATTCTTTGAGTTATACATGCACAGAATGTGCACAATCATCCTATTGACAACCTCTGTCTGGCCATCAGTTTGAGGATGGAAGGCTGTGGACTTCGTGAGTTTGGTGTCCAGCATTGACCAGAGACTGGACCAAAATGTGCTGAGAAACCGACTGTCCCGTTCTAAGATGATAGACTGTGGGATCCCAAAGTGCACCCACACTTGTTCAAAGAAGAGTTTAGCAGTGGCTTCTGCTGTGATATTCTTCTTGCAGGCCACCATAATGGCCATCTTCGAGAACCTGTCGACGACCACAAAAACACAGTCATTTCCATGCTTAGTGGAAGGAAGGCCTGACATGTAATCCATGGAGATGGATTCCCAAGGTCGACTAGGGGTAGGCAACGGGGTATAGAGGCCTTGCTTCTTAATGGTCGGTTTGGCAATGGCACAGGCAGTACATGATCGGATGTACTTCCCAACATCCTGTCGAAGATTCGGCCAATAGAAATAATTTTGCAGTACTACCACTGTTTTCTCGACCCCGAAATGCCCAGCAGCCCGACTGTAGTGTGCTTCCCAAATCATCTTGGCACGCTCGCTTGAAGGAACACAAAGGTGACCGAGGTGGCATAATAGGGCATCCTGGAGGTGAAAATCTGCAACATGCCGACCCTCCAAGAGTGTCTGGTATGTGTGGCCGAATTCTGGGTCGCTTTTGTAGAGAAGTGGCCAATCAGAAGTCTCGTGCCCACAAGAGTTGAGCACGGTGGTTAGCGCCATGATCGGTGGTCGACTGAGGCAATCTGCAACATTATTGGTGTTGCCCTTTTTATACTTGATATTCAAGTGAAACTGTTGCAGGTATGTAGACCACTTTTGATGGCGATCATTCTGCAATTTCCCTTGGGTCTGTATGAACTGCAGGGGTCGGTGGTCTGTGTGGATGACCGTTTCCTTCCCCAAAATGTAATGCTTCCATTGTCGGCAGGCCTGTACAATGGAATACATCTCTTTATCATAAGTGGGGTACTTCCGGACTGTGTCTGAAAGTGTTTCACTGTGATATGCCACTGGATGTCCATGTTGAGTAAGAACTACCCCAATAGCATAGTCAGAGGCATCTGTCTCGACCTCAAATGGTTGTTGTAAATCTGGTAACGCGAGCACTGGTGCCGTGCAGAGGCGATCCTTCAACTCCCTGAATGCCTTCTGTTGAGATTCAGACCAGAAGAATTTTGCTTTCGCCCCTCCCTTGGTGACTTGACTCAAAGGCCACGAAATATGAGAAAACCCCAACACAAACCTGCGGTAGAAGTTGGCCAGACCTAGAAAGCTGCGGAGCTTTGTTAGAGTGGTTGGAGAGGGCCAATCCCGAATGACTTGGACTTTGGCCGGATCGACATGCACCCCCTGTTCATCAATGATGTATCCCAGATACTGAACCTGGGTCATGCCAAAAGTGCATTTCTCCAAATTGGCACATAGCTTGTGTTGCCGCAGTGTTTGGAGAACCTGTCGGATGTGGTGGAGGTGCTCTTCCCAACTCTGGCTGAAGATCAGAATGTCATCCAAGTATACTACTACAAAGGAGTTGGTGAATGGCCGCAAGATGTCATCCATTAGCCTCATAAAGGTTGCAGGAGCATTCGTCAATCCGAAAGGCATGACCAACCATTCGAAGAGGCCCTCCTTGGATTTGAAGGCAGTCTTCCACACATCGGAGGGTTCGATTGGTACCTGGTGATATCCTGACTTCAGATCGATCTTGTTGAAATATTTCGCCCCCTTTAGTTGGTCTAGGAGGTCATCAATCCGGGATTGGGTACCTATTACGGACAGTGATCTTGTTCAGCGCCCGATAGTCAATACAGAGTCTCCACGTTCCATCCTTCTTCTGTACCAACACGATCGGGCTCCCACAGGGCGATGAACTCGGACGGATGTGACCTTTCTGCAGGAGCTCCTGAATCTGCCTCTTGATTTCATTGTTCTCCAGAACAAAGCGCCGATAAATTGGTCCATTGGGTAGCGGCACACCTGGGGTCAGATCGATGGAGTGCTTGACTTGACAGTGCAGAGGAACCCCTGTCGGGGAGGTGAAGATGTCCTCGTACTCCTCCACAATCTTGTCCATCTGTAGTTGTCGTGCAGAGGGACCCTGTTTGGAGGCCGCGGCCACTGTCTTCTTCTTTCCTTGAGGGTGTATCATCAGGAAAACAAATTTCCTGGTTTTGGAAATGATCTTACTGCATTGTTTTGCAGTAATCAAAGAGATGGCGGCAGGTGGTGCTACCTCTGGTATCCTGAACAACTTATTTCCCAATGTAATAATAACAACACGGGGCCTTGATTCATACACAGCATGTCGCTTCCACAAGTATGGTTGTCCTAGTAATACATCACAAACTTCAAGGGGAGCAATGTCACACAATACCTCATCTGTGAAGGGCTTGATGTTGTATGGAAGGCGACACTGCTGGCTCATGCGAAGATCTCGTCCTTGGTGAAGCCACCCAATGGTGTATGGTTGTGGATGTGCTGTGGTCGATAAGCCCAACTGCTTCACGACCTCTGCCGAAATGAGGTTCTTTTGACTCCCGCTATCAACAATGAACTGTATCGGGGAGCCCTTTACCCACATCTAGGAGTGGAAGAGACGCTCCTCCTCCTCTGGATCTTTGGGTTCATTTTTTTGGATCTTTGTGGTAGCAACAGTGGCGCTGGGATCCACATCAATGATCTGCTTCCATTTTTCATACCCCTTATCGGGTTCTGACTCAGAGTCGGAACATGCATCTGATTCTGAAACCTTTAGCTCAGCCACCAGTGACTGCTTGGCCCGACACTCACTTGTGTTGTGAGTGGAGCTCTTATGGAACTCGCACCATTTTCGAGTGTCCTTTCTCGGCTTCGCGGCGTTGTTCTTTGCTTGCAGCTTCGGCTGGTTGTCTTGGGCTATCCCGCCTTGGCTTTGTCCTTTTTTCTGTGGTTTAGGGGCACCTTTCCCCTGCTTTGGATTCGCAGATCCAAAGTCTCGCTTCTTTTGTTTCAACTTCTGCTCGACCTTGACGGCATATCGGTATGCTGCGCCGAGCGAGGGGATGTTTAGGAATTGTATTTCTTCCTGGATGTACTTGTGCAGGCAGCCACGGTATTTGAGTATCAAATGTTGCTCCGAATCCTTGATACCCAACTTTGTGCGAAGGGTATGGAAAAGATTGGTGAACTCCGGCACGTCTTGGTCCCTTCCCTGCCGCAACGTGGTCCACTTTATGTATTCATCCTCATAGCTCCCGACAGGGTAGTACTGCTCCTTGATGGCATCCCGGAACGAATCCCAGGTGTGTGCGGCTGAAAATATTGAGCCAGTACTTTCATCCTTCTGCTCGCAGTAGGTTTCCCACCAGTCCTTGACGTGGGGGGCTGCTTTGAGAAGAGCAAAAACAATCTTTTCCCGACTCGAAAATTCATGAACAGAAAAATAACCCTCTAGCAGATTTAACCATTTATCTACGGCATCTGCGTCTATCTGACCCTCGAATATGGGGATTTCAAAATTAACTTGTACCTTAAAGGGTGTGGCGTTTCTAGAGTAGCTGCTGGAAGCCGATGCATTGCTTCTGGGTAGCCGCTGAAGGATCTGGGCAAAGCTGTCCATCATCGCGTTCCGTTGTCGCTCGAGGGCTTCTTCGAGCAAGATTTTGATGGGATTTCCTGCCCCCTCGTCTTTCTTCTCGTCCGCCATGGGAGGCCGTCGGGATTTGCGATGCTGGTCTTGCAAAGGTTCAACCAGTTCAAGCCCTAACTCCTTATATCCCGACCTTGTTGGGGACATGCAAAGAAAAACAAAGAAAAAGCAGACCGCTCTGATACCACTGATCCGGATTTAAACAGGAATGCAACAAATTACAGAGATAACCATATACACAAAGATGCAGCGGAAATAATACTTCATTTCATTAATGGAAAATACTGAAATATGCTTACAACCAGAAATGGAAATAAACCAGCTAGGGCGATGGTAGCTTATCTCTGAGAAGAGATGTGATGGCTACATGCCTCTGAACTGTGTTACAATGAGGCTCGAAGGCCTATTTATTGTTGAGAAACAATGGAAAACCCTTAACATTCCAAAACCTAACCCTAGGAGATGAAATGCCAAACTGTGGGCCCCGTTTGGGGTAAATTGGTACATCAACTTCCCGGGGTCGTAACTTTGGCATATGATCTCCGTTTAATGCGTACAATAGCTCATTAGAAAGATCTATTCGAGCACTATCATTGTTGGAACGGGCAACATCGGTCCATTCCATGGACCCATGTTGCCCCCGGATTCCTCAAAAAACGTCGTTTAGGGCCTCAAAGCGGCTCAGGAAGTTCAGGACCCGAAAAACTGCTAAAAATAGTAAGTTTTGCTACAATTAAGGAAACTGAAAATGCTGAGAAAGACAATGGTGGGGGTCCAGGTGGACTTGGCAGGTGGCCACCAATATCCACCTGGATCATTAACTAATTGCATAGTCTCCCACCCTCTGCCCTTTATCTCAATAGTGTATTTCTCTATCCACCATTACATGATCATTTGAGAAGCCTTGAGCAAGAGATAAGATACAAAAATACTCTCTTTCACCATATGATTAATCATAGAGCACCGATAAGAGCTTTTTGTCATAGGGAATATTAATGCATAATGAAAATCAACCATGTGACCTCATGGTTTCACCGTTTTGTCCAGTTTGTTGTTGTCTCATGATTCATTGTGCCATCAAGGCCTTGGGAACTTGACTATCTAGTGAGTACATCATTATTGATATTTCATTCTTGGTACTACTGTCATCCCTCAACAATACATCCCATGTCATGCATTTTTTGTCATTTCTTGTATATTCTTGCATATTTTGAAATTTTCATTCACAATAATTATGACACGTGAATAATGGCTTAATTTCATCTTCTCCATCTTATCAAACCCTTCTGTTCTATGGAGACACTTCTCCCCATATGGGTGAAAGTCCCAATCCACATTTGCACTTGTTTGGAAGAATGTGACAGACATTTGACCCATCCCACTCCTTTTGTTCGAGTACCCTTTCGATGTTTTAATCAAACATGGCTTGGATTGGATTAAAGAATAATATTAATAAACAAAGGAGGGTTTTATTGTAGAAGAATCATATGAATTGGAGTCGCTTAAAGAAAGAGTTGATGAAAACTTTTCCTTTTTGGTGCCACCAGCCATAAAGAGAGAACTTAGAAATTTTGTGAGATTTTCGCGTAGAGAGATTGATTGCTTGGGCTTCTTGGCATCCTTACTAGTTTTTTCCTTTCACTTAATCTTAGCATGATTATTTGTAGGGTTGAAAGGTTTCTTTGTAAAATGAAAAGTATCAACCCTAACTAATGATTTTCCATGTGAATATTGGAAGAATTATCCACCAACATCCCATTTGCATGCTCTGTCTCTACTACCATCCACGTGATGATAATTTTCCTTTGTTTTAGTAGTAGGAATGGAAGAAATATTTCAATAGAGGGAATCCTATGCCAAGGTAAGGTGAACATGTGGAGTCAAGTTTAAGCCTTAACCTTTGACATCAAAATAAAGAAATGTGGTATTTTCCCATCTATAGGCAAATATCAGGTTACCATTTTGGGAGACTAAGTTGCTCCAAAGGAAATATAACGAAACCCTATTCTAGGTGCCTATTCAATGCACAATGATGAAATTCCTTTTCTAATCCAAGAATGAGGGAGAAGCCATGAAATTTCAAATTCATCAATGATATTCAACTTGTGGTAGTTGTTTTCCTAATTGAAGTAATCCAACAAATATTAATTTTGCAAAGCATGTGTTCAAACTTTAGTCTCTCATTATTTCCATACGGTAATGTTTTGTTTCCAAAGCGAATATACATGTATTTCAAATGAACAAGATGCTTACAGCTAAGAATTGATATGAAGAGAGACAAAATAGTACTTACAAGCTCCATCCACATTCATTGTTCTCGTGAAGTAGTGGTTGCCTAACTTGTTAATCCCAACCAGTGTAATGAGGCATAAACAACCCATGATCCAAAATACAAATTTCACCATGGCTTCTTTCTACTCTATACATCATACTACTTGTCAAGGGTACTCTAGAGCTTTACCTCCCAAGGAAGACATATTCAGTACATGTCTGCAGCCGAAAGAATTGTAAAAATCAATACCCTAAATTTTTTGTTTAAGAAACAAAGGATTCCCACATGGGTAGTAGGGCTATGAAGTTTCTCTCCTACCCACTTCCCCCAATCCATAGAGGGTGTTGAACATACCTGGGTAGTAGAAGCACTTGAGGTGTGGTAACATTGCAAAGTGATAAGGGGTGACTAAAATCAGAGCTTCCTCTTGCCCCACACCTCTCGAATGTTGCATCGAAGTGCTCAAGGGTGGATCAATGTGGAACATTTTCATTGTAGATTTCTCTTACCACAACGCCTCTCAGCCTTTGCGTCACAGTGCTCATGGGTGGCTCGATGTGGAGCTTTTGCATTGCAAAAAATGCAAATCTTCCTATTGGCATGGCGCCTCAGGACCCTAGACCACATAGATGATAGAGAGGAGGAACCCAAAACTTCTGAGGGCCCTGTACCATACAGAATAAAAGACTCAACCTTGCAAGGGTGCACCAAAGGGAAGCAAATTCAGGATATGATAAAATTTTAGGAAGAAACGGCTTTGAAAAGTGCCCAACACAAGTGTCATTGAAAAAATGGCTTAACATAATAAAATTTTAAGAAAAACAGACTTAAGAAAAAACTGATAATTTTAATACATAATTATTATTTTGTCCTAAATTAATATTTTAAATATCTTAGGTTCATTGGTTAGCATCAAGGGCTTTTAAAAGCACTAAACATAGGTGGATTTGAAAAATGGGCTTAACATAAAATAAAATTTTAAGAAAAAAAGGGCTTAAGACAAAAATGATAATTTTAATACGAAATTATTATTTTGTCTTAAATTAATGTTTTAAATATCTCAGGTTCATTGGTTAGGATCACCACCACTGTTGAAATCAAAGGTTTTAGATAGGGTTTGGATTTTCTTGCACGTGATGAAGATAGACCTATTTATGCATACAAAGCAGTCGATATGTGGTCTTCTCTAATGAATTTCGAGGTATTTTGTTATGCTTCACCATGACTACAATGACAACGAGAATAAGATAAGTGTTGGAATGATGTTGAACCTCTTTAGGTAGTTGCATCTAGAAGCCCCGGTTTGTGGTCATCCCTAATTGATCAAGGAGTTAATGTCATGAATTGCAGTTAGGTGGGTGTTAGGGTTTGTCTTGTATCCACAAGTTAAGAAATTTTTCTATGACGGTTTTATTTTTTACTCCCTTGAAAAGCTCGATAGTGTCTAGTATATATAGTTATGGAGGAGGAATTGATAGATTACATGGAAGATCTGACAGAGAATATCTCCATCTGGACAAAATATCCACCTTAGTAGCTTGGAATGGAGGAAGAAGCGACACCAAACTCAAAAAATTTTACATGACTGGAAAATATCATGGAAGGGATTCCATTTTCGCCAAATTTTTTTGGAACCAATGAGTTTGCCTCCTCCCTGCAACATAAGGAGGTGCTATTTGAGATCTTGACAACAATATCAATAGATTCAACCAAACAACTATCTCTTTTAGCAGGTTTCTCGATTGAGGACCTAAATTTCGTCGAGGCCTTCTTAAACCCTAGAATCCCATTACAAACTTTCGAACTTGTCAGCATCGACTCTAATGTTTAGATCCTTTAGGAAAACATAGTGGTCTTTTGCCAAGAACTACAGATTTCGAGGGCATTTTCGGGGACTCTCGTGGGGAACGTGCATGGTCATGTGGAATACTTGTCGACAATTCAGCAATGAAAGGCTCAAATCTCTCCCAATTCCATTATTGGCTTATTAGGGTTGCCCTCTTATTTCGATCATGGCATAGGGAATGAAGGCATATCACCAAACCTGGGTCTTCCACTACAAGAAAAAATGACATTGGTGAGGGGCGAAAAATGTCACCATAAGCTCATTGGTGACGGACAAAAGATCCTTCGTCACCAAAAATTAAATGTCACCAAAAGTGGTGTCGCCAAAAGTATAGGTGTTGTAGTGACATTCAAAGTCCATCACCAGTAATGATTTATAATGACGGATAGTGACCATCACCATTTCATATGAGCAACGGTGATGGACCATAGCCTGCATCACCAAAAACTAAATGTCACCAAAGGTGACGTTGCCAAAAGTATAGGTGTTGTAGTGACATTCAAAGTCCGTCACCAATAATGATTTATAATGATAGATAGCGACTGTCACCATTTCATATGAGAAATGGTGATGGACCATAGCCTTCGTCACAAAAAAATGAATGTCACCAAAGGTGGCATCACCAAAAGTATAGGTGTTATGGTGACATTAAAGGTTCGTCACGAGTATTGATTATAATGACGGATAGTGACCATCACCATTTCATATGAACAACAACGATTTATTGTGATGGATCTTTCATGGTCATCACTATTGGTGCATATATATGGTGACGTTTGTTGAACCTCACCAAAAGCCACATTTCCATAAGTATAGGTGTTGTGGTGACATTCAAGGTCCGTCACGAATAATGACTATAATGACGGACATTTACCGTCACCATTTCATATCAACAACAATGATTTATGGTTACAGACCTTTGACGTTTGTCACTATTGATGCATATATATGGTGATTTTCATTGACTGTCACCATTTCATACTTTGGTGACGGTTGAAAAATGTCACCAAAGCTCATTGGTGATGCTCAAAATCTCATTCCATATGGACCATGTCAGGGCACAATGTAATGTGGCGGGAAAAATAATTATGTATAAGAGAATCAATATGTTGTCAGGCGGAAAGAGTCGATTGTGCAGAGACAACCAACCTCCCTAGGAGCCTAAGACTCTCTAGTGACAAACAAGACAAACAAGAGAAATCCTTCTCTAAACATGCATTTACTATATGGGAAATCAAGTGTTTAGATCCTACCTGTAGTCCAACGCTGTTGTAGCAGTCCAGCTCCGTTGATCCGGATGAGCTCCTCCTTCACTTTGAAACCTGCATACACTAACAATCAAACGATTAAATAGCACTTGATAATCTCATAGAATAAAACATATTTAACACATAGACCAAGGAGTACATGAAACAACTCATAAATAACAAGTTATTGAGAAGAATGGACTCATTTGCATTAATAGGTAACAAAAGGAACAAATACAACCTGAGCCTTGGTGTTGTGCAAGTCCCTCCTAGGGTCCATCAAGAGTTCTCCTTTACTTTGACAAAGCTCACCCACTTCCAAATAGAACAAGCAAAGATGGCAATCTCTCCTCACAAGCTTCTAAATGGGAGTCCTAATTCCTGCAGCATTTACCCTTAGAAATGTATAGCTTCCAACCTTTTCTCCTTCTGGCCCAATGCCTATATTTATAGTGCTCAAGAGGAAGTTAATCAGGTCCACCATCAATGGGATAATCCCCTCTTTGGATGGGATAGCTCCCTTATTGATGGGATAAGTTCCTCTTTGGTAGGAGTGCATGAACCATCTGGAGGCACTCAATACACGTCGAACAACCTTCTAGAATGCTCTAGAAATGACCACAAGTAACTTTTTAAAGATGAAACTTGCGCATTTTAACCTTTACAGGGGGACGCACCTGCACCTTTACATACAGAGCGTCCAAAGATGCAGCTTTTGTGAACATTGGGTGCGTCCCCGCAGGTAAGGTTGAGAGAACCTGCGTCCCCAGAGATAAATACATTTATAAAGACTTTCCCTCTTTTTGGAGTTTGACATGGAGAGCAGAGGCATAAGACTTGCCTAAGAGGATAGCATGACTGTTGATTGAGCCATACTAACTGTAAATAGTCATGGTGACATTTTTTAGTGTAACAGATTTCCCCCTAAAGTGCGAAGCCTGTAATAGATTAGGGTTTTGTATTATCTAGGAAGGGTGAAGCGCTTTATCATTTCAAGGATTATCTCGTGGAGATCCTGGTCAGAACCTGCAATTTTCAACACAAAATACATGTATAAGATTATATCATCACTGATGTAGGCATTCCCATACTCAGATTAAAACTTTGACTAACATACTAACTACTCTGATACAGGAATGATCTTGCAGTACATCATAATCATAGACTTTTGTAGACACAGTATGGGCGTAGCCATCTGTTTATGATTAGTCTACTTAGATAATGAATACAAAACTCCTCGCAGCCTGGATGGTGGAAACTAGATCCAGGGTCTTCATTTCTACTTCCCGAAATGGTACGATTCTAGCCATGCGAATAAATGAGTTGATGTCGAACATGGTAGAAACCACTTGATTACCAGTCGATGATGTAAACTGTTAACAAGCGTGAGAGAGACCACTAGTAATGTCAATGGTTCTCAAAGTACCCAGTACAATCCATGAGATGTGAATGAATGAGTTGATGTCGAACATTTCACGGAATCCTTCGATCAAAAGTCAATGATGTAAACTGACGTCAAAGGCGAGAAACCTGCTATTGATGCATGCAGACTTCAAGGTACTGACAATTTCTAAGTCATCTCTCTAGATAATGTGCTGATGTCGATAGAAAGCGACCCATTGCAGGCAAGCCCGCAACACGAAATCATTGTTCAAGTTGAAGAAATGTTGCTGTAAGGACTGACTCAGGGATGGTCAAATGGATGACAAGTATTTTGCAGATGAAAGTTTTGCTTGCAGACCTCTTGAACACATAATGACACAACAGATGGCTTGGTGATAAACGACTCAAAGTTAATACCTGGAACCCGGCTGAAGACTTTCAAAGTGGTTTGATCAACTGTGAGGTAAAGGATTTCCCAACCCAGGTGAATGAAAAGTGTCGTGTTCAAGAGTGGTAATAAAGTTCTTTCTGAGACAAAAGGTAACAAATAGGCTCATTCTTCTCTCTTTTCCCCCACCATTTCTGGCAAGTACCTCTTTATTTTTAACAAGCTTGAGGAGGATAACATATGCTTGATTATAAGCTCATCCTTCGGATGAGTCCAACCTAGTTTTGATTCGAACCCTAGGAAGGAGTGGTTCGTTCCTGTTTGTAATTGAACAGGTCCTTTACTTTGAAATGTTTAACGAGCCCAGTATAGGAGAAACTCGGTGTTTTTCAATTTTAGAGAGTCTGAAAAACTTAAGAAGACTCCAAGTTGAACTTTTTCGTAGATTTGTGTCCCTCAAGCCCGAAAAAGTATAAAATAATACCTGGGGGAACCGCTTGATCTTGCGACCAAGGAGTACTTTCATAATTAGTGCCACTGACCTGAAAAGTAAAAAGCGATCAAGGACACGTCGTTTTATTTCCGTATCGAGTTTGAAACGACAAAAACCCGGCAATCTTTTCCTGATTTTACGGTCAGAAAAGGGCTATAAGGGGACCGTCTTTTAATTCCGTTTTAACGAGTGTAAAAGAAACACTCGGCAATCTTTTCATTTTTTAGGAGTCAGAAAAGGGCTTAAAAGATGACTCTGATATTTTGGTTCGTGAAAAATGACAATTTTCCCTCTAAATCCCTTTGTCCTGCACAAAAACGACACATTACTCATACCTGTTTAAGATAGGCAAAAATACATCGAAAAACATCCTTCCATGGTGAAAAATGAACAAATTCATCCAAAAAACCTATAAAAAGACTTTTTACCATGTCATTTTTACCATTTTACTGTTGAGGTTGAAAAAAGGGCTTTTGGCAAGAAACTTCCCGTGGTCGCTGCGGAAAATCCGACCGTCAGAATCGAACGCCGTCTCTTCCAGGTATTTTACAACATCCTACTCTTCAATTTCATCCGATTAAAATTGTGTTTTAGGTTTTAGTTTTGATTTTTGTGGGGTTTTGGGTTTCAAAATGCGCTCTGCGGTGGACGCAGGTGCCCTTCGGGTGACCTGCGTCCCCCGACTTTTTCCTACACAGGAAAAAGGTCGGGGGACGCAGCCCACCTTCAGGCCAGCTGCGTCCCGACGCCCTGTGTTCTAAACGCGGGGTGCGTCCTCCGTGAAAGGCGGAATTTGAAACCCCAATCTCCACAAATAACCATTCAAATTTCCCCAAATCAATTCTAATCATTGTTTCTTGGTGTGTAGGGCACTCACCATGTTGGATTGGAGAGAAAGAGAGCACGAAGACGTTGATTTAGCTGCAATTGAACATCAACCTTCCATTGATGCCCTAAAAGCATGCGGGCTATATAAATACTGGGCCATACCTGGCATGAGGGCTCAGGTGAGATTCTTGGAATGGCTGGTTGAGAGATGGAACTTTCAAGAGCAATGCTTTTACATAGGAGGGCACCAGCTCGAGATAGAGCCCTCTGATGTATACTTTCTCACTGGCTTGCCAAATAGAGGCGAGCAACTCAATCTAGCCGGGACCAGGCCGGGTGGCCAATCCCTTGCTAGTCTCCGGGCAGATTGGTGCACACCCAATGCACACCATGCGAAAGGTGTGGAAATCAAACACATCTCTCTGCGTGAACTCAAAGTTATAGCTTTCACGGTTACCAGAATTTGTGGTGCAGCCGCTTTACATATTGCCTCTGGGTCCCAAATGCGAATGGCGATTGACTGTTACCAAGGCACCATTTTCAACTGGTGTGATGCTGTGTCGGCTAACATGAAGAGCCAACTGACTAGGGCAAAGAACGGACAACTGAAGACCTTTGGATATGGGCCTCTAGTCGTGAGCTTTGCCTTAGAGAGAGTTCCGATGCTGATCCCTCAGCAACTCACTGTTGATATCGTGGGTCCTCGGGAGCCAAAGCTGGTACGATGGGTTGCGGTGATGGCCCGGCATCCTGACGAGGGCGCGTCGATTGTTCGATTCTCTGATAGTTATTTTCACTGGTTAGAGGACCAGGTTTTTTCGATCCAGGACTTTCTGTATGCCGGAGTAGATTTTCGAGGTGATCCGGACATGGTTCTTCCACAGGGAGAACAATGGGATGACAGAGGTACTTTATTTTTCACAAGTTTTCAAATTATGTATTTTTTTGTTTTTTATATATATCGTCTCAAAACTGACAGTAAAAATTTTCAAAATGCAGATGTTGGTCCACAGCGCCCAGCCAACCTCCGGCCTTTTGAGAGGAGACATCCAATTGCACCGGTACCGGCCCCACAGGACGCGGCTGCAGAGTCACTAGCTGAGTTGGAGCAGGATCTAGAGCGTCTGACGGCGGATATGCCTGAGACTACCATAGATGATATTCCTATCAGACTTCAGCGCTATGTAGTCGCAGTCCCTGGACCGTTTAGGAGATTTTTGTGTAAGGTAGCCCATGCAGTGGTGTCGTATAGGGAGCACCACCAGTGATTGGCTAGTCACTTTGTAGACACATGTGACATTTTTGACTTTTTGTACCTTATCATTTTTGCCGATCATAAGGTGTTTTTCAACCTATGATCGAAGACGATGTATATTTTTTGACACACTCCTATCTATATATATATCACTATTACTGGCTTATCTTGTTTAACATATGTGATGAAATGTTTTTAAATTTACTTGCATGATTATCGTAAATGTATGTCCAACATTCGAGAAGCAATTGCATCTGCTAATGTATTTAAAGACCTTGGAATATGCTGATATTCAATGTAATCAAATTCACGTTCCAAGAGACGCACTCTCAAAAACAACCTTAATAACACATGATTTCTAATGGCATAAACTCTATTAAGCTGTAATACAACAAGTTCAGAATCTAACCTCACTATCAAACGTCGAATTCCAAATGAAATAGATTCGTATAATAATTCAACCACTGCACTGTATTCTGCAATGTTGTTCGTTGTTTGACCGAGGCTTACCCCATGCATAGAAACTAACTCGTCAGAGGGTGAATAGATAACCCAAGTTGCAGAAGAGATATTCCGTGTACTACGACAAGCACCATCAGCAAATCCAATGTATGTTTGGAGAGGCGTCGACATCTGCAATATCAAGAGTAAAACCAAGATAAGCCAGAATAACGACGAAAAACACACTCTCTAAGCTAAGCACACTGACTAACTAACAAACATACTAGCTAGAAAGAAAACCTAACCTAACTAAAAATTCTCCATACCCACCATTTAAGCATAATAGCTCTTTAGGTAAAGTCCATTTCTGGGTTTACCCAAAGAGTCCCCATCAAAATCTACCAGCTCATAAGCCCCTTTTTCTAGCTTTTGCTTTACAATGTAGGGTCCATGCCACATAGGAACGAATTTTCCAGCACCTAGCTTATCGTTAGCTTGATCATATAATAGCACTAGGTCTCCTTCCGAAAAACTTCGAGGGGTCATATTTCTATCATACTGAGCATTCATTCGCTTCGCGTGAGTCTCGATTGCCAATGCAGCGTCACGTCGAGTCTCATCTAATTTAGCTAAGTACAATAAACGTTTCTCCTCTTCAGAAGTAGCTGGAAGTAATTCGACAGCCATTTGAAGTGATGGGATTTCGCATTCAATGGGTAACACAGCTTCCAAGCCATAAACTAGCTGGAAAGGAGTGAACCCTGTTGAAGTTTTCACTGAGGTTCGGTATGCCCATAGCACCGAAAATAACATGTTGTGCCAATTCGACCGATGAATACCAATGGTTCGTCGGATCATGATAACTAGAACTGTGTTGATAGATTCAACCAAACCGTTGGCTTGCAGATAATAAGGAGTAGAGCTATCGTGGCGCAAACCAAGCTGGCTTGTAAGCTCAGTCATCATGATGTTTTGAAAATGGCTCCCATGGTCATTAATGATTGCTTGTGGGACACCAAACCTAGTTATGATATGATTGAATATGAAAACTGCAGCTGTTTTGCCGCTTGCGTCGAATGTAGGCATCGCCTTGGCCCATTTAGTAAAATAATCAACCGCAAGGATGATATACGCATGCCCCCCGGCCGAGTGAGGGTTACAAGTAATAAAGTCGATACCCCATTTGGTGAATGGACCAACGGCAATTATAGGGTGGAGAGGAGCAGGTGGTGCGCGCATCTTGCGATCAAACACTTGACAGTTGTGGCACTTCCGGACGGCAATGATACAATCTTTAAACATAGATGGCCAGAAATAGCCAGCGCGCAACACCTTCTGAGCTGTGGCATACCCAGACATATGACCGCCACATGCTCCAGAGTGACAGTCATTCAAAACCCTCTCAGCCTCTTCGTGTGTTAAACAACGTCGAAAAACTAAGCCTGCCCCCCGGCGATAAAGTGTGTCTCCAATAATTTTGTATTGCTGGGATTGAAACCGAATTTTTCGACGTTCCGCTTTGGAAGCTTCAGGCCGAAAGGTTTGGGTTTGGAGATAGATGATTATATCCCCGTACCACGGATCTAAAGTACTGATAAGAAACAAAGATTCGTCCGCAATGGACTCCTCTGCCACAGTCTCTGTGTCAGCACGCGGGAAATCACACATCAATTCCGCAAAAACTAAGGATTTCTTAGACTTGGACTTCTCGAACTCCAAGTCGAACTCTTGCAGGATAACGATCCATTTAGAGTACTTGCCCCCTAGCAGTTGTTTTGTCAAAATGTAAATCATAGGGTTGCAATCTGAAATAACTATAGTTTTACGGAGAAGAATGTAGTGACGAAAACGCTGGACAGCTTGAACGGCTGCCAGGGCCAATTTCTCCACATGCGAATCTTTTAGCTCAGTGGGATTTAAGGTCCTACTAAGATAATATATCACATGTTCCGCACCGAATTCATCTTCTTGAACTAACACCATTCCAATGGTGGAATGCGAAGCTGCGAGGTATAAGAAGTAGTCCTGGTTGTAGTTGGGAGGATGCAACAACGGTGCATGGGTCAACGCGTGTTTAAGTGCATCAAAAGATTGTTGGGCAATCTCGTCCCAAAAGAATTGAGCGTTCTGTTTCAACAACCGTGTAAAACCTTTAGTGACCTCGGCGTAGTTTGGGATGAATCGGCGTAAAAAGTTCGCTTCCCTTGCAAACTTTGGAGTTGGCGCAAACTCGAAGGAGGAGGCAATTTGATGATAGCTTCGACCTTCGAGGGATCGACGCGAATGCCGGCTTTTGAAACAACAAATCCCAGCAATCGACCTGTTTCTATACAGAAAACACATTTGTGGGGATTCAACCGAATTCGATAATGTCTACACCTCATAAAGATTGCTCGTAAGTGGACAAGGTGATCAGCTCGATGTAATGAATGAGCAGGCAAATCATCGAAATACGGTTGCACAATGTGCTTGATGTCATGAAATGCGTAAGACATCGCCCGTTGAAAAGTGGCCCCAACATTCTTAAGCCCAAAAGGTAATTTGCAATAAGCAAATGTCCCCCATGGACAAATGAATGCCGTTTTTGGTTGGTCGGCAGGTACAATATTGATTTGATTATAGCCCGAAAAACCATCCATGAAGGAAAACATTTCACTTCTGGCACAATCATCAATAATTTGATCGATATAAGGCATAGGATAGTTGTCTTTTGGACAAGCTCGATTTATATCCCTATAGTCGATACAGATTCTTATTGTTCCTTGTTTCTTGTTGACTGGAACAATATTCGATACCCAATCCGTTAACAGGATCGGATAAATGAAACCTGCTTTCAACAGCTTTTCGACTTCTGCTTTAATGGCAGCCGCTTTTCGAGGGTGAATCTGACGCAACCGTTGCCGAACGGGTTTAGCATCCGGGTAGGTCTTTATTTCATGAACAACAATGGCAGGATCGATTCCCGGCATTTCCTCGTAAGACCAGGCAAACACATCGCGGAATTCTTGGAATAGGGCCTTGTAAGTTTGGATTTCATCTTCTGTACATGCGGCACCTATATGAATGTTCTCCTCAATTCCGGGCTTCACTGAAATATCAATGGGAATAGTACGAGAAATATTCCCTAAATTCAACTCTGAATCAGAATGTTTCGTTGGATCCTGAGCGTCTTTGACATATTCAGTGGTAAAGATAGATGAAAAATCATTTTCAAATGCATCATCCTTAGGTAAAAACGAAGATCTGTGATGGAGATCTTCCCATGGTAGATCGTCTACACTTAGGATTTCGCGAAGTTGTTCGTCAGATGACACGACTTCGGGAAACGCTATCCGTTCTAAGGTTGAGGTGAAAAGTGATTCTTCACTGACCACATTCATTTGGTCGATTTGGGTTGAACGCGAGTCGGTAAAAGACATGACAGCTTCATAAGCAATTTCATATGGACTCAAAGGCATAGCATCACCGAATGAGTCTATCTCAGAGTCAGATGGGACAATCCAAGGATCATCATAAATAATGTTTTCTGATGTAATCATATGAATTGTTGCAAATGAAGGTTCTACGCTGAGTGGAGGGAGAGGAAAAGTTCCCAGTAAACTGGAATCTTTAACTAAACCTACGCCAACGTCCCTATAAGGGATTGTCGTCTTACCAACATGCTGGATACTCTCTGAAGAGGCTGGGTCGGATGAAAAGTATGTTAGCTGATCAATAGTCACGATCTTACCGTTATGTGGAAACTTAATTACTCTGAAGACCGATGAAACGACCGCCGTCATAGCATATGACCAACTTCGACCCAAAATAAGGTTGTAGTCTAGAGGGGCATCAACCACTTCCACATCTAGACTAACGGTTTTACCTTCTACCCCTATAGGCAATTCCTGTAGAATACCAAACGGACGGAACCCACGGCCATCAAAGGCCTTAAGGATGGTGGGGAATTGGTTCAACGAAGGAGAACCAAGAGATCCCCAGTTGAGTCGCCAATTTGTCAGGCGGAAATAGTCGATTGTGCGGACACAACCAACCTCCCTAGGAGCCTAAGACTCTCTAGTGACAAACAAGACAAACAAGAGCAATCCTTCTCTAAACATGCATTTACTATATGGGAAATCAAGTGTTTGGATCCTACCTGTAGTCCAACGCTGTTGTAGCAGTCCAGCTCCGTTGATCCGGATGAGCTCCTCCTTCACTTTGAAACCTGCATACACTAACAATCAAACGATTAAATAGCACTTGATAATCTCATAGAATAAAACATATTTAACACATAGACCAAGGAGTACATGAAACAACTCATAAATAACAAGTTATTGAGAAGAATGGACTCATTTGCATTAATAGGTAACAAAAGGAACAAATACAACCTGAGCCTTGGTGTTGTGCAAGTCCCTCCCAGGGTCCATCAAGAGTTCTCCTTTACTTTGACAAAGCTCACCCACTTCCAAATAGAACAAGCAAAGATGGCAATCTCTCCTCACAAGCTTCTAAATGGGAGTCCTAATTCCTGCAGCATTTACCCTTAGAAATGTATAGCTTCCAACCTTTTCTCCTTCTGGCCCAATGCCTGTATTTATAGTGCTCAAGAGGAAGTTAATCAAGTCCACCATCAATGGGATAATCCTCTCTTTGGATGGGATAGCTCCCTTATTGATGGGATAAGTTCCTCTTTGTAGGAGTGCATGAACCATCTGGAGGCGCTCAATACACGTCGAACAACCTTCTAGAATGCTCTAGAAATGACCACAAGTAACTTTTTAAAGATGAAACTTGCGCATTTTAACCTTTACAGGGGGACGCACCTGCCCCTTTACATACAGAGCGTCCAAAGACGCAGCTTTTGTGAACATTGGGTGCGTCCCCGCAGGTAAGGTTGAGAGAACCTGCGCCCCCAGAGATAAATACATTTATAAAGACTTTCTCTCTTTTTGGAGTTTGACATGGAGAGCAGAGGCATAAGACTTGCCTAAGAGGATAGCATGATTGTTGATTGAGCCATACTAACTGTAAATAGTCATGGTGACATTTTTTAGTGTAACATATGTTCAGTTGAATACTCAATTAGAAGTGAAAGTCAGAAGACATTTATAATCTTTAAATGACCTATAACTAGAAAATGCACCAAATATTGCAAAGGAAATGTCATAAGTTGATAACATATGGAAGAAGAACATTGATGAAGACAAATGCAATATGTTATAGGTTGAGTGAAAGAAAAATATCAATGTTGTTGTTGTTTAGTGTTTGGATATCTGAATGATATCTAAACTTCTGTGCAAATGTAACACGGATCTCCGAAAACCATGAACGACATATGATAATATATATATCTATATATATATATATATATATATATATATATATATATATATATATATATCCCCTTTACATAAACCAACATGCAATTTGGAATTTCACAAGTCGACACTCAAAACATGACAGCAACCAACAAATAAAAGAAATTGACTTGGATAAAAAGCAATAGCTTCACCTTCATTCTTGAGCTCCTTCTGTTTATTTGAATTTGACTCATGACATTATTTATCTGACAAGGAATCAAAATCATCACTAGTATTAAATTCATCCAACACAGAATTTGGATATCCCACTAATATCTGCGTTTTTGGTGCCATGACTAAACACCATGGAGTCTCCTATTGACGGTAGAATAAGATGTGTGCCTTCTGCTCCAAAACACATTCCTTATTAACCATTATTACCTGACAAAAACAAAAGAGACAACACAATATCAGTGTACACAAAATCCCCTACCGAAATATAATCATAACTTAGCAAAGAAGTCTAAAAGATGTTCTTAATTAATAAACTTTGTATTTGGAAATATTGTTTATTTATATTTAAAAAATACTATGTTCTACAACACTTCTGTCTATTTATCCAAGCAATTATATCATAGCATATGTCACACAGTAGCAATCTATAGTACCTAAAGTAAAAAGACAAATTTGCTCAAGAAAATAGATTTACAAAAGAGATTTGAAAACTATAAGTTTATAATCAAATCTTTACTTAATTTAACAACAAAATAGTTGGAGTTTGAAAACGAAAATCATTCATAGGAATTGAATAGGACAATGGGCAAAGTCATTATTCATACAAATAAAGCTAGAGTCACTATTTCCATTGCAGATAACTGAAATTTGGTTAGTGGTCTAACAATTAGAGCTTATTTTCTGGGAAGAGTCATCAATACCATCATTTTTTTCCACGGTCTGTTCTGTCTCTAGATCCAGATCAGATAATTTGTCATTCTCAAGTTCTACCTTTCAAGTACTGATTTCTAGCTCACCCTTTAAAACACAATTCTACCACTCCTTTTTATTTTGTTTTGTCAAGAGAATTGATAGGGCCTTCCCATACTCTGTTTTACATAATCAATAACCATCCATCAATGATATAAAGAATAACATATACACAACAAAGGCCAAAGATGTTCTTGTTTTATATCTATGTTCTAGGAATCATTTCACCTTACTGGTGCAAAGAGCTCACCCTGAAAAAATAACATCCACGTGGAATTTATATAAAGATTTAAATCAATCTCCAAGTAAACCAATAAAAATATGAACATCCTTTTAATCAATAAATTTAAATCTCTAACTTAAAATGAAAGTGACCTAGAATTGAATGTTATATCAACCATGTCAAGTAACTAACATCGGGTGAGAAATACAATCCATGCATATTGGATTAGTGAAATAATTGATTTGGTAAAGCTCAAAAACAGATGACTTAGAGCTAAGAAACGCAAATAGATGACTTAGAAATAAGACATGAGGTTGCCCTTTCAACCTTGTCATTAAATAACTCTTCTTTATGTCACTTACCACTAAAAAATTTGATACCAGGTGGAAGTGGTATTGTAATATTAATCTCTGATAGTCTATTTCCACAACTACTTCTCAAGATCTTCTCCATTGCCAGCATTTGGGGCTAGATAAGATA
Organism: Pinus tabuliformis; assembly: GCA_031772625.1. Classification (NCBI taxonomy): domain Eukaryota; kingdom Viridiplantae; phylum Streptophyta; class Pinopsida; order Pinales; family Pinaceae; genus Pinus; species Pinus tabuliformis. Next base: position 971,822,739 of record CM062804.1, on the reverse strand, counting down.
CATGCAAAAACCATCAACATGAAAATCAAATCTACATCCTTGTAAAAAATGGGAGAAAAAAAATATCCACAAATTGAAACAGACTGTAGGATACCTCATTCCTGCAACATGATTATCTTGTCATGAACAATAAAAAAATAAATCAGGAGAAATGTAATTTTTGCCACATTTTGACAATGAAATCTTTTGCATATTCTATGAACAATTGATGAAAAAAGTCAGCTAAAGCTTGTCAGCATCAGGATTATAGTAAAACATAAAGGAACCACTCCAACACATATATAATCCTAAACGTAATTATCTATACATATAAGTATTTATTGAGGACATTGTATTTTGTGAAAATATGGACGTAAAATCTTTGAAATAACACAATTTATGGTACCATTGCCTTATGAAGTCCATTTATTTGAGTATTTACGAAGTCCATTCAGGAATTTATTCAAAGTTCAAAGTTCAAACAATTAACATGTAGCCTAAAAAAACTCAGATTTGAAAAGGAGATAACCCAAAGATGTATAGTATATATCTCACATTTATATATCCTAATTTCCGGATATTGAAATGAATTTTTTTAGCATACTATTGTGAATTCAGCCCAAAATGCTAGAAAAAAATATTGATTGTTATTTTGCTAATATAGAAGTTTTATACATGCATTTATTTAAATAGTTAGCTTGCAATGTCAAACATATCTAAGGATGCACACAATACATTGCATCTTTAGCACTGGTGTGTGAACTTGAGACAACAAAGTCCAACATTAACAATTTGCCTACAATATGCACTAGTAGAATAGCTAAACAATAGTATTGTAGGTATGTGTTATGAATATATGTATTGCAGGCCAATGATAGTATGGTTGGAACATTCATGTCCAACCCTTCCAATTTTGCCTATAATTTTCACTGGTCTAATAGGTGAACAATAGAACTGTAGGTGTGCATTCTGTATCACTTACCTAAATCCAACACCTTCAACATAGAAATTTCAAAGAATATGTCCAGAATTGGTAGGTAATTTGAAAAATGAAAGAGTTGGCTTGATTGTTTCTGGAGAAGACTAGATTCTTACATTGTTCAATGTAAATTCATGACACTTTTCCAAGCTTAGATGGAACAAAAAGGAACCAAGCTAGAAGGTTATTTGAAGAATCCTTACTTAGCTAGGGTAAAATGTTAGCCCTTTTTTTTATCAAAAAGCATATTTGTAAAAACTTTAAGAAATTTGGTGAAGAGACTGTAGAAATGTTCCTATCAAACTACTAACGTAAACAAAGTTAAGAAATATTTCTTTGTAGAAGAGATATTCATGGTCAAATTAACAAGAAAGTGACCTTTTAGCATAGTTAATGCACTAGTTCTCATGTCGAAGTGTCCCAGGGCATGCTAGGGACTATAGGGAGTGCTCATCTACATATATAGAAGAGGTGAGTAGACATCGAGCTATAGTCAGGAGGACTACAAGCGATGAGGGGTAGATACTTGAGGTACCCAACCTCTTGGATTACCTTACTACGGGAGCCCCGAAGAGAGAGTAGTAGGACTAGCAGATGTGGGTAGAGATGGATGTGGATGAAGTAGTAGAGAGTGTTGTAGTGTAGCAGTCCCTGGGTAGTGCAGGTTGGTAGGCTGCAACAGTGTGAGCCCTAGTTGCAGTCACAAAGGAGCCCTAGCTATAGTCATTAAGGGAGACCTAGACACAGTCTTGAAGGAGCACTAGCCATAGTCAAAAAGGAAGCCCTAGCTACAGTAAAAGGAAGCCCTAACCATAGTCAAAAGGAGGCTTAGCCACAACAAGGGAGAGGGCTAAAATGTAGTCAAGAGAGGCATAAAGACGTAGTTAAGGGAGGCTAGATACACAGCAAAAGGAAGGCTCTTATCCACAACAAAGGAGGCCATAATCCATAGCAAGATGGAGGCCCCTATCGGTCATCAAGAAGAAGCATATAGCCACAGTCAAGGAAGGTCTAAAGAAGCACTCAAAGAGGCCCAAGATGAAGTCAAAGGGAGGCCCTAGCGACTGCAAGAAGGATCCATAAGACAGCAAGAAATAAGCCCTAGAAGCAACGTGGAAGTCTTATGTTTTGCTATAGGTACAACGTGTGAAAGAGAGGTTTCTTTGAGTGTTGTTCTTGGGTGCTCTTGTAGGGAGAAGGGCCAAAGCATGAATTTTTAATATCATAGCAAGAAGAGGCATTCAACGTGGGTTAAATAGGGTTGTTCTGTAGCTATTCCAGGAAGTTTGAAGGGTTGAAAATAAGTTGGGTATCTTTCTTGAAGCTTCAACTAAAGGATGACTTAGCTTAATAAAGTTCATGATGGCCCTTTACAATCATATACTTATGAGAAAACCCAGCTCTTATTATTGGGACTTATCCTAGTGTCTTGATAGGTGGGATATAGAGGACAAATATGATCTCCCTTTCTCCATTACATTCCTCCCACCTTGAAAATCAAAAGGGGACATAATGTATTTCATATACACATACTTAATAGATATATATTCCCAATCTCTTGCCATCTACTAGTTGCACCTGCTTGAGCTAGGTTCAAGCATGCATATCCCTACTTATTCTCCACACACCTCTGGGTGGATCTCTCTATCCCTATAGTTCCAGTAAAAGGGTTTGGGTATGGTAAGGGCTAGCTAGTTTTTTGAACCTTTGTATTTACATCTATTTTCACCTGGCCTTACCCTACTCTCATATCTATGTATTCTCAAATTAAACCAACTACACAATAGGAAACCTTGTTCTTGTGTGGTATCTCAAAATACTTTTCAAACATAAAATTAAAACATACTGTCACAAGGAGACTAATCATGGTTTAACAAATCAAACTTGACATCTTACATTAACAATCTCCTTTTACGTGATGCCAGTCTTTTGTCCAGGCCTTGGAACCATGCCTAAAGGGGTGTACTACTTGATTAGGGGTTTGCACAGCCAATAAACTTAATTATAACTAATTATGAGAACAAGATAGCATTTTTGATATACCATGTTTCTTAAATTAAATATTAGCTTCCTGTATGAATTACAGTGCAATGATAGAAACAGAGATAGTTCCCAACAAAAAGCACCCAAAAAAGCAGCAAAAGTCATAGGAGACACTTATATCTCTTCTTCGGTGCTGGCCTTTGAAGACCTCCACCACCATCATCACTTCCACATTCACCCCCTACACCTCAAGAGTTTCAGGTACCACTCTGCCCCTATTTATTGAAATCTCTCTAGTAGGAGTCTCTGCAGCCTTCTCGAAACAAGGAATCATAAGTGGATTGGTTCTGTGAGGCATCAACTCCTCACCACATTCAACAACTTCCATCATCAACTTCCAGTCTTTAAAATCAAACCAATAAACAAATTGGTTGTAAGAAGCTTCTCTAGATGCCATTTCTGTAGCTCTGGGAGAATTTTTGGCGACAACAAAATGTTTTCCATTTTCATCGACTTTTATTTCAACTCTATCATCCTTTACTAGAAATGATAACACAAAGATGTTTTCTACTATCTGGGAAAATGATATTCTATTTAGAACCAAATTCTCTAATTTGTCTTGCTTCTATTTTCGGAAAATGTTAAATATGCTTGCCATATTCTTTTCTGTTTCTGATTTTTCGTCTTCTGGGGACTCTTTCACTGCTTCAGGTCAAGTGCTTTCTGTTGTCTTAGTCTATTTTCGTTGTACTATATATTTCCTTCACTTGGGTTCATTATCCATTGGTCCAAGCATAGTGAAAATTCTTGCCACATGCTGGAAAACAAAAGCAGCTAAAATTCCCAATATTTTTCCATGATATTTGGGTTTGATCATCATTTCCCTCCAAAGACCTGCTTCCATATGCCTAGTCACTATAGTTTCTTAGAATATCAGTACTAATAAAATCAACTGGAGTATCACCATCATTGTTTTGTGATCTATTAACAGTAGCAAGGAATGTGCATGTGAGATCAAAGAGTGTATCAACATCTGTAACTTGCTCACGAGGTCTCTAAAAAAAATTGTACAAGCTTTCCACTTTGCTAATTATAGCCTCAAATTTGCTTGATTCTGCTTCTAAAATATTTTCTCACTCCTCAGCAATCAATGTCTTGAGGGGATGATAATGGTACCTTAATATACAGTGTTGCACCATACTCTGATTATTACCACTGCATGCAATAACATCTTCTTTCTCTCTAGGGGGCTTACTATGGCCTTGTTGTGCTTCATTTACCCACAAGAGGTATCTTCCAATGTTTGACTCAATGTTTCTTCCTCTTTAACTCTAGCTTGGGAACCAAGCCTTCTACACATCCTTTTTATCACCTGCTTTTGGAGTTGATAGAAATGAAAATATTCAACCAAAGATGGAAGGAAGGGCTTGAAATTAAGATTTCTGATTGAAGAACTGCCGTGAAATGGAAACAGAGCAAGAAAATATTTTTGTGTTGCATTGAAATGTGGGAGGGGAGGGAGCTATGATTTCCCCTACCCTGACAAGTCTGTTGTGTAATAGAAGAGGGATGAAGGCCCACTATAGTGGATATAAAGTCCCAAGACATACACATTGTCAAATGGAATGTGTAGGTGCAGTGTGCTAATTAAGCATGAGGATTGGGAGAAGTGACACATGTGGGAGAGTGGACACATTATTGAAGAATTGTTTACATTGAGGAAGGACACCATTTGAATATGGTAAGAATGTCAATTCTAATGTGGAGAGTTTCCAACACCACTTTCTCATCTACATTAGGGAGTTTACAATTTGTATATCTTTGTCTCAGTCCCATAGTGAATATATTAGTGTGAGGATCCAATGTTTCATGATCCATATGTTGGATGCTTTGCTAAACTTAAGCTTTATAAAGAAATCTCCTTAGATATCCAGAACGTCTCAGAAATTTATTTGAACAATTATAGTCTTGCAACAATGTTTATTGATGATAAATTGCTTGGTAATGTACACATGCATAGAAGAGTGTGATTGATGGCATGGATACTCGGCCTTTTGGGTCGAAATGGCCACCTCTAAAGATAATATTTGGAATATCCTTTGAGCCTTTCTTTGAGATGGCATCCAAGAAGTTGGATTCAAGACATCAAGGAACTCTATACTTTAACATGTTCCAGCTGAATCACTAAGCATGCAAGAGAAACTAAAACCATGGGTTATATAAGTAATAGCCCCAATGTATGGGAAATCCGGGATTTTAGAGGAATATTTCCACATTTAATAATTGGATGAGGATGAATATTTATGTTACACTATGTGTTGTTATTGATATGTTTGGACGTTTTGTGTGAACACTTGGCCCATCTTCAAGAACATCCAATAACGTTCAAGTCCAAGACAGATTTAAAGAGATCATTTATCAAATTAGTTGTCCAGCTATGAAAGACAATCAAGTTCTGGAAGAGATACATTGTAGTACTATCAAAGTAGATTATGGACCATGTTAGAAAATGTATCAAAAATGTTTTCAGAATGTATACTAAAATTTGACATTTAGCATTGTCATAATATTTTCTTATCAACTTTCATAGAGGCAAAAAGTGACACGAGAAACTTGCACAATAATGTCGGCCACTAGAATGAGAAACACAATGGATTAACAAAATGGAATCTATTGCTATGATGACACATGGGAAGAAGATACTTATTATTCTCAATGTGGTTGTACAAGAAAAATAGTTTTTGTCTTTGAGTATAATTGAGGTATCGTAATATAGTAGTTGTTTCCTTCTTGCAATAAAACAAATATATATCCATATCAAGGTGAAAGAATAACACTAGTATACCTTCGAATGGTATGGGCTATGTGTTGTGCTCAACAACTAGGAAAGTCTCCATCAGTCATAGTGTGATGAAGTGATGGGTTCAGGTTTACGTGCCCATGCTGTCAAAGTATATCGATACAAGTGATGAAATAACATATGTTCAATTCCCTAGAACATATCTTATTTTCATTACTTGTCCAAGATAAATCCATTGCCATAGTTGAGAAACGTAATCAAGAGAAAATAAATATGTAGTTTATTTAAAAAAATGTGGCATGAACAAAAAGCATATGCACCAAATTACAAAATGTGGAAATCAAAGTTATGTATAAAAGTTTTAAATTAAAAAAATTTCAAACAGTTTCCAGGATGTTTAATGAATGCAACTACCCAACATTCATCCAATGGCCATTCAAGGAGGGTCAAAGCCATCCATCAATATGAAGAGATCTATAAAAGAAAATAGGGACTTTGAAGAGGGGATCGCTAATTTTTCATAACCAAATGTTGCCCAATTATTGAGCAAGGGCCTGACGAGTTAGTGAGGGTTTCCCTTTTGTTTTTGTTTCAATCTAGTTTCATGCTTAGATTTTTTATAATATGATGTAATTGGTGGACCTTAATATACGGAATTGCACCATACTCTGATTGTTACCACTGCATGCGATAACATCTTCGTTCTCTCTCGGGGGCTTACTGTGGCCTTGTTGTGATCCTTTTACCCCACTAGAGGAATATTGCAGTGACTGCCTCAATGTTTCTACCTCTTTAACTCTATCTTGGGTACCAAGATTTCTACCCCTCCCTTCTATCACTTGCTTTTGGAGTTGAGAGTGTTAGGGTCCCACCCTAACCCCCTTATTTATGTCATGGGATCACGTCATAGTCAAGAGTCAATAAAGCCCATATTAATATTTGTAAGTGGTTAACCCGCAATTAATGACGGGACCACAGTTAGTTGCAAATGGGTCGTAGTATTAGATAGATGGTATTAATAAAACCCACAGTATTGGCCCGTGGTATTGCATGTATGAGTCATATATAAAGGATAGAGACTCCCTGCGAGGAGTATTGTGTCTTATTCTTGTAATCGAGCTCTACTCTATTGGAGGTTGCCCCCTTGAAGAGGCATGTGAACATTGCTCTCTGAATAATAAAATCATTGCTATTCTGTGTTCTGGGTATCGTTTTCTTCTCATATTCTGTATTTGGGTATTATTTTGCAGGTTAAGAGCATAACAAGTGGTATCAGAGCACTTTCCAGGGCTCGGTGGGATCTCCAATTTTTAGCAAATTTTTTTTTGGCTAGAGACGTGTTCCAACGTCTTTAAACCACGGGATCTGTCGTTAAGCGCATAAACCTGCAGATTTGGGGAGGCATGCACGCAGGAAATACAAGATGTGGTCACGTCTGTTCGACTCCCTTGTAACCCCTGTGGGTACCCCTTCGAGTAGTAGCGCATTAGACAGAACCGCGCACGGACTGTCTTCCACGTACCCTCTGGGTATATAGGAAGCCCCCTAGGCTCCCTTGAAACCTCTCCATAGATAAACCTTCAGCCGTCTTGTGGCTACAGTACACCAAGAACAACACTCGGAGAGATTACTCGCCCGTACGATAGGGTAGTCAAGTTGTATGGCTAAGGGTACGGTCGATCCTCCTTAGTTAGAGCCCTGAAACATTGGGCCGAGTACTACTGTCAGACCCTTATGTATATTGCGATATGTAGCACCTGACACTCCTCTAGACCATAGTTCCCTTTTCTATTGGGGGATCACACATCATCTATTCTAGATCCGCGTGTGCAAAGACGTGCCGCAGTAGCAGACATCAGTCCCGCAGCTCCATCAGATCCGCAGCAGCAGTTGTTCCACCATTCAGATCTCTCAGATCCACCAGATCGGAGTTGTTGTGAAGGGTTCCTATACCGGGGTATATTTTTCGCAGGACTTTTGGCAGCATTGACATTTTGAGGATCTGGCCACTACAGTATTGATCAAGGAGTAAAACTCCGTTAGGAGTTTTCCAATTGGTGATCTAGCCCATCAGCATCAGGACGACGAGCTGAGCAAGGTGGTACCATTCAATTTATTAGTAAAAAAATTTTAGGCGGTCCCAAATTTTTCATCAAGTTGGTGTATGGTAGAAACTAGAGCTCAAGCGATGGCCAATGAAAGGCTGGACAAACTTGAAGCAAATATGAGCTCCCTCCAACGTGAGATTAGTGGACTAAGTCTCCAGATACAGCAAGCACTCTCGAAGGGCAAGGAGCCAGCCCACGAGGACGGGGATAATGGCCAGGAATACCATGAGGGTGAGTCGAGCCACTCTCCTCACGTCCGGCACACCCATCCACCACCCAGTCAGTGACCTCCCAAGTTGGATATGCATAAATTTGACGGTTCTCACACGTCCGCATGGCTAGCACAAATGGAGCAGTATTTCAAATTGAATCATATCCTAGACGATTGGACTAAGCTTATGGTGGGGACCATGTACTTGGACAATGAACGATGGCAATGGGGGGAATGGCATCAGCGTTGCAATGGACCTTTTCAGAATTGGGCCCAATTTACCAAAGCTCTTCGAAATCGCTTTGAACAGGAAGACTCTTTTTTGGGGCGTCTCACTAAGCTCCGACAGACGGGTACAGTGGATGAATATATTACCGCTTTTGAAGCCTTAGCCTTCCGCAGTAAGGGTCTCACAGATGAGTTCTACACGGAATGTTTTATCAGCGGTCTTAAAGAAGCCATCAAAGCTCAAGTGCTACTCCACCACCCTCCCACGTGGACAGAGGCTTGCCAGGTAGCTCGTAAGGTGGAATGTGCATTAGCAGCCCAATACAGCCGCCCCAATTTCCCCGCTAAAGGTCGTCCCCCACAGGCTCCCAACACGACTCAGACACTTAAGATTCAAAAGGTGTCACCTGCGGAAATGGCCGAAAGAAGGAAGCAAGGACTATGTTACTACTGTGATGAAAAATATTCCCCAGGTCATAAATGCAAGGAGCCCAAGTTTTTTCAAGTAGATGCCACTAACTACAGCTCCACCGAGGAAGATCCACCACTTGAGGAACCAGAGGCGATCAAAGAAGACAACCAAAAGGAGATTGTATCTGACGAACCAGTTATTTCGCTAAATGCATTGACAAGAATTTCTTCCCCTCAAACTCTCAAAATCAGGGGTTTCCTTAAACATCGCCCAGTAGTAGTCTTGATTGATAGTGGAAGTACCCATAATTTCATCCATCAAAAAATCGCAGAAGCAGTGCATTGTTTTGTACGGGCAGTCTCTAACTTCCAAGTCCAAATTGCAGATGGGGGAAAAATGAAATGTGAAGGCCGCTGTGAAAATTTCAAACTTCAAATGGGGGATTATTAATTGAAAACCCACATGTTTTCCATACACATGGGGGGTTGTGACATTATCCTAGGCGCTGAATGGCTCCGCACTCTTGGGCCAATCACAATGGATTTTCAGGAATTATATATGAGTTTTAATCAGAACAACTCCACACATACCCTTCGTGGACTCCAGGCAGGAGCCCCCTCTATCATCAACTCGCATAGGATGGAAAAATTGTTAAAAAAGGGCCATCATGGAGTGGTCGCTCAATTTAATGCCATCCAGGTAGTCGAAACCCTGTCTCTGCCAATTCATCTTGAGATGCAACAGATTTTAAATAACCATCAGACGGTCTTTGACAAGCCTCATGAGCTTCCACCCTCGTGAGGGGAACATGATCATAGCATCACCTTGGTTCCAGGGGCCCAACCCCCAAATGTGCGGCCATACAGATATCAGTTCACCCAAAAGAATGAAATAGAAAAAATCATCAAGGAATTGTTGGAAGCAGGTGTCATTCGTCCCAGCATTAGTCCTTATTCATCCCCAGTGGTCATGGTCCTCAAGAAAGATGGGGAGCGGCAGATGTGTCCCGACTTCAGGGCCCTCAATAAGTTGACAGTCAAAGATAAATTTCCCATCCCGGTGGTTGACGATTTGTTGGATGAACTCAATGGGGCTCAATTCTTCACTAAGTTGGATCTTCGCTCAGGCTACCACCAAATTCGCATGAAGGAAGTCGACATTCCCAAGACGACTTTCATAACTCATGAAGGCCATTATGATTTCCTGGTCATGCCATTTGGTCGCTGTAATTCCCCCTCTACTTTTCAGAGCCTTATGAATCACATTCTCAAACCATATCTCAGAAAATTTGTCCTTGTCTTCTTCGATGACATCCTCATCTATAGTGGCACTTGGGTGGCACATCTTCAGCATGTAGATCTACTCTTGCAACTGCTCTGCAAGCATAAATTATTTGTCAAGATGTCTAAGTGTTCGTTTGGCATGGAAGAAGTTGAGTATTTGGGCCACATTGTGGGGCGTGAAGGTGTCAAGGTGGACCCCAAAAAAATCCAGGCAATGCAAGAATGGCCTCAACCTAAGACCTTGAAGAGCTTGAGAGGATTTTTGGGTCTCACAGGCTATTATCGTAAATTTGTCCGCAACTATGGCCGCATAGCGAAGCCCCTCACTCAACTCCTAAAGAAAAATTCCTTCTTCTGGAACGAGGAAGCACAACAGGCATTTACCGCTCTCAAAAATGCCATGTGTTCCACTCCAGTCTTAGCACTACCTGACTTCACCAAATCCTTTGTCATTGAAATGTGATGCTTCGGGTACAGGTATGGGGCGGTCTTAATGCAGGAAGGGTGACCATTGGCCTTCACAAGCCAACAACTAAGTGGGAGGAATCTGGGCCAATCTACCTACGAGAAGGAAATGATGGCCATCTTACATGCAGTCGAGACCTGGCGACCTTACTTATTGGGGCGACGTTTCCAAATATGCACAAATCATCACAGTCTTAAATATTTTTTGGAGCAACGCCTATCCTCCCTACAACAAAATAAATGGTTAGCCAAAATGCTGGGATATGATTATGAGATCATTTACAAGAAAGGGAAAGACAACAGTGTAGCAGATGCATTATCTCGCCAATTTGAGGAGGAAAGTACTCTGCTCGCAATTTCCCTCCCCATTCCAGACTGGATTGAAGAGGCTAGCAAGGAATGGTTTTCACACCCCGGGCTCTCCCAACTCATTTCTCAATTGCAGGTAGATCCTAATTCCAGCAAGGGCTACTCATGGCAGAATGATATTCTTCGCTACAAGGATAGAGTTGTAATATCACCAACATCCACCCTCAAAAGTCACATTTTGGCAGAGTTGCACTCATCTCCCATTGCAAGACATTCGGGCTTTCAGAAGACGTATGCTCGCACCAGAAGATCATTTTTTTGGACAGGCATGAAACAGGACATCCTTACTCTCATAGCAGAATGTGATGTCTGTCAACGCCACAAAGGGGAAACCGTCAACACACCAGGCTCATTACAACCATTGCCCATTCCGGCATCAATTTGGACAGAGGTTTCTATGGATTTCATTACAGGTCTTCCAAAGTCAGGGAACAAGTCAGTCATCATGGTGGTTGTGGACCGACTGTCGAAGTATGCTCATTTCTGCGCCCTACCCCACCCGTTTACACCAACTTTGGTTGCTCAATCTTTCATGGATCAGATCTTCAAATTGCATGGCATGCCCACTTCTATTGTTTCCGACCGCGACCCGATCTTCACCAGTAAATTTTGGCAGGAACTATTCAGAATACAAGGCACTCAACTCAAACTCAGTACTTCATATCATCTGCAAACAGATGGTCAAACCGAAGCCGTCAACAAATGTCTAGAAACCTACCTTAGGTGTTTCACTTCAGAAAAGCAACACCTTTGGGTACAGTGGTTACCTCTGGCTGAATGGTGGTATAACACCAACTATCATGCCACCACCAAAATGACTCCCTATGAAGCAGTCTGTGGTCAACTTCCGCCTTCCCCTACTTCTTATCTCAACGGGTGCTCCAAAGTACAAGCAGTGGATCAACTCCTACAACACCACGCAACCATGCTCGCCCATCTTAGAGAGAATCTTCATCAAGCTCAGAACCGCATGAAGCAACAGGCCGACCAATATCGCTCAGAGTGCCAATTTCAAGAAGGGGATCAGGTCTTTTTGAGGCTGCAACCATATAAGCAAACATCACTCAAAGACAAGGGTTGTCAAAAGCTCTCTCCAAAATTCTACGGACCTTTCCAAGTACTTCAGCGCATTGGAGAAGTGGCTTACAAGTTGGCTTTGCCACCTACGGCAAAAATCCATCCAGTTTTCCATGTATCGTGCCTCAAGAAAGTGATTGGGAACAATTTCCGAGTTCAAACCAGTCTACCTGAATTGGACGAAGAAGGGTCAATCTGGCTTCAACCCGAACAGGTTTTAGATACACGAGACAAGCACCTGCGCGGCCGCATGATTAAGGAAATCCTCGTCAAATGGAAAGACACCTCTCCAGAAGATGCAACTTGGGAACCAGCCACTATTCTTCAGCAATTTCTGCAGCTTCAGCCTTGAGGACAAGGCTAGTCTTAAGGGGGAGGGCATGTTAGGGTCCCACCCTAACCCCCTTATTTATGTCATGGGATCACGTCATAGTCAAGAGTCAATAAAGCCCATATTAATATTTGTAAGTGGGTAACCCGCAATTAATGACGGGGCCACAGTTAGTTGCAAATGGGCCGTAGTATTAGATAGATGGTATTAATAAAACCCACGGTATTGGGCCATGGTATTGCATGTATGAATCATATATAAAGGATAGAGACTCCCTGCGAGGAGTATTGTGTCTTATTCTTGTAATCGAGCTCTGCTCTATTGGAGGTTGCCCCCTCAAAGAGGCATGTGAACATTGCTCTCTGAATAATAAAATCATTGCTATTCTATGTTCTGGGTATCGTTTTCTTCGCATATTCTGTATTTGGGTATTATTTTGCAGGTTAAGAGCATAACAGAGAGAAATGCAGAAATTCAACCAAAGCTAGAAGGAAGGGCTTGAAATATATGTTACTAGAAACCAAAAAGGGGAAACGAAATGAGAAATGACAACGAGATGAGAAACAAAGTTTGAAGATTTAACATTCAAGAAATGAGGAGAGAGAGAAACAAGACAAATATGAAACATACAACCAAGCATTTGTTTCACATTCAAGAAACGAGGAGAGAGAAAAAGCAAGAAAAATATGAAACATAAAACCAATAATTCATCATTAACATTCTCGAATACTATGCTTCATAGGTAGTTGCTCATAGGCTTTAGCTGCTCACATTGCTCATTCCTTAATACTTATAGTGATCAACAAAGCCTCCATTTCTCACATAAGCCATTCTTGAATACCCATGTTTGTTCCTCTAGGCTGGCAAATACAATAGTGAAGAAACACTTGGCACTGAATTCAAGTTAGATTTAGGCTTTGCATTTTCCTGATCAATACATGATCCCACATACATTGTATATATTCTTGGATGTGACATGAGTGGACCTCAAATTTGGGATCTATTGTATCATTTTCCACACATTTATTGGGTTATTATTTTCATGGTTGGGTAACAAGATGGTGGAGATTGAGTTAATCTCCATTGGATATAGAGCCAAAAATAGAGGGTTGTCTCGAACTATTGCCACTTGCAAAACCATAAATACTACAAAATGTGTTTGAAGACAAAATCTAAAGAGAAAAATTTCAAAAATTTATCTTTAATCCATTATAATAGAAAGCTAATCTTTATAATAATAAAAATAATATATTTTAAAAGTATAGTTGAACTAGATATTAAATTGCTAGTTTGTGAGAAAAAAAATAACTAAATTATTTAACTACTAATTTATAAAAATATATATAAAATATCTATACACATTACTAATTTATAAAAGAGATTTGATCCCTTTAGGGTGCTGGCATATCTTAAATTAAGATGGATCTAGGCTAGTATATATTATTTACCATAATTATTGTTAAAGTGTATAATGGCTATCTCATATTTGTATTTGCATTGATTAAATGATTATTATATGTAGTCATGTTTTATATTAATTATTTTAATGCATCATATATATGGTTTTGTATAGTAAATTTATTTTTATGTTAAATTTTAATAGTTAAATTTATATATTCTCTCTTGATATTAGTTATTTTTTATTAATTTTTGTTTTATTCTATTGGATCCATTAAAATTTGTTATGTGAGTCAATGTTTCCAATTAACATGTGTGGTTGATTATAAATAAGTGAAATAAATTATTAAATTGTGATTTTTTTTTATTTCTACTTAGTTAAATATAATATAAAATATCACTTGTGGTTATAACATACCAAACCATTCATTTTAGTTGTTAAATATGATTATGTTAAAATAACATTTAAAAAATGTTAACATCCATGGTTAGAACTTACCCAACCATTCTTTTTTAGTCCCTAGATTTGTTTATGATAAAATAGCTTTTGAAAAAATGTTATGGCCAATAGTTTTGTTATATTCCATGGTTCTGTACTTTATATTCATTTAATTTTCTATTTTTTGCACATGGTTTTGTTAGATTCCATGGTTCTGTATTTAATATTTATTTAATTTATTAGTTTTTTCTCATTAATTTTCTTTCATAAATTAAAACAAGCGAGAGGGACCTTGAAGTCTTGAAAAGAAATGTCATAATCTAGGTATTTTATTCTAGGCCCCTCTTAATATATTTTTGGTTGTTAGATTTTTGTGCCAAGAGACCCTTTCCATGTGGGGAATATGTTATAATATTTTTCATTTTAACTCCATCAAAATAAAACAAAATTAAATTAAATTAAAAGATGAAAAAACATAAAATTCTCTAGTGCATAGTTTTTTCTTGCCAATGGTTTTTTCCCATGGTTTTTGTCCATGGTATTTTCCTGCAATGTAGTCTATTCAAAGGCTAATAACTAAAGAAACCTAGATCCATTTTAATTGTGCATCAAGCGTTCAAAGGATCAAATCTCTTCACTTAAATAGGTTCGTAGAGAGAGAGAGAGAGAGAGAGAGAGAGAGAGAGAGAGAGAGAGATTTGATCTCTCTTGATGCTCGAGAGAGATAGATCTACGCTGGTTATTTATAAATGAAGAAGAGTATTTTCTTGTAGTAGTACTCCTATTTGTTTTTTAGGTTCGTAGAGAGAGAGAGAGAGAGAGAGAGAGAGAGAGAGAGAGAGAGAGAGAGAGAGAGAGAGAGAGAGATTTGATCTCTCTTGATGCTCGAGAGTTTTTTAGGTTCGTAGAGAGAGAGAGAGAGAGAGAGAGAGAGAGAGAGAGAGAGAGAGAGAGAGAGAGAGAGAGAGAGAGAGAGATTTGATCTCTCTTGATGCTCGAGAGAGATAGATCTACGCTGGTTATTTATAAATGAAGAAGAGTATTTTCTTGTAGTAGTACTCCTATTTGTTTTTTATTTAAAAGTTATTAAACGACGGATTTCTATTTTTTATTTTGATTCTTGAGACCTGTTTATTTTTATAAATTTACAATTATTTTTATCACTATTTTTATGTAATTATGAAACTTTCCATATTTATCATAGTTGAAATTATGTTTGTATTATATACATATTAATAGCTTGTTTCTCTTAAACTTTATTATAGCAAATTATCTAACATAATCTCTCTTATCACCCATGAAAAAAGTATTTATGGGATAAAACTATTAATGGGATGGATAATAGATAATTATTATTTTTTATATATTAAATTAATGTCTTTGGTTGATGATATTTAATATTATAGATAGTCTAATAGTTGATAAAAGTTTCTATAGGATGGTTTAATCAAAATCATTTTCCAGTCATTTGAGAGGTTATAAACCAGACCAATGGCAAAAAAAAAATTGACCCAATGTTTATGTATAATAATTAATTAACTACAAAAATTAACTAAATTATTTAACTACTAATATATATATATATATATATACATACATTTCTAATTCATAAAAATATAAAAAAAAAATCCTTATACATTTAAATTTATAATTTTATATAAAAATACACATTTTAAATATTAGATACAATCACTAAATCCACTGCTAAATAAAAGCAACACACAAATAACAATTTTTTTTGTTGTAAAAACTTAACCATACACTGCTACACATCAGTGGCTACAATTAAAAAAATAACATAACTTTAACTAATAAAATCCCTAAATATTCAACGTTGTTAAATATATATTAAACACTATTCAAGGTGTTGTCACTAGGGAGAACACCTGACCTATTTGTAACAAACCTGCTCAGTTAGCACCTAAGCTATATATGGTTGACTTCTAACCATAGACTATGAAAATGCCTTCAAAAACTATCCAGAAAATCAATGCTTTTTATGATTCATGTCCACTTCCAATCGAGAAGAGATCCATATTGAAACTGAACTAGATTAACGTTCTCCATAAAACAGTTTCAAGAAATGGTTTTTGGAAAACCCAATTTCTTGCATTAAAAAATGAAAACTACCACATAAAACATCTTTTCGTACCGTTTCATTTTTTATACGGTTTTTTCAAAAATCAATACTTCCATTTTGTTTCTGGTAATAGAGCTTGAAATTGAGATTTCTGATTAAGAACTATCGTGAAATGGAAAGAGAGCAAGAAAATATTTTCATGTTGCATTGAAATGAGGGAGGGTAGGGAGTTACCCTGAGAAGTCTACATTGTTTTTTTTCCATTTTCCTGGTGTGGTATACTACCAAACTACTATTTTTGTAATTTCTGGTGTCGTATACTACCAAATTACTACAAGCGTTCAGCGTATATTTAATATAAATTTAATTGCCAATATAGTAATTGTAGGGCTAATTCATTTGAAGCTAAATTTTTAAAAAACAAAACCCAAATAACCTAATTTCAGGTGAAAAATTGGTAGATTGTTTGAAAAAATTGAAATGGAGGAAGGAATTAAAGGAGAGAAAGGGTACCTTTGCAATTATTTTCTTGGGCTCTTCAAAGAAGACCAAGGCTTCTGATCCTTCCATCATGGTCCAAATTTTCCCAGCAAAAATAGATCCATGTTTTGTGAGCAAGCCATTGAAGAGATACTCCTTAATCTTATTTCTCAACACATACAAATTTAACCATGAAATAATAACTGCCAGCGAATTACTGCAACGCTAGATCTAGAAACCCTAAAAATTGATCCAACAACTTGTACCTATTTCCATATAGACACAAATCAGATTGTACTATGCTAGTGGTATTTCCTTCTTTTTCAACTACTCAACATACATTTCATGTGAAAATATAAAACGAATTTGCAAATAAATTCTAAGAACAGCCATAGATCTAGAAAACCTAAAGATTAAACCCTAAAAATTGATCCAACAACTTGTACCTATTTCCATATAGACACAAATCAGATTGTACTATGCTAGTGGTATTTCCTTCTTTTTTCAACTACTCAACATACATTTCATGTGAAAATATAAAATGAATTTGCAAATAAATTCTAAGAACAGCCATAGATCTAGAAACCCTAAAGATTATAGCCACAGATCAGGTTGTATTGTGCCCATGGTCTTTTTTTTTCAACTACTCAACATTCATTCGAATACACTAAGGCGAGGAAGAAAACTTGTTCTGGTCTTTCCTTTTTTTTCTCAACTACTCAATATTCATTCGAATACACTACGGCAGGGAAGAAAACGTGACATAATGGTCTTTCCTCTTTTTTCAACTACTCAACATTCATTCAAATACACTAACGCAGGGAAGAAAAAAGGTAAAAATGGTCTTTCCTCTTTTTTCAACTACTCAACATTCAATTGAAAACACTAAGGCGGGAAAGAAAACACGGCAAATTAAATTTTTAATTTGGATGATTGTTAAATTTTTTTAATTATAATTATTTAATTTTTTATAAATTTTAAAAACATTATATTTTATGAATATATCAAAATGTATGGAATGTATATTTTATTATCTTATTTTAGACTCATTTCAAAAATTATATTTTTTATTTTTAGAAATTACAAAATAATTAACCATGTTGTAAGTTGTAATTTTAAACAACTTAAGATTTGGATTTTATATAATTAAAAAAAACTATAAATAATTTTTATTAATGTTTAATTATCTAATACTAATATTTTGTGTTTCCATGTTATTTAAACAAATGAGATTTAGTTTTATAATTATTATGTCAAACTTTTAAGCTAAAAATTAACTTTTAACAATGCAAACTTGTATAACCAATTTGGATGTAGTTCATTGTTATGGTAGTAAAAAATGAATCCCATGAGTCAATTTGGTTGTATTTCATTGTGATGGTAGTAAAAAATGAATCTCATGAGCCTAGCCTCACCGACACATTGGTACAGTTCCACCCAAGGAACCATTGATCTTTCTCCATGAATCTGTAATATTGTACCAAGAAGCACCATAATGTATGGCATTTCTATTTCCCACAATTGAAAAAGCACCATAAATCCCTCTACATGAGCATTTTTCTTCTATATTATTGAACTAAACATGGCAAGACTTTCCTTGTGGCAACAAGAATTTCTGAAACCCTCATCCCCCCTATCAAAATATATCTTATAATCCGTCATGTTGGAGTGTAGTATCCCTTGTAAGCATATAGGAGTGTAGGGGAACACAACCTCAAATTCAATGGGAAGCCAAGCTCTATGCATCTAAGAGGGATACCTCAATTACATAGATGTGGGTTTCTAAGCTTTTTCATTAATCAAATGTATATTTGAGGGGGAATTCAACCATAAAAAATTCTTGACTAAATTTTCATACACAAGGGTTGGTTCTACTTCAAATTTTGATACTTTGTGTTTACTCACTTTAATGTCATTACATATAACTAATAATTTGCAATTCCTTGTCTCATTTGATCTCATTTTATTTCAATTGTGATGTGACTAAGCCTTGAACCCTAAATCCTCATAGCTAAGATTTACAAAGTATGCATTGCCTCATTTCCTCTCATTTTACTTCAGTTAAATGGAGAAACTATGCCTTAGCCCCAAACCTACACAACTAAGATTTTCACACTACAGAATCCTCTCTCTCCCTAGTATTTCACTTGGTTTAGATATACTTTTTTTGGAAGAGAAGCAATTTCTCACTAAATACCTTCAATGTTAACTTATCATCTGATCCCATTACATTTTCCAAGAATTGAGGACATTAATAAGATTTCAAAATTCAATTTCACACTCATTTGATGTAATCACCATGTTCCATCAATTTCAAGTAAACTCTACAAATAAATGTAAGTAATTCTTTTGATTTTTTTCATTGATTCTAGATTAGCAAGTGAGAAAATTGTAGATGCGTCTTTATTTTTAAAGTACAATCATCCAAAAAAACTCATCAAAGACTAAAGATAGGTTAAAACCTTTATGGAGTGAAAAATATTGTTGGTATCCTCCATAATAACACTACTTTTAGAAGTTGGGTTCAGATTTTACCACAAATGCAAGAACCAAAGTGAGAAGCTTATTTTAAAGTTTTTATAACATGATATATTATAAAAAAAAATTGAAGAAGAACACAATACAATTTTTTTTTGTATATAGTATCAGCCTCGATAGAGAAAAGTACTCGTTAGGCTATCTATGACACGAGTAAGAATTGCTACCCACCTACTTTCAAAATCATCATGGACATTTAAATATTTAAAAAGGAATTGATTAGGCTACCTATGACTAAATAAGAGTTATTCCCCACCTTTCCAAACTATCATGTACATTTAAGCTATCATATTTTATCAACATCCTTTCTATGATGCAGCACGTTCGAAATTTCCATTATATGTATGCATTATATGAGTTGATGTACTTGTAAGGTGCATAAATTCCAAAATAATTGTCCAAATACCCATGTTTCCACTAAATTAATTGTTTAAATAAGAGACACATTTTATTGTAGGAAGCATGCATCAATAAAACATTGCTCTACTCATAGTTTACAAACCCAACCAATTTTTCATACACAAACACATTCAAGACTAATCCACAATAACAAACAATTTTCAAAACAATATTCTTCATCAAACATCTGTTAATGCATAAACAATGAGGAGACAAGAGACACATAGAATATGCGATCAACCAGGGCCAAAACCTCTCCAACATGAGAGGAAAACCCAAACAAGATATTCTTCTTATATAGACTTCAATTGGCGAATACCAAGACCATGGCCTAGACCCTTGACTCAATGACCTCTCCAAGACCAAGTCATAAACCTCCTTGATTCAACTTCCTTATTTTTCCTTGAGTCAACGATGATCAGGCTTCTTCCTTCAATAACTCGACTATCATTAAAATTATAGTTCCATGGATCAGATTTGTAGTTCTTGGCTCTCTTGCATAAAACCTAGAACATGTGGTTGACCAATCTTTTGAACCTTGATCTTCTTTGCTTGGATGGTATGAACTCTTATTATAATTCGGTGTGTAACCTTGCTTATCTTCTTCCTTGATTCAACTTCTTGGACAACAACAAGACCTTCGACCTTTTCTGTAGTAGATGTTTCTTCCTTCCTTCACATGTGTGGATCTATTAGCCCTAAAGCAGACCCATAAACAACACCAAAATCTTCTCTCTTTGTTTCCTTCTCTTGGTTGGTTACCTTTGCACTTCTTATTACAAACTTACTTAACCAAATTTGCTGGTCCACAAATGTAGGATGAGCCGCCCTATATATAGTATTTTTTCCATCAAAAACATGTGCTAGGAAGTGTTAAGGAGTGCTAGGGGAACACAAGGGAGCAATAGGTGAAAATAATTCATGCAAATGAACAATTAAGATTTTGTGACAGGAAGTGTTAGTGAGTTCCAGGTGTGCTAAGGAGGGAGTGATAAGGTATGCTAGGCAATGTTAAGTCATATTAGATGATATGATAATGAGATCTAAGACAATTAATAAGGTATTACAAACTCATGTGCATGGATTTATCTATGTTATTTTATGCAATGGATCGATAAGATTGCGAAATGCACAGACAATGAAGCAGTAAAAAAAACATAACAGACAATGCATAACACAATAAATTTAATTAAAAGTTCACCCAATACTTCTAGGCTACATCTCCTGGTCCAGCCTTCAGTGGTGGCCTCTCTATTATGTTTTCAAGCAGAGATTTTACAACAATATGAGCTCAATTTGAGACTCAATACACAACAGATGCAACAACAAGAGCTTTGATTGAACCTCTCAAGCCTCTCTGAGTACACAGACTCCCTCAACGCTCTTTGTCTCTATCCTAACTCTGTCTCGACATTTGCCTGCAATATTGTCTGTCCTGTTTGCTCTATGCCTATGGCTTTAAAGCCAATCTGATTTGCCTGCACGTTTCAGCTTCTCGAATTTTTGTCTCCCCGACCTCTATCCAATCAGATCCCTTTGTAAGCATTAGCAATCATTTCTAAACACTCCCAAGGATGGTGGCCACCCGTACTATAATGGGATAGGTCATCGAGCCTTTGAAATCCTTCGAAATGTGAAAAATGATTGTTTTATGTTTACACAGAGAGACGCAGTCAAACACTATGAAATTCCGCCAAAACCATTGTTTATCAGACTTCAAAAGTCCTTAGATTTGCTCTATTCTCCTATTATTTCTGCCTGTAAGTAGATATAGTATCTCCACCATTGATTTGGGAGATCTAGATCCAATGATCGTGGCTCATTTCGAGCGGCTCTTTCATACGTGGGTTAACCACCCGATGAGAGTGGTTTTCTCTCTCCTCAACTTGGACACGTGGCAGTTGTTGTATGGGATTGGGCGGAGCCCAACCTAAACCACATACCATCCTTGGGTCCTCCTGAAATATTACGTGGTTTATTATTTCTCTTTTATATTAAAAAATGTATTAAAACATTGAAATGCCTGCTTTATCAGACTTGAAATAATAATCAACAGCGTTAATAAACCCTTTCGGGTCCGTGACATCACATCGGTGCTTTTCCTTAGTTTCTTGTTTATTCAACGAAAATGCGATTTACAAAGGAAAACTCTATTTCTCAGATCTCAAATCATATCAAACATCATTTATAGTTGTTATCAGGTTTGGAAATCGCATCGCATATATGTATATGTATGTATAAGCCCCACGTCATTATGTTTGTTGATTGCGATTTGGCGATGCAACATGGGTTGTTGATCTGCGCACTTGATCGATGGTCCTTGTTGACTCCGCCGATCGCCATCACAAGTTCCATAGGGTTTATGCTGATTGCCACCACCGATTGTGATTCACCGATTAGATCTGGGTCGTTGATTAGCTAGATCTGACGGCTCCTGTGCATTTACTGTTCAAGCGCCGATAGCTCTGTTTTCACTAATTTCTTTGTGTTTTTGCCTCCTAATAGTGTAATCCAACTTTTCCATAGGTTTTCCTTATGCGATAGTTTTGATCTTTCAAATGATTTTTGAAGACTTAGAGAGTGTTCTTGGATCCATTTGGATTACGCTTTCCCACTGAAAAGGCTTTTGGACCACCAAAAGTTGATTTTCAGCAATTACTTAAGTGAGGATATAGCTGCCTCACTTTCCCAATCTCTACCCATTTTTCACTGCTAGGTTTTGAACCTTTGAGCCCAATTCTAAGGTACTCAACATCCCCTCTACACGTGGTTCTCACCTTCCTATCCAGAAATGTATATTCCTACGTCTCATTGAGGTATTTAGGCAACAATTCATTAATGGAAGGCAATTGACTTTGCTCTTCGGGGTCTTCAATTAATGAAGGTTCAAATAGTCTTAAGTTTTCTGCATTTACCACTAAATAGATGTGCATGTATGCTAGCAGATCAGGGCGGAAAGTGTTCTCACCAATTTTCTCAAGTACCTCAAAAGGCCCATACCTTATTGGCTTCAAGTTCTTTCCTTCACCCTGCATTCTGTCCTTGTTTATATACAGCCATACTTGATCACCAACTTGGAATTTGTGCTCCACCTGATGTTTATCATGCCTTGCCTTATACTTGGCTTGGCTCTTTTCCATTTATTCCTACACTTCCTGGTGAATTTCTTGGATTTGTTCGAAGAATCTAGTTGCTTTGTTCACATCACTATGTCTAGCCACTGCTATGTCTTTTTCAAAGACAAATCCAAGGGAGACCTTGGTATAAAAATAAAATAGGTCTCAAAAGGATATCTCTGGGTAGAAGAATGTTTAGAACGGTTGTAAGCATGCTGCACATAACATAAATGTTCATCCCAAAGCTTGGGATGCTTGTTGTAATAATCCCTGAGCAACTGGATCACTGTCTTGTTGACTACCTCTATTTGGCCATCTATTTGTGGGTGAAAGGATGTGATTTTCTTTAGTCTGGTGTCCATCAGTTCCCACAGACTTGAACAAAACTTCCCAATAAATTGGGAGTCTCGATTAGATACTATGGAAGCAGGTAACCAAAAATGCACCTAGACATGCTGAAAGAACCAGTTTGTTATTTGTTCAACTATAATATGCTTATTACAAGGTATTAAAATACATATTTTGTTGAACTTGTCCACAATAACATAAAAATAGTAATGTCCCTTTCTAGATTTTGGTAATCCCCCAACAAAGTCCATGGAAACAATTTCCCAACGACGGGAAGGGACTGGTAGTGGAGTGTACAAGCCTAGTTTTCTATTGATGGGCTTACCTTTAGCACACATGGTACACCCTCTTACATATCTAGAAATTGTTTCATGCATTCTTGGCCAATAGCAGTATCTTTGCGACTGTGCAATTGTTTTACTTACACCAAAATGACTTGATATCAGAGAAGTATGTGCCTCCCTAATTATGTTAACTCTTTCTGTTTGTGGCATGCAAGAGTTGGTCCTTAACATAGTAATCCAATTCTTCTACCTTTTTGCCAGTACTTAAAGCTGCATAGACATCTTTAAAGTCTATATCTTGAGCATATTTTTCAATGTAGCTTTCATGCAGTACTGAGTTATTCTTAAGTATAGTAGATGAATTTATTATTGGTTTGGAAAACATATCTGCAACTTTATTGTCTATGCCCTTTTTATATCTGATGACTAAATGAAACTACTGTAGGAAACCCATCCACGTATAGTGTCTTGATTGCTGCAATTTAGTTTGTGAATGCAACTACTGAAATGGCTGATGATCAATATGTATAATTGTTTCTCTGCCCATTAAGTAATTTTTCCACTTCTTCACACTCTAGAATAATGCATATAATTCTTTATCGTATGTATGATAATTAACTATTGTAGAATTAAAAGTCCCTGAATGGTAGCATATGGGTTTACAATGCTGTACAAACACTGCTCCCATGGCATAGTCACTGGCATCTGTTTTGATCTCAAATGGTTATTGAAGATTTGGTAATGCTAGTACTGGTGTTTTACTAATTTTTTCTTTCAAGGTGTCGAAGGCTTTTCGTTGTTTGCCTCCCCACTGAAACACCTTTTTCAATCCTCTCAAAGCATGTAAGGGAGCTGCAATTAAGGAAAAGTTAGCAATAAACTTTCTCCAATATTGTGTTGCTCCTAAGAAGCTTCTAACTTTTGTAGCAGACTTGGGTTTAGGCCAGTTTACAATGACTGAAACCTTAGAGGGATCTATCTTCAATTCACCACCCCCTACAATATGACCCAAATAATTCAAAGATGTTTTACCAAATTCACATTTTGATAATTTAACATAGATATTTTCTTTTTTCAAAACATCTAGAGTCTTCTTTACATGCTTCAAATGTTCTTCCCATGCTTTACTGAAAACAAGAATATCATCCAAATATACAATTACAAAATCATCAATAAAAGGCCTAAGTACATCATTCATAACTCTCATGAAAGTGACAGGAGCATTAGTTAAGCCAAAAGGCATAACTAGCCATTCGTACAACCCTTGCCTTGTTTTGAAAGTAGTCTTCCATGCATCTTTCTCTGTTACTGGGACCTGATGGTAACCACTATGTAAGTCCAACTTAGGAAAGTAGACAACTTCCTTGAACTGATCCAATATATCATCAATGCAAGGAAGGGGATAACGATTCTTGATCATTATTTTATTCAGTGCTCGATAATCAATGCACATCCTACACGAACCATCTTTCTTCCTCACCAACATGATTGGAGAACTGCATGGTGATGTGCTTGGTCTTATGAACCCTTTCTCGAACATCTCTTGTACCTACTTCGTGATCTCCGCATTTTCTAAAGAGGATAACCTATACATTCTATTATCAGGCAATGGAGCATCTTGCTGCAAATTAATATCATGTACAATTTTTCTTTTGGGTGGCAGACCTTTAGGTTCTTGAAATAGGATATCATATTCTAAAACAAATTTTTCTAAATCAGCTTGCTATTTAGCATCACAGCCTTCAAATACATTTGTTTTATTAGGTTTCTTTTCCTTTACAACCATCAATAAAAATTGCTTGCATGATTTTACAATTCTTTTCATCTGCCCTGAGTTTATGAGAGTATAATTATTCTTGAGTTTATGAACTCTTACAATATATTCAATTCCATCTTTAACAAGTTGATACTTATTTTCAACTCTATATAAAATGGCTTTTCTACCATACAAGTAAGGACTTCCTAAAACAATTCCACATATATCCAAGGGAACGATATCTAACTCAACCTCATCTACAAATGCTGGCACAAAAGAAAACCTAAGTTTACATTGTCTACTCACTTTTAGCTTTTCTTTATCACATACCCAACCTAATGGATATGGCTTCTTGTGAGGTGTGGTTAGTAATCCCAGCTTTTTCACAACTGCTTCAAAAGTTAAGTTTACTTGTGAGCCACTATCAAAGAAAGTATCAATCTTTTGATGCTTGGAAATAACCCTAATATGAAAAAGCTCATGTCTTTTCCTCTGATTTTCTTCACTACCAATAGTATGTGTAGAATTACTAGTATATTCTTCAGAAATTTTACCTTTTATACCTGTGGCTATGATTGTTGTTTCATCACCTGAGTCTGACCCCAAATATTTTTGTATAGCAGCAACAATCTTCTTCTTCTTGCCATCAAACTTCTTGGGTTTCAAGTCTGGATGAAAAGAACAATAATGAAAATCATCATGTCCATCCTTCTTGCAGTGAGTGCTTGAAGGTTTGGCCTTTTGTACAATATTTTCCTTCCTCTCTTTCCATTTATGCTTCCTCCTTTCCTTGTTCTTGCTTGCAGTGAGTTTTGATGATCCCCCAATATCTGGGTTCACATTCTTGCCTCTAGCCTCTTCATGGGTAGCCTAGACAGATACCTCATCTATGCTAGTAGGGTTAAACATGAGAATGGTGTGCCTCAAATAGTTGTGTATACCACCTATATACTTCAACAAAGTTTCAGGTGAGTCTAAAGAAATGCTTAGAATCAAAGCTCCTTTTTTAAATTATTGGGTGTAGCTTTGCACACTTTTCCATTTTAATTGACGAAGAGTTTGTCAACTCATCATAGCTTGTTAGATATAAGCTAGTGGATAGAATTGGTTTTAATTGTAGAAACAAATTCACTCCAGAAAGAAATAATTTTACCATGCTTCTTCAAGTCAGCTTGTGTCCTGCCTTCCCACCATACCAAGCCAATTCCTCCCAGGCGTAAGCTGGCCAGCTGAATTTTACTATTGTCTGAATCAATGCTCGACACCCTACAATACACATCAATCTGTCTAATCAAATTATCTAGCTTCTCTGCATTTAAGTCTCCATCATATATTGGAAAATCAAATTTAACATCTAAATTAATAAAAAAATGTTTTCTTCTTTTTATCTTTAGGGCTACCGGGAGGTGTGGATAGAGGAGCCTCTTTTCTTTTCCCTTTTCCTTCATAATGGCCATCTAGAAGATATTCTTCTATTCCTTTGTCTTGTTTGGAGGTTGACTAATATTCACTTCGACCTTTCTTAAATTCTCGGTACATTTCTTCTACCATGGCTCTCATGGTCATGAAATTGTCCATGAACTCAGAGTCTGATTCTAAGGGATTTTCTTCTGCCATTTTCCTCCTAGGATAGACTCTACCAATTTATGGGTTAGCTTCAACCAATTCTCCTTCTCCTAATTTTAGCTTTGACCTAGTTATCATTCACCAATCCAGCACAAGCTTGTCTAACCTTAGTAAACCTAAAGCTCTGATACCACTTGTTCTGATAATGAGATCTAAGACAATTAATGAGCTATTACAGACTCATGTGCATGGATTTGTCTATGTTATTTTATGAAATGTATCAATAAGATTGTGAAATACACAAAAAATGAAGAAGTAAACAAAACATAATAGACAACAGATAACACAACAAATTTAATGAAGAGTTCACCCAATACTCCTGGGCTACATCTCCTGGTCCAGCCTTCAGTGGTGGCCTCTCTATTATGTCTTCAAGCAGAGTGTTTACAACAATATGAGCTCAATTTGAGACTCAATACACAACAGAAGCAACAACAAGAGCTTTTCTTGAACCTCTCAAGCCTCTATGACTACATAGACTCCCTCAATGCTCTCTGTCTCTATCCTAACTCTATCTTGGCATTTGTCTGCAACATTGTTTCTCCTGTTTGCTCTTTGTCTATGGCTTTAAAGCCAATCTACTCTGACTGCTCATTTCAACTTCTCAGCTTTCTGTCTCCCCAACCCCTGTCCACTCAGATCCCTTTCTAAGCATTAGCAATCATTGCTAAATTCTCCCAGGGGTAGTGGCCACCTGTACTGTAATGGGATAGTTCATCGTGCCTTTGAAATCGTTCGAAATGCCAAAAATGATTGTTTTCTATTTACATAGAGAAATGCAGTCAAAAACTATGAAATCTCGCCAAAACCATTGTTTATCGGACTTCAAAAGTCCTTAGATTTTCTCTATTCTCCTATCAGGTCCACCTGTAAGTCGATAGTGTATCTCCATCGTTGATCTGGGAGATCTAAATCCAACGATCGTGGTTCATTTCGGGTGGCTCTTTCATACAAGGGTTAGTCACTCGATGAGGGTGGTTTTCTCTCTCCTCAACTTGGACATGTGGCAACCATTATATGGGATCAGGCAGAGCCCAACCCAAACCACTTACCGCCCTTAGGTCCTCCGAAATCCTGCCTGGTTTATTATTTCTCTTTTATATAAAAAAATGAGTTAAAAAATTGAAAAACCCACTTTATCAGACTTGAAATAATGTTCAACAGCATTAATAAACCCTTCCGAGTCCATGACATTGCATCGGTGCTTTTCCTTGGTTTTTCGTTTATTCAACGAAAATGTGATTTACAAAGGAAAACTTTGTTTCCTAGATCTCAAATCATATCAAACATCATTTATAATTGTTATCGGGTCCAGCAATCACATCGCATATATGTATAAGCCCTTTTCCATTGTGTTTGGATTTTGGGATTTGGCGATGCAATGTGGTCCATTGAATTGCGCGCTTGATCGATGGTCCTTGTTGACTCTGCTAATTGCCATCACAAGTTCCATAGGGTCTACGCCGATATCAGCCGATTGCAACTACTGATTACAATTCGCTGATTGGATCTAGGTCGTTGATCGGCCAGATCCGATTGCTCCTGCGAATTTACTGTTCAAGCGCCGATAGCTCTGTTTTCACTGATTTCTTTGTGTTTTTTCCTCCCGATAGCGTAATCCGAATTTTCCATAGGTTTTCCTTATGTGATATTTTTGATCTTTCAAACAATTTTTGAAGACCTATATATTGTTCTTGGATCCATTTGGATCATTAGAAGATAGGGAGACAGCCAGGATGTGTCAGGTGCTATGGTGTGCCAATGCATGCCACAGAGTGTTATGAGTGCTAGGGAAACATAAGGGAGCACTAGTTTTAAATGCATGGAAATGAATGACTAAGAGTGCGTGACAAGGAGTGTCATTGAGTTCTAGGTGTGCTAAGGAGGGGATGGCAAGGTATGTTAGGTGGTGCCAAGAAATTATAGAGTGTTATGGTGACATTCCAGCGTATGCCAATGTGTTTCAAGGTGTGCCAATGCATGTCAGGGTGTGCCAATCTTTGTTAAGTAGTTTTAGGGAGTGCGACATAAACACAAAGGAAAACTATATCAAAATTCATGGAAATGAACGAATAAGAGTGTATGCACAAAACCCTGATTTGGGGGAAAAGAATGACGAGTCGGAACTGAGAAGGATAGGGACAAAGAGAAAGAAATCAAAACCCTTGAAGACGAAGTGTTTCTCGGAGCTGATTTTGGGTATGGACGTTCAGGTGGAGGATGTATTAGATGTGGCCGAGGTAACTCTGGTGGGCAGGATTAGAGGGAGACCTGTTTCTGGTCAGGCCCTAAGGCAGTGGGCAGATAGTCAGTGGTCCGGTACACCAGCGGCCTCGTTCAAATTAAATGCTTTGGTAAAAGGTTGGTTCATGGTTAGTTTTGATTATAAGGAGGCTTTGGAGTGGGCTGAAGGACAGAACTGGGCCTTTGGAAACCGGCCGGTGTTTTTCAAAAGATGGACGCCACTCTTTGATGTTGAAAGCAAAAAGGTCGATGAATTCCCTGTGTGGGTCAGGGCACCAAGTCTACCCCCATATCTATGGGCGGACTCTGTATTCAAGTCCATAGGGAACCTGCTGGGTACATACTTGGATGCCGATAGATCGTACCTGCATACCTTTGAGAAGGGGGTGGCAAGGATTTTGGTGAGACTCAACCCTAAGGAGGGCCTTGCAAAATCAATCACCCTGAGATATAAGGAGTATAAAGTTGAACAGAAACTTGATTATGAAATGCTCCCTTTCCGTTGCCACCGCTGTCACGAATATGGGCATTTGGCGAGAGATTTCCCGTTGGGAAGGCGAAGGAGGAGGACAGAAAAGGATGATGAGAAATGGGAAGGTCATAAGAAGCAGGCTGAGAGCGAGACGAAGGAGCACATCCATAGGGGAGCTGTTGCGGAAGAAATTTTGAATCAGGTTGAGGAAGAATTGCCCAAGGAGGATGACGTCCAGATGTGTCCTTCAGATGATCAGCCGATGAGGGATACCTCTCCCCCTGCGCAGGATGCCGTTGTCGAAGACGATCATCCGGGTATGCAGCCTTCTCCGTTTTCCTCTGTTCTTATATCTGATTCTATGGTCGAGGGTTCTTCTATGATAAACAGCTGTAATGATGTAATGCATAATATTGAAAATCTTTCTGCCGCTTTACCTTCCTTAAATCTGAACTGTGAGGATTTTCCCCCTTTGGGTAATGGTGTTGGGCCTTCTGCTGTTCGCCACTATAACCTGAGGTCCTTAAGTAAGAAGTCTGGGTGCTCAAACGAAATGTTGGAACCGGTAGGTAGTTTAGGGACTGAGACACCAAAGAGCTTTTCAAAGAAGAGTAGAGGCCGAAAATCCATGCTATCAAAAACCCAAGCTAAAGCAATTTTCGATGTAGCTGATGGGAAACAGATGACAATTCCTGGGGCGCTTAGAGCAGTAAAACCCCCTGAGACGGTTATAAAATGATCTTTCTCTCTTGGAACTGTAGGGGGTTAGCTAGTAAACCTAAAAAACTAGCACTAAAAGATCTTATCTCGCGTTGCAATCCAGACATAGTATTTCTCCAAGAGACCTTGGGCAAAAGTTTGGACATTGAATCGTCTCTCAGTTCCCTTCTTCCGGGCTGGGTCTTTATAGCTGTGGATGCCTCAGGACACTCGGGAGGACTGGCTATTGGGGTTAAAAATGGAAGACTGAAGACTCTCAGTACTTGGGGTTTAACAAACGTTCTGGGAATGGAGGTGGTGTCTCCAGACTTTGATTTTTCTTTGTCCATTGTCAATGTTTACGGTCCTTGTCAGGGAAGGGTCCCTTTCTGGACTAACCTCCTCTCAAAAAATCTGTTAAAAGACAAGAATCTCATCATTGGGGGAGATCTAAATTTTTCGATGGGGACATCCGAAGCTTGGGGGCCTCTCGCTAGGGAGGATCCATTGTCTGATTTCTTTTCAAATGCCCTTCAGATTCATCAGCTGATTGATGTAAACCTTATTAAGGCAAAACCAACTTGGAGGAACAGAAGGACGGGGGAGGATGGAATTGCGAAAAGGTTGGATAGGTTCCTCATCAGTGAAAGGTTGGTCTCCAGGATCCCATTGTTCCGACAATGGGTTGGGGAAGGGGGGAACTTGGACCACTTTCCCATTATGCTGGAGTTCTCAAAATCCCCTCCGAAGCCGGCCGCGCCTTTCAAATTCAATGCCTCATGGCTTCAAGAGGAGACCTTCATAAAACTCTTCAATGAAACTTGGAGACACCCGGTTGTGGGATCTTTGGGGAATAGAGCAGGATTCCTCATGGAAAACCTCAAAAGACTCAAAAAAGAAACCCTTGAATGGGCTTCTGCTAGAAGGAAAAAACAAGTGGAAGAGTTAGAAACCATTGATGAGGCCCTAGGGGTTCTTGAAGACCCAGCTTCTGATACTTATGCATCCATGGAATCAAAAGAACAAATTCTGGCATTAGAAAAGAGAAGAGCGAAGATTTTATTAGAAAGAGAAGAAGAGTGGAGACTGAAAAGAAGAGCCATCTGGTTGAAAGCAGGGGATGAAAATACGAAATTCTTCCATAATTATGCAAAAGGACGGAGGAATGTAAATACTATCTGGAAATTGAGGGATTCGGAAGGAAGGGAGGCCTCCTCCTTTGAAGACTTGTTTGATATGGGAAAGAAACACTTTCAGGCGCTTTTCGCTGATCCTGGGGGGATTTCTCTGCCTGAAATAATCCGAACTGCCCAGGCTTTTCCTCGTTTTGTGGAGGAGGATGAGGCGGAAGACTTGTTTAGAGAAGTGACAAAGGAGGAAGTAGAGAGTGTTATAAAGTCTATGGCGAAAGATAAAATCCCAGGACCTGATGGTTGGACCATAGAACTATTCTCACACTTTTTTGAATCCATAGGGTCAGAACTCACTGAAGTTGTGGAGGAGACTAGAGCAAAAGGAGAAATTTATGGTCCTTTTAATGCAACTTTCATTGCTCTGATTCCAAAAAAAGAAGACCCTGAATCCTTCGAAGATTTCAGGCCTATTTCTCTGTGCAATACCATCTACAAGATTATAGCAAAGATCATTGCGGTCCGACTGAAACCTATTTTATCATGCTATATCTCAAAGGAACAATTTGGTTTCCTGGATGGGCGGCAAATTCATGAAGCTATCGGGGTAGCACAAGAAACTATTCACAGTCTCAGGCAGGCAAACAAGAAGGGGGCAGTGCTCAAAATTGACCTATCCAAAGCCTACGATAGGGTCAGCTGGACATATCTAAAGATGCTTCTGACACATCTTGGGTTCAAGGTGGGCTTCATCAAATGGATCATGGGGTGTATCACAAATGTAAATTTTGCTGTCCTGATAAATGGAGCTGCTTCTCATTTTTTCAAAAGCCAAAGAGGCCTTCGCCAAGGGTGTCCGCTCTCTCCTCTGCTTTTTCTTTTAGCTGCAGAAGGTTTAAGTAGACTTATTTTAAAGGCAAAAAGTTCAGGTTTGGTCAAAGGTTTGGAAGTTGCTGTTAACCTTTTCATTACTCATCTTCTTTTTGTTGATGATATTCTTTTGTTTACAAATGGGAACTTATCTGAAATTGTAGAAATCAAGCTCATTCTAGATCAGTTCCTGAAAGCTATAGGGCTTCAAATAAATGAGAGAAAATCCCAACTAATATTTGAAGGCTTCAGTAGACAAGAGGAGGCTTCAATTGCTACTCAGCTACCTTTTGGAACATGTAGTATGGAACAGCCATTCAAATATCTTGGGTTTTGGCTAAAGCCATCCTCTTACAGAAAGCAGGACTGGAACTGGCTAGTAGCGAAGATTGAACAGAAAATATCCCATTGGAGCTACAAGTGGCTGTCTAGGGCAGGAAGACTCACCTTGGTAAATTCAGTCCTCCAGGCTATCCCAGTTTTTTGGGCAGCTTTGACCTGGATCCCAAAAGGGATACTGCACAAAATAAAACAGATTTGCAGTAGATTCTTGTGGTCAGGGTCAAAGGAGGACTCTGTCCTCCCCTGGGTGGCGTGGGATAAGATAGCAAGACCTAAAGACTGGGGAGGTTGGGGTCTAAAAAGTCTCCCGGATTTTAGTCAGGCCCTAGCAGCAAAATCAGGCTGGCGGATCATATCAATGGAGAACCTATGGACCAGGGTTGTTCGAAGAAAATATATTGATCCCATACCACTAGAAGATTGGATAAGAACTCCACTCAAGAAAGGAAGGAATTGTTCTGTCATTTGGAAAGCCACTACGGAGGCCTTCAAGATAATAGAACAAGGTCTGGCATGGCGGGTTGGAAACGGTGAGAGTCTGAGGATTGGCAGGGATCCGTGGGTGGGATGTAGTGAAGGTTTTGCTCTTTCTCCTGGACTGCTAAATCATCTGGATGAAATAGGAATAAGAAGCTTAAGGCAGATCGCAAGTATGGAGCAGTCATCTATATGGGGGCAAGCTTGGAAGACTGAAGATGAGATAGGAATAAATAACATGTGGAGGAATGAATGGCAAGTTTTCCTTCAGGAGCTGAGAAGATCAAATGTTAGATTAATGGATAGACCGGACACTCTGGTGTGGGCTCATGCGGAGACAGGGACTTTCTCCAAAGGCTGGCTATTTTTTCTTGATGAAGAACAAAGGATGGAACCCTCCTGTTTGGTGGTCAAAACCTCTGTTTAAATTAAAATGCCCAAAAAAAGCTAGAATTTTCTTTTGGTGTGCTTTAAATCATAAGATTCCTACCTGGGATGTTCTTCAAACCCGATTTAAACAGGGACCTGGAAGATGCCCTCTGTGCTGTGCGGATTCTGAAACCATCTCCCACCTTTTTCTTTCATGCCCGTTTTCAAGACAAGTATGGATTGAAGCGGAAAGGCTATTAAATGTAAAATTAAAATGGGAAGGAGACAGCCTATCCACAGCGTGGGAATACTGGTGGAATCATTTTCAAGAGAGGAATATGAGGAATTTGCCTCCCATCATTTGTTGGGGTATTTGGCTTGCCAGAAACCGAAGTATTTTCAGGGAACAGAAGACCCCTGAGGCTGCTGTTGCCATCCAGAGCAATGCCATTTTTGACAGTATCCCTTTAAAAGAGGAGAAGACAAGAATAAACCAGAGGAAGGAGTTCCGTATTAGAGATGGGGTACCGTGGGCCTTTTTCGACGGTGCAGCCCAAGACAATTACACGGGTGCTGGGCTGTGCATCCATCTTAGTCCAACACATACCTTAAAGGCTTCAGTAGGAATAGGAGTGGGCTCAAACAACTTCGCTGAACTCTCTGCTTTAAAATTTCTTCTTTGTTGGCTCATCCACAAAAATATCCTCACAGTTCAGATTTTCGGCGACTCTATGAATGTTGTTAATTGGGTTACAGGGAAATTTAGATGCCAGCACTACATATTGATGCCTTTATTAGAAGAAATTCAAACTTTAAAACAACAGTTTAATGTTTTTTATATTGATCACATATACAGGGAATGCAACGAAGAAGCAGATGGGCTTTCTAAAACAGGTCTGCAGCAAGCTGTGGGTTCTTGGAGGATAACCGAACAAGTT
Source organism: Pinus tabuliformis (assembly GCA_031772625.1). NCBI lineage: Eukaryota > Viridiplantae > Streptophyta > Pinopsida > Pinales > Pinaceae > Pinus > Pinus tabuliformis. The sequence continues at coordinate 971,788,509 of CM062804.1, read as the reverse complement.
ATGGATCAGATCCATGTGTCGGATCTCCCCCCATACGTTTAGCTTGGGCTTGTTTTCGTTTATATGCACTAGATTATCTGAGTTCATAGGATATCAAGTGGCATATGTAGTATTTTTTGCTGTTTTCATATACTCTTTGGATACTTTGATGCTCCGTTTTGAAGAGCAGATTATGGATGCTACTGTGTACCTGGGTTGTTTTCCTTATGTAAGGAGGCCCAGGGGACTCTATGTTTTCTTTCGTTATTGTCCCTCTCGGGATATGACTGCTCAGGTAGCAAACAGTGTCTTATTCTGACTAGCACTTGGAAGGGGTGCTGATGATCCTCTTCAGAGGAGTTTTGCCTTGTCCAGGTAGTTCTGCTGCAGAATGTTAACTCATGTGCTATGTAACTTTTTTACTTCTTATAAAAAAGTTCGCTTTTTTCCTTGGAAAAAAAAAATGAAACCTATCTCGAGTCAATTTCAGTTATTTTCAAGACTCGTTAAATTCATGAAAATCCCAAGATTATTTTGTTATCTTTCATTCTCGTAAAACAAATGAAAATGCTGAGTTCTTTCCGTCGATTCCTGCTCGTAAATCAAATTGAAAGTCGGCCATATGAGTACATTTTTATCATTTTTTCAAACTCATTAAAAAGTGAAAACCATGAGTACATTTTTATCATTTTTTCGAACTCGTTAAAACTTACGAAAAAGTGAAACCTTAGAGTCACCTTTAAGCTCTTTTCTGACTCCTAAAACATGAAAAGATCGCCGAGTTTTTCTTTTTAAACTCGTTAAAACGGAACTAAAAAGACGGTCCACTTATAGCTCTTTTCTGACCGTAAAAACATGAAAAGATTGTCGGATTTTTGTCATTTCAATTTCAATATTGGTTATAAAACGACGTGTTGTTGATTGCTTTTTAACTTTTTCGGATCAAGGGCACTAATTACGAAAAGTACTCCTTGGTTGTAAAGATCAAGCGGTTCTCTCAAGTATTATTTTATAATTTTTCGGGCTTGGGAGACACAAATTTACGAAAAAGGTCAACCCTGGAGTCTTCTTAAATTTTTTCAGACTCTCTAAAATTGAAAAACGCTGAGTTTCTCCTATACTAGATTCGTTAAAATTTCACAATAAAGGACCTGTTCAATTACAAACAGTAACAAACCACTCCTTCTTAGGGTTCGAATTTAAACTACGTTGGACTCATCCGAAGGATGAGCTTATAATCAAGCAAATGTTATCCTCCTCAAGCTTGTCAAAAATAAAGAGGTACTTGCCAGAAATGGTGGGGGAAAAGAGAGAAAAATGAGCCTGTTTGTCATACTTCGTAACCACTCTTGAACACGACACTTTTATTCACCTGGGTTGGGAAATCCTTTGCCTAACAGTTGTTCAAACCACATTGAAAGTCTTCAACCAGTTTCTGGGTATTAACTTTGGGTCAATTGTCACCAAACCATCTGTTGTGTCGTTATGTGTTCAAGAGGTCACTGCCAATAAGCCATTCATCTGCAAAATATCTGTCATCCATCTTGACCATCCCTGAGTTAGTCCTTGCAACTAAATTTCTTCAACTTGATCTATGATTTCGTGTTGTAGGCTTGCCTATGACAGATCGCTTTCTATCGACTTCAGCTCATTATCTAGAAAGATGATCTAGAAATCGTCAGTACCTTGGGATCTGCATGCCTCAATCGAAGGTTTCTCGCCTTTGACGACATGTTGCATCATTGATCTTCGATCAAAGGATTCCATGACATGTTCGACATCAACACATTTATTCACATCTCATGGATTGTACTGGGTACTTTGAGAGCCATTGACATCACTGGTGGTTTCTCTCACACTTTTTAATAGTTTACATCATTGACTGGTAATCAAGTGGTTTCTACCATGTTCGACATCAACACATTCATTCGCATGGATAGGATCATATTGTTTCGAGAAGTAGAAATGAAGACCCTGGATCTAGTTCCCGCAATCCAGGCTGCGAAGAATTTTGTATTCATTATATGATGGACTATTCATAAACAGATGGCTGCATCCATACTGTGTCCACATGAGTCTATACTTGTGAAGTATTACAAGATCATTCCTGTATTAGAGCAGTAGTAGTTTTCTAAGTCAGTTTTGATCTAAGTATGGGAATGCCTACCTCAGCGATGATATGATCTCTTATATATATCTTGCATTGAATGTTTTTACAGGTTCCAACCGGGCTCTCCACAAGATGATCCTCGAAATGATAAATTACTTCACTCTTCCTAAATGATAAATGAAATCCTCATCTACTACAGACTTCGCACTTTAGGGGGCAATCTGTTACACAAAAATATTGTCACCATGATTATTTGCAGTCAGTATGGGTTTATCATCACTTGTACTGTCCCCCTAGGCAAGTCTCAGACCTCACCTCTTCAAGTCAAGCTTTGAATATGAGAGAAAGACATTGAAAATCAACAAAGCTCTGGTTCCGCACTTTCTCTCACTGTTGCCTGTGGGCCCGCACCTCCTGTTTACAAAAACTGCGGACCTGCCCGCTCTGTCCCTAAAGGAGTGGGTGCAGACCCCTGTGAAAGTCAAAAAGGCACAAGTTTATTCTAAAAAACTCACTTTGGGTTAATTCTAGATGATTCTAGAAGGAATTTTGATGTGGATTGGTCACTCTTAGGTGGTTCATGCATCCCAAAAGAGAAGGAGCTAATCCCTTGATGAGAGGAGCTATCCCTTTGAAGGAGGGCTTTATCCCTTTGAAGGAGGACCTAGTAACTTCCCTCCATTGCACTATAAATTAAGGCATTGGGCTAGTTGCTAGGGAGGTTAGAAGCTGAACATTTTTTAGGGTAAATGTTGGTGGAATTGGGACTTCCTAGTTAAGCTTGAGAGGAGAGATCACATACCTTTTTGGCTTCATTGGGAAGAGAGTGAAACTTGTCAAAGTAGAGGAGACTTCTTGTTGGACCCTGGGAGGAGCTTGTACAACATCAAGGCACAAGTTGTAAAGTTCTTCTTTGATTTGAATTAATACAATCAGATTCATTTTTCTCAACAAATTGTCCTATGTCATTTGTTTCATGGATTCCTTGATCATCATGTTAAGTATGTTTTATGATATTGGCTTTTCAGGTGCTATTTAATTTGTTTGCTTGTTTTTGTTTGCATATTCGCAACGAGGGAGCTCATTTGGATCAAAGGAGCGAGGCTTCCACAAACTTGCATTGGACCCAAGGTAGGCCTAAATCACTTGTTTGCCTTTGTTTATAAATGCATATTTAGGGAAAGATAGTTTTTGATTGGCTTGCTTGTCATTAGATTTCTTTAGATTCTAGGAAGGTCTATATTGTCTGCAAGATTGACTCATTCCATGTGACAACCATGTGGGTCACCGATTGTAGTGATTCCAAAGAAATATGGCACTTGGCATATGTGTGTTGATTTCAGGGCCTTGAACAAGATAACGATAAAGAATCGTTACCCACTCCCAAGGATAGATGATTTGATAGACCAGCTGAAAGATGCTCGATATTTCACTAAGTTAGACTTGCACAGTGGATATCATCAAGTAAGAATTGAAGAAAGTGACATTTGGAAGACAGCCTTTAAAACCAAACATGGACTCTTTGAATGGCTTGTGATGCCGTTTGGTTTGTGCAATGCACCTGCAACTTTCATGCGGGTAATGGATGATGTCTTGCGTCCTTTTCTTGATGATTTCATTATTGTCTACTTAGATGACATCTTAATTTTCAGCAAGTCTAGAGAAGATCATGTCATGCATGTTAGGAAAGTACTTGATGTTTTGAAGAAGAATTAGTTATTTCTTAAAATGTCAAAGTGTGATTTTGGAAAGACTTCTTTGGTTTATTTGGGACACATAGTAGGAGGAGGTGCTTTGAGAATAGATCCTTCTAAAATAGAGGCTATTGTGAATTGGCCTACTCCCAAATCCATAACAGAGGTAAGAAGTTTTTTGGGTGCAACTCAATATTGGAGGAAGTTCATCTCTAACTTCTCTTCTATAGCAACTCCTATGCATGCAGTGACAAGTGTGAAGCATGCTTTCCAATGGGGAGGCAAGCAGTAAAAAGCTTTCGAACCTTTGAAAGAGAATATTAGTTCAGCTTCGGTCCTTGCATTACCGGATTTGAGACAGCCATTTGAGATACAAACTAATGCTAGTGATTATGCCATGGGTGCAGTTCTTCTACAGCATGGTAAGCCTATTGCTTTTCATTCTGAAAATTTTAATGGTGTTGTGATAAATTATCCTACATATGATAAGGAGTTGTATGCATTGGTGCAAAGCATCAAAAAGTGGAAACACTATTTGATGGGCAAAGAAATTGTTATACATACCAACCATCAGCCCTTACAGTACTGGCAATCACAAAGCAAGTTACAATAGTCACGACACTTCAGATGGATGGGCTTCTTGCAACAGTTCCATTTGGTAATAAGGTACAAGAAAGGTACTTTGAATAAGGTTGTTGATATGCTTTCAAGGCCTATTATTGGTGTTATTACTTTACTTAAGAATGATTCCATTGTACATGATAGTTACACAGAACAATATGCATCTGAAGATGATTTTAAATATGTGTATGCTAACTTGAGTAAAGGGAATCATGTAGAGGAAAATGACTATCACATGCATAACAATTTACTGTTTCATTTGGGCAAGTTGTGTATACCACAGGGGGAGAGAATAAATGTCATAAGAGAAGCTCATTCTTCTCTTATTGCTGGCCATTTTGGTGTAAGAAAAACAATTGCACATCTACAGAGGTATTGCTATTGGCCTCGCATGGTAGATTATGTTTCAAGATTCATAAGAGGTTGTTCATTATGTGCTACAAGCAAGCCTAGTAATAGGAAGCTTGGCTTGTATACTCCTTTGCCGGCACCTTCTAGACCATGGGAGAGAATCTCTATGGATTTTGTAGGAGGCTTGCCGAAATCTAGAAAGCAGCATGATTATTTATATGTAGTAGTTTATCGTTTCAGCAAAATGTGTATACTTATGCCTTGTAAGAAAACTATAACTGTTGAACAAATTGCTGAATTATTTTTTCATCATGTATGGATTCACTTTGGTTTGCCTACTTCCATTATTAGTAATAGGGATTCTAGATTTGTGGGGAATTTTTGGTCCAACCTATGGGAGATGATGGACACAAAGTTGAAGAAAAGTACTGCTTTCCATCCACAAACAGATGGACAAACAAAAGTTGTGAACAGAACCATTGTGCACCTCTTGAGAGGATATTGCAGCAAGCATCCCAAGCTTTGGGATGAACATTTGCACTACATACAACATGCTTACAACCGTGCCAAGCACTCTTCCACAAACACCTCACCGTTTGAAGCTTGTTTTGGTTACTTGCTAAAATCACCTTTTGATTTCATTCTTGAGAAAGATGTTGCCATTGAGGGACATAGTGATATTGACAAAGCTCGTTCATTCATTGAAAGAATTCAGCAAATACATTAGCAAATTCAAGAACAGCTTGAGAAGAGTCAAGGCAAGTACAAGGAAGGACACGACAAGCATAGAGTCGATCACAAGTTTCAAGAAGGGGATGAGGTATGGCTGTACATTAGTAAGGAAAGGATGTAAGGAGAAGGTAGAAAGCTGAAGCCTATTCGTTATGGTCCATTCAAAATCCTCAAGAAGGTTGGGAATAATGCTTTTCAATTAGATTTGCCTTCCTATATGCAAATGTATTCTGTTGTCAATGTGGAGAACTTACGTTTGTATGAACCTCCTTTGATTGCTGATCATGAAAGTGCTGTTCAGCTGCCATCTATAGAAGATTTCTCGCTAGAATTCTTAGATGAGTTGAAAGAAGATACAATCCTTGACCGAAGGACATGCACTTCAAGGAGGGGCAATGTAGATTATGTGCGGGTTGGTTTCAAAGGCAGCAAACCGAATAAGGCAAAGTGGATGGAGGTGGACAGAGTGAGGGAGCTGTACCCTCACCTCTTTAACATGTAGTTGAAGGCTTTTGGGGTCCAAAAGCTTCCCAATGGGGAGGCGTGATCAGGTGCTCATGTCCTAAGTGTCGTAAAATGCTCAAAAATGAAAGTGCTCAGAACTGGTTCAAAATTAAACTACTAGAAATTGCTCGTCCTCCTGATTCCGGCACCACAAACGGTTCAGAAAACGGTCGCCGTATGAGAAAGTTATGCCAAAAACAAAATCGCCCAATAACCCTCCATTTTTGAATATTTAAAAAAATTTATATTAAAAAAGGAATATTCCACAGAATCTTCTTTGGAATATTCTATCTGGGCAGCCAATCATAGGATGCCATGTGGCAGGCCCGGAGGCTACCACGTGGCCCAAGGTGACGTCAGCATATATGTGTGGCGCATTTCAAAATTTTTGGATGAATGGAGGATCGAACCCGCGACCTCCTTACCACAAGCCAAACACCTTACCAACACACCACCTGGATCATGGTTGTTATATGGGTGGTAGGAACAATTTATGAAGTTTGAATTTGGTTTGAGCGGGGCCCTAAGGGGGCCAGCCCCTGACGACCAGCCCCCATTCCATATGCCCTTGCGCCCATAACCACAGGCCTAACTAACCACCAGCACATTGAAACGATCACCACAATAGTGTTTGCAACGTGGTCACATAACCATTGAACGTGGAGGTAAACGGTAGTTAACCCGGAGTTTGGGGCACGCAATCCTATGCACTAACCTCCGCCCCACAAACCCGCTCACACGTAACAGTTTACGCCCGGTTAATGCGCGATTAGACTGGCGGATTTTTGGCGGAGCACCAAATTTGGGCGGTCCCGCCATAATTGACGGAGCTAACTGGCCCTAAGTACAGTTAGCTGGAGTTTTTTTAGGCCAAACTGGAGGGAATCTTTAATGAGCCATAACTTTGGCTAGGAAACTCCATTTTGGACGATTTTTTTTTTTTTTTTTTGGGTATCTTCGACCTTCTGAAGCCATTGGCATAGGTATTACAGCCATCTGATGTCATTTGCAGAGGTTTTGGAGCCATGGAAGTTCTAGGAGCCACTAGGGCCCAGTATTGGGAGAACTGTATAGGATTGCAGGTACTCATTGGAGGTGAACCAGTAGTCAATACTAAAGGATTCAAGTGTTCTAAATCCATTTTTACAGTCTATTCCACCTGTAGAGACTTTTATTCAGCTGCATATTCATTTTGAGCATTTAATTAAAAAGAGGATAGGCCCATTTGGGAGCCTTGGACCCAGCAGACGTAGCCCAGGAGGGGTGAACTACTTTATCAACTTCTTTTGCATCTGTGGTCGATTTATTTTGTAGAACAAATTCATTTTAATGTGTTAAACAGTAAAAGGAAATAAATCTGCTATACTTAAATGGGTCATGAACAGCTGAAAATTTCATTTGTTTTTTTCCTGCAAGACATGGACATCTTTTAAACATGTATATTACTGAATTGAATACCTTGCAAACCATTTACAAGTAGTTTCAAATTCAGATCATTCATTACCCTTTGAAAAGTTTCCCCTACGTTCTTCAGATCGAAAGGTAATTTACGATACACAAATGTGCCCCACGGACATAAAAATGCAATCTTCGACTGCTCCTGTGGGCGGATATTGATTTGATTTTATCCGGAAAATCCATCCATGAATGAAAAGATTTCGCATCCAACACATTCATCAATTATCTAGTTGATGAAGGGTGTAGGATAGTTGTCCCTCGGACACACTTGATTTACATCCCTATAATCGACACACACTCTTATTGTTCTTTGTTTTTTCATTACAAGAACAATATTTGATACCCAATCAGTGAGAGGAATAGGGTAAATGAAACCAGCATGCAAAAGTTTTTCAACTTCTGCTTTAATGGTAGTGGCTTTCTTTAGATGGACAGGTCGAAGCTGTTGTCATACTGGTTTGACATTTGGATACATCTTAATTTCATGTTCAACAATTCTTGAGTCAATGCCTGGTATTTCTTCATATGACCATGCAAAGACATCTCTGAATTCACTAAAGAGAGCAGAGTAAATTTCCAGTTCTGATGGAGAACAAGATTTTCCGACGTGAATATTCTCTACAACATTAGGTTTGGTCGAGATATTAATGGCGATAGTTTCTTCAATATTGGACAATTTCGCTTGGAATCTACTGTATTTACAGTATTTGATAAAAAACCAAAAACTGAAGGATGATTAAGGTCGCTCAAATAATCTTCATTGTTATCTTGAAGGTGGGAATGATGGTGGTAATCTTCCCACGGTGTCTCTCCTATCATCATTGAATGGATGATTCCTTCGTCTGTAGAATGTATACGAGACTAAGGATCATAAGAGCTACTATATTCTAAAGACCTATCTATCCAAACACTCGTAGAGTGTTGATTCGGGTTTGCTGCCTAGGCCCAGAAAATTGATTACTACAAAGATTCTATGGGGCTTGGAGGCAACACCTCGTTGTTATCCGCACTATCAATATTGTCAGAGTTCTTTCTAATTGTAGAAGATATCATATGACAGGTTTCCACTGTGGCCACTTCCGCAAGTCCAGGTGGAGGCAGGAGGGCAAAAGTACCCATTAAGGAAGGGTCTTTTAGGAGACCTACTCCGACATTTTGAAGTGATTGATGAATTCCATGGATCAATGGAATGCTTCCAGTAGCTTGTGAACTGTTAGGAAAAAAGGCTAGTTGGTCAATGATTGTAATTCCACTTTGGAAGGGAAATGCAATATTTCTAAAGTATGTAGACACAATGGTAACCATAGCATAAATCCAGGGCCTTCCTAGTAAGATATTGTAATCAAGGTTTCCATCAATGACCTCGACTTATAATCTCTACTGTTTGTCCCCCCAGTTCAACTTGTAAGTTACTTAAAATCCCATACGGCATGTATGTTCTTCCATTGAATGCTTTTAATGTCGTTGATGATCGCGACAAGGGTGGTGAACCTAAAGTTTTCCAGCAACTCATTGACATAATACAGGTAGATGCCCCCTCATCAATGATTGTTCGATGAATAGTTTTATTGAGGGCTTTTACCTGTATAAGGAAAGCGAGTTGGGCTAGTAACTGAGGTGTATATCCTTTATGGTTAAAGGCCACAAGATTGGAATCCGCTGGGTCAATCCCACCTATTGCTGATAACAAAGCCTGCTTTTGGGAGGGGAAATTCTGCAGTACTTCAAGCATTGACATAGCGGATGGCGATTGAGCCAGATCCTCTGCTATATTATAATTCTGTGCAGCTCGAGCACAAGGATTAAATGTCAATTTATGTACGACTCCCTTTGGTGGCTTTATCGTTAATTCAGGAATGATGGGTGGAACAACTTCAGGTGAAGTCGTTGTCGAACTATTTGGCTGATCTATAGCCTTGTTGTTCAACGACGGTGGATTCCCATAATCTTTATTCCTTGTTGATATCAAAGCATCATTTTGCTATTTTGAGATGGATAGCATAAGCACTTGGGAAGTGGAAGCATTATCGATAGCAACCAGATTAGTTTCTGCGTTTGGAAATGGATCAGTCAACACCGCTGAGGTTGTGATCGAGGTAAGCGAACTTCAGGTAAGAGAACTTCAGTCTTTGGATCAACTCTAGATGGAGTTGTTTCAGGTATAGAAGTGTCTATGGTTACACTAGGATCAGTTCTAGTGTCCTCTTGTAACTGCGGAACTTCTTCTCTAAAGGCAGATGTATCAGAAATAATTAGAGTAACTGTAGTCTCTGACGATGTTGAAACAAAAGTTTCAAATAAACCAGTTGAATTGGATTCAGTTAAATGAGACCATTTTTCCCGTAATGGCTTTGTTTCCAGAGTCAAAGACGATTGACTCACTAGTCTCCACGAATGATGGGGTTTTGATTAACTTTCTTCCGCGATTGCGAATTACTTGATCAACTCAAAATTAAGGGGAAAATAATGTTATTCCAAATTAAGAAATTTTAATGATGCTTTGACACAACTTTGCTTTTTCAATTTTTAAGAGTCGATAAAAAGCTAAAGATGACTCTAGTCCCCTTTGATTTTTAATGAACCTGAAGTGACAAGTGCTTAGATGGACCTTTTCTTTTAAAGAGTTGAAAAGGAATGAAAGTGAATACTCTAGAAATATAGACAGAGGGATTATCAAACCAATCACAAAACTACAAAATACACCTTGGTGATAAATTAAAGAGAAATTACCAAGGACTTATGTATGGCAGTCAATCTTCCCAAATGCTGTGTTCGGTGCATTGCAAGCGATAGGGTGGTAGACTCCGCTTCCTATGGATAAAGGATATAAGCCTATTTAGGTCTCCCAATATATATGCGACGGTACGGGGAGCACAAGTCCATGCTAACACTTGTCGTATCAAGGAGGAGGAATCACCCAACCTTCAATGAAAACGATAGTTATTAGATTTTACGATGCCAGAACACGTCTCTAGCCTAGACCTCTAGATATGTTGCGTTAAGTTCCAAAGCATTGTTAAGTTCATTGAAATTTATTTTAGAGTTGATCTTGTTTAAGGTTTGCCTTTCAATGGTTCACCGCGTGATGTTGATTTGAAATTCCTAAAAATGCAATCTACAATGATAAACAATCATTGTTTATTTTGATCAATGAAAATCCTAGCTACTAGGGAAAGAAGATTACAATTCTTTCAAACAAAGAGCAAAGAGCACACACTAGTGCATCTCCTAAATCATTTTTCGCACACAAACTAAATGTAAATGAAAATGCATGTATTTGTTTTTCGTTCCCCTTAATGTGAAAAAATGCCAAAAAGGAAAACTAAGTATAGCAAAGAACTGAAATATTTCTTTCAAAGCGACATTTTCAACAATTTCTTTTTCAAAATAGAAAGGAAGACTAAATGACACTTTTCAATTTTGAATAGAAAATGCTTTCGACACTTCAAATATCAACAAATCAAATCAAATACTTGAAAAAATGTTCAATCAACTATCCAGGGAAGGAAGACTCAACGCAACTTCTCTTTTTGACACAAAACAAAAGTTACGACACTTTTTGTACCAAAATGACAGATCGATTTAAGCAAATTTTCGAAAAAGGATTGTAAATGATGGACAAATACATAAAAACATTTACTAATCCTAATCAATGGAGGCTGATCTATGTGATGCAAAGAGGCTTCAGTAAGGAGGCATTGTTCATAAGTAGTAAATTAACTAAACAGAACTAAAAACAAGGACAAAACCCCAAATTTCAAGAATGGAAATAGGTTTAGTCAGTGATCGCACCTAGGCTTAACAGAAACAGGGATGCATCACACTTTATGGGAGGTGCAATTCATACTGGTTCATAGTGACAGACAGTACGATGGGCCAAGGAGCGCAACTGAAGTGGGTTTTGGCTCAAAATTGCAACTGATTTCAGTGAGTAAATCTAAGCTATGATGGACGATAAAGAGAAAAGTACAGAGGAAAATCTTGAGAGGTTACTGAGCTACCAAAAGGGCATCTAGAATGCTTGTAATTCAAATGTTTAATTCATAAACTAAACTGGAGATTGACTGAAGCATCATTCATCTACTATGCAATTGCAGAGCAAGAGCAGTTTGAAGGCTACCTGGTTGACTTTAGGCTTCGTCTATAGTTTATAAAAGAAACAACAACAAAAAACAAACATCTATAGTTCCCCAGTGGAGTCGCCAATTTGTTTCTGGGAAAACTAGTGTCTTTTCGATCGACTAGCCCTCTAGGTTTGGTAGCTACCCTAGAAACAATAGTTTAAAGCAATTCATGATTTCTTCTATATATAACAAATAAGACAAAGACAAAGGAACCAACCTAGATTTTCCACTTAACTCCTTGTTTGATCTCTCTCCCCCTTGACAGAACTTGCAACTCCTCTCCATACTTATCCTACTTGGAGAGTACCTGTAGAAACACAGTAACAAAGAACCATCAAAGCATCTTGATCTATTATATCATAATCATTACAAAATCAGAAATATAATGAACATACAATGGCATTCACAAATAATAACATTCACAATTGCACAGTTATATGGAAGAAAACTCGAAGAACTTTATTAAGTAGAAGGGAGAATTACAACCCAGTTGTCTGATCCAGCATCATCCTCCCAACATCAAATCTCTCTTCACCTCATGAAATAGCAAGATCACCCACTAATACAATGCTCTTTCTCAAATACAAACTATCAGCACCTATTTGCAATTCACAATATTCCAACCTCCGGATCTTTTAGATGAGGGATCCATTTATAGATGTGTGCAAGGGTGTGATTCATCTCTGGGATTTGATTAGTGTCATTCCACTTGTTACATTTGGTTCCACAAGAGGGGAGATAACTGAAGTTTAGATCTCTTACTCATATTTGGGGTGAATTCAGAGAGGCAAGTGTCAGAGGGGAAGTTTCTAGAAGATTCTATGAGCATCCACTTAGCAAACTGTCCCAGACATTTGTCCATCCTCACTCATCGCACCCTATAGAAGGCCTCATCAGTATGCATCACACCTGGCTAGTGTAAAAGTCAGTATGCATCGCACCCTGACAGTGGAGCAGTCAGTATGGTCTAGTTTAGGCCAATTTTGGATGGTTTTTCAGGTGGAACTTTTGGGGAATGATGTAATCAGATGACCATGTTCTTTTAGGGTATCAAACAACTCTTTTAGGGTTTAAATAGCCCTATTTTATTGAAATATAAGGTTGGGGTTGAAGTGCCCAAATATGTCTATAACACCTGCTGTGGAAGATGCAAATGGAAGATTATATGTATTAGAAATATTTGTACCTACCATTGAGTGGAAAAAGAAAGAAGCCGACAACTATGACAGATGAAGAATGGAACATTCTCAATAGAAAGGCATTCGGAATAGTACAGTTGTGCCTCACAGCGTCAGTAGCCTTCAACATTTCGAAGGAAACAATGACAGAGGGTTTGATTCAGGCATTGGCGAAATTGTATGAAAAACCCTCAGCCTTAAACAAGGTATTTCTTATGAAACGATTATTTAATATGAAGATGTCAAAAGGTGGATCTGTTGCAGACCATTTAAATGATTTTAATATAGTTACAAGTCAGTGAATTGTTCTAGGGGTAAACTTTGATGATGAAGTTAGAGCTCTGTTATTCTTGTGCTCATTGCCAAAAAGTTGGAATAGTTTAGTAATGGCCATTAGTAACTCTATTTCTAGATCTAGTACTTTAAAGTTTGATGATGTTGTCAGTGCTATCCTTAGCGAGGAAAAGTGACGGAAAAGCTCCGGTGAGACATCGGGTAATGCTTTGAGTGTAGAGTCTAGGGGAAGAAAAATGGAAAGAGGAAAGAGCTTAGGATATCGTAGTAAATCAAGGAAAGGTAGATCCAAGTCCATATCGGGGATAGTGTGCTAGAAATGCAGAAAGAAAGGACACCTAAAGAAAGAATGTAGATCTTGGAAGGGAAAATATTGAGATGCATAGCAAGAAAACAACCATGAAGCAAATGTGACAGGTGAGGTGTTACAAGATGCTTTGGTTCTTTCTATCGAAAATATTACTGATTCCTGGGTGGTAGATTCAAGGGCCTCATTCCATGCCACACCTAATAAGAAATATTTTCATGACTATGTTCAAGGAGATTTTGGACAAGTCCGTTTGGGTGATGATAAACCCTGTAAAATTGTTGGAATGGGTTAGGTTCTTGTAAAGCAGCATAATGGAAACCAATGGCTACTAAAGGAGGTAAGGAATGTTCTAGATCTAAAGAAAAATCTGATTTCAACAGGGCAGTTAGGCAGTGAAGGTTGTGTGACAACTTTCATAGATAAAGCTTGGAAGGTCACCAAAGGAGCCCTGGTAGTAGCAAAAGGTGAAAAGGTTGGTACATTGTATTTATGTAATGCTATTTCTAACTCTGTTAATGCTTTAACTTCCAAAAGGAGCAGATGCAGCATTATGGCATCATAGGCTTGGACACATGAGTGAGAAGGGGATGAATATTCTTCACTCAAGGAATTTGTTGTCGGGTTTGAAGAATGTTGATTTGGACTTCTTTGAGAATTTCATTTATGGAAAATAGAAGAGAGTTATATTTCTCAGAGTTGGGAAAGAAAAGAAGAGAGAAAAATTAGAGTTTGTGCATACAAATGTATGGGGAACTGCTCAGGTATCATCTCTCGATGGCTCTCATTATTATGTTACTTTTATTGATGATGCAACTAGAAAAACTTGGATTTATTGTATTCAGAATAAATCTGATGTATTTGATGCTTTCAAGAAATGGAAAGCTTTGGTTGAGATTAAGATAGGAAAGAAATTGAAGTGTCTCAGATCAGACAATGGAGGTGAATATTGCAGCAAAGAGTTTGATAGGTATTGTTCAGAGCATGGAATTCACAGAGAGAAGAGAGTTCCACGACACCACAAGAAAATGGTGTGTTAGAAAGGATAAATAGAACAATCATGGAGCGTGCAAGGTGCATGAGATTGAATGCAGGATTGCCTTTACAATTTTGGGTAGATGTTGTAGATACTGTTGTTTATCTAATAAACAAAGGGCCTTCAAGTTCCTTGGATGGTGGTGTTCCAGAGGAAGAATGGATGGGCACAAAGGTAAACTACTGCTTTTTAAAGTCTTTTGGTTGTGAGGCTTTTGTCCATATTAATAAAGAAAATAGAACAAAGCTTGAGGAAAAATCAAAGAAATGTACCTTTATTGGATATGGTGTTAATGATTTTGTTTATCGCTTATATGATTATGAAAATCACAAAATCATTAGGAGTAGAGATGTAATATTCAATGAGAAGGTCTTGTATAAGAATCAGTTGCAGGAAAAGAAACAGAGAAAAGAAAACAAGGAATACACAGTTCTTGATAGGATCACTGAAAAAATAAAGGTGCCTGAAAATAATAATAATCAAATACCATAACAACAACAACCACCACAATAGCAACAGGCACCCCAAACACCTGAAAGTGGTGTTAGAAGATCTACTAGGATAAGTATACCCCCTGAACGATACTCTCCTTCATTATATTATTTATTGTTGACTGATTCTAGTGAACCCGAATGTTGTGAAGAAGCAATGCAGGTTGAAAGAAAGAAGAAGTGGGAGCTAGCCATGGAAGAAGAGATGGACTCCTTAATGCATAACCAGACTTGGGACTTAGTCAGGTTGCCTGCAGGTAAAACTACATTGCAGAATAAATGGGTTTATAGGCTAAAGGAAGAAGATGGAGGAAAACAGAGATACAAAGCTAGACTTGTGGTGAAGGGGTTTGCACAGAAGAAAGGTATTGATTTTGATGAAATATTTTCTCCTGTTGTTAAAATGACTTCAATCAAAACTATTTTAAGTCTAGTAGCAATTGAAGATTTTCATCTTGAGCACTTAGATGTAAAGACAACTTTTCTCCATGGGGATTTGGAGGAAGAGATATATATGCAGCAGACACAAGGATATGAGGTAAAAGGGAAGGAGAAACTAGTGTGCAAGTTGAAGAAGAGTTTGTATGGCTTAAAACAGGCTCCAAGGTAGTGGTATCTAAAATTTGACAAGTTTATATCTGAGCAAGGTTATACTAGATGTCACTCTGATCATTGTGTTTATCTAAAAAAGAAAAATGATGGCAACTATATTATATTGTTGTTGTATGTAGATGACATGCTTGTTGTAGGGTCTAACATGTAGGAAATAAATGTGCTCAATAGAAAATTGGAAAATTCATTTGCAATGAAGGATTTGTGAGTTGCAAAACAAATCCTTGGTATGAGAATAACTAGAGACAGGAAAAATCGCAAATTAACATTGTCTCAGAATGAGTACATACAAAAGGTGTTGAAAAGATTTAACATGCACAATGCAAAACTAGTTAGTACACCTTTTGCTAGCCATTTCAAACTTAGTAAGGAGATGCGCCCAAAGACCCAAGAAGACATGGATTATATGTCTAAAATTCCATATGCATTAGTAGTTGGAAGCTTAATGTATGCAATGGTCTGCACAAGGCCTGATATTGCACATGCAGTGGGATTTGTAAGCAGGTACATGAACAATCCAGGAAAAGAACATTAGATGGAAGTGAAATGGAATCCTAGATATTTGAGAGGTACCACAAATCAAGCATTATGCTTTGGTGGTTCAAACATTTCTCTACAGGCATATGTTGATGCAGATATGGCAGGTGACAGAGATAATAGGAGGAGCACTACAGGATATGTATTTACTGTAGGTGGAACAACTGTCAGTTGGGTTTCAAAAATCCAAAGTGTTGTTGCACTTTCAACAACAAAACCAGAGTATGTTGCTGCTACAGAGGCTAGTAAAGAAATGATTTGGTTACAAAGGTTTATGGATGAATTGGGTAAGAAGCATGATATGGGCACGCTATGCAGTGATAGCCAAAGTGCCATTCATCTTGCAAATAACTCAGCATTTCATTCCAGGACTAAACACATATAGCTTAAGTACCATTTCATACGATCAGTTTTGGAAGATGGAGAGTTGAAGTTGGAAAAGATACACACACTAGCCAGAATCCTGCAGATATGCTAACAAAAGATGTAAACAGGGAGAAATTGAGAATATGATTAGTTTCAATTGGTCTTCAATGATGACGATGAAGATGAGAAACAACCAGGTCCAAAGAGGAGTCATTGTCCAGCAAATGAAGAAATGGTGGAGTTGCTACAATCATTCTCCAAATGGGAGATATAGTAATTTCTAGCACAGAGTGAATTCAAAATTTCAATGACCAAAATATACATTGGAAACTGGTTGAACCTAGAAGTTGGAATCTCGAGGGAGTTCGAAGGCTTCAGTTGGTGGATGACAAAACTACCCAAGGTGTTGATTTCTAGTTTGAAAGCATTATTGGAAGACACATTATAGATTTTTCCATTGAATTTATTATTTAATATACTATTTCTGAACTAAAATTATTGGGAGACCCACAAGGATGGTTTATTCAAGAATTACGGGCCTTTGTGAAGATGCTTTTGTGTGACAAAAGTGTGTTTAAGATTGAATCTAACACTATGAGAAGCTAAACCCCTCATGCACAAAGGGGAAGTTAGGGGATGGCCAAGATTAATTTGAGGGAATAGGACTAGGATGCAGGAGTAGGAGAAAGTAAATGACAAAGGAGATCTGGAAGATCCTTGAAAAGTATTGTAGAAAGGGTATGCCAAGGAAGTTCAACTTAATAGTACATGGAAGAGAAAATATGACATAGTTTGAAGGAGTTGTTTTACAAAGTGGTAGAAGGTTTCAAGGTGGCAATGATAGAGGAGAGAGGTCTGCATCGATGCTTCCAATCGATTGAAATCTAGCAAATGAGATAATGAGAGGTCATAGGAGAAGTAGGAGCAATGGAGATCAGAGAAGTCTAGATCCAATGTGCATTGGCATACAATGCATAAAATAAGAGGAAGGGGAATTGTCGCAACCTAGGCCAAGAATACAAGAGAACGTACATCTTCTGAATCCTACTTAGAGTACGCATTGTGTCAAACCCACAACCCCACACACACATATTCATACAAAGGTAAGTTCTCCTAGTAGTATTGTACATACTTTAGTTAGTGAAGGAAGCAAAGGGAGTCTAAATAGTAGTCTGAGTTAGACTAGTCAATTGGGAGGAAGTGGATAAAAAAAAATAGTAGTTGTAACTAGTGGATCATTAGTAGGGGCTAGTAGATAGAGAAAAATGGAAATTACCCTAAATATGTCATTTTTTCATGGTTATGGGAATGAATATCTCGAACAAAACTTTTTTGTATGTGAGCCAGTTTGGGATGATGATAATATTTGTGGTGAAAATGAAAAGATTATACATTTTGGGACTACCTTTAGAGATCATGCTTTAGCTTGGTACGTGACATACAAGGACAATGCTCCACTTGCAGAACCAATATCATTGCAAGAAATTAACAAAATAATGATGGAGTACACATGCCTAAGTCTACACTGCAGTCCATAACAAAGTTGAAGGAGATCAAATAGAGGATGGATGAATCCATTTGGGATTATGACCAGTGGTTTAAAGTATTGTTAGGCAAGTTTTCATTCAAAATACCTGATGAGTAGCATAAGTAATTATTATTGCATGTACACTGTCGCATATTCGTGCTTTGTTAACTCACCAAAATATTTAACTCAGTCAAAAGCCCTGGATATAGAAATGAAATCAGAATCATCTCCAATAGTCACAATAGGAGGAGAGATTTCTCATATAGCTAAGCTTCAGTCACAGATGGTTGCAACTACTATTTAGTTATAATATTTGGATAAGGGGAAAGGATAGCTCACTAAGATCTAGTGCATAATCTGTCGAAAGGAAGGCTACCACAAAAATGAGTGCCCTATACTGACTGAGTATATGGTGAATGGTGTAGTTAATTCAATGGCACAAGGAAGACGATTATGGTGTGAGATATGTAGAGTGTGAGGTCATACACCCCCAACTTGTCCAATGATGTAGAAATACAAGACTACAACAAGATTTTTTTTTTACTTCTGCAAGTTTTCTAGTCACGAAATTCATCATTGCAAATCCTTAGAAATTATGCAGGATCATACCATGGATACTTATAGAGTGCAAGAGGGCCAAGATAACATGGCGCAAAAATATAATCAACTAGGTAGAGGTCAGGCGATGATGAGCATAGGACCTGGATGAGGACAAGGATCTTTTGGACGAGGAAGGGGACCGATTATCTGTTACAATTTTGGTTAGCTTGGACATATTTCGAGAGACTATCTTAATCCATGTTTAACATGCACATATTGTCAAAATTTAGATCATGTGATATAGGACTGCCCTTAGATACTTGCAAAGATCCAAGAGAAGAAGGGGAAATACTCGTAGAAATTTAAATGTGTAGAAAGTTACCACAAAGTAGCACTAAGTTAAATCACATGTAAATGTTGTGACATGTGGAGGGAACAAGACTAGAGCAGATGTTCCCAGATAGTCCAACACTAGCTAGCAGTGGGTATGAAAAGCTACAAAACCATCCCTGAAGTTCGGTCCTTAGAAGGAGAATGGAACCTATAAGAAGGTGCATAGATAAATGGTTGCAGTAGAGTGGGATGCCCCAGAATATAGTTTAGTATATGACATGCCCTAGATATATGATAAAACTATTGCAAAGGGTTCTGAAGGAGGAGAAAATTTGAATAGAACATTTTTTGAAAAGTTGGTTGGAGTTGATGCAAGATGATGGATCTCTGTAGAAGTTGCACGGGATGATCAATTTGTGCACCAAGGAGTTAGGGAGTGGAGCAACGTAAGTACCAAAATGCACAATTAATAATGATGTCACATGAAATAAGAGAACCACCAAAGAGTATAGGTTTGGTGTGAAAATAGGATCTTATGACATGGATAATGTTATCCTTGATATAGTCTTTGATGTCAATATTCTACCTAAGAATACATGAGAGATTATGGGGAGACCCAAGTTAACTTGGTCCTCTATCCAACTCATATTGGAAAATTAGTATCAAATTTTTCCTATTGGTATATTATCAAATGTGGAGGTAGATATTGATGGGGTTACAAGTATGACCAACTTTGAAGTTATTGAAATTGTTGATGATACCAACCCCTATCTAGCTTTGTTTGGGATTGATTGGGCCTTTGAAAATCAAGTGATCATTAATCTGAAGAAAAGGTAGATGATTTTTGAATCCAGGGATGTTTGAGAGATTGCATCATTGAATCCAAGTGAAGGAGATTGGTACATGGATCCTGTTTGGGAAGAGATGGATAGAGAGGCATTGGATTATATTTACAAGATCACTACATAGAGGGAGGATTATTTCAACCCCACTGTAGATGGTGTGCTTAGTTACCATAGCTTTGGTTCACGTGCTTTTGATTCTAAAGAAGGTCTAGAAAATTGGCAAAAATAGCTACATAAGGTTTCTATTAGAGGGTGTGTGCATATCACTCGTGCAGTAAATTGGATTAGCACTAACGTACAAAATCTCCCCAGAGATAAAGTTCCTTCAAAGGAGATGATTCATAATTTTAAGGTATTGCCTAGTTTTTCAAATGGAGATGATCTATCGAAGTACATTATGAAGGTGATGGAGAATTAGATATTGTGTCTGAGAAGCAGGTTGGACACCGACCTATATTATTGTCCTAAATATGAAAAACAGTGCACATTATTCCATAAAAACATGGAAGGTGGTGAGATGAAAAAAATGATAGATGGTAATTATGCTAGTTTGACGTCCGTATTACAGGGAAAGAGGAAAATTCAGACTATTAAGGGAAAGGATTTTCAACCCACTTCCCATGTTTGGTCAATTTAATGTTCTTAAATTGCAAGCATAAATTATTGACCAGAGTTGGTAAACTTATGAAGTGCGGGTGTACTATATTTGCTAGAAGCCTATTCTTTCATTTAATAAGATTATGGTTATGTTTGTTTTGAGATTTGAATTATTTATCTATATTTTCATTAGAGTTAGATTCCTACAATATTTGAAAGTTAATATATTGTTAGACTGAGTGAGATTTAAGCTTTTGTTGGTGTTGTACCTTAGGAAACCAATTTCCTGGCTATGTAGAAATTGTGCTTAAGACATTAATGATTATAATTATTGTCACTTGTTTGTCACTTAATTGTATGTTGTGTTCTCAAATGAAGGACCTGGGAGACTTGGTTTTTAACCCTCAATACTTAGGTGACATGAAAATATCAGAATTCCATTTGATTGTTGAATATAAATGATGAATAAAGAAAGCTTGAAGAAATCAAAGACAATATGTTGTTTTACATAGAATCTACTATCTGTGACAATTGGAGAAGTTAAAGATAATATGTTGTCTTACAAAGAAACTACTATCTCTAACTTAGAATAATTGCAGAGGTAAGAACTTCAAGTATAGGAGTGCTCTTTTAAGGGATTTTAACTTCATTTACATAAGAAAATAAAGACCTGCAGCTTCATTACCATACTTAAAGGAAGAAAACATATGATGACACATAACAGAGAAGTCACAAAATCATACCCAACAATGTGTGGAAAACTTCTGATTCTTTCATTAATCAACAGTTGTATCAGGAATACAATGGCCTAGTATCCAGGTTCTCCAAAGTTCGAACCCCTTCTCTGTAAATTTTCCTCTTTTTATACATTATGAGATAGTTGGTAATCACCAAAACTGTCAAACTACTTAACTATTCTCCTAACTGTCTAAAGTAAAAGTTATTACAGAATATTACATAGAGGATAAAAGACACCTCGTAAATAAAATAACAAGAAGTAATAGAATTTAGAAAATTATGATGATTGTTAGCTTTTCAGATCTGTTGCTTGGCTGCTGATGAAGTTTCTCTGTAGATGCTTTGATAATGGTTAAACTGTTTTAACACAAAAAACTATATTTGACAAAACCCCGTGTGTGGACTTGGGCCCATGTATGTATCAGGAGTGTTTTGATTGGAGGAAACACTAAGAAACTCGACCAATCACATTTCTTTGGAGATTTAGTCATCCACCTCTAACTTTGGTTATTCTGCTAAAACAATGAAACTGACTAATTCACACGGAATATGAAAAACCTTCGGTTACCACAGAACTCAAAAGAATTAACAGTCTTGTTCATAAACTTGTTGGATGCATCTGAGCTGTAAGCGATCACTTTCTGATAACCCCTTCAATGGACAGTCTGATCCTTCGGGACTCACGAAGCTTTAAACATGTTTGAACTAAACCTTATCGATTTTGCTTTTTCAATGCTCCTTTGACTCCCATATGGACCCGATAGGAAATAAAAACTGCCAGTTAATGATCTATAAGGTCTAATTTTAAGGATAAAACCCAATTAATTTTCCACTCGATATTTGTCAGATCCCGTCTCTTTTGATGGACGACTGAGATTGGCCTGGACTTTAGTGAATTAAACTATATTTCATATGCCATCACGTCTGAATTCTAAAATAAACTTCATTCTAGTTACCCACCTGATTGTCATTGGATCTGTGGCCTGTTGATCGGATGACCCAGATCTTCCTGTGGGTTTCTCACATTCAAAAGCCATCAATCAACTAAAATAAGTTATTTAAGTTATTTCTTTTAAACTTTGCGGGGGTAAAGAATGCATGGGAGCTTCATTGAGGTTGAACCACCACGGTAATTTAAGGCCACACATTGTGGTCAACCATGCTAATATCACAGTCAACTGCGGGGGTTTATCTTTAATTAATATTTGTGCTCATTGCTTCCCCATAGCACACCTCATCGTACTCATCAAGCTATTGCTTGATCGCACCTCTTGAATCTGCGTGACCTTTAGACAATGGTTTGACTTTTCATTTTTTTTTCTTTAATTTTGTGATAAAATTGAAAATAAGACTTAAATAACAATGGAGCTACAACATCTAGCTCCACCTAGGGATAGTGATTTTTCCATAGAAGAACTAAGAACCGTCGATCAGTGGCTTCACCTCGGGCATGGAGTCATATATTGCTTAACCAATTCAAATTCTATGACATTTGTACACTGAATTCACTATGGTATCTACAATGATAGGATGTTTGTGCTTTGATAGCAAAGTTCTGAGAATTGTAGATCAGTAGCCTTAGTTGGGCATGGAGTCCGAAATTTTGAAAACCCTAAAATTTGAAAGGCTAAAACCCGACATTCATGAAATCTAAAATCTTTGCAAACCAGTTTCCAACTGGGACAGTGAACTGCAACTGGAAACAAAATGCTTAACACCTGAGCTTATTTATGTATAGGTTCCTACCTATGTACATGACTGATCTCAATCAGGTGAATTCAATCTTCCAATGGTACCAGGTTAGCATTTGAGTGCCTGATCTAGAACCATTCTGCCAGTGAATTTTGAAAATACAATTCATCCTGAACAAAAAATAAACTATGCATAAGGGTAGCTCACAACAAAAATTAGGAATATATCCACAAAATGGTATGTGTAGGCTGCTAATAAATTTCTCCATGTAATCTGCCACAGGATCTTCAAAAGTATAAGAAAAAATATGGTCTTGATCAGCTCCAAAAAAGAAAGTCTCTATGTATGAAGGTTCTTGCTCGAATAAACCTTCTATTGGGATAATATTCTCAATAAAAAAATCAGAAACATCTTTAAGAAAATGATCTATGTCACTTTTATGTCTCCACTTTTCATCTTTGAGCTTTGATTGAAAATAATTTGTAATTATGACCTTAGGAAATAAAAGAAAATTTTTCACATCACTATATGACATATGGCCAACTTCAAATAGATTGTTTACCTCTGATCCATGGGCATCATTGTGTTCTTCAATGCAATGATAAACAATCTCTTTATCAGCTTTCTTTTTACATAAGATAGCCTCTTTTTCTATGATAAATGGCTCAACATATTGTTGTCCAACATTTCCCACTTGCTGGTTTTCTTCTCTATGTCCAACACCCAACTGATGAACTTGAAGACCTTCATCCTGTGAAAGGAAACCATCACCTATTCTTTCTTTAGAATAGGCTCCATCAAAGAAGCACTTCCACACCCATTCTGTTTGCAGCTTTGTATTTACATAGGCTGAAGTAAGCCGCCTCTGGTTATCTTCAGCCAATTCTACATTGTCATGCAGCATGAAGCAAGAAAAGTCATCTTTTTCCTGGGTATATACAAGTGAACTACTTTCTTCGTTATTTGTGATTTTTATAATAAATCGTGTTTCTCTGTACAACCTCCTTTCTTCCCCACCAAAAATTGGTATGACAGCATAATAAAAATCTAGTTTCAAAACACCACCCAATTTATCCCCCCATGACCTAGAAAAAACATTCTGAACCTAGCAGGGATATCTACTACCACTACATCCATTGCCAAACTTTTGGCTAGAATCTAGGCTAGTGACACCACCACATCTTTAATGCCCCCTAAACACTTGACTTTATGTGAATCAAAAGAATACAAGTCTATGTAAGGTTTAGTAACTTGTAGGTTTAGTTGTTTTATCACTGATAATAGCATAAGGTTATGTGAGGATCTTGAATCAAACATACAATTGTGCAAGAGTAAATCATGAACCAATAAAGAAATGTAGAAAGGAGGTGTCGAAGAATCATCCTCCTCCACATGTGAACCAAAAACCACTACTAGTTTATCTTCTTGCAAAGTCACAATGTCATTTATATTCACATTTTGAGATAGATTGATAAACTCTCAAATTTCTCTTTGATGAGCCGGTGTTTTAACCAACTCTATGAGGGGTACCTGAATTCTGTTCTTTTCTAACTCTTTGGTGACGCTAAACACATGGATTTGTTTAGTTTTCCTTTTATTCTCATCTTCACTTTTCTTCATGATTGAAATTTCTTGTGGAATGGAAACAAGTTTCTCTAAAGGACTTTTTTCACTTTTGTCTTGAGAGGACTCGCCTTGAAGAATTTGAGTCTTGCTACTTGTATTCTGTTGCTTCTTTCCTTTATTCAATTGTTTTGCAGGCTTTGGTTCTTGTTCTTGTGGAGTCACCTTTTGTAAGGGAGATGGAACTTGTTGATCACCTTCATCTTCTTTACTTATAGATATTTTCCTTGATCTCAAGCCATATTTCTTATGTATTTTTGCCTACATAAAATCAGAAAACCACTTCCAATATTAATCAATTTCATTATCATCATAGATGACATCTATTTAACTATATTCTCCTCCCTCAACACCTAGTTCATCTTCATCTACTACATACAATGTGAAAATATGGTCATCGTGATCCTTGGAATGCTCTAGTACTCCGTCAGGATCTGCCTCTATATACAGTGGTGCTTGAATCTGATCTTGATCTTTTCTCTCCCTCTGTAAAATTTGTAGAGGTTGTCTTCTATATTGAGAATTAAAATTTCTATTTTGTTGTACTTGTCTCTAAGAATTCTTATTCTCTAATTATAATTTAATCAAGTCATTTGACAAATTTCTAATTACATTATTCATATCCTTTAATGTTTGATCTTGAGAGGATTCTACTTTAGCCTTTCCCTTATCTTGGATAGGTTGTGTATCTGGTGTTTTACCTGCAGCCACCAGATTTTCTTCTATCTCTAATGCATCCGTTTGGATCTAATCAAGGGTTGGGGATCTCCTCTCCCTCAATGTAAATCCAAAATCAAACTCAAAAGCCCCTGCAAAA
This sequence comes from Pinus tabuliformis, assembly GCA_031772625.1. NCBI lineage: Eukaryota > Viridiplantae > Streptophyta > Pinopsida > Pinales > Pinaceae > Pinus > Pinus tabuliformis. Next base: position 971,763,402 of record CM062804.1, on the reverse strand, counting down.
GCTATTTTTGCACCAGCAGGAGGGGGCTTAATATCCACTGGAAGACTATTGTACAACTTATTAAATCTTTTGATGAATTTAGCAACACCTTCATCATATTTCTTTTTGATAGAATTAAACTCTTTGAGTGAATACCCGTGATCTTTTTTTTCTACCCATCTCTAGGTGAACAGGTGCTCCATCTCTTCCCAAGAAGGAATAGAGTTATTAGGAATCCCTTTAAACCATTTTCTTGCTTCTCCATCCAAGGATTGAACAAAAAGTCTTAGAACAACATCCAGATGTTCAACATTTAGGTTTTCTGCAAAATTACAAAATACTGATACATGATTCTCTGTTGTTTGTTCATCTTCCCCTGTGAAACGAGGAAGAATCTTCAAGTATTCTTGTGGCATTGATTCAATTGTTGTGGCAATTGAATAGGTGAATACCTATTCATCAAAAATGCAGGTGCTGACATATTTTCTTCTCAATTTACTGAACCTTGATTACCTGCAGATGTGGAACCTGACTGAGGAGTAAATGGAGTGTGCAAAGGTGGTAATGTAGTTATAGGTTCAGGTTGAATAACTATAGCAGATACTAAAAAAGAAATAGACTCTAAAGACTATTCCTGACAGTTGGGTTCTTGGAATGAATTGGATGTAAAAGGTGACTCTTGGTCAATAAAAGATGAATGTGGAAGATGTGATGAACTGCTGCCTAATGTAGAGAATGTAGGACTTAGTGTAAGTGGATTTTTAGGCCTTCCAACCTACTTGGAAACTAGCCTTTCAGGGTATGAAAGGGATTGAACTTTCTACTGTGAGGTGTTTGACCTTGTATGGGGTCTCTTTGGAGCCAGAGCTATTGCTTTTGTTCAAAATAGCCAAATATTTCCTCCTCACTGAAAAACCAGAGGAAAATATTGAAAACCCAGGGAAAAGTGTTCTTGTCTTCTCCCCTCGGCAACGGCGCTAATTAATGTTGTACCTTAAGAAACCAATTTCCTGGTTGTGTAGAAATTGTGCTTAAGACATTAATCATTATAATTATTTCCACTTGTTTGTCACTTAATTGTATGTTGTGTTCTCAAATGAAGGGCTTGGGAGACTTGGTTTTTAACCCTCAATACATAGGTGACATGAAAATATTAGAATTCCATTTGATTTTTGAATATAAATGATGAATGAAGAAAGCTTGAAGAATTCAGAGACAATATGTTGTTTTACATAGAATCTACTATCTGTGACACTTGGAAAAGTTAAAGATAATATGTTGTCTTACACAGAAACTACTATCTGTAACTTAGAAGAATTGCAGAGGTAAGAACTTCAAGTATAGGAGTGCTCTTTTAAGGGATTTTAACTTCATTTACATAAGAAAATAAAGACCTGCAGCTTCATTACCATACTTAAAGGGAGAAAACATATGATGACACATAATAGAGAAGTCACAAAATCATACCCAACAATGTATGTAAAACTTCTGATTCTTTCAATAATCAACAGTTGTATCAGGAATATAGTGGTCTAGTATCCAGGTTCTCCAAAGTTCGAACCCCTTCTTTGTAAATTTTCCTCTTTTTATACATTATGAGACAGTTGGTAATCACCAAAACTGTCAAACTACTTAACTATTCTCCTAACTATCGAAAGTAAAAGTCATTACAGAATATTAAATAGAGGATAAAAGACACCTCGTAAATAAAATAAAAAGAAGTAACAAAATTTAGAAAATGATGATGATTCTTAGCTTTTCAGATCTGTTGCTTGGCTGCTAATGGAGTTTCTCTATAGATGCTTTGATAATGGTTAAACATTTTTAACACAACAAACTGTATTTGACAAAATCTCGTGCGTGAACTTGGGCCCACAAATGTATCACGAGTGTTTTGATTGGAAGAAACACTAAGAAACCCGACCAATCCCCTTTCTTTGGAGTTTTAGTCATCCACCTCTAACTTTAGTTATTCTGCTAAAACAACGAAACTGACTAATTTACATAGAATATGACAAACCTTCGGTTACCACAGAACTCAAAATAATTAATAGTCTGGTTCATAAACCTGTCGGGCCTGTTTGAGTTGTACATGATCATAATCCGATCACCCCTTCAACGGACGGTTTGATCCTTCGGAACTCATTAAACTTTAAACTTGTTTGGACTAAACCTTACCGAGTCCACTTTTTCAATGCTCCTTTGACTCCCATACGGACCCGATAGGAAATAAAAACTGCCAGCGAATGATCTATTGGGTCCGATTTTAAGGATAAAACCCAATTACTTTTCCACCCGATATCCATCGGATCCCATCTATTTCGATGGACAACTGAGATTAGCTAGGACTTTAGCGAACTAAACTGTATTTCATATGCTATCACGTCTGAATTCCTAAATAAACTTCATTCTAGTTAACCACCTGATTGTCGGCGGATCTGTGGCCTGTTGATCGGATGGCCCAGATCTTCTTGCGGGTTTCTCACATTCAAAATCCATCAATCAAATAAAATAAGTTATTTAGGTTATTTCTTTTAAACTTTGCGGGGGTAAAGAATGCACGGGAGCTTCATTGAGGTTGAACCCCCACAGTAATTTCAGGCCACACATTGTGGTCAACCATACTAATGTCATAGTCAACTGTGGGGGTTGATCTTTAATTAATATTCATGCTCATTGCTTCCCTGTAGCACACCTCATCATACTCATCAAGCTATCGCTTGATCGCGCCCCTTGAATCTGCATGACCTTTAGACAATCATTTGATTTTTCATTACTTTTAATTTTTCTTTCATTTTGTGATAAAACTGAAAATAAGACTTAAATAACAATGGAGCTACAACAGTTGGATTGACTGAGAGTTAACTTATTGTGAGAGTTAAGCTATTGTTAGAGTTAAGCTATTGAATTATATCTAATTGATTATTATCTAAAATTGCCTTACGTTATCCATCCTAAATTTGTGAATCTATATAAACACTTTGCTTCTATGAAAACGGAGTATTAAAATCCAAAAGCTTATTCTATGAAATATATGCAATTCTAAGTTTAAAAAGCATGAAGGAAATTCCTAATTACAAATCACAGAATCATCTAAATTCTAACTCTAAAAAGTATGAAGAGACTAAATGTAATGAAGAGAAAAAGCATTGAATGACTAGACTATGTGAAAGACTGTAACTATAAACGAAACACGAAATAATAATGAGATAACTAAGTTTATATGAAATAACAAAAAACTATGAAGTAAATTAAGCTATAATGAAACGATAACAGAAATAAATTGAACGAAAGCAATTACAAAGCAATGAAATAGACATAAACTAAAAACTTGACTGTCTGCAGTGGCCCTCTACATCCAGTAGGTATGATTCACAATCACATATGCATCGAATCAGAAAAGTAACTTCAAATTAATGCAAAAGAGAAAGTCTGGTTCACAATTTCTTCAGCAATTAACTTAATACTTCCTCCATGTTATCGTTTACAAAGAATACATATTTATATAAAATGTGTGCTAAATTTGTTGAGATTTTCATGGCTACGGATCTTATGTTTAATCCTAATTCAAATATGAAAGTTAAACAGGAAAATCATTATTCGTCGATTTGCTATTTGGAAAGAAAATCAAGAAAACGTGTTGTCATTTGGACTCCTTGCTACTACGTGTTGAATTGTATCTTTGACCGTGCTGCTGTGCGATTCTTTTGATGAATTGGCTCGAGCGAATAGGAGGAGATCTATGAGGGGATCAATCCTCAAGTACCCATATGCTTAGTTGTTTCATTAACGCACCAGAACCCCGCGAACCATGGAGGTAGTTCCAAATTTACAAAATGGTTGTAGAATCATGTTAATTATGTAGTTAGTGGACTCTTTAATATAACAATAAGGAACATTAACACATATGAGAAATAAGACATGTAAGATTTATTACCTTATCAAAATCTATGATTTATTGCCTTTATTGATTTGATAGATGATGAAGAAGAGGAAAATGGTGGAAAAAGGGTGTCAAAACAAAACAATTATGGAACTCTACATTCCCCCACACTGAAGATTTTGTATGTCCTCATACAAACTACAAAATTGATATCTTGAACTACTACATTTTCTTGGATACTTCTTCTAGTACATCCAACTTCATCTTTTTCACTTTCTTTCCAGTAATTTCCATCCTTGGTTTCCTCATGAGGATCTTGTATTTCAAGTTTATGACCTATTTCTATAAAGCCTTGTTTTTCTTCTTCAGTTTCTTGTTCTTGTTAAACCACAGACTTAGATGTAAGAGGAGATTATCACTCTTAGCTATTTAAATTTCATTCTGTGCTTTCAAGGCTTGATTTTCATTTTTGATATACCTCTTTAATGTCTCTAGTTCGAAAATTTCTTGTTTCAATATATTGACTACTGGAGGTTCTTATGGTTCACTAAACTGATTTTCATTTTCATCTTGAATTGGAATTGATGTTCTTGCTACGTCCCTTTTCTCCAAGGACTCTATATAATCATAAATATGTTGTTGCACCAGATCAATCTTTGGTGTTCTTCGTCTTGGACTCTGAGGCAGTGATGTAACAGTTGGTGATGAAGTCCTTGGTGGTGAAACCCTTGGTGACGAAACCCTTGAATTCTCTTCTTCGACTTCTGAGTTTTCTTCTATTTCTATACTAACACGCTCTGTACTTTTTGAGGGTAATCCTTTTGCTGAGTTGAGTCTGGTACTTCTTCTCAAGGCTATGACAAGATTCTTTTGAATTTTCTTCTTTTCTGTTTTAGGCTTCTCTGCTTGTGATGGAGTCTCTATTTCTTCTCTGGATTTCTTTCTTCTAACATTTCTTTTGTTCATTTTCTCTAAAATTCTACAAGCGGTATGTCATCTTCTGATAAATTTTGTGGTTGATGTGGTTGGTGTGGCTGTTGTGGCTTCTCAAATTTCCTTTTCCTTCCCCTTTTAGGTCTGCTACTATTTGGTTTCCCATGAGTTTCTTCCTGAAAGTGATTTCTAACTAAAAGATCTCCCAATTATCACCTATGTTTTGGAGATGAAATTCAACAAGTATTTTGACCAGACCATGGTGATACATTGTATTATCTACAAACTAAATTCTCCTTTGTACATTTCCTGACATCTTCCTAAGACTATTCAGTAAGAAATATGGAAGATTTATTTCATTTTCTTCAAGGAAATTCATTAGCAGTCGAATATGATAGAAGAACATACACCCAAACCTTCCTTTGCATGTAATTTTTCTTTTGAATTATTAGAAGTAGGTTTCTCCAATTACTTTTCAATGTTGTGCTTGGGATGCACTTCTTGAAAATGGTGGTGTAAATGCTCAACTTCTTCAATAGAACCTTGCAATCCTCTGTTTCTATTCCTCTGTTCTTGAACCATTTCTCTCCAATCCGTGATAGTCCAGCAGTCTTAGCTATGAATGACTCTATTACTGTGAATTTGATGTACCTTATCTCCACTTCGACTCCATCAAAGGCCCTAGCAAAAGATTTAGTCGCTTCTTTGTGGAAGCCATTTTATTTTTCTACAAATTTGAGCCATTGTGCTTTCTGTAGTAATTCTTTCATTTGAGGATATCCTTCCAAGAATTTTCTGCATGTCAGCTCTATACTAACTATCACACCCATGGCCGAGAATCTTTGTTTCACAACTGTTTTGTTTGACAGGGTAGAATTTCTTGGTAGGGTTGGTTAGCTTGGTAGGGTTTTTAGAGCGGAGAGGTCAAGAGTGTGAGTGATAGAACAATGAAAGCATAAGTCATGAGGATATAATGAAATGAAATAGAATCTAACCATTAGAATTATTTATGCTTATGTTTTGGGTGGCCGATTCAATGGATCATAATATGAGCGATGATGATTGTAAGTGAATGGCAGCTTATGCGAGACTTGATATGACACAACCAACTCTTTGCAATAATGATTTTGATTTTTGGTAGTACTATGTCTTATAATTCATATATGTAATGTTTTAATCCCTATTATTAAATTAAAGAAATGCATACCTTTGAGTTATTTTGTTTGCTAACCTTTGGTTGCTCTTTATGTTGTCTTTAGGTACCTTGCAGTGAAGGGAGTCAATCATTCCTTTAATTGCATGATCAGAGGTGTCTGTCACATAAGTTGCAGAAAGTCATCAGAGCTACAGAAAATCAATGATTCTGTAGCTATTTATTTTTGAAAAAGAGAGGGATAAAAGAAAATGGGATTCTAGAAAATGGAATACAAAGAAAATTTAAGATGCCAAGAATTCTTGGTTTTCATCTTGAATTTTCTGCATAAACATGCCAACAATTGTTGGTTTCATGTTTATATATATATATATATATATATATATAGCTATATACATATATATTATTTTTTATTTTTTTATATAAAAGAAATTCTAAGGTGGAGAAGAAGAAGAGTTCTTCTTAACCAACTTCAAATCAGAGTTGTCTTGGAAAATATTTACAAATTCCTCTTTTGTCATGGGCTTGTGATAGATCCTGAGTCAATGCCCATTCACTAGGAGAGGAACTTTTTCTTCATCAATAGTCCTAATTCTGACTGCTCCATTATCAAAAACATTTTCAATCTCATAAGGCCCAAGCTAGTGAGTTTGAAATTTTCCTTGGAAACTTTTGAACATTGAATCAAAGAGTAATGCCTAGTCTCTTGGCTGAAATTTTCTTTCTTTGATGTACTTATCATGCCATCTAGATCTCTGTTGCTAGACTAAACTAGTCTTTTGGATAACATCTTTCCTTATTTCATCAAGCTCATTGAGTTGTCCCATTCTTTGTTTTTGTGCTTCTGATAAGTCAAGTCCCAACTTGACTGCTGTCTTGTAGGTCTGGATCTGGAACTCAATTGGAAATAGCACCCACTTCCCATAAACAAGTTCATAGGGAGTATGTCTTATAGTGTTTCTCCATGTGGTATGGTAGGTCCATAAAGCTTTTGGAAGTTTTTTGGCCTAGTCCCTTCTGTGCAAGTGAACTATCTTGGTAAGGATTTCTTCAGTCACTTTGTTGGTAGACTCTACTTGCCCATTTTATTGTGGATGTTATGGAGTAGACTTTTGATGCTTGATTTTATATTCTTCCACTACCTTTTGCACTACTCTAGATGTGAATTTATTTCCTTGATCTGTTACAATTTCTATTGGGACACCAAAATGAGTAAAAATATCCTCAAAAAGAAATGAAACTATAGAATTTTCAGTAGCAAAAGAAAGTGATTTTGCTTCTACCCACTTAGTAACATAATTAGTGCATACAAGAATATATTTTTTGTGTTTTGAATATGGATTAATTGGTCCAACAAAATCCAAAGCCAATTTTTCAAAAGGTCCGATGAGTACCTGAGGCTGTAGTGGCATTTTGTTTGAAGGAACATGTTTCCCCATTCTTTGACAACTATCGTACCTCTTAACATATTCCTTGGCATCCTTAAAAATGGAAGGCCAATAATATCCTAAGAGAAGGACTTTATAAGTAGTTCTTTTGTCAGAAAAATAACCCCCACATGGTTCATCACGACATGCTTTAAGTATTTCAGGTATTTCATATTCTCTTACACATCTTCAGATGATGAGATCTGGTCCTATCTTGTATAATTCTTCATTTATCCATGAATAAGATGCACTTGATTGGATTATTCTTCTATTTTATCTAGGAAACAAATAGGAGGGTAATTTTCATGAAACTAAATAATTGGCAATATTTGCAAACCAAGGTGATTTAGTAGACACTGCAAAAATATATTCATCTGGAAATTTATCCTCTATAGGTATATAATTGTTATCATTTTGAATTCTAGATAAAAAGTCAACAGTTGTGTTTTAGTGACTCGTTTGTTCATTAAATATCTAATGGCAGAATGATTTGTATGAACGAAATTTTCATAGCTAGTAATGTAATGTCTAAATTTATTAATAGCATGAATGACTACTAGAAACTCTTTTTCGATTACAGTATAATTTAGCTTTGCAAGAGTTAAAGTTTTACTGGTATAATAAATGGCATAAGGAGTAAGGTATTTTTGTCCTAATATAGCTCCTAGAGTCGTATCTGAAGCATAAGTTGATATATGAAAAGGAAATTTCCAATGAGGTCCTTTTAAGATAGGTGCTTCAGAGATCTTATTTTTCAAAGTTTCAAAATCCTTCTGACAATCGGAGTTCCAACTAAATTCACAATCCTTGGTGATAAATTTGAAGAGTGGGGATGCAATCTTTGTGAATTTTTATATCATTCTTATATAATATCCAGTAAAACCAAGAAAACTCCTAACATCTCATTGACAACTAGGGATTGATAATTTGGAAATAACTTCTACCTTAGATGAGTCTACCTTAATTCCATTTCTTGAAATATGGTGACCTAAAACAATTCCTTCTTTAAACATCATAAAACACTTTTCTTGACTTAATGAAAGGTTTGCTTCTTTACATCTTAGGAGAATTTTTTTGTAAATTTTCAAGTGCTTCCTCAAAAGAATTTCCATAAACTGTGAAGTCATCCATATATACTTCCACACAATGATGGATAAGATCAGAGAAGATTCCTAGTACTACCATTTGGAATGTTGCTGGAGCATTGCATAATCCAAAAGGAAGTACTCAGTAAGCATAAATCCCCCATGGAAAGGTGAATGTGGTCTTGTCTTGATCTTCAGGAACCACCTGAATCTGATTATACCCACTAAAACCATCCAAAAATCAGAAATATTTCTTCCCTGATAATGTATCTAAAACTTGATCTATGAAAGGAAGTGGAAAATGATCTTTCAAAGTTGCTTTATTCAATTCCTCGTAATCAATGCATACTCTCCATTTTCCATTTTTCTTAGGAACAATTACTAGGGGCGAAACCCAATGACTGTCTGATATTGGATAGATGAAATTTACATCTAACAATGTCTACAATTCTTCTTTAACAGTTTCTTTTAAGTTGGGATTCATTCTTCTTTGTGGTTTTCGAATTGGTCTAGCATTTTCAATATAGATATGATGCATGCAGGTTTTAGGAACAATTCCTTTCATATCCTTATATTCCCATGAATATGTAGAAGAGTGGTTTTGTAATATTTCTACCAATTTATTTTTTTGTAATTCTTCCAGGTTTTCATTGGTATTCAAGGTTTTTCTTGGAAAATTTTCTCTTGAAGAATTTCCGATTTTTTCCATAGAATGTAAATGCATTTTTCTAGATTATAGATATTCGATATTACATTGTTCTTGAAAATTTTGACTATCATCACAATATAGAAAGGGTTCATGATTTTCTACTGAATTTAAAATTTGATCCTCCTCATTTATTTCTGCAATAGTGAAAACTAGTTGTATATCGTTATCTTCATCCATCCATTATTCTTTTCTACTTCTATCATTGTTTTTTCAGGTGGGTACAATGTAAATTTCTTTTTCGAACTTCCATCTGAGATAAATATGTCTCCCAATCCACAACTGATAAAGGAATATTTTGTAGCTAGCCATGGTCTTCCTAAAATGAATGGATGTCCTCCTAAATTATTCTTGGGGGTTAAAACCATGAAATCAACGGGATATTCCCAAGAATCTAAGGATACATATATATCTTCTAACACACCATCAGGTTTAATTACAAATATGTCTAATAATTGTAACAATGTTGGTGTGAATTGAAGATTAGGAAGTTCTAATTTATCAATAGTTTGTTTGCTCATTATGTATATGGCTTCTCCTAGATCAATCATAGTGTTTGGTATTTCAGTTCCATTGATGTGTGTTTTTACAATGGGGCTTCGTGGATCTAAATATTTTTTGATTGTCGTCTTCCCCATCATAATATCTACAATTTTTTAGACTAATTGAATTCGTTTTATTTCTTTTATTTTTCTTCCTGATCCTTTAGTACTTAATTCCTTAATTTTTTTTACAAAAATAGGTATTTCTTTTATTGCTTGTAATAAAGAAATTTTTATACAGACATTTTTCAATTCATCTAGCATATCATAATTAGGAAATATGATTTGATTTTCTACTCCTTTATCAATTTTCAACCTTTCAGGAAAAGGTGGTCTTGAGATAGATATTGAAGGTTGTTCTATAATAGGAGTATTATTAGAATGTGTGGGACTCTTCTTTGTTTCAATATTTTCTTTCTGAGGAAGAGAAATTTCTTCTTCAGAGTTATTATTATCTTTTTTAGAATTCTTTTATGTTTCTTGAATAACAACATATTGTTTTTTTCTTTCTAATACTCTACTAGGCCTTAATTGAACATTATTCAGATCTAATGGATTTATCATATAAGTTTGAGGATTCTGTCCTTCTAAGTTGTAAACAGGTTGTGAAGTTTTATTGTTTGGATTTGGAAGTGGTTGAATGGGTAATTGATTTGGTCTTGGTGTAAATGGCAAAGAAAGTTGTGGATTTGCATTTTGAGCTTGAGCTTGAGGTAACTAGTTGGTTTGAGGGAAGCATTGTGGTGCAAATTTTGGATAAGGTGGTGAATATTGTTGATATTGAGAATATCTTCCATAAGGATTTTTCCATCCTTGATTCCAATATTGTGGTGGTTGAGCTCAAGGCTTCCATGGCATAGATTCCAAGTATTTTGTGAAGATTGTGCAAATTGTTGAGGATTAAAACCTTGAGTTTGATTTGTTTGAGGATTTTTCTATGGTCTTTTGGCAATAAAGTAAAGGGGGTCTACTTGATTTGGCATTCCTTCTTCACTAAATAAAACCTTAATATTTTTTGTACATATAACATAGGTTTCTATACTTTTTAAATCTAAAGAACATTCTCTTAGAGCATGTTTCTTTCTACACCTAGGACAAAAGATGGATAATGCAGCATTTTCGGATTTCTGCTTGTTTTTTATTTTAAGGGTGTCAATTTGTTCATTGATACATCCTAAAATATTTGTTTTAAAGTTATCAAGAAAACTAACTAATTCTTCCCTACTTATTGTCCCGATTTGCAGATTTATTTACTCTTGATAAGAGAGGATCCCTTGAACTTTTTTTTGTTCTTACATTGCCTCTTGAAATATGTACACATAGATCATAGATATCTACAAAGGGTAACTCAGAAATATCTCCTTTTTCCATTAGATTGAGAATATCTATCCATTTATCTTTAATGGATTTGAGTAAAAGAAATTCCAAAGTTTCCTCATCCATATTGTTCATTTTCTATCTTTTGATATTATAAACAAATCTATTAATAAAGTCTTCAAGATTCTCATCTTATTTTTGTACCATTTTCAAGACTACATCTTTGATATTATGAGGCATACAATAATCCTTATATTTCTCTAAGAATGCATCTTTCATTTGTGCCCGTGTCCTTATAGAATTTTTTTCTAGACTCATAAACCATTTTAATGCCGCATCTTTTAACGTGGAAGGGAACAATTTTAGTTTTTGAGCTTCATGTGTTAGAAAATTATATATTACAGAGAAATGGAACACATAAAATATTGTAGAAATATAAACACAGAAAATGCATAAAACAAGAGAGACACAAATATATTTGGTTCAGCCAATTTGGGCTATGTCCATGGAGAAACAACCAGTCCTTCCTTTTATATTATCCAGTAAATTGAAGAGATACAACCTACAGCAAATCCGCTATAATTTCCTCTTCTCTCTCACTCAATCTCCTCTCTCTTCTCGCTCAGAATACAGATCTACATCTACGCAATACAATTCCCTCATATATAGCGAGGGGTTTCCTTCTAGGGAAAAAAACCCTAAATTAAACATAACTTCTACTGTCTGATCTCTGCCTAATGAATGACCCAAATTGACTAAGAAATTACAACATTTTACAAGGAAATTTTACATCTATTTTTAGCTTCGGGAGTGCTATCCCCAATCCCCCTGTCAAGGGGGGCGGGGGGGCTCCTAAAGGTCGTAACCCCCCCCGGACCCCCCTTGCAGCGTATATTTTACGGGTGGCATTGCTGCCACATTACGAACTGGGGTCCAATGTGGCTGTACCTCTAAATAAAGAAGATAATCAGGCTCCACACCCAACATCATGCAAATAGTCATATGACCTACATAATACCTCAAATTCAAAGAGAAATGTATCTAGGTCTTCACTTCTGATTCCATGAAAATTAGGGAGAATAGAGGGTGAGATATTCTTCATTGTTAATGTTGTATCCTCATCAAGGATAGGGAATCCAAAAGGTTCTAGATCTCCTCTAATTCCTCTACCTCTACCACCTCCTCTTCCACCTCCTATATTTCCTCCTCCTCCTCCTCCTACAATCCTATGTTGTTCACCATTGACATTGTGTACTTCTCCTTCTCCTTCTTCAGCCATGATGGATTATTTAGAAGAAATATATGGTTCTTTAATAGGGTTATCTAGTTTATCTTCTAGTTCTTTTGGTTCATCTATCAATGGTTTGAAGTAAATTTCTTCTTCTTCTTCTTCAGAAGGAAATTCTAACTCTTGAGCTAGAAGTTGTTCTCCTGTTGAAGATAGAAAAATTATTCTAGTTGTTGGAGATGTAGGATTTTCTTTTATTACAACCTATGTTGATGAGGTTGGTGTTCCTTAAGATTGGATTTAGGATCTTAAGACTTCAACAAGTCTATATTGGCCTGCTATGGATGGAATTAGAGTTTGTGTGGGTGGTGTGTCACTATGAGGTTGTGGTGGAGTGAGTGATGATGTAGGAATTAAACTTCTTCCTTGACCTAAAAACCTACCTCTAGAATCTATTTCCCTATGCATGTCATGTTTTTATTTGATTTTTTTAAGGCTTTTATTTACACTTCCCCGACAACGACGCTAAAATTTTTGGTCAATTTAATGTTATTAAATTGCAAGCATAAATTATCGACCAGAGTTGGTAAACTTATGAAGTGCAGGTGCACTATAAATGCTAGAAGCCTATTCTTTCATTTAGTAAGATGATGGTCATGTTTGTTTTGAGATTTGTGTTATTTATCTAGATTTTCATTAGAGTTAGATTCCTACAATATTTGAAGTTAATATATTGTTAGACTGAATGAGAGTTAAGCTTTTGTTGGATTGAATGAGAGTTGAGTTATTGTGAGAGTTAAGCTATTGTCAGAGTTAAGCTATTGAATTATATCTAATTGATTATTATATAAAAATGCCTTACATTATCCATCCTAAATTTGTGAATCTATATAAACACTTTGTTGCTATGAAAATAGAGTATTAAAACCCAAAAGCGTATTTTATGAAATATATACAATTATAAGTTTAAAAAGCATGAAGGAAGTTCCTAATTACAAATCATAGAATGATCTAAATTCTAACTTCGAAAAGTATGAAGAGACTGAATGTAATGAAGCAAAAGAACATTGAAGGACTAGACTATGTGAAAGACCATAAGTATAAATGAAATGCGAAATAATAATGAAATAAATGTGTTTATGAAAAATAACAAAACCGGTGAAGTAATTTAAGCTATAATGAAATGATAATAGAAAGAAATTGAACGAAAGCGAATACAAAGTAATGAAATAAACATAGACTAAAACCGTGATTGTCTACAGGGGCCCTTCGCATCTAGTAGGCATGATTCACAATCACATACACATTGGATCAGAAAAGTAACTTCAAATTAATGCAAAAGAGAAAGTCTGGTTCAAAATTTCTTTAGCAATTAACTTAATACTTCCTCCCTGTTATCGTTTACAGAGAACACATATTTATATAAAATGTGTGCTCAATCTGTTGAGACATTCATGCCTATGTGTCTGATGTTTAATCATAATTCAAATATGAAAATTAAACAAGAAAATTGTTATTCGTCGATTTGTTATTTGGAAAGAAAATCGAGAAAACGTGTTGTGTCTGCACTCCTTGCTGCTACGTGTTGACCTGTATCTTTGATTGTGCCGCTGTGTCATTCTTTTGATGAATTGGCTTGAGCGAATAGGAGGAGATATATGAGGGGGCCAATCCTCAACTACCAATATGCTTAGTTGTTTAATTAATGCACCAGAACCCTGTGAACCATGGAGGTAGCTGTAGATTTACAAAATGGTTGCATAATCATGTTAATTCTGTAGCTAGTGCATTCTTTAATATAACAATAAGGAACATTAATGCATATGAGAAATAAGGCATTTAAGAGTTATTAACTTATCAAAATCAATGATTTATTGCCTTTATTGATTTGATAGTGATGATGAAGAAGAGGAAAATTGTGGGAAAAGGGTGTCAAAACAAAACAGTTATGGAACTCTACATCCCCTACGAAGGTACTACATAATAATGTTGCAACAAGTCCACACTAGATGGATGGCACATGGAATTAGAGGTGCCATAGAAGAGATATTTCTAAGCTTGAAGAAATATTCCATTAAGATCTATCATAGGGGTAAGTAGCGCATAGTGTTAGGGGAATTTATGCTACAACTAAGTAGGAGTTCTACAAAAATAATAGATATATATATATATATATATATATATAGAGAGAGAGAGAGAGAGAGAGAGAGAGAGAGAGAGAGAGAGAGAGAGAGAGAGAGAGAGAGATGCATAATATTATAGTCATACTATATTTAATAAATGTGACGATTGGTCATGTCAATAGAATAATAAAGTCAATATAGTGTGAAAGGATGACTCCTTAATTGTCAAGGGATGATTTAATGGATCGAGGTACCAAAATTTGTTTGGATTGATTATTCATAGTACATCTGCAAGGACGAATCACGCATCATGTCAAGAAAGTTTTATGTAGGATTTATGCCGAAATATTTAGTCATGAAGAACTTGGGATACTGTGCATGAGCCAAAAAACTATAAAGGTGTACCAGGGGAGGTAGTACAAGTTAGTTTTGGAATTTTTAGGTAGAAGGTTGTGTTACACAAAATATTGTCACCATGACTATTTGCAGTCAGTATGGGTTTATCATCATTCATACTGTCCTCCTAAGCAAGTCTCAAACCTTAGCTCTTCATGTCAAGCTTTGAAAATGAGAGAAAGACATTAAAAATCAATAAAGCTCTAAGTATGCACTTTCTCTCACTGTTACCTGCGGTCCCGCACCCCCTGTTCATATTACCTGTGGACCTGCCTGCTCTGTCTCTAAAGGAGTGGGTGCGGACCCCTGTGAAAGTCAAAAAAGCACAAGTTTATTCTAAAAAACTCACTTTGGGTTAATTCTAGATGATACTAGAAGGAATTTTGATGTGGATGGTTCGCTCCTAGGTGGTTCATGCATCCCAAAAGTGAAGGAGCTAATCCCTTGATGAGAGGAGCTTATCCCTTTGAAGGAGGGCTTTATCCCTTTGAAGGAGGACCTAGTAACTTCCCTCCATTGCACTATAAATTAAGGCGTTGGGTTGGTTGCTAAAAAGGTTAGAAGCTGAACATTTTTTAGGGTAAATGCTGGTGGAATTGAGACTTCCTAGTTAAGCTTGAGAGGAGAGATCACATACCTTTTGGCTTCATTGGGAAGAGAGTGAAACTTGTCAAAGTAGAGGAGACTTCTTGAGGGACCCTGGGAGGAGCTTGTACAGTATCAAGGCATAGGTTGTAAATTTCTTCTTTGATTTAAATTAATACAATCAGATTCATTTTTCTCAACAAATTGTCTTATGTGATTTGTTTTATGAATTCCTTGATCATCATGATAAGTATGCTTTATTATATTGGCTTTTCAGGTGCTATTTAATTTTTGTGCTTGTTTGTTTTTGCAGATTCTCTACAAGGGAGCTCATTTGGATCAACGGAGCAAGGCTTCCACAAACTTGCATTGGACCCAAGGTAGGCCTAAAACACTTGTTTTCCTTTGTTTATAAATTGCATACTTAGATAAAGATAGGATTTGATTGGCTTGCTTGTCACTAGATATCATTAGATACTAGGGAGTTCGATCTTGTTCGCAAGAATGACTCATTCCGTGTGACAAAATGGCGACCATACTGGGGAGCTTGAATTTTTGATTTTTTCCTTTGTTTTTACTTTGACTTGAGAAACTGTGTCTTTGTTTCTGGTTTTTGGCTTGATGTGTGTGGGATTGGGTAGGTGTAGTATATCTTGAATTATTTTTTGTTTTTCATACTTTTGGAAGAGGACCGCACCCTCTGCTTGTAACACAGTGTGGACATACCCGCACTTTTTCTTTACACACAGAGCGGTACCGCACCTAGGTATACTGGGGGCCTGCGGACCCTGTCAAAATTTTGAAAAACTTAAGATTTTCTCTTTCAGTCAGCTTAGGATTTGTTTATGTGTTTTTAGCCTCTGCCCAGATCTGCACGTGACTTGTCAGGAACTTTTCTTAGGTTAATTCCATTGGCATTCTTGTTTTAAGCTTTTATCAATTGGGTGTTTTGAGTCTCTTTTTTGAGAAATTCTTAATTTGATTTCCTTTGGTCATTACTTGGAGGGGGGCCTAAATTGTGTATGAGTGTTAATCGCCTTTGAGTGTTTTTATTTTTTGATCTTTGGAACTCTCACCCAATTTTCTTGACTTGCGCTTGATTGGTTCTTAGATTACATTAGAATTATCTTGTGTTCGAGAATTCTCTTGCATAGATCACATTTGCATAATTAGAATTCTCATTTTCAGAATATGAATGAAAAATTTGCATAGATTACATTTTCATACTTTTCAAATGAATTGTGCATAGATTACAATTGCTTAGTTTACATTCTAAAAAATCAATCGTAGATTTAGATCAGCTTTCTTTGATATGAATTTACATATTTTTATTCTTGTTTTTAACACAAAAAAAAAAAAAAAAACTTTTTGGAATTGATTTGCATTAGTTTTTCTTGATGAAATTAGTGCATTAGAGAATTTGTTATATTTTCTCTTAGTGATCAATTTCTTGCATTGTTGGAAGTGAATGGAAACTCTCTCCTTACTTTAGTTAGGATTCATCGAATTGAAAAGATTACATTATCATATTCGATTGCATTCAGTTTTGGGTCGGGTCATAACACCATTGGTTTCATATCCATTTATCCTTTTGAGTAATAACAACCTAAATAACACAGCGCTTAATTAAAATTCATCTAGTAATTTTTACATTTTTAGGGCTCTTTCCACCAATCTAGCTTAGGCTAGTATCTTGGAGTAGGGAGTAATTAACTCTCCAAGATAGTAAAACAAACAAGTAGCTGTATCTTGCGGTAGGAGATAAATTCCAATTGTTACATCTATGCTCTGGGAAAGCTCCTCTTAAAGGAGAAGCACGAGATCATATCTGAACCAGTGTGGGAATCAATCCTTCCTCATTGGGGACGATAGAAGGTATTCATGTATTAAAAATGGTAAACCTCGGATTGACCATTGTCGAGGAGCCTGGGGTCACTTGTTGGAAAACCTTGGATTATGTCAAGGAGCCTTCAAGGGGATTGAGCTTGTTACTCTGCCCTTGCATGCGTATCGGATTGTAGACTGTTCCCCCAGGTATATTTGTTTCCGTTGGTAACCTTAGTGACCATATTCTATAGGATTATTTTCTAAGGTGACGGTGGGGGGAAGATACCACTGTAACTGGAGAAGACGTCCGCTAGACTCACTTGGATTTTCTTGGGGGTTCTCTTCACTCGAGACGGTTTAGTGGAGAAACTTGTGCCAGTCTATTCATTAAGCAGGTTGTTGGGGTAACTATTTCAACCGCCATTTATGTATTGAATTCTGTGACGTTGGATTTCATCACCAACTAGTGTTTTCAGTACGGAAAGTTACTGTTTGTGTGTGGTTTGACTCCTAGATTTTATAGCCCATGTTAATTTGTTTGTTTTTACTTTTAGAGACCATAGATGTGAATTGTGAATTTTAATTGTTAGGTGTGAATTGTGAATTGTTAATTTTAGTTTTAAATTGTTAATAAAATTCACTGAAGTTGAATATAATGGCAACTGTTCCAGAATTTACCAACCAAGGAAACCCTCTTAACGAGAATCCTAGTACTTTTCCTTACTTTGGAAATGTTGGTCCTCCTTATATGGCTACTTTGTCATTACCTAGATTTACAATAGGTTTACCGATATGGTTATTTTCAACCTAGTTGGCCCCAAATACTCCAATTGTTCCACCTCAACCGAATGCTTAACCTCAACAGAGTTCACCATCTCAACATCACCAACCTTCTGTTGGCCCTTTACCTTCTTCGCCTAATTTTTCTTCCTCCATTTCTTCCTCTTCGCTTGGTAAAAGCCTCGATGCTAGTAACCAGGTGGCTAAGAAGAAGAAGTAAGATAAGAAAGAAGTCAACCAACCAACCACGACTGTAAGTGTTAGTTGTGTTGAGGAAAACTCCGACATGCAGTGTAAACCCAAATACCCTTGCGGGATTTGTAAGGGTGACCACTTCATTATCAATTGTCTTGGTATTCCAAAGGTCTTGGAAGTAGGGTCAGAAAAATTTCATCAACTTTCCATTGATCCATCAACCAGTGATAGTCAAGTTCCTGGGAAAAAGAGTAAAGTTAGGTTTCCTTGTAAGTTAAGCAAAGGGAGTCATCAAACTCACATTTGCCCTCACATGGATGAAGCCTAAAAATTGTTGGAAAACCTTACTGATCCACAGCCAGGATTTCCAACAGGTTACCGTGAAATTTCTCCCAACCTACCGTCAACTGACGGAGTGATTGATCTAATTTCAAGTACAGTCGATCCCACTCTTCCATTGCAGAGTGAAACTCATATCACTCAGGTTGATGGTCCATTAGTTGATCAAGTGGTCAATTCAAGTTCACATTCGGTCGATCCCACTCTCCCTTTAGAGAGTGAACTTCATACCGCTCAGGTTCTTCTTGTTACATCAGATTCTTCTATGGCGGGGGACATTTCACCTGTTTCTACAGAACCCCCTCCAAGTACTGAGGTCTTTTCCTTTGACTGGAATAGACTTACAGAACCTCATCTTCCTTCCTCCATCCCTTTCCAAATCATTTTCAAGGTTGGTGGTAGGGACATGCACCGCACACAGGTAGATGAAGGTGCTTCTGTTAGTATTTTATCCTCAACTGCTTGGAAAGCTTTGGGTTCCCCTCAGCTTGCACCTATTACGCAGAATCTGAAAGCTTTTAACAGAACCATTAGTGAACCTTTAGGGATCCTTCCTAAGTTTTCTATTACCTTGGAAGGTAAAACTGTCTATATTGATCTTATGGTAGTTCGAGGTCCCTTGGATTTCAATTTACTCCTTGGGTGAGACTATGTTTATGCAATGAAAGCTGTCGTATTGACACTTTTTCGTGTGATGTCTTTCCCTCACAATGGAAATATTGTGACTGTAGACCAACTTTCGTTCCCTAGTCTTGTTTCAACTACCAATAATATGACACCCCTAAATGTTCCTGATTCTAAAGTGGTATCTACCCCGCCATGGGTTAATTATGTGGCAACTGGTCCCATGTTTTTAGTTACCGATGTAAGTGAGCCTCTCACTGTTTTCTCATCGTCCTTTGATTTAGATCTGGTAATTGACATGGAAAACTCTATGGGATTATTTGAACGCGATGTTCTTATCCCTTTTGAGTCCCTTGACATGTGTTCCTTCCAGAGAACTATTCTTCCTTCTGATGAAGACCTCTTGGAAGCCATGATCAAGGTGTGTCCATTGACATGTCTTTCTTCTAGTTGGAAGCCATGATCAGTGAGCGCGAGGATAGTTTTTTCCTGTATCAACCTCGTTAAAAAATGAAACAGGCTGTCATGAGGACAGTTCTTTTCCTGTGTCAACCTCGTTAAAAAATGAATCAGTGAGTATGAGGACAGTTCTTTTCCTGTGTCAACCTCGTTAAAAAATGAATCATTTGGTTCAAGGAAAGTTCCTTTTACTGTGTCAACCTCGTTTAAAAAATGAATCAGTGAGTATGCGGACAGTTCATTTCCTGTGTGAACCTTGTTAAAAAATGAATCAGTTGTTCAAAGGATAGTTCCTGTTACTGAGTCAACCTCGCTAAAAAATGAATCAGGTATGAGGACAGTTCTTTTCCTATGTCAACCTCATTAAAAAAAAATGAATGAGTAGGTTATATAGGTAGATTGTAGAGAGTAGACTTGAGCATAGTTCCTTGTCTTGTGTCAAGCTCATTAAAAAATGAATCAAGGATTTTATGAGCATAGTTCCTTGTCTTGTGTCAAGCTCGTTAAAAAATGAATCAAGGATTTTATGAGCATAGTTCCTTGTCTTGTGTCAAGCTCGTTAAAAAATGAACCAAGGATTTTAGAGCATAGTGCCTTGTCTTGTGTCAAGCTCGTTAAAAAATGAATCAAGGTTTTTTAGAGTATAGTTCCTTGTTAGGTAGATTGTAGAGAGTAGTTATGAGCATAGTTCCTTATCTTGTGTCAAGCTCGTTTAAAAAATGAAACAAGGGTTTTGAGGATAGTTCTTTTTCTATGTCAATCTCACTAAAAAATGAAACAACTCCCACAAGTCTTTCCAAGATTTCGAAAGTAAACCTTCATTTCATCCACCTGGTTGAATGCAATGAAGCTTGGGGGGCATGTACCTTGATTTGCGTCATTATGTTGGGGGCATGCGAGCTTATAACAAGCATAGTTTTTCATTTCAAGCTTGCGTAAACATGAAACCGAATCCGAGCATAGTTCTTTTCCTGTGTCAAGCTCGTTAAAAAATGAAACAAATCCTCCTCTAATTGAGTTGAAAGTTTGACTAGATCTCATAAATGTTAAGTTGTATATTTAGGTTAGTTATTTCAGTTTTTTGCATAATTTTCTTACAGTTTTAGGTCGAGTCTTTCATATGATCTCGTAAATGAACCTTCATTCCATCTAGCTATTAATTACCAGTAGTGTACTTAGTTGAATGAAATGAAGCTGGGGGGGCATGCGCTCTAGCAGTTACGCTTAGGGGGCATCAAGCACAGTTTTCTCTCTGTTTCAAGCTTGTGTAAAAATGAAACTACTTTGAAGCATAGTTTTTCTCTGTTTCAAGCTTTTGTAAAAATGAAACCTATCTCGAGTCAATTTCAGTTATTTTCAAGACTCCTTAAACTCATGAAAATCCTGAGATTATTTTGCTATCTTTCATTCTCGTAAAACAAATGAAAATGTCGAGTTCTTTCCATCTTTTCCTGCTCGTAAATTAAATTGAAAGTCGGCCATATGAGTACATTTTTATCAATTTTTCGAACTCATTAAAACTTACGAAAAAGTGAAAACCATGAGTACATTTTTATCATTTTTTTGAACTCGTTAAAACTTACGAAAAAGTGAAACCTTAGAGTCACCTTTAAGCTCTTTTCTGACTCCTAAAATATGAAAAGATTGCCGAGTTTTTCTTTTTAAACTCATTAAAATGGAACTAAAAAAACGGTCCACTTACAGTGCTTTTCTGACCGTAAAAAAATGAAAAGATTGCCGGATTTTTGTCGTTTCAAATTCGATATTGGTTATAAAACGACATGTCATTGATCGCTTTTTTACTTTTTCAGATCAGAGACACTAATTATGAAAAGTACTCCTTGATCGTAATAGTCAAGCGGTTCTCTCAAGTATTATTTTATACTTTTTCAGGTTTGGGAGACACAAATTTACGAAAAAGGACAACCATGGAGTTTTCTTAAGTTTTTTCAGACTCTCTAAAATTAAAGAACGCCGAGTTTCTCCTATACTGGACTCATTAAAATTTAACAGTAAAGGACCTGTTCAACTACAAACAGGAACGGACCACTCCTTCTTAGGATTCGAATTTAAACTAAGTTGGACTCATCCGAAGGATGAGCTTATAATCAAGCAAATGTTATCCTCCTCAAGCTTGTCAAAAATAAGGAGGTACTTGCCAGAAATGGTGGGGGAAAAGAGAGAAAAATGAGCCTGTTTGTCATACTTTGTAACCACTCTTGCACACGACACTTTTATTCACCTGGGTTGGGAAATCCTTTGCCTAACAGTTGATCAAACCATATTGAAAGTCTTCAGCTGGTTTCTGGGTATTAACTTTGGGTCATTTGTCACCAAACCATCTGTTGTGTCGTTATGTGTTCAAGAGGTCAGTGCAAATAAGCCAATCATCTGCAAAATATCTGTCATCCATCTTGACCATCCTTGAGTCAGTCTTTGCAACTAAATTTCTTCAAACTTGATCTATGATTTCGTGTTGTGGGCTTGCCTACGACGGATCGCTTTCTATCGACTTCAGCTCATTATCTAGAAAGATGATCTAGAAATCGTCAGTACCTTGGGATCTGCATGCCTCAATGGCAGGTTTCTCGCCTTCGACAATAGGTTACATCATTGACCTTCGATCAAAGCATTCCGTGACATGTTCGACATCAACACATCTATTCACATCTCATGGATTGTACTAAGTACTTTGAGAGCCATTGACATTACTGGTGGTTTCTCTCACACTTGTTAACAGTTTACATCATTGACTAGTAATCAAGTGGTTTCTACCATGTTCGACTTCGACACATTCATTCACACGGTTAGAATCGTACTATTTCAGGAAGTAGAAATCAAGACCCTGGATCTAGTTTCCACCATCCAGGCTGCGAGGAATTTTGTATTCATTATACAGTGGACTATTCATAAACAAATGGCTACGTCCATACTATGTCTACATGTGTCTATACTTGTGATGTATTACAAGATCATTCCTATATCAGAGCAGTAGTTAGTTTTCTAGTCAGTTTTGATCTGAGTATGGGAATGCCTACCTCAGCGATGATATGATCTCATATATATATTTTGCACTGAATGTTTTTACAGGTTCCAACCGGGCTCTCCACAAAATGATCCTCGAAATGATAAAGTACTTCACTCTTCCTAGATGATAAATGAAATGCTCATCTACTACAGACTTCGCACTTTAGGGGGCAATCTGTTACACAAAATATTGTCACCATGACTATTTGCAGTCAGTATGGGTCTATCATCATTCATACTGTCCTCCTAAGCAAGTCTCAAACCTCAGCTCTTCATGTCAAGCTTTGAAAATGAGAGAAAGACTTTAAAAATCAATAAAGCTCTGGTTTCGCACTTTCTCTCACTGTTACATGCAGTCTCGTACCCACTGTTCATATTACCTGCGGACCTGCCCACTCTGTCTTTAAAGGAGTGGGTGCGGACCCTTGTGAAAGTCAAAAAGGCACAAGTTTATTCTAAAAAACTCACTTTGGGTTAATTCTAGATGATTCTAGAAGGAATTTTGACATGGATGGTTCGCTCCTAGGTGGTTCATGCATCCCAAAAGTGAAGGAGCTAATCCCTTGATGAGAGGAGCTTATCCCTTTGAAGGACGACTTTATCCCATTGAAGGAGGACCTAGTAACTTCCCTCCATTGCACTATAAATTAAGGCATTGGGCTGGTTGCTAAAAAGATTAGAAGCTGAACATTTTTGAGGGTAAATGCTAGTGGAATTGAGACTTCCTAGTTAAGCTTGAGAGGAGAGATCACATACCTTTTGGCTTCATTGGGAAGAGAGTGAAACTTGTCAAAGTAGAGGAGACTTCTTGATGGACCCTGGGAGGAGCTTGTACAACATCAAGGAACAGGTTGTAAAGTTCTTCTTTGATTTAAATTAATACAATCAGATTCATTTTTCTCAACAAATTGTCTTATGTGATTTGTTTTATGAATTCCTTGATCATCATGATAAGTATGCTTTATTATATTGGCTTTTCAGGTGCTATTTAATTTGTGTGCTTGTTTGTGTTTGCAGATTCTCTACAAGGGAGCTCATTTGGATCAACGGAGCGAGGCTTCCACAAACTTGCATTGGTCCCAAGGTAGGTCTAAAACACTTGTTTGCCTTTGTTTATAAATTGCATACTTAGAGAAAGATAGGATTTTATTGGCTTGCTTGTCACTAGATATCATTAGATACTAGGGAGGTCGGTCTTGTCCGCAAGAACAACTCATTCCATGTGACAGGTTGCAATTTTGAAGCTAGACTGGAAAAAAAGAGTTAGAGTGTTAGGTTTTGAGAGGTTATGGAGAGAATTTGTGGTGATTACAATTAGTGAGAATAGATCAAACTTATGGGTAAGGTTGTTGGAAATTCATTAATGCGTAGGCCATAGACTAATAATCCCTCTATTCTCCTACAACACGAGATGATTCAAGAGTGGGTTGGGGAAGTGGAAGAAGTTGAAGAAAATGTACAAGTCATGGAAGAAAGGAAAACAACTGAGGCATCCAACTCATCCTCATAGCCAAAATGGTTTAGACCAAACAAATAGTAAAATTTCCCTTAGAATGATAACATTAAAACAATCAATTTTCCAAAGTATAAAAAGTACCTTATGGCTATGCCAAAAATCCCCAAAGGTGTGCTGATACAGGGGGACATGGTGTGTAATCTCAGAAGGCTTTGACAATTTGATCATAAAATTAAAGAGAATAAGTTGAGTATGGATTTACAATATTATCTACAATGAGTGGAGGGTATAGGTCCTATTGTGGTTTCACTCGAACCATAGAGAGGGGCCTCACGGTTTGCGCAAGCTAGTCTTTTGAATTTGATGGAAATATATCACTTTGGACGTAGTAATGAGCATAATTTTGTTACCAAGTTTTTTATTTGTGCGCCTAGTGTTAATTTTTGTTTATATCATTCCATAAGGCTTACTCCACAGGTGATTATGGAGGTCACTGGTTTTCCCACGGAAGGTGAGGACCTCAGGCCACTATTTGAAGAAAAATATAAAACTATGGGGATAGACTTGTTTGAAAAATATGACACAACAAGAGGTAAGTGAGGGTTCATGGTGTCTCAGATAAATGATCTAGGTGTTTGATTCTCTACACGGGTGTTGGATTGTAAACTTTTATAAAACATCGAAAAGATGATGTGCTAACCTGCATGATTCTTGCAATGACCAAGTGTTTAATAGGAGTACAAATGAATTGGGAAAATTTCTTGCTCAACCAATTTTTAGCAAATTGTTGTGATGTGCAAGACAAAGGTGTGAAGTTTCATTATTCCTAGCTACTTACTTTTGTTACTCTCTATAAGTGGGATACACCTGAATATTTGTAGATAGTGGAAAACACTTGGCTCCCTATTGTGCCCGCTCGCTTTCAACACATACGGTTGATTTTGATCCCTAGCCAAAAGATAGAAATTAATGTGTTTTTATTTCTTTATCAAGAAATGATTTGTCAAGCAATAAATCAAGCCTCACAAATCCCTGCTGAAGTGGTTCAAAGATATGGAAAAATTACTCAGTTTAAGGCTGACCCCCATCACCTATATATTCAAGTTAAGGGAGATTCCCATCGACAATGGAAGACATGTAATTTTAAACTAATGAATAAATATGTTCAAGTAAATATTAATACCAAGGAAAAGGAATGGGAGTAATTAGTGGAAGTGGAGTTGAACATAGAAAAACTAGAAAGAAGTGAGGACCAGAAGGAGCAACAACAACAACAAGAGATGGAACAAAACTAGATTCAAGAACTAGAACAATCTGCAACTCCATCTATGAGAATGGAATCTGAACAAGTCCCTGCTACAACAAGCATTGGAGTGACAAGCAATAATCCAATAAGCACCAAGCCAGGTATGCCCTATGTCAGGAAGAAGCATAAATCAATTTGTGTCACTGAAGTGTCGTCAATGTCTAAAGATGTTATTGAGCACATTTTTGAGAAAGTAGTTAAGAAAATAAAAGGAAATATTAACTAGAGTGGATGAATATATGGAGTCCCTCAAGAAAGTTCAACAGGATCAACAATGCACATTGGACAAGACAGAGTAGCTGAGGAAACTATTGGAAACTAGTAAGGGGGTAATTATATGGTCGAGTACTACTGAGCCAGTCGAACAGGGAGAGGCCCATAGTGCACCCAACATTTTGGAACTATACATGGATATGTATACTACTTATGGGGACTGTAGAGCACTCCAAGTCTCCCCTCAATCAATAGAGTGTCTAGTTGAAGCCATGTCATAGCAAATAAGAGGTTTGTTGCATATTGCTTTAATTTTGTCTTAGTTGTCTTTGGAAAGTTTACATTATTTTCAGGATAGTGTTGCTATCAAATTATGGTCACATGCTTCAGCCACTACATTGGAGTTAGTGCAATCCCTTGCTTCCAAAAAATTATATGAAAATGAGAAAGTGTAGTTAGTAGAGGAAGAGTGGAAGGCCATGGATGATGAGATGAAATTGTGCACGACTATTGATACTATGTATAAGTAAATTTTTATAAGGTTTATGGAGGAAGGCACTTGAGCTTAAGGCCAAGTTATAAATATTGGTGAAGTAGCACAAGAAATGAAATCCTAGGTCGAAATAGATAAAAGTACAACGATGATTACCTACATCTCCTGAGGAATGATATTGTCATGTGGAAGCTAAAAAGTCCTTTACATTTTATACACAAACAATAATTACATAATCAATCTCAACCTATATATGTATAAGAAGTGATCTTATGAACTAATATTATACAAAATCAGGAGCTGAAGGATTTGGCTTGCTAGGTTTAGATCACAAAAGAGAAAAATATGCAACGTCTTTCCATTCTAAGTAAATTTCCCTTCAGTGACCAGACAAATGCCATAACCCATAAATCACATTTCGATCAAGATATTAAGCAACTGGAAACCACCCACTAGGAGCTTGAATACTAGGTGGAAGGGTTAAATGATGAAGCACTCCAAGTTATGAATCTTGTTGGGGCCAACCATCAGGAGATTCAACACATCATTATTGACATGGAGAAATGGGTGAGTTATTAAGGCATGTCCTTACAAGCTTCTACTCAGATCCAAGCATAATCTACTAATATGCATCAACAGGTTGATGAGATCCATAAAGCCTTCACTTCATTGAAAGGCACTATCAAGATGGAACTCCCTTCAATAAATATTGGTTAAGTGGATGGGGACGAGCCATATGTGTGTGTGTTGGGGGCCTATTTGAGGAAATTTCCATAGAATTTTTGGGTGTGTGTGCATAGGAAGATTGAGTAGGAACAACACATTGGATCATCACACAGATAAGGTAGAGTGTGCAATGTCAGTATATAGTGGATAAATGCGTAGTTGGAAACAACACAAAATGGAGGCGAGATGATGCTAATTCTGAAAGTATCAATTCCCACATTTTGATTTGGTTTAGTCCAGAAAAAAAAAGTGTGTCTACCCATGGTAATGGTTTACCTAGGTATTTCCCATGGAATTTTATCCATGTAATTCTATTTAAATTCATAGAAGCTAGCATTATTGGGATTGGTTGGTTGGTTGGCTAGTCATTTGTTTTGGTATTGGGATAATTCTATAACTCTTTAATGTTTAATTTAGGTGGGTGAGATGAGGGGAAAAATATGGTAAGGGTATATGCACTATATCTGGAACTCTTTTGGTAATAAGAATGATGGTTGGAGTTCTGCATATCTATTGTTTTATGTTTACTGATGGTTTTATGATGAGTTGTATTTTTTGTGATATTAATGCTTGTATAGATGAAATTCCTTGCTAAGAGTAATCAATGTGCCCCTTTATTTTAAAAATATTTTTTGTTGATAATGTTTAACATTTGCTTATGTTGTAACTATATTTGAACCACAACTTCATTTTTTTTAATTTTGGAGGCTTAAACCTACATTTCTTTCTCACCATTAAAAGTCAATGAGGTATGCATAAATCTTTTGATTTTTATTAATTATTTTTCTTAGTGAATTTGATATCCTATGTTTGGATCCCTTTAAGTCATTGCTTGAGGAAATGGGGAATAAATCATAACATCAACCACCTCCTAAATATCATATCATATGGAAGTTTGAATGAAATTACTGTTTTCCTAAACATCTGATGCAATCTAATGATTGTGGGATATTTGATCCTATAGTCACAGTTCTCTATCAAATGGTAAGAAATGGTTATGTTAGCATGGCATTCTCCATATGATAGCATCTAGTGGCTAGTATTCACTCCATCTAATGGTCGTCGAGGCATATCACTTGCAGATCCGTGCATGCCTTAATGTGGTTTCCATGATCTGACACAATTTAATATCTTACACTGACTCAATATAATGAATGATATGCCATATAAAATGGAAGCTAAGGGCCTCCATAATGGCCTCTCTACCACCTTATATGATCCAACAAACGAGAGGTGAGCAAATTAATGTAAAATTGTAGCAAGAAAATGATTCATTTGATTTGTGCCTTAGTTAAATGGATAATTTCGAATTTACACATTAGCAAGAGGACTTGAGTTGCAGTTAATAAGAGTGACATGGCCAAGTCACTTAGTTAAGTTAGTTAATTTGAGTTTGTGGGCTAGAAGTAGAGTTGTGCATGAGTTGATTGCTAAGATATAGCAATCTAGTGGAGTTATAGTTGCTGAAACTCAGTAAGCTCTAGTCATGAATAGAGTCAGTAAGAGTTCAATTGAGTAGTAATAATTGTTTTTAACTCACTGATCTTTCAGTTAACTAGTAAATTTACTAAAAATATCCCTAGTCATGCACACAATTTGAATCTCCTAGTTTAGTGGAGGAAAAAAACATAAATGTATTTACTATTGTATACTAGTGAGTGTATAGTTTGCATGTAGCATGTGAGGAATTCTCTTGGGATTTGTGCAAGGAAATAGGAGGAGGCCTAGTTTGGCTAAGTAATTTCTAGAGAAAACTCAGGAGGAGATCAACATTGCAATGCAGATTGAGTTTCAAGGATTGAAGCAGTCATTGTAATAGATTTATATTCTTATATGACATAATACAAACAAAGGAGGGTTTTTTCCTAATTGGGTTCCCTAGGAAAAATATTGTGTTCATTGTGATTTAATGGTTTCATGTTATTGCATGTGTTTCTATTGTGAGTTTTCCTTTTCATAGATTGAGTACAAGAAATTTGTGTCTACTGATTTAAGTCTTATTTCATTAGCAACTGCAAATTTCGATTTATTTCTGCATGGTATTAAAGATATTGAAAACAACATACAAACCATGTTCCTAATATTCTCCCAGAGAAATTTTGAATCATATATTTGTGGTGCAAGTATTTTCTTCACTGTAGGAGCCATATCTTTCTATGAATTGAGGCTTGAACATGCATTGGAGGGAACTTCAAATTTCATAACTTGGAAATACAAAATTGAAGTTGTGATGGATGACAATGGAGTATTAGAGTACACATAAACTAATATTCCAAAGCCAACAACATTAGATGCACAACAATTGGTTTAGTGGAAGAAATATACTGCAAAATCCAGGAGGATTATCCTACAAGGAGTCAGATACCATGTGGTTTCGATTTTTCATGGAAAGTAGATTACTTATGCAATGTGGAAAACCCTCATAGTTTTTCAAAAGCAAAAATGATGCCAAGAAATTTACATTGAAAGATAAGCTTGGGAACATTTGAATGAAAAAAAATGAAACCATTGTTTAATACTTATACAGATTCACTCAGTCCAGAGATGAACTTGGAGGAGTAGGAGAGACTATGCCACCATCTAAGCTTGTGAGCTTAGCACTCATTGGTCTTCCGAAGTCCTGGCATAAGTATCAGTATTAAGTTAATGGAAGAGGAAAACTACCAAATTGGGAGAGACTTTGGTCTGACTTGGTGCAGGAGCAGATTAGAAGAAACACTAGAGATGGAGTCTCATCCAAATCTGATGAGGAAGAGTATTGTGCTCTAGTTAGCAAAGGAAATAATGCTAAAGGCAAGAAGGCCCAAAGTGAGGCAGAATCCAACCAAAACCATGGTAGGAAGAAAGATCTTAGTAAAGCTAAATGCTTTCACTGCCATGAGTATGGACATTATGCAACCAAGTGTCCACATAAGAAATCTAGTAAGGACCCTGCAACAAGAGCAAGAGGAGATTATTTCACATCACAATTCGAGTTGGATTTCACCCTCATTGCTTGCATGGAAAGCACAGTAAGAGGGAGTGAGTGGTACCTAGACTCTGGTGCTTCATTTCGTATGATAGGAAATAAGGATTTCTTCTACAGATTAGAGGAGAAGGACTTAAAATTACCTATAGAGCTTGGAGATGATGGGAGCTATAGTACCAAAGGGATTGGCATTGTCACCTTTAATAGGGAGTCAGACTCCCATATTCACCTAAAGAATGTAATGTATGTGCCTGGTCTAATGAAAATTTTAGTTTCTATAGCTATACTTGAATACAATCAATATGATGTGGTGTTTAGTAAGGGGAAAGTTATTTTGAAGCATGTTTCTACTAAAACAAGTTGTTGTTCAAGTTAAAATTATCTACAAGCTAGAGGTATATTTATGTTAATTTTAGTTAACAATGGTATGTTCTATGCTTAGCACAATTAATTCAATGTTCTTTTATTAACCCAATGGAAATTTCCAATTTAGTTTTCCAATAGAAATCACATTAACCATAATTCACATTAATAGTAATTGTAGATAGAACATGAATATAAAAAATGTAGAAGATAAGCCAAGACAAGAGGACACTAGATTTGGCGGATGCTAGAGAAAAAACTCCAATGTGTGGAAAACCCTTTGATAAATTCTTCTTATTATTAAATCAAATGTTCAATAGAGAGAGAGAGATAGGACAAAAAGTCAAAGTTTAGTTTCCCAATCAAAGTCAAAACAACCCTGTCCAATATGCACTCAACTGTAGTCAAACTCATCCCTAACCAGAAAGTTAAAGATGGTCATTACATCAACAAAACTTCCCCTTTGAAGCTTGGTCAAAGGAAGTCAAACTCAGTCTACAACAGTGGTCAAAATCAACCCAAAATAGTCATAAAATATGTGGTCAAACTTGGTCAACCCTACAGTCAAATAGGCATATGGTCAACATTGGTCAAACAACCTAAAAAATCTTAGTTTGTATGTCAATCAATGTGTCTTGGTCAAATAGATTCAAACCCTAAAAAATCATAGTTAAAATTTAGTCAACTGCTAAAATTTTTGGCCCTATAATTCTATTTGAAATTCGTCCTCCTTGCCACATGTGTGAGAGAAAGAGAATTCCTAATATCTGTACAAAAGAATGAGAGAAGGAGAGAGAAGAATGTGTGAGTGATGATGATGCCAAATGAGGCGAGAAGTCACTTGTATTTGAACAAGTCGTTGAGGGTGAAGTGACATGTCTCTTGGGCTTCATGAGCCTACATGATGATGTGGTCGATCTGAACAATTTACACGTGTAGGCATAAATTCAAAAACACATTTATGCTTTTCCAAATTTGATGATATTTAGATCCATTTTGGTTCTCTCAAGTAGAGGAATTCAATGCAATCATCATCTCCATCAAATAGGTTGTCTAAAGTGGAATTTTCCCTAGTTTTCAATTTTAACACTCCCTCTGAACTAGGGAGAATTCTGCTTGCCAATCCATCCACCATCATCGATCATCATGCCATCCTGTCATCATGTACCCTCTGTATATTATCTAATCTCTTTCTACCGAACAATAATTAAGAAGAATCAATCGAGAGTGAGTCACAAGACCTTACCACTCTCCACTATTAAAATTCATTCCATAGGTATAACCTCAATCAGACTTGATCCTATATCAAGTTATTGAACACCATGCATACTAGACATAGGGAGTAAGATAGTACACGATGCATCCATCAGTAATGCTATGGTTCCTATCCACTTTTCCCAACTCATTGGCCATATGAGAGGTACTTCCCATGAGTCCCAAATTACATGGGTAGGATGTATGTTGGGGGATCAATAGGAGAAGGTGAACCACTCATCCTGATCATATGCCATAGGAGAAGATGAACCACTCATCCTATGCATATGTTAATTGTAGGGGGAGGTGAACCACTCACCCTACACACATGTCAACCATCATGGGGTATCACAAGGGAAGTTCAAAAACTCACTCTGTACACAATGCACCAATAGGGGAAGGTGAACCACTCACCCTATGGTCATTCATAGCTCCAAGAAGTACCCCAAGCCCCCAAGAGCTCCCAAAGCTCAACATTCAACTCAAGCGGGACCCTCATGGGAGGGTATTTCCATGATTCCAAGTATCTCTAAAAAGGCTAAGAATTTGACCTTCCCTAAGGGCTTTGTGAGGATGTATGCAACTTTCTTATCAGTCCTGTTGTGTTGGATTCTTATTTCTCCCCATTATACCATATCCCGTATAAAGTGGTACCTGATATCAATGTGCTTGGAGTAGTCGTGGAACATAGGATTCTATGAAAAGATAATCCCACTTTGGTTGTCACAGAAGATCACAGTGGTACCCAACACATGCTCAAATAGCTCACTAAAGAGATTCCTCATTCAAACAACCTCACAATAGGCCATACTAGCTGTAATATATTTGACATCGTCGGTGCATATAGCAACCAATTTCTGCTTCCTACTCATCCAAGAAATTGGGCCATACCCCAATGAGAAGCAACATCAGATGTGATTTTTTGATCCACCACACTTCCAGCCGAGTCAAAATTGGTATATCCATGTAGCCTCAAATTCCCGGTAGTGTATCTCAGTCCATAGTTGATTGTGCCACCAAGATATCTCAAGACATTCTTAGGAACAAACAAATGTATGTGATGAGGCTTGACCATAAATTGACTCAATGTAGTTACAACGAAGCATATGTCCCAACAAAAGTTTACCAAGAACATCAAGACCCCCACAAGTTGTCTATATTGAGAAGGGTTTGCCAATTTTGGCCCAGGAACACTTTTACATAGCTTCTTGAATTAAGATGATTTCCATCGAAGTATACATATACTTGCAATCCACCGTCCCACATCTCTCAAGTAGCTTCACAATGTATTTTCCTTGAGAAAGGAATATCACCTAGCCTTTTCCAGACCTCCAAGCCTAAGAAGTAGTGCATTAGTCTGGTGAGCACTAGTATTGTAGCAATAATGCTGCAAATCCTGGGTGCCTACTTTACTCTTATCAACCTGGTAGTCTGTAACAAACTTGGAAGCGTTGGTGCTGTATGCACAAGTACTAGTTCTCATTGCAGGTTGTCACTTGGTCAGTCGACGCAAGATCACTATGAGCTCAAGCCAACTTCTATGGATTCTAGAAGAAGCTCTATTTGTGATGAAAGGAAGGAAAGATTACCCTACAGATGCTATTCTAACTGCAGAAAGGAAAAAGACTGAAATGTAAAGCAAACGTAGTAAACCCTAATTAACCAACTAATTCTACTTTTGCATAAAGCACTATGAAAACCATGAAAGGAATGCCATTGCCTACTTAAGGAAGTAAAAAACATCTAAGTATGCTATTTCTGGAAGTAAATAAGCAAAGAACATCGTTTTGGATTTTTATGTATTTTTATGTGCAATTGACATGCATGTAGTTTATTGTGTGTGAATGTGGCAGCGAATATGTGGTGTTGGAGGGTGGTTTTGGTACTTGAGAGGATGTAGGATGGTGTGTATGGGTCCTAGGAGGTCTTAGGTGGCTTTTTGGAGGCTTTTCCCACACTCAGCCTTCAAAAGAAAGGCTACAGGAAAATCTACAAGAGGAAAAACAACGTCCTACAGGAGGCCTACAAGAGGAGGCGTGAGAGCAGTTTTCACTGTTTTGAGGGAGTGAGAGCGGGTGAAAAAGGTGGATGAAAGTTGGAATGAGGTGTTAGGGTGCCTATGGTCTACCATTAACCACCAGGAGAGAGAAATATGATTGGATTTGATCAAGGAGAGAGGAAGAAGTCCTAGAAAAAATGCAGGAAACTAAGGCAGAATTGAGGTGAGGTTTTGGAGACCAATAGGGCATGGATTAGATGGAAGGTGTGATTTTTGATAAGCTAGACTACTGTTGGAAGAGATCTGCTGCATAGAATCTGAGAGTCAACCAAGGAAATCAAGCAACAAGTGAAATGAATGCATTTAGGAAAAACAAAGTTTTGCATAAAAAGGGTCTAAACTATGATCTATGAAAGGAAATGTTGAGAAATTCTGTAGGAGAGGAAAGCATGAAAGAAGAATATTGCAAATCAGGAAGTGAGCATGATGAACAATATCTAAAGCGAAGCAAAACTGGACTATTAACGTTCTAAAAATCTGCAAACACTAGAAGTCCTATGAAGGAGGAAAATCTGTGTTTTTGGGGCAGCAAGAGAGTCTTTGCCTCAAATCATGGTCCCAGAGGGAGGAAGAGAGGCCAAGGCACTCTTGCTAGCCTTTTGAATCTTTTTTTATCACTGTTTAACCTGCTACAGAAAGCACAAATGGAAGAAAACTACTAAATCATCAAAAGGAACCTATTCTTACCCACAAAATAAAAATGTCTAATAGCAACTAATCTATAAACTGAAACAAAGCATACAGATACAAGTAAAGAGGAGCTTGGCTACCTGGATTAGGACCTAACCCAAGAGCTTCAGCCCTCTAAGGTAACTTAGTGCTAGCTCAAAAAGGATTCCATCTTTATTTTCAAAACAATAACAAGATTACATGAAACTGTCACAAAATAATAAGCTCAAAATTTGAGAAGAGTTTACATAAGAAAAAATCCAACAAAAATCTACCCTAGTGAGGCCCTAGGCCTCTCTACTTATACAAATGAAGCTACCAATAGCTTCCTTAAAATCAGGCAGGCTTTTCTCCCAAAACTCGAGATGATCATTAGTCATCCTCCACTTGCTCGACTGCCTTCTAGTGCATGATTCCACTGCTTGTACTCTGCGCTGAATGAAGGGGAATTTGAAGTGAGGAGTAATAAATGAGGGGGATTACCTCCTATAAGTCCTCTCATTTTTCCACTTTGAGTTATTGCTACCATTTTTCCATTGGATCCTTGACTTTGACCTCGAAACTCATCAAAAATCTGCATTAAATACATGTTAGACCACATGGCACAACAACTAACTCAACTCACTCTATAAGCATAAATATAATCAGAAAATCATGTAATAAGCTAAGATAATGGTTGGTTTGACTAGGTTAGGAGGTAAAATGAGCCTGTATAATTACCCATTTATGAGGCTCATCATCACCCCCTACTGAAAGTGTTTCTCATCCTCTGAGCAACTTAGTCAATCTCCTCATCTTTTATGGCCCTGGCGGCCTCCCTAGGTTAGGAGGTAAAATGAGCCCATATAATTACCCATTTATGAGGCTCATCATCACCCCCCTACTGAAAGTGTTGCTCATTCTTTGAGAAACTTAGTCAATCTCCTCATCTTTTATGGCCCCGGTGGCCTCCCTAGCATTCCAGGCTTCTGATGTGGCCTACTCTTCTTTACCATAGAATCCTAACTTCCTATCTATCTCCTTACACTGATCTTCCTCTTATTCTTCCCTTCTGCCTTCCATCATGCCTAACAGCAATGGAGGACTCAGTTTGAGGCAAATCTAGTTGACCTTCTGCCTCTGCATGGAGTGCTTGTACATTGGCAATCTTTTCAATGCCTCCTTCAACCTCATGGGGGAATGATATTCCCTGATCTGCAAACTTTGTGGTAAGGTGTTCCATCTCCTCATGCATGCATGCACACAATCATCCCCAAGTAGCCTTTGCATATCCTCAAAATGTGCAATGGCTTGTTCCTGATTGGTGAGATATCTAGGGGCAATCTGAGGGTCATTGGCAAGCAGGTTGTGTGTGCTGATGAGTGCCATAGGATCTAATGGCTCAACTCTTATCATTAATGGCTCATTCTGCTCCTTTATCATCAATTTTTTTATTTCTGTTGCCCTCAAATCTTTATGGTTCATCCATGAGGCCATGGCCAGGAATCGCAGGTCCCCTAGCTTGGCATTGGGGCCCCACACATTCATGTCTGTGAAGGCCATGTTATGTAGGTAGAATTATGCCATATTTACCTTATCCTCTGATGTGCTTTGGTCACACAGATCCATAAACTGCCTGTAATCTTGGAAAGGCATTGTGCCTGTTTGTGCCAAAGTCTTTGTCTGGAATTGTAACCATTGGTTCTTGAGATAGAGGCCATAGGATTTTGCTGGTGTCCTAAATTGCAATGCCTCCATGGATAAGCTGGCCATGCATGCCAGCTGAGTCTCTTTCTCTTGTAACTGCCTCCTTAACAATTCATTTTTAGTTTCAAGGTGGCTTCTTGTAATTGCTTCCCTGTCTCTGATAACACTCAACTCTCTGCCCATTTCTCTGAGTTTGTTTTCCATATGGCCAACATCCTCAACTCCTTTGGATTTGGCTATTTTCATCCACCTATGTGTTCTTACTCTTTCTTTCTCCAATTCAAAGAATAGTGGTATTGCAAATTTTTGTGGGATTATCCTTCCTCCTTCAAGTAGATTGTAATAGGAGGCAAGACTAGGCTGGGGATCAGGTTCTTGTAGCTTTGTCACTTCCTCCTTTACCTGTGGCTGTCCTTCTATCCTTTTCTCAAGCTTTTGGGTCTCCTGTAGTTTTGACAGTGTCTCCTATAGAACTTTCTGAGCCTCCAGTAGAACTGTTATTGGGTCTTGTAGTACTACATTTTCCTTCCATGTGGAAGATCTAGGAGTCCCCCTTTCATATGTTATAGGTGTCTGGGAAAGGGATTCTTTCCCCTTGGCAGAGGGTGAATCTTCAATGGTAATATGCACTTTTGAAGAGGGTTGCGATTTGTCTGTTTTGATTATTGTGCTCTTCCTAGTCTTGAAATACATGGAGGTCTGTCTTTTCCTCTTTTGCTTTGGCTTTATTGGTGTACTAAGGGCAGTAAGGGTAGCTGCTACCTACCTTTACAGAGTCTCAAGGGACTCTTCTCCTTGTTCTTCCTTCTCTGCCTCTTTTTCTCCTTCTTCTGTCTCTTTCTCTGTCTCTTCCTGTTCTATTTCTTCAACTTTCTCCTCCTCTATTTTAGTTCCCTCCTCCTTCCTTCCTTGTTCTTCTATGTCACCAGTGGCTTCACCTTCTCCCCCTTGGTGTTCTTCCTCCTCACTGCCAGTAGGACTGACATCATAGGTTAAGGCCTTTATGTCATCCTCAGCTGTCATGTTTCGGAAAACTTCCCATGCTATAGGGAGTGTAAAGGTATGGAGGGCTTCCTCCACTAGGATTTTGATTAAGCCATGGTGAGCTAGCTGCTCTGAATTTCCTACTTGAACCTTAGTGCTGGAGTCAATGAGGGACTGCAAGAGGAAGTAGGGGATACTGAGCTTCTGAGGTGTTGGAGTGTCCATGCCATACTTTAATTCTTGTAGGATTCTAAAGTGGTAATCATAAACAATGTTGTACCTCCCCTCATAGGAAATATATTTTATTATTTGATAGCTAACCTCATCCCATGGATATGGTATGCTAGCCCTTCTATTGCCATTTTTATCTTCTACAGGGGTTTCCTTGTTTTGGAAAAAGTTTTTCTTGGCAGCTTGGCCAATTGGTTTCTCATCCTTACTCCAAGGCAGCCCAAGAGGAAGGGTAGTGACCCTAAATTCAGGGGTTATCTCCATGGAAATACCTCTAAAGGTGACAGTGGCATGAGTTCTTGTGTGGGGTACCAGAGAGAGAGAAAACTCTTGGGCAATTTCCTCATCAAACCTTTGGAATTTCTCAAAGAAATTCATCCAATTTGCCCTTGTGAAGATGTCCACCACTTGTGGATGTGCATGGAGCCTAGTGGAGTTGGTGGGATCCTTTCTCATAAACCATCCTGTCATATTGTCTATACTCTTTTGGAAAAACCAAATATGGAGATGGAGACAAAGAATTTTGAGAAAAATAGAGAAACAGAGGAGACTGTGTTTTTTTTTAATAAGCAGAATATATATATATATATATATATATATATATATATATATATATATATATATATAATATATATATATATATATATATATATATATATATATATATATATATATATATATATATTATATGTATTTTCTCCTCTCCTAAAGACTTTATTTCCTCCTAAAATTGAACCCACTTCTTTCATATTTTGATATTCAATAGGGGGCATGCATGAACCCTACCTCTTCAGACCGAAAATTGTGCAAAAAATCAAGTTTTCTCCATTCAAAACGACTCACTGCCCCTCCTGTAGAAGCCTGTTGTCCCTCCTATAGAATTCTTGTAGGTGCTCCTGTAGAACCTGTAGGTGCTCCTGTAGAAAATGTTGAGAGCAAGAATATGGGAGAGATTGATGGAGGATGATGGTTACGAGGCTGTGGGGCACAAGGAGACTGTTGTAGCTGAGTTACGAGGAGAGAATGAAGGAAAAGGTGGTGAGAATGCTTGGGGAGGAGTACTTATTACCCTTTATGGATATTTTCAGTGATGAGGGGTGAGATGGCAAGGTATATGTTGGCCATATGCAGAATATTGGTCCCCACCTCCTTGGTCATCATGGCTTATCCTCATAATCATCTCCCATCATTGCATCAAATTTCACACTTCCTCCGCTACCTATCCTTGGCATCTTGTGCTGGAGTTGATTGTGCGCACATATGGTTGACATCTCGGATGAGTGGAGTCAACTAGATGAAGGTGGCCAAGTTAACTGGCCACCTTTCCCTCGTTCAACCTCAACCGTCTCGTTTCTTTTGCATGACTTCTAATTACACAAATGCAAACAGAGGAGCGATTTAGTTACTTACCTGTGATCCGAATGTATTTGTTGTGAGGTGATGTGGCTCTCTCTATTGCATGCCTTTATTTCTTTTGATGCATGTTGTCTACTTGCTGATGTGTGGTTGTGTGCTTGTGCAGGTTCTTCTCTGGCTAGATTTGAGCTTCAGGTGCCTTCTCAACCTTCATGTTTGCACTCTCTTGCTACTGGTGCTGGATTTTAATGGGATCAGCTGCTACAGGAATTCCTACAGGAGCTCCTGTAGCTGCTTCTCCCCTTGAAACTTCAGCTTCTCCCTATGCTTGGAGCTTCAAGGATGATTTTAGAGGTGTAGATAAAGATGGAGAGGCAGTAGGTAGGCTTCAGGTGAGGTTGATGGTGCTTTTTCCTCTTTATTTTTTTTGTTTGCCTCTAAAAAAATGAAAAATTGTTTTTCTGTGTTTTTCTTGGACAGGAAGAAAAATGATACATGGGGTGTGATGCAGGTTTGGAAATTATGGCAACGAGGTTTGAATATTGTAGGAGGGATTATAGGTCCTTCATGAGGCTTCTTTGTCCCTAAAACTACCTTTTGTAGCCACTTCTGGCTCTCTGTAATTCCTACTGGAGCCTCCTGTAGAAAACACAATTTATGAAAAAGAGTTACAATGTGGCAAGAAAAATGCCAAATATGATGGAGGAAGGTGTGGAGAAGGTGAGATGGGTGCTGTTATGAATGGTAGAGTCCCCTTGGCACCTTCTTATGCTCCCTGTAGTCCTCCTGAAAACCTACAATGCAACAAAAAATCATTTTTTTTCTCTTTATTTTTTTCTTTGAAAAACAACTAGGGTGCCTCAGAGAGGTTTTCACCCTAATTTTCTGCCCTGGGCGCCTCCAAGGGAGGTTTTCACCCAGGGATATTATTATTTTTCTCTTTATTTTGACATCATTAGGCTGCCTTAGAAGAGGTTTTCAACCCAAT
The DNA here is from genome assembly GCA_031772625.1 of Pinus tabuliformis. Lineage (NCBI taxonomy): Eukaryota > Viridiplantae > Streptophyta > Pinopsida > Pinales > Pinaceae > Pinus > Pinus tabuliformis. The sequence continues at coordinate 971,724,042 of CM062804.1, read as the reverse complement.
GATGGGACTCAAGTGCCTCATGGAGGTTTTCACTTGAGTCCTTATTATTTTTTTATTTTCTTCAGTGAGTGGGTGAAGTGGAAGCTAAGACATCCTCCACTACCATCACTATTTTATTTAGACCTTCAATAAACTCTCACTTGGAGAGGGGTTTCTTGTAGACCTTTAATCGATGTCCATTTACAAGCATGGGGATGGCTTCATCATCAATTGTTCTAATCAGAACTGAACCATTGTCATTACATTTCTCCACAGTGTAGGGTCCCAGCCATCTTGTCCTCAGCGTCCCTTTGAAATCTTTATATCTTGAATCATAGAGTAGTGCCCAATCTCCTTCTTGGAATTGCTTCTCCTTGATATTTTTGTCATTCCATATCTTTCTCTGAAGCTGAACTACCTCTGTGTGGAGAAGGGCTTGCAATATGTATTCATCCAATCCACTGAGCTAAGGTAATCTCTCCTTATGTGCATGGCTGAGGTTTAGGTCCAGCTGAGCTGCCATCATTAGTGTATTGAATTAAAATTCTCTTGACAGCAAAGCCTTCTTCCCATAGATCAGTTCATAGGGTGTGAACCCAGTGGTGGTGTTGTAGGCCCAAGTGGCCTCAACTAATCTGTCAACCCAGTCTTTTCTGTTGCTGCTCACTACTTTGGTCTGGATCCCTTATGATGCCCTATTAGTGACCTCCAGTTTCCCATTGGATTGTGGATGGTAAGGGGTGGAAGTCCTATGCTTGATCTTATGATGTGTGAGTAGGTCTTCAATTAGGTGGGAAGTGAACTCGCTGCCTTAATCTGTGACCAACTCTCTTGGATACCCAAACTTATAGAATATGTTTTCTCTCAAAAACTAAACTACTTTTTCCTCTATTATTGCTTTGATTGCTTTTGTCTCTGCCCACTTTGTCAAGTAGTCAGTGCACACAATGATGTATTGTTTCTGCTTTGAAGGAGGGTTGATAGGCCCCACAAAGTCCATGCCCCACTTCTCAAATGGCTCAAAGGTCACTTGAGGTTGCATGGGCATCTCATCCTTTGGAGTAGGTTTCCCCATCCTCTAACCCCGATCACATTGGCTTGTATATCTCCTCACATCCTGATGAAGAGTGGGCCAGTAGTAGTCTACTTGTAGTATCTTGAAGGAAGTTCTTTTTTCTGAAAAATGACTGTTACACAATAATTTGTCACTGTTTGTCACCGTCCCTGTTACCCTTCTCCCGCACACTGGAGGACTCATTCCGGGACCTGTGAGAAGTGACATGACCTGAAACCACTTGCATCATATTCCTCTAAGTATGAGCTTCATATGCCCTGAAGACATCTCCTGTAGAATACCCATGAAAAGACCTCTTTTTGCATTGGCGCGGTTCCACAGTGTACTTCTCGTGCCAATGGGGGAAATCCTCTAAAGAGGATGCGCCATTGGCGCTCTGTCTCAAAGTCACACTCGCGCCAACCGAATTGGGTAAAGTTTTTAACAAACAAGCTTCCGAAGGTTCTCCTTAACCCATTCACCAATTGAATCCTTGTTGAATTAGGATGGTTTGGCTTCGAATCTCCATAGAAGGGAAGTGGTTTGCCACCTTTCATGGAAGCTTCTTAGTGATAAAGCCAATCCCATGAATAATGTGGTTGATCCTATCTCTTTCCCCTCTATCTATAAAAGCTTGTCTCTATGCCTTGAGCAAGCTAGTTCCAGTTCCAGCATAGTGATAGAGAATGCCAGGAGTTCAAGAGTTTGAAGCTGCAAGAGCCTTCTTTGCACCCATAAGGCCAAATCTAAGTGAGGAGATTCTTGTCACCCAAGAGAGAGAGGCTTGTTCCCCATCCCAACAAGCTTTGCAAGACTTGTGTAGTTGACTACCCCGCCGAAGGAGGATTTGACGTCAGAACAATGGTTGTATTCTTCTTTGTTATTTATCAATAATAGATGACTATCATTATGGTTCCACTCTCATTGTCTTATGATTGATGTTGAGTTATATCTTTTCTGACTGATATATAATTGCATCTATTGGATTTTATGCTTGCATTTGTGTTGTTCTTTGCATGTGCAGGTGTCCAATCATGGAGATCATGGGGATCGTGACCAGCCGAAGCAAAGGAACGAGAGCGACAACTCTTCTACGAATATTAGTGTTGGAATCCAAGTAGGTTCTCATCATCCACCTTTAATTTGCAATTAGGAACTTGTGTGATAGCATTGTTTGATTATTGCTAGACCCGGTCTGGGCTAGTAGGGATCACCTCTGTCTGCAGAGGGGATTTACCTCCACAAACAGTAATTTGTCATCGTTTGTCACTGTCCCTGTTACCCTTCTCCCACACACTGGAGGACTCATTCCGGGACCTGTGAGAAGTGACATGACCTGAAACCACTTGCATCATATTCCTCTAAGTATGAGCTTCATATGCCCTGAAGACATCTCCTGCAGAATACCCATGAAAAGACCTCTTTTTGCATTGGCGCGGTTCCACAGTGTACTTCTCGCGCCAATGGGGTAAATCCTCTAAAGAGGGCATGCCATTGGCGCTCTATCTCAGAGTCGCACTCACGCCAACCGAATTGGGTAAAGTTTTTAACAAACAAGCTTCCGAAGGTTCTCCTTAACCCATTCACGAACTGAATCCTTGTTGAGTTAGGATGGTTTGGCTTTGAATCTCCATAGAAGGGAAGTGGTTTTCCACCTTTCATGGAAGCTTCTTAGTGATAAAGCCAATCCCATGAATAATGTGGTTGATCCTATCTCTTTCCCCTCTATCTATAAAAGCTTGTCTCTATGCCTTGAGCAAGCTAGTTCCAGTTCCAACATAGTGATAGAGAATACCAGGAGTTCAAGAGTTTGAAGCTACAAGAGCCTTCTTTGCACCCATAAGGCCAAATCTAAGTGAGCAGATTCTTGTCACCCAAGAGAGAGAGGCTTGTTCCCCATCCCAACAAGCTTTTCAAGACTTGTGTAGTTGACTACCCAGCCAAAGGAGGATTTGACGTCAGAACAATGGTTGTATTCTTCTTCTTCTTTTTATCCACTGGTTACTCGAATCGAGACTTTCACCAGGTGAAGTGGAAGATGAGGATGTAGAAGTGGGCGTAGAAGGGGAGAGATCCACCTTAGAATCAACATGATGTTTTTTAGGTGGAGGGACGGATTGACTAGACGGTGAGACGGCAGAGACCAAAGAGGTTGAGAACAATCAAACTGGCAACCCAACAGTTAACCCTGGGAGGGACAACGTTGCCATATAAGGAGCACCAACATTTCCAAAGGGAGCGAAATGTCCAGGGTTCCCGTTAGAGGGGGTCCCTGGGTTGGTGAACCCCGGAAAAGTTGCCATTGAGAACGAAAAGAAGCCTACTCAAGCTAACGCAAACAAAATCTAACCGGGTAATGTTAATCGCGGCCAAATAAATTTTAAGACGCAAGGACACAACTTGACCTTTTCATGTTTTAAGAGTCGAGAAAAGGAAAAAAAGGTGACTCTAGTCGCCTTCGAATGTTTTGTGAGCCCGAAGTGACAAGTGCTCAAGTGAGCCTTTTCTTTTAAGGAGTCCAAAAAGGATCAAAAGTGACTACTCTGGAGAAACTAGGCAAAGGGTTTACCAGAAAACCCGTAAAACTGCATATACACCTTGGCAATCATATGAAAACCAAGGACTTTCTGTACGGCAATCAATCTTCCCGAATGTTGTGTTCGGTGCGTTACGGCTTGTAAGGCGGCAAACACGGCTTCCTGTGGATAAAGGATGATAACCTAGTGGGGTCTCCCCATATACTCAACGGTACGTGGGAGCTCAAGTCCATGCTAGACCACTTGTTGCATCACGGAAGGAGGAATCACCCAACCTTAAGTGAAACAAAAGTGACTAGGTTTAACGACGCCGGAGCACGTCTCTAGCCTAGACCTCTAAACAGTGAGCGTTATGTTCCAATGCATTTTTAAGTTTATTCAGTTCATTTTACGGTTGATCTTTGATTAGGTTTCGATTTCCAGGTCCTACCATATGTAATCTCTCACAATTCCCTAAATGCAAGCTATATGCCAAAAAGTATCATTTCGTTCGATGAACACTAACTACGAGAGAGTTGAGAACTTTCAATCAAACAAAATGACCATAAAGAATCAAGAACCACTCTAATGCAACTAATGGAAATAAACAAAACTTTTCTTTGAAGTCACTAATCAATGAAAAGCTCTAATTTCCATTAACTAATTCAACGCAAAAGAGACCGTTCGTTTTCTTTTCAATGGAAAAGTGCACTAAACAAATTTTGAGAGATAATAACAAAGAGTAAAAAGACAAATTTCACTCAATGAAAATACAATCAAGTCCGTAAATACCAAGGCAGTCCTTCAGAACCAAGAAAAACACCAAGACCTCTATGAGCTATGTGATCTAAGCCCAAACGAATCCAAGCGAAATCCAAGCGGAAAAGAAGCAAATCACTTGAATAACAATAAAAAGTTTAACAATCACTGAACAAGTGCAAGAGAGTAACCAAAAAGTTGACTGGACCAACAGAAGACCAAAACTCCTAAGGAAGGCTCGATGCACAAAGCCACTAGATGCCCTAGGGCTAAAATGTGAAATCAGTGGAAAATGGCAAACACCCAAAGTATGCAAATGTAATCTATGCACACTTTTCATTCATATCCTGAAAATGAGAATTCTAATTATGCAAGTGTGATCTATGCAAGAGAATTATCAAACACACAATGATTCTAATGTAATCTAAGAACCAATCAAGTGCAAATCAAGAAAAATGGGTGTGAGTTCCAAAGATCATAAACTAAAAACACTCAAAGGCGATTAACACTCATACACTCATAAACAAAAGCAAAAAGATGCAAAATTGTGAAAAGACTGAGACAAACCTCCAAGTAATGATCAAAGGAAATCAAATTAATAATTTGCCAAAAAAACTCAAAACCAGTCAAACAAGACTCTGACACACTCAAGTGATTGAAAAAGGTGTAGCTAGACACAAAATCCAAGCTTGGAAGGCTGAAAACAAGCAAACTGGAAAAGTTCATAGGCCTGGCGTGATTGTCAAGCGGAAAACTAGCGCCAATTGAGGATTGGCGCGGGCTGTACACTGGAAAGTGGCAGCAATTGGCGCGACTGTCATGTAAAAAAGAGCGCCAACCAAGTTTGCTAGCCTAAAAATAAAAACAAGCAGTCCAAGGCTTGGTCGACAATATCCAGACAAACCAGGCAGCAAGAGACAATAGAGCATCCAACCCAGAAAGCTATCTAAGCAATCAAAACAAGAGAAACCAAAGAGACAAGACAAACTCCAAGTTATTTAGTTCGTGAACCAAACCGGAGATTAACTGAAGTGGTGTTGATCTACTTCGCTAATGCAAAGCAATAGCGTTTCGAAGGCTATCTGGCCGTACTTCAGGCTCCGTCTGAAGTTTACAAATCGAACAACAAGCTAACTCCCCAGCAGAGTCACCAAATTGTTGTGGAGGTAAATCCTCTCTACGGACAGAGACGATCCCTACTAGCCCAGACCGGGTCTAGCAACAATCAAACAATGCTATCACGCAAGTTCCTAATTGCAAATTAAAGGTGGATGATGAGAACCTACTTGGATTCCAACGCTAATATTCGTAGAAGAGTTGTTGCTCTCGTTCCTTTGCTTCGGCCGGTCACGATCCCCACGATCTCCATGATTGGACACCTGCACATGCAAAGAAAAACACAAATACAAGCATAAAATCCACTAGATGCAATTATATATCAGTCAGAAAAGATATAACTCAACATCAATCATAAGACAATGAGAGTGGAACCATAATGATAGTCATCTATTATTGATAAATAACAAAGAAGAATACAACCATTGTTCTGACATCAAATCCTCCTTCGGCTGGGTAGTCAGCTACACAAGTCTTGCAAAGCTTGTTGGGATGGGGAACAAGCCTCTCTCTCTTGGGTGACAAGAATATCCTCACTTAGATTTGGCCTTATGGGTGCAAAGAAGGCTCTTGCAGCTTCAAACTCTTGAACTCCTGGTATTCTCTATCACTATGCTGGAACTAGAACTAGCTTGCTCAAGGCATAGAGACAAGCTTTTATAGATAGAGGGGAAAGAGATAGGATCAACCACATTATTCATGGGATTGGCTTTATCACTAAGAAGCTTCCATGAAAGGTGGCAAACCACTTCCCTTCTATGGAGATTCGAAGCCAAACCATCCTAACTCAACAAGGATTCAGTTGGTGAATGGGTTAAGGAGAACCTTCGGAAGCTTGTTTGTTAAAAACTTTACCCAATTTGGTTGGCGCGAGTGCGACTCTGAGACAGAGCGCCAATGGCGCGCCCACTTTAGAGGATTTCCCCCATTGGCGCGAGCAGTACACTATGGAACCGCGCCAATGCAAAAAGAGGTCATTTCATGGGTATTCTGCAGGAGATGTCTTAAGGGCATATGAAGCTCATACTTAGAGGAATATGATGCAAGTGGTTTCAGGTCACGTCACTTCTTACGGGTCCCAGAATGAGTCCTCCAGTGTGCGGGAGAAGGGTAACAGGGACGGTGACAAATTACTGTGTAACAATGACCTCCACAAGGCCCGTCATGACCGGTCAGGAGGATGTCAAAGACTTCCTCCTCCATGACACATCTTTTCAAGATCTGATCTAGGCCAAGCTTGAAGAGATTGCCCCCAATCCAGGTGAAAGGGGCGCTTTTCCTTACTATCTTGCTCTTCTCTTTTGAGGACAATTGTGGTGGAAACTGTGTTGAAACCAAGTAGTTTGCTATATCAGCAAACCATGGAGAGAGTATTGAGATAGAAAATAGATGTTATTTTGGCATTTGGTCATCCACCATTCCTTCTTCACCTGCAGGCAAATTTACTCTAGACAAAAAGTCAACAACAACATTTTCTTTACCAGGCTTATCAATAATGGTCAAATTAAACTGTTGCAGTAAAAGCAACCATATGATAATGCAAACATTTAAATATGGTTTGTTCATTAAATATCTAATTACAGCATGATCAGTGTGCAAAAAGGTTTGATAGCCTATAATATAATTTTTGAATTTGTTTAAGGAATGCACGACAGCTAGGAGTTCCTTCTCAGTCACTATATACTTTAACTCTACCTTTAACAAGTTCTTGCTTTTAAAGTATATGGCATAAGGTAACTTTTCATCAGTTTGTCCTAAGGCTAATCCTATCGCTTTGTTCAAGGCATCTGTATGAATGTGAAATGGTAGGGCCCAGATTGGGCCTTTGAGAATTAGGGTAGTCACTAGCTTGCTCTTCAAGGTATCTAAGGCTTCTTGACATTTTTCCGACCGTATGAACTCAACATATTTTCCTAAGAGGCCAAACAAAGGAGAGGCTAGCTTGCTGAAATCTTTAATGAATCTTATATAATATCCGGCTAAGCCTAGGAAACTTCTGACATCTCTCACCTTTTGAGGAGGTGGGACCCTTTGGATGATGGCAATTTGTTGGGGTTCGCTTGCAATCCTTGTTGAGATATTGCATGCCCTAACACGGTCCCTTCAGTCATCAAAAACTCACATTTTTCCAGACTGATGGACAGGTTCATCTCAATACACTTATCTATAACTTTTCCTAGGTTAGATAATGTTTCCTAAAAGTCAAAACCATAAGGAGTAAAATCATCCATGTATATTTCTACTGCATCATGAACCAATTCAGAAAATATACTCAATACCGCTCTTTGGAAAGTGGCTGGAGCATTGTACAAACTAAAAGGAAGGACCCAATATGCAAAGGTACCCCAAGGACAAGTGAAAGTGGTCTTATCTTGGTCTTCCAAGCTAATTTGAATATGATTGTACCTGCTAAACCCATCTATGAAAGAGAAAAAAAAATTCCCTGCCAGATCGTCTAACACTTGATCTATGAAAGGTAAAGGAAAATGGTCCTTTTTAGTGGCTTTTTTCAATTCCCAATAGTTGACACAGATTCTCCACTTACCATTTTTCTTTGGCACTAGCACCAAAGGAGAGACCCATTCACTGTCAGAGATGGGATAGATGAATCCTGCATCAAGCAATTTCTGTAGTTCTTCCTTAACAATATCTTTAAGTGTTGGATTCATCCTCCTTTGAGGCTACCTAATTGGCTTGCAATCTTCCTTGATGTATATATGATGAGTACATACTAAAGGGTGCACTCCCTTCATTTCCTTATAACTCCAGGCGAAGGCATCTAGATGTTTTCTCAGCAGGCTACATAGCTCCTTCTCCTAGGAAGTAGATAGGGATGGATTGATTTTCAATGTCCTTTCTGGGCTGAACTCTATATTTTTGACACGGGGAGAAGTAGGATCGACCACACAGAGATCAGTTGAGGGGTTTTTTTGGGTTTCTCTTACTATGTCTTCTAATGGTGATACACTAGGAGGTGGATTCTGAATCAAATTTTCGATCATATCATCCTCATCTTGCGGTTTTCCCCCCATGGCGGTTTCTAATGTACAAAGTGGTGCAGAATAAACTTCATCCTCATCTTCCTCCTCCAACCAGAGAGGTAGATCATGTTCTAGCAAGGGTTGGGTAGGAGGATATAGGATTAACTGCTTGGACATGTGCCCATTCTTTATGGTCATGTTCCCATCTCAACAGTTGATGTAGGCATCGGCTGTAGCCAACCAGGGTCCTCTCAGAATGAGAGGATACCCAGTGAGCTTTTCCTTTGGCTAGAGAAATAAGAAATTAGCAGGGTACTCCCAAGAATGAATAGAGACCATCACATCTTCCACAATCCCCTTAGGGGTCACTGTGGAGTGGTCTGCTAGCTATAGCACTGTCGTGGTCTTCCTCAAGGAGCCCTGGGGGTTGAGTTTGAGCATTGTGTCCTTTGTCATCACATTAATGGTGGCTCCCAGATCAATCAAGGTATGCGGGATCATTGTGCCATTGATGTGGACATCAACTATTGGGCTTCTAGGGTCCAAATATTTTGGACAGATTGCCTACCTGTTATAGACAATTTTGTGCCTTACAGCAACAAGCATGAATTGTCAATAATCCAAGGGATCCAAAGTTCCCTAAACATGATGTTCTTACCCCTAGAGGAACAAGGTCAGCAAACCAACAGCTCTCAGATCAGTTCTCCACCTGAAAACACTCAAAAACAAGCAATCCTGAAATCAAAGCAGGTGCTCCACTAGGTTTCTGCGCTGAAACTCAGTTGCTCCATGGTGTACCTGCGTTGCAAAGCAAGTGGGACAAAGGCCACCTGCGCTGAGCGAGAAGGGACAAGTGGCACAGTGAGTCATTGCTTTGGAATCTTCCAAAAATGACACTTGGATCAGGTATTTCGCCTTGTGATGAGTCAGAGGCTCTGTTTCTCCAAGTGGAAGCAAAGTTCTCCAAGTGGACTCAAGAACTGAAGATCAACTAAAGATTAACTGAAGAGAGAGAGGACACAAGGCAGCTACACATCAGTTGCAAGCTGACTCATCCTTTCTCAATTCATCTATATATTGAGCTCTCTCCTATGAGCTCAGGAGGCTGGAATTGGGTGCAAAGTAATGATATGCTGTTGGTTTCACTATAGAGCTATTGGGTGATTGTTTGAGAGAGGTGAAGAGGAGAAATTCTTTCTGCTGGGAGGTGTTGCTGGATTGGAGCCTTCAATGGTTGTAATACTCTCTGAACCTTTACTTCTTCATTAATAAAAGCTATTGAGGTTCTTCTATGTGCTCTTGTTTCAATAATATATTGTGATAATTGCATGTTTGGTTTACACTAATCCTTGAACCAGTTATGATTGTATGCTTCTTGTAGTTTCCTTCTTTGTTATTTTGCAGGATCTCATTGTAGCTGGGCCAGCAAAAGAGCAAGGAGCTGGGAGCAAGCAGCCAAAGAGAAGAGTTTGGATTCGACATTAAGCGCAAGGCAACGGTTAGTGCATTTCTCCATTCTCTTTTGCTTTCATAAAGAAGTAAACCTTAAGTAGTTTGTTTTACAGTTGTTGCTAAGGTACTATCACCCTTAGAGTGGGATAGGGTCATCCGAGTCGGATACTTTTCCCTACAACAAACTGGCGACTCCACTGGGGATCGTATCCGTTTGATTGTGTTTGTAGTATTTTGCTATTCATTTCCTGAACAAAAGAGTACCAAATCGAAAAGCTTTTGACTATATCAAAAGCGAAGTAGAGGGCAGCTACTCTAGCTCATTTCTGAGCAAGTTCATGATTTGAAGAGCTGATCTACAAGGATCCTTGTAAGCTCTTAGTGATAGCTTTTCACCTTCCTAATCATCCCTTTGAGTGTGCTTGACTGATTCCTTCTGATTTGAGCAAAAACTGTGCATTTTTGAGAAAGTTATGACCCGGAAACTGTGAAAACGCAAGTTTCGTTTTCCAAAGCAGGTAGTACACAGGCTACCTGCTTTGCAACGCAGGTCCTGAAGGGGCTACCTACGCTGAGAGCCAGATTGGCTGTGCAGCACCTGCGTTGGCCCAAATTTGCCTAGTGCATTTGGGGTTTCCTCACTTTCTCTTGCCTGTTTTCACTTAGATTTTGCTGCTAGGTGTCAGTCTTGTACCTGTTCTGAAACCAATATTACTTGCCATCATTCTGCCTCTGTTATATAACGAAATTGTACTTGTTCTTTGTATTTCTTACTCATTTACAATTTCCCATAACGAAGAGTAAACTAGTCTTGCTTTTGGCCTCTTAGATCTGAACCTGTGTTAGGCATTTTGCTGGTCTAAAGAGTTAGCTTGTTTGCTGTCCATAGCTGATTAGTCATTTTTACTTTCGTCAGTATGGTTTGATTTCATGTATTTCCAGTGATTAAGCAAGTGAATCTTAAGGTGTCTTTTGATTTTGGACAACTTGTTTGTTTTCGCTCTAAATTGAAATCAAAGTTATATAACCACTTTCTTTTTGTAATCCATCAACATTAAGAAAGGGAAAAGAAAATACATGCATTGTGCATTTTGCATTTGAAAAAGTTTGCATGATGATTTAGGAGAAAGTGCATTAGTTTGTGCTGTATGAACTGTGTGAAAAGAATTTGCCTTTCTTCTCTCTCAGTAGTTAAGATTTTCATCAGTCAAAAAGATTTGAAAAAGCTTGCTTCTCATCTTAGGCTGCATTTAGGAATTTGTCATATACATCTCGTGGTGAACCTTGAAAGGCAAACTTTAAAAAAGATCAACTTAAAATATACTGAATGAACCTAACAACGCATTGTAACATAATGCAAACATCTAGAGGTCTAGGTAGAGACGTGTTCCGGCGTCGTTAAACATAGTGACTGTCGATCTCTACGAAGGTGGGTGATTCCTCCTGAGAGTCGGTGGCACTAATACGGACTTGTGCTCCCACGTACCGTCGCGTATATATTGGGAGACCCCTATAGGAAATTATCCTTTATCCATAGGAAGCCGTGTCGGCCGCCCTACTGATCGCGATGCAGTGAACACAGCATTCACGAAGATCGACCACCCGTACCGTAAAACGTATTCTGTGGTTTCGCGAAAGGTTTGGCACACCCTCTGCCTAGATCTCCAGAGCAGTTTCTTTTGGCCTTTTTCAAACTCTATAACTGAAAAGGTCCAACCGAGCATTTGTCACTTCGGGCTCGTTAATACATCGAAGGAGACTAGAGTCATCTTTAGCTTTTTCTCGACTCTTAAAACATGAAAAAGCAAAGTTATGTTTAAAAGCGTCTAATAAAATTCATTCAAATCAGAAACACAAATTTTCCCCTTTATATTTTAGTTGATCGAGTAATCCGCAATCGTGGAAGAAAGTCAATTGAATATCCGTCGTTCTCGGAGGCTTGCGAGTCAACCATCTTTGTCTCCGGAATCGAAAACAATCCGGGCAAAGCGAACTCGTCGAACCAGTTCAAAATCTCCTTTAAAAGTTAGAACAAGTGTTCCAACAACATCTGAGATTCTGGTCACTCCAAACATTTCCGGAAACCCTGCCTCCATAGAAGAAGTTCAACCGCCACAGAGGGACAGTAATACTGATCCTAGTCTGGGGGAAAATACTTGTATGACTGAACCAGTTCCATCTGTAACTGGTCCAGAGAGTTTTGTGCCTCAAACATCTGTCGCTTTTGATACAACCCCTTCTTCGGCACCGGAAATCTTTTACGGACCTGACGGTCTTCCTCTTCCACCTGGTCTGATTGCGATAGAGGAAATTATAGAGGAACCGCAAGTATCCACTCCAATTCAATTTGGAGTAGGGGTCACTCTATTTCCTGCTACAACAGAAGTTTGTCCATCACCAGTGGAAGTTCCTGTAGAATCACTAGGCGATCAATTGGATAGACTAAAAATGTCTGAACAACCGTCGACATCTAGGACTGTGTCAAATGACACGGCGACGGCAGAATTACCTGCCGCAAATCCAACAATGTTCGCCGGCATACCATCTGTCCCAACTAGCTCTCAATCGCTAGAAGGAGTCCACCAAGAGACTATCTCGACAGTATGGTCTGTTCCTGTTTGTTCCGGAGTAATGTCTGGTAACTCTCATGGTGAGACTCATCAAATTGACCCTTTTGGGAATCTAATTAGGCCATCCAGTCCTCCAGGACAATCAATTGCCTTGAGTTCTGGATTGCTACCGTATGGGGGGCAGTATGCCCTTTCATTACCCCCTCCGGGAGGGTACCCATACGGGAGTTCTCAACCTTATTCAAGTTATGGTGGAATTGCAACGAGTAGTTGGGCACCTATGCTATCCCAGCCACCAAGAGTTGTATATTCTATGCAACAGTGTGTACCCGTGACAAACATCCCAACTACACCGGCTATTGTGACCGTGTCGCAAGTTCAAACAATGCATGTTGTGTGTCAACCTCAGATTTCTCAGGTTCTCATGCAACAGCCCCTTGACCCTGCGACCCAACCACAATCACCTACTGGTGGGGCAACACAAGTACAGTCGGGTACAACTACCCCACATCTTGGTCCAATGGTTAGTATAGTGCAACAACCCATGGTGTCGCAACCGTGGATAGTGCAATACCAACAGCCGCAATTCCAACAAGTGTACCAGGGTTCTGAACAGCAAATCTTTGCAAATACGGGACAACCATATATTCAAAATGGTCAAAATCAACCACTTTATAGTGGTCAAGTCCATCAACCGTATCAATCATACCAACATCAACTCCATTATGCTGGTATGCAAAGACCATCTGTTCAGGCGATTCCATCGTATCCTGGTTACGCTTCACCTAACTTGAATCAACAGTTACCATTCGTGGCGACTTTAGAGTTGCCTGATTTACATCGGTTAACCAATGATCCAATTGCTTACGCCCCATGGTGGCCAATGATTCCGCACAAACTTCCATCCGACATTCCTAAATTCAATGGAAATCCAGGTAAGACCCGTCGAATCATGTGATGACTTTTCATCTATGGTGTTCGTCGAACACTTTGAATGACGATTCGATAAGGCTTCGCCTCTTTCAGAGGACATTGACAGGTCCAGCGGCAAAATGGTATATAGAATTGCCTAGAGCTTCGTTCGACAATTTTGGCTCCCTTGCCACGACATTCTTAACCCACTTTCAATTACCAATAAGGTATGAAACGGGAACAAAGATATTGACTAACTTCAAACAGACAACCGCAACTCATATATCAAATCATATACATGAGTGGCGACGTCGACGAAGAATGGTTAAAACATACGTTCCTGATCAGCTTTTAGCTGAGTGGTTTATAAAGTCGTTACTTCCGGCCATAACGGAAGATGTGGCAAAGGGGGGAGTCGTAACAGAAGAGCAGGTTATTGCTCGTGCACAATATTTGGACTTAGTATATACTCAGTCCGGCACGCTCTATGACAAAATACCAGACGCCCCTAGACCAGAGTTTTCAATCCCTCCTCCTCCTAAATCAAATAGTGACTCTCATGCCGGCAATGGCGTGATTGGCACGGCAAACACGAATCCGAAAAGGACCAATCAAAAGAAGGCCCGTAAGGATTCGAATCAAAATGCGCATGGAGAAATTCTTGCTTCGGAAGTAAATGCCGTATCGACAGATAAAGGCAAAGAAACCAATCAACCAGGAAGCAAGAAGAATCAAAACAAAGGGAAGAAGAAGAAACAAGGAGAGTCGTCTCCTCGAAAAACTTCTTCAAGCCCTCCTCGAGATAGGAAACCACCTTATGGGTGTCAGATATGTGATGAGGATCACTGGACGAGAGAATGTCCATACAAAGCTGATCTAAAAAGATTCTTAAAGAGTTCGCAAACTCCAGCTGTGTTAACTGATCCGTTTCCCGATCGAGGAAAAAATCTGGTTGGTAGTGGAAATGCTTCACTGTCGCAAGTGCTTATGTTATCGATATCGAAGCAACAGAATGATGCTTTGATTTCGACAAGTAACAAAGATTACGGGAATCCACAGGTGTCGAACGATAAAGGTAAAGATCAACCTAGCAGTTCGACAACAACTTCGGCAGAAGTTGTACCCCCCATCACACATGAATTAACAATAAAACCGCCTAAAGGGAGTAGTACACAAGTCGACATTTAATCCTCGTGCCAGAGCAGCACAGCATTATAATATAGTGGAAGATTTGGCGCAATCGCCGTCTGCTATGTCGACTCTTGAAGTACTACAAAATTGCCCATCCCAAAGGCAGGGATTGTTATCAGCAATTGGTGGGGTGGATCCTAAAGATTCCAATCTTGTATCCTTTGATCACAAAGGATATGATCCTCAGTTACGAGCTCAACTAGCTTTCCTCGTCCAAGTGAAAGCCCTCAACAAAACTGTTCATCGAACAATTATTGATGAGGGGGCATCGACATGTATTATGTCGATGAGTTGCTGGAAAACTTTAGGATCTCCAACCTTGTCGCGATCATCGACAACATTAAAAGCATTCGACGGAAGGACATATACCCCTTACGGTGTCCTTAGTAACTTGAAAGTTGAACTAGGGGGAAAAACAGTAGAAATAGATGTTGAAGTCATCGATGGCAATCTTGACTATAACATCCTACTGGGAAGACCATGGATTTATGCCATGGAAGCTGTTGTGTCGACCTATTTTAGGAAAATCGCATTCCCCTTTCAAGGAGAAATTACGATCATTGACCAACAAAATTTCCTCCCTAATGGTTCACAAGTTACAGGAAGCGTTCCTCTGATCCATGGAAGCGACCATTCATTTCAAAATATCGGAGTAGGCCTACTAAAAGATCCTACATTAATGGGAACTTTCACCCTTCCGCCAACGTTCATTGTGGGAGAAGTGGCGACAGTAGGAACCTGCAATATGATATCTTCCGCACAAGAGATGTCAGAAAACGATATCAGCATGGATCATGCAAAGGTTTTGTCCCCAAGCCCAATGGAAGTATTGTAGCAATCAATTTTCTTGGCCTGGGGGGCAACCCCAAATCAACGCTCATCAAGCGTTCGGATAGATAGGTCTAGAGAATATGGCACCCCTTTAAGTCCTTGGTCGCGAGTGCATGGAACTGACAAAGGAATAGTCCAATCAATGGTAATTGACGGGGCACCATGGAATGATTCCCACCATCGCTCCCTTCTCCCGGGTTGTGGGGAAGATACTCAAAATAACCTTTATCATCCTTCAGTTTTAGATTTTCTATCTAGTACTGTAAATACAGTGGGCAATGAGGATAGTTCTTTTACTATGTCAACCTCATTAAAAAATGAAACGATCCCCTTTCCAGATCTCAATGGTAAACCTTCATTCCAACCAACAAAGTTGAATGCAATGAAGCTTGGGGGGCATGCACCTCGATTTGCGTTATTATGCTGGGGGCATGCAAACATATCATCGAGCAGTTTTAGCACACAGTTCATGCTCGTTAAAAAATAAACGCAAGATCCGAGCAGTTTTAGCACATAGTTCATGCTCGTTAAAAAATAAACATAAATTGTGAGCAATCTTTCCCTAGCAGTTCAAGCTCACTCAGAAAAAATGAACTGGTAAATAACCATTGAGAAAAGTAACCTTTGGAAGCCATATTAAAAACCCTTGGTCGTGTTTATATGCCATCACCTCCATCCATTCATTTGGCCAATCGTTCATCTCCATATGTTTGTTTACCTATTTTGAGGAACAGCTGCGAAGAGTGATTTCACTTAGCCATCCTTGTAACACTGCCATGATTGGAAAATTCCAACCTGTACCTAGAATCTGCTCCTATCCCCGTTTATCACTCAATCCTCAAAAGACGAGTCTTCTTTGAGCTCTTTTCACTGACTCGTAAAATATGAAAAGTTTGCCGAGTTTTGGCCTTCCAGCTCGTTAAAAGGACCAGAAGAGCTATCCCTCCTCTAGATTTTAATCTTTTTGGACCTGAGGGATTATTGCACAAAAAGATCGAGCGCTTGTTTTGTTCGGCTCGTTAAAGAAATCGAAAATTCATCCCTTCTGTATTGTTTTATACTTTTTCGGACTTAAGGGATTAGAAGACGAAAAAGGAATTTTGGAGTTAACTTTTCGTACCTTTTCAGACTCTCTAAAAATGAAAAGGACCGAGTTTTCTTTGTCATTAGACTCGTTAAAATGATTAAATAGCGACAAACTTGTCTTTAGACGAGAACGAGTTTCCCTATCGCTAGGCTCGTTAAAACATAGCGATGGGCTTGCCCGAAGGGCAGGTTATAGAACAAGCATATGTTATCCTCCTCAAGCTTGACAAAAATAAAGAGGTACTGGTCAGCAATGACTGGGGAAAAATTGGGAGAACCTCACAGCATTAATGGTAGCAAGTCGCTCTTGAACATGACACTTTGTCCTCCGTATCACATCGGGTTGGGTTGTTTCATTCACCGGTCTCATAACCATGGTCTTCGCCACACCATCCACAATTGGGGTAATGCTACCAATCCATCACATCAGTGTCGTTATATGTTCAAGAGATGTGGTTCTGTAAAGAGTCAACCGTGTTCCACCCACTGCCATACATTATCCTTCATCCACTTCATGACCGCCACCCTGAATCATACATCACAGTTTGTTTTCACCTCATCACAATCACTAGCTCCGTTCCGTGTCACTGATGTGGGATTCATTAAGGCCCTCCTTTGACGGATCGCTCCTTGTCGACATCAGCTCATTATCCAAGGAGTTGATCTAGGAACACCCCCTCAGTACTTTGAAGCTTGCATGCCTCAATGGCAAGTTTCTCACTTCCGGCGACAGGTATACAGCAATGACCTTCGACCAGAAGATTTTGCATGGTGGTCGACGCCAAGTCCTTTATTCCCACCATGTGGATTGTACTGCCGTACCTTGAGGGTCATCATCCTTATCGGTGACTCCTCTCGCGCTTGTTAACAGTTTACATCACTGACCGGTAATCAAGCGATGTCTTTCCATGTTCGACTTCAAGAAATTCTCACATGGATCGACTTGTACATCGAGTGAAGATCGGAAGAGATTGAAGACCCCGGATCTAGTTTCATCCATCCGGGCTGCGACATATATTCAGGACATAAAGACATTTGATATGTACACCATTACAGAAGATGATCATCCTTCTCAAAGGATGATAATTTCAGCAGAGAATTATCAGTCTAGAATCAGACGATCGTCTGTTCTATGTACCAAAATGTATTTATAAAGCTGAGCATGGGAATGCCCGGCTCAGCTAGATCATGAAAAATGTATGAAAAATAATGTATTGTATTGTATCTTATTACAGGACACTTCTCAGCAGATTGAATGAACTTTGGATCCTCTCAATAAAGCATTTCACCCGATAAACGACCTCATACTTTAGGGGGCATCTGTTATAGACAATTTTGTGCCTTACTATTACACTAAAAAATGTCACCTTGACTACTTACAGTTAGTATGGCTCGAATCAACAGTCATGCTACCCTCTTAGGCAAGTCTCATGCCTTTGTTATCCATCTCAAACTCAAAGAAGAGAGAAAGTCTTGTAAAAACTATGTTTATCTCTGGGGTCGCAGGTTCTCTCTAGCCTTACCTGCGGGGACGCTGACCATGTTCACAAAATCTGCGTCCATGGACGCTCTGTATGTTAAGGGACAGGTGCGTCCCTCTGTAAAAGGCAAAATGCGCGAGTTTTATCTTGAAAAAGTTACTTGTGGTTACTTCTAGAACATTCTAGAGGTCGGTTTGATGAAATGGATGCGCCTCCAGTTGGTTCATGTATCTCTATTAAGGGGGAACTTATCCCATCAATAAGGGAGCTATCCCACCCAAAGAGGAGGATGATCCCATTGATAGTGGACCTGAATAACCTCTTTACAGCACTATAAATAAAGACATTGAGCCATAGGGAGAGGAGGTTGGAGCTATACATTTTCTTTGGGTAAATGCTGCAGGATTTAGGTCTTCCATTAGAGCCTTTGTGAGGAGAGATTGTCTTTACTTGATTCTACTTGGAAGAGGGTGAGCTTTGTCAAAGTAGAGGAAAACCCTTGATGGACCCTGGGAGGAACTTGCACAACACCAAGGCCAGGTTGTAAGAGTTTCTTTGTTTCGTTATTAATACAAACTGGTTTATTTTTCTCAATAGCTTGTGTTAATGAGTTATTTCATGTGTTCCTTGGTCTGCATGTTGAATATATGTTTTATTATATGAAATGCAAGTGCTTGGTAATTGTTTGATTGTTTGTGGTTGCAGGAATTGACTTGAAGGAGGAGCTCATCCGGATCGTCAAGAACGGACTTCAACAACAGCGTTTTGGAATAAGGTAAGCCTAAACACTTGTAGTTTTCATGTTGTAAAAGGTGTATTTAGAGAAAGATCACTCCATTTTGTCTTGTTTGTCATTAGAATGTCTTAGACTTCTAGGAAGGTCAGCTGTGTCCGCACCCTTGACCAATTCCGTGTGACAAATTGGCGACTCCGCTGGGGAATCCATTAATGTGAAAGTCTTTTCCTTTGTGTGAACTTTGCTCTGAGAAAATCATTTTTATTTTCTGGTTTTTGACTGTGAGAATTAGTATTTGGGTGGCTTAGCTTTAGATTTAGTTAGATTTGGTTTTTCTTAACTTTTCCAGAAGGACGCACCCTCTGAGTACTGCACTGTGCGTCTTTGGACGCGCTGTTGCCGTTTGCACAGAGCGGGCCCGCGCCTGTTCTAACGGGTTGCCTGCGTCTTCCTGTAAAAATTTAGGAAAACTCCATTTTTGCTTTAATTGCTTTAAGATTTTGGTTTTTCTTAGTGTTTTCTGCCCAGATCCTTTAGTACCCTGTCAAAAATTTTCACCTGAACTTGTTTCATTAGCATTCCTGCTTTTATCTTTCATCAATTGGGTGTTTTGAGTCTCTTTTTTGAGAAATTCTTAATTTGATTTCTTTTGGTCATTACTTGGAGGTTTCTTTCAGTCTTTTCACAATTTTGCATCTTTTTGCTTTTGTTTTTGCAAAAAAAAAATTTCCCCCTCATTCGCCGGGGGGGGCTAAATTGTGTATGAGTGTTAATCGCCTTTGAGTGTTTTTATGTTTTGATCTTTGGAACTCTCACCCAATTTTCTCGACTTGCACTTGATTGGTTCTTAGATTACATTAGAATCATCTTGTGTTTGAGAATTCTCTTGCATAGATCACATTTGCATAATTAGAGTTCTCAGTTTCAGAATATGAATGTGAATTGTGCTTAGATTACCATTGCATAGTTTACATTCTGAAAAATCAATTGTAGATTTAGATCAGCTTTCTTTGATTTAAATTTACACAAAAATAAAGAAAAAAAAAATGGTTTGGAATTGATTTGCATTAGTTTTTCTTGATGAAATTAGTGCATTAGAGAATTTGTTATATTTTCTCTTAGTGATCAATTTTTTGCATTGTTGGAAGTGAATGGAAACTCTCTCCTTACTCTAGTTAGGATTCATCGAATTGAAAGGATTGCATTATCATATTCGATTGCATTCAGTTGAGTCGGGTCATAACACCATTGGTTTCATCTCCATTTACCCATTTGAGTAATAACAGCCTTAATAACACAGCGCTTAATTAAAATTCATCTAGTAATTTTTACATTTCTAGGGCTCTGAAACACCAACATAGCTTAGGCTAGGGTCTTGGAGTAGGTGAGTACTTAACTCTCCAAGACTACAAAACCAAACAGATAGTTTATCTTGAGTAGAATAAATCCAATTGTTTCAATTCCACTCTGGGAAAGCTCCTCTTAAAGGAGAAGCACGAGCTCGTGTCCGAACCAGTGAGGGGATCATTCCCCCCTCGTTGGGAACGACGCCAGACAGTACGTATTACAAACGGTAAACCTCGGATTAACCATTGTCGAGGAGCCAGGGGTCACTTATCGGTAAACCTTGGATTGTTGTCAAGGAGCCGGTAAGGGGATTGAGCTTGCTACTCTGCCCTTGCGTGCTGTCGGAGTTTAGACTGTTCCCCCAGGTGTATTTGTTACTGTTGGTGACCTTAGTGACCATAATCTTTAGGGTTCTACTGAGGTGACGGTGGAGGGAAGGTCCCACTGTACCTGGAGCAGACGTCGGTTATACTCACTTGGATTTTCCGGGGGGTTCACTTCACTTCGAGACGGTTAAAGTGGAGGAACTTGTGCCGGTCTATTCATTAAGCAGGTTGCCGGGGTAACTGTTCCACCCGCCATTTCTGTACTGAATTCTGCGAGGTTGGGCTTCATCACCAACTAGTGTTTTCGGTCCGGAGAGCTTACTGTTTGTGTGTGGTTTGACTCCTAGATTTGATAGCGCGTGTTAATTTGTTTGTTTTTACTTTTAGAGACCATAGGTGTGAATTGTGAATTTTAGTTGTTAAGTGTGAATTGTGAATTGTTAATTTTAGTTTTAAATTGTTAATAAAATTCACTGAAGTTGAATATAATGGCAAATGTTCCGGAATTTATCAACCTAGGAACCCCTCCTAATGAGAATCCTAGTACTTTTCCTTACTTTGGAAATGTTGGTCCTCCTTATATGGCTACTTTGTCATTACCTGGATTTACAATAGGTTTACCGATATGGTTATTTTCAACTTCGTTGGCCCAAAATACTCCAATTGTTCCATCTCAACCGGATGCTTCACCTCAACAGAGTTCACCATCTCAACATCACCAACCTTCTGTTGACCCTTTACCTTCTTCGCCTAATTTTTCTTCCTCCATTTCTTCCTCTTCGCCTGGTAAAAGCCTTGATGTTAGTAACCAGGAGGCTAAGAAGAAGAAGAAAGGGAAGAAGAAGAAGAAGAAGAAGAAGCAAGATAAGGAAGAAGTCAACCAACCAACCGTGGCTGTAAGTGTTAGTTGTGTTGAAGAAAATTCCGACATGCATCGTAAACCTAAATACCCTTGCAGGCTTTGTAAGGGTGACCACTTCCTTGTCAATTGTCCTGGTATTCCAAAGGTCTTGGAAGTATGGTCAGAAAAATCTTATCAACTTTCCGTTGATCCATCAACCAGTGATAGTCAGGTTCCTGGGAAAAAGGGTAAAGTTAGGTTTCCTTGTAAGTTATGCAAAGGGAGTCATCAAACTCACATTTGCCCTCACATGGATGAAGCCTCAACATTGTTGGAAAACCTTACTGTTCCACAGCAAGAATTTCCAACTGATTACCGTAAACTTTCTCCCAACCTACCGTCATCTAACGGAGTGATTGATTTAAATTCAAGTATAGTCGATCACACTCTCCCATTGGAGAGTGAAACTCATGTCACTCAAGTTGACGATCCATTAGTTGATCAAGTGGTCGATTCAATTTCACATTCGGTCGATCCCACTTTCCATTTAGAGAGTGAACTTCATACTGCTCAGGTTCTTCTTGTTACATCAGATTCTTCTGTGCCGGGGGGCATTTCACCTGTTTCTATAGAACCCCCTCCAAGTAGTGAGGTCTTTTCCTTTGATTGGAATAGACTGACAGAACCTCGTCTTCCTTCCTCCATCCCTTTCCAAATCATTGTTAAGGCTGGTAGTAGGGACATACATCGTACTCAGGTAGATGAAGGTGCTTCTGTTAGTATTTTATCCTCAACTGTTTGGAAAGCTTTGGGTTCCCCTCAGCTTGCGCCTATTACGCAGAATCTGAAAGCTTTTAACAGAGCCATTAGTGAACCTTTAGGGATCCTTCCTAAGTTTTCTCTTACCTTGGAAGGTAAAACTGTATGTATTGATCTTATGGTAGTTCGAGGTCCCTTGGATTTCAATTTACTCCTTGGGCGAGACTATGTTTATGCAATGAAAGCTGTCGTATCGACACTCTTTCGCGTGATGTCTTTCCCTCACAATGGCAGTATTGTGAGTGTAGACCAGCTTTCGTTCCCTAGTCTTATCTCAACTACCAATAATATGACACCCCTAAATGTTCCTGATTCTAAAGTGGTATCTACCCTGCCACGGGTTAATTATGTGGCAACTGGTCCCATGTTTTCAGTTACCGATGTAAGTGAGCCTCTCACTGTTGATTTAGATCCGGTAATTGACATGGAAAACTCTATGGGATTATTTGAACACGATGTTCTTATCCCTTTTGAGTCCCTTGACGTGTGTTCCTTCCAAAAAACTATTCTTCCTTCGGATGAAGACCTTTTGGAAGCCATGATCAAGGTGTGTCCATTGACATGTCTTTCTTCCAGTTGGAAGCCATGATCAATGTTACGAGGATAGTTTTTTCCTGTATCAACCTCGTTAAAAAATGAAATAGGCTGTAATGAGGATAGTTCTTTTACTGAGTCAACCTCATTAAAAAATGAATCAGGTAGATTTTAGGTTATGTAGGTAGACTGTAAAAAGTAGGGTTCCGAGGAAAGTTCCTTTTACTGTGTCAACCTCGTTAAAAAATGAATCAGTTGATGAGGATAGTTCTTTTACTGAGTCAACCTCATTAAAAAAAGAATCAGGTAGGTTTTAGGACATGTAGGTAGATTGTAGAAAGTAAGTGTGTGCGAGGACAGTTCCTGTTACTGAGTCAACCTCGTTAAAAAATGAATCAGGTACGAGGATAGTTCCTGTTACTGAGTCAACCTCGTTAAAAAATGAATCAGGTATGAGGATAGTTCTTTTCTTGTGTCAACCTCCTTAAAAATGAAACAACTCCCTTTTCAAGTTAAATATTGAAAGTAAACCTTCATTTCATCCAGCCGGTTGAATGCAATGAAGCCTGGGGGGCATGTACCTCATTTTGCATCATTAAACTGGGGACATGCGAAATTTTTGAGCATAGTTCCTTGTCTTGTGTCAAGCTCGTTAGCAAATGAAACAAGGGTAGGTTAAGTAGGCAGATTGTAGAGTAGTTATGAGCATAGTTCCTTGTCTTGTGTCAAGCTCGTTAAAAAATGAATCAAGGTTTTTAGAGCATAGTTCCTTGTCTTGTGTCAAGCTCGTTAAAAAATGAATCAAGGTTTTTAGAGCATAGTTCCTTGTCTTGTGTTAAGCTCATTAAAAAATGAATCAAGGATTTTAGAGCATAGTTCCTTGTCTTGTGTCAAGCTTGTTAAAAAATGAATCAAGGTTTTTAGAGCATAGTTCCTTGTCTTGTGTCAAGCTCGTTAAAAAATGAATCAAGGTTTTTAGAGTAAAGTTTTTGTTAGGTAGATTGTAGAGAGTAGTTATGAGCAAAGTTCCTTGTCTTGTGTCAAGCTCGTTAAAAAATGAAACAACTCCCACAAGTCTTTCCAAGATCTTGAAAGTAAAGCTTCATTCCATCCACCTCATTGAATGAAATGAAGCTTGGGGGGCATGTACCTCGTTTTGCGTCATTATGCTGGAGGCATGCGAACTTGTAACAAGCATAGTTTTTCGTTTCAAGCTTGTGTAAACATGAAACTGAATCTGAGCATAGTTCTTTTCTCTGTGTCAAGCTCGTTTAAAAAATGAAACAAATCCTCCTCTACTTGAGTCGAGAGATTGACTAGATCTCGTAAATGTTAAGTTGTATATTTAGGTTAGTTGTTTCGGTGTTTTGCATAATTTTCTTACATTTTTAGGTCAAAGTCTTTTAAATGATCTCGTCACTAAACCTTCATTTCATCCAAATGGTTGAATGAAATGAAGCTAGGGGGGCATGCACTCTAGCAGTTATGCTTAGGGGGCATCAAGCACAGTTTTATCTCTGTTTCAAGCTTGTGTAAAAATGAAACTACTCTGAAGCATAGTTTTTCTCTGTTTCAAGCTTTTGTAAAAATGAAACCTATCTCGAGTCAATTTCAGTTATTTTCAAGACTCGTTAAACTCATGAAAATACCGAGATTATTTTGCTATCTTTCATTCTCGTAAAACAAATGAAAATGCCGAGATCTTTCCGTCTTTTCCTACTCGTAAATTAAATTGAAAGTCGGCCATATGAGTACATTTTTATCATTTTTTCGAACTCGTTAAAACTTACGAAAAAGTGAAAACCATGAGTACATTTTTATCCCTTTTTCGAACTCGTTAAAACTTACGAAAAAGTGAAACCTTGGAGTTCTCTTTTAAGCCCTTTTCAGACTCTTAAAACATGAAAAGATTGCCGAGCGTTTCTTTTACACTCGTTAAAACGGAATTAAAAGACGGTCCCCTTTTAGCTCTTTTCTGACCGCAAAATCAGGAAAAGATTGCCGGGTTTTTGTCGTTTCAAACTCGATAAGGAAATAAAACGACGTGTCCTTGATCGCTTTTTACTTTTCAGGTCAACGACACTATTATGAAAGTACTCCTTGGTCGCAAGATCAAGCGGTTCTCCCAGGTATTATTTTATACTTTTTCGGGCTTGGGGGACACAAATGTACGAAAAAGTTCAACGTGGAGTCTCCTTTAGTTTTTTCAGACTCTCTAAAATTGAAAAACGCCGAGTTTCTCCTATACTGGGCTCGTTAAACTTTTACAGTAGAGGACCTGTTCAATTACAAACAGGAACGAACCACTCCTTCCTAGGGTTCGAATTTAAACTAGGTTGGACTCGTCCGAAGGATGAACTTATAATCAAGCATATGTTATCCTCCTCAAGCTTATTAAAAATAAAGAGGTACTTGCCAGAAATGGTGGGGGAAAAGAGAGAAGAATGAACCTCTTTGTCACCTTTTGTCTCAAAAGAAACTTTATTACCGCTCTTGAACACGACACTTTTTATTCACCTGGGTTGGGAAATCTTTTACCTCACAGTTGACCAAACCACTTTGAAAGTCTTTAACCGGGTTCCGGGGATTAACTTTGAGTTATTCGTCACCAAGCCATCTGTTGTGTCGTTATGTGTTCAAGAGGTCTGCAAGAAAAAATTTCATCTGCAAAATACTTGTCATCCATTTGACCATCCCTGAGTCAGTCCTTACAGCAACATTTCTTCAACTTGAACAATGATTTCGTGTTGTGGGCTTGCCTGCAACGGGTTGCTTTCTATCGACATCGACACATTATCTAGAAAGATGACTTAGGAATCGACAGTACCTTGAAGTCTGCATGCATCAATGGCAGGTTTCTCGCCTTTGACGTCAGTTTACATCATTGACTTTCGATCAAAGGATTCCGTGAAGTGTTCGACATCAAAACATCTATTCACATTTCACGGGTTGTGCTTGGTACTTTGAGAACCATTGACATTACTGGTGGTTTCTCTCACGCTTGTTAACAGTTTGCATCATCGACTGGTAATCAAGTGGTTTCTAACATGTTCGACATCGAATCATTTAATCACATGGCTAGAATCGTACCAATTCGGGAAGTAGAAGTGAAGACCCTGGATCTAGTTTCTACCATCCAGGCTGCGAGGAGTTTTGTATTCATTATCTATGTAGACTAATCATAAACAGATGGCTGCGTCCATACTGTGTCTACAAAAGTCTATAAAAATGATGTACTGCAAGATCATTCCTGTATCAGAATAGTTAGTCCATTAGTTAAAGTTTTGAATCTGAGTATGGGAATGCCTACCTCAGTGATGATATAATCTTATCCATGTATTTTGTGTTGAAAATTGCAGGTTCCAACCAGGCCATCCACAAGACAATCCTTGAAATGATAAAGCGCTTCACCCTTCCTAGAATTACAAAACCCTACTCTATTCCAGGCTTCGCACTTTAGGGGGCAATCTGTTACACTAAAAAATGTCACCTTGACTACTTACAGTTAGTATGGCTCGAATCAACAGTCATGCTACCCTCTTAGGCAAGTCTCATGCCTCTGTTATCCATCTCAAACTCAAAGAAGAGAGAAAGTCTTGTAAAAACTATGTTTATCTCTGGGGTCGCAGGTTCTCTCTAGCCTTACCTGCGGGGACGCTGACCATGTTCACAAAATCTGCGTCCATGGACGCTCTGTATGTTAAGGGACAGGTGCGTCCCTCTGTAAAAGGCAAAATGCGCGAGTTTTATCTTGAAAAAGTTACTTGTGGTTACTTCTAGAACATTCTAGAGGTCGGTTTGATGAAATGGATGCGCCTCCAGTTGGTTCATGTATCTCTATTAAGGGGGAACTTATCCCATCAATAAGGGAGCTATCCCACCCAAAGAGGAGGATGATCCCATTGATAGTGGACCTGAATAACCTCTTTACAGCACTATAAATAAAGACATTGAGCCAGAGGGAGAGGAGGTTGGAGCTATACATTTTCTTTGGGTAAATGCTGCAGGATTTAGGTCTTCCATTAGAGCCTTTGTGAGGAGAGATTGTCTTTACTTGATTCTACTTGGAAGAGGGTGAGCTTTGTCAAAGTAGAGGAAAACCCTTGATGGACCCTGGGAGGAACTTGCACAACACCAAGGCCAGGTTGTAAGAGTTTCTTTGTTTCGTTATTAATACAAACTGGTTTATTTTTCTCAATAGCTTGTGTTAATGAGTTATTTCATGTGTTCCTTGGTCTGCATGTTGAATATATGTTTTATTATATGAAATGCAAGTGCTTGGTAATTGTTTGATTGTTTGTGGTTGCAGGAATTGACTTGAAGGAGGAGCTCATCCGGATCGTCAAGAACGGACTTCAACAACAGCGTTTTGGAATAAGGTAAGCCTAAACACTTGTAGTTTTCATGTTGTAAAAGGTGTATTTAGAGAAAGATCACTCCATTTTGTCTTGTTTGTCATTAGAATGTCTTAGACTTCTAGGAAGGTCAGCTGTGTCCGCACCCTTGACCAATTCCGTGTGACACTTACAGCAACAAGCATGAATTGTCAATAATCCAAGGGATCCAAAGTTCCCTAAACATGATGTTCTTACCCCTAGAGGAACAAGGTCAGCAAACCAACAGCTCTCAGATCAGTTCTCCACCTGAAAACACTCAAAAACAAGCAATCCTGAAATCAAAGCAGGTGCTCCACTAGGTTTCTGCGCTGAAACTCAGTTGCTCCATGGTGTACCTGCGTTGCAAAGCAAGTGGGACAAAGGCCACCTGCGCTGAGCGAGAAGGGACAAGTGGCACAGTGAGTCATTGCTTTGGAATCTTCCAAAAATGACACTTGGATCAAGTATTTCGCCTTGTGATGAGTCAGAGGCTCTGTTTCTCCAAGTGGAAGCAAAGTTCTCCAAGTGGACTCAAGAACTGAAGATCAACTAAAGATTAACTGAAGAGAGAGAGGACACAAGGCAGCTACACATCAGTTGCAAGCTGACTCATCCTTTCTCAATTCATCTATATATTGAGCTCTCTCCTATGAGCTCAAGAGGCTGGAATTTGGTGCAAAGTAATGATATGCTGTTGGTTTCACTATAGAGCTATTGGGTGATTGTTTGAGAGAGGTGAAGAGGAGAAATTCTTTCTGCTGGGAGGTGTTGCTGGATTGGAGCCTTCAATGGTTGTAATACTCTCAGAACCTTTACTTCTTCATTAATAAAAGCTATTGAGGTTCTTCTATGTGCTCTTGTTTCAATAATATATTGTGATAATTGCATGTTTGGTTTACACTAATCCTTGAACCAGTTATGATTGTATGCTTCTTGTAGTTTCCTTCTTTGTTATTTTGCAGGATCTCATTGTAGCTGGGCCAGCAAAAGAGCAAGGAGCTGGGAGCAAGCAGCCAAAGAGAAGAGTTTGGATTCGACATTAAGTGCAAGGCAATGGTTAGTGCATTTCTCCATTCTCTTTTGCTTTCATAAAGAAGTAAACCTTAAGTAGTTTGTTTTACAGTTGTTGCTAAGGTACTATCACCCTTAGAGTGGGATAGGGTCATCCGAGTCGGATACTTTTCCCTACAACACTACCCCAACATCAAGTCAGACAGTTGTCCTATGACATAGATGGTTGGGGCATCTCTCTTGCACCTTCCTGGATGCCTAAAGCACTTCTCTTTGATCAACCTATTATAGATAGGCACATATTTTATAGCTTGGAGAAGTGGTATCTTTACACATAAATGTTTCAATTCTCCCAGGAGTTCAATCTCTTCTAGGGTAGGTTGGACTGTCACGGATAGTCTCTCAGGAAAGGGTGGATTTGCTTTAGGTTCGCTTTCCTCTTTATCTTCCTCAACCTCCTTGGGTGGAGGCTAGCTATCTGGGAGAACTTTCCCAGATTGCAAGTTGATTTCTTGAATCTCCACAGTATAAGTTGAACATGATGGTTCCCCACTATACACTTGTTGAGCTTGTCTGTTGTTCACGTTCAGATTTGGCTGGGTAGGCATTTGGGGTTGCCTTGGTGGAGAAGAAGGTAACAGTTATGTTTGGGCAGGTGTTGGAGGCATAAGAGCAAGAAGAGAGTTGTATTGGGGCCTCCACCCATGATGAGATGCATTCCACTAAGGCTGCGGCTAAGCATAGAATTGAAATGAATGGGTGGCTGGTTAGGCATGATATTGAGATGTGAAGGACCAATGAGGTGGTGTGGACCAGGAAGGATGAGTAGGGGGACCCCAAGAAGGTATGGAGGGCACTTGGTTAGGGTTGTAGTATGCTTGAGATGTCCCTTTCATCCCCTGCTGGTATTGTCTAGGTCCATGCGACCTTCTTTGGTTTATGTAATAGTGCTATTCAGTGACTCCATCAGCCCCTTGATATACAACTTTAAGTCCAGGCAAGGAAGGGAACTTATCTGTAGAATGATTTCCTTCACAGACTAAACAAACCTCTATAGAGTTCAATGAGCATTCATTCCTAGGATGCCTCCTGGTGCATCTAGGGAAAAAATGGCCAAAACCCTCTGTGATTCCTCTTGTTTTCTTTCGATATGTAAGGTGTCCATTTGCATGGAAAGAGCCTACAACATCTCACTCTTGAAGTCGTCTAGCATGTTTCCAATTTCTCCTTTAATGGATGAGTTGGAGGAAGAGGTACTAGCTATGATTGACTCCCCCTACCTTTATTTCTAGCTACCCTAGAATGGTTTCTAAAAACAGTATTTATGTCCTCATAGGGTAGTTGGTAGATGTCTCCCCCGGCCAGCAGATGGAGGGTGTCTAGAAGATCTTCCCAGATTCCCCTGAGCAAGACCAACTTCAGAGACTCAGGGTCAAGTGTACACCCGACCCTTTTGTAACTGAGCTAGAACCTCTCTTCATAGTCTTCCATGGACTCATCACTTCCTATGGTCATTCAGAAGATTTCTTCTTTAGTATCCTTTGACCTAAAATAGTCTCGATACTTGTTGTTAAAGGCCTGCTACATCTGAGCCCAAGTTGTGATGTTATTGCCAGGTAATCCCATGAACCAGTGTAGTGTTGCATCCTTGAGAGTAGAAGGGAACCGTTTCAATTTTTTCTCATCTTCTGCATAGTCATAAGTTCGACAGATGACAACAAACTCAAACAATAAGGTGTTAGGATCTTCTGTAGTGAGACCATGGAAATGAGGTAGGGCGGAAGGGTTTATATTCTTCATTTTTGTGTCCCCATTGGTCTCCCGAATGGGAAAGGTACCCTCTATTCTCTCTCCATTCCCCCTAGCATTTCTGTTTTTAGCCATTAGCTCCAGAGGAATGTTTTCTTCTTCTTCTTCCCCTATAGGTTCTTCAAATATGTCTGGCTATTCACCTAAGGGTTTGTCTTGATCACAGCCACTAAAGAAGAGAGAAGGTTGGCTGTGTGAAGCAGTGGGGGTGTTGGGCAATAATTTTCCTAAGTTATCTCTATTCCTACGAGGCATGAAAGGAAATATTTTTGGTTGTTTTTTCTTTTCCCCACATTGATAGTACCTACAGAAACTGAAATTGATTGGACAAAAAAAATTGCAACTAACTGAAATGAACTTGCTGAAATGAAATTCGCAGAATTGAAAAGGAAAGCAAGGAAATGCAAAACTTGAAAGAAAAGAAATGACTAGTCTACTTTTGCAGAAATAAACTATTAGCAGAAGGTTGAAATGTGAAATGGAAGAAAGCAGTAATCACAGAATACTCTGACGCTTCTCCGGAAATGGCACCAAAAAGGTGGTGAGCACAAGTATTGTAGCAATAATGCTGTAACTCCTGGGTATCCTACTTTACTCTTATCAACCTGGTAGTTTGTAACAAACTTGGAAGCGTCGGTGTTGTATGCACAAGTACTAGTTCTCACTGCAGGTTGTCACTTGGTCAGCCAGCGTGAGATCACTAGGAGCTCAAGCTAACCTCTATGGATTCTAGAATAAGCTCTATTTGTGATTAAAGGAAGGGAATATTACTCTATAGATGCTATTCTAACTGCAGAAAGGAGAAAGACTGAAATGTAAATTAAACCTAGTAAACCCTAATTAACCAACTAATTCTACTTTTACAGAAAGCACTATGAAAACCATGAAAGGAATTCCATTACCTACTCAAGGAAGTAAACAACATCTAACTATGCTATTTCTAGAAGTAAATAAGCAAAGAACATCTTTTTGTATTTTTATGTATTTTTTTGTGAAATTGACATGGATGTAATTTATTGTGTGTGAATGTGGCAGTGAATAGGTGGTGTTGGAGGGCAGTTTTGGTACTTGATAAGATGTAGGATGGTGTGGATGGGTCCTAGGAGGTCTCAGGTGGCCTTCTGGAGGCTTTTCCCACACTTGGACTTCAAAAGAAAGCCTACAGGAAAATCTATAGGAGGAAAAACAACGTCCTACAGAAGGTCTACAGGACGAGGCCGAGAGAAGTTTTCACTATTTTGAGGGTGTGAGAGTGGGTGAAAAATGTGGTTGAAGGTTGAAATGAGGTTTTAGGGTGCCTATGGTCTACCATGAACCACCAGGAGAGAGAAAGATGATTGGATTTGCTCAAGGAGAGAGGAAGAAGTCCTAGGAAAAATGCAAGAAACTAAGGCAGAATTGAGGTGAGGTTTGGGAGACCAATAGGGCATGGATTATATGGATGGTGTGATTTCTAATAAGCTAGACTACTGCTGGAAGAGATCTGTTGCATATAATTTGACAGTCAACCAAGGAAATCAAGCAACAAGTGAAATGAATGCATTTAGGAAAAACAGAGTTTTGCATAAAAAGGGTCTAAACTATGATCTATGAAAGGAAATGCTTAGAAATACTGTAGGAGAGGAAAGCATGAAAGAAGAATATTGCAAATTAGGAAATTCTCATGATGAACAAGATCTAAAGAAAATAAAAACTGGACTATTAACCTTCTAAAAAGCTGCAAACACTAGAAGTCCTATGAAGGAGGAAAATCTGTGTTTTTGGGGCAGCAAGAGAGTCTTTGCCTCAAATCATGGTCCCAGAGGGAGGAAGAGAGGCCAAGGCACTCTTGCTAGCATTTTTAATATTTTTTTATCATTGTTTAACCTTCTACAGAAAGCACAAATGGAAGCAAACTACTAAATCATCAAAAGAAACCTATTCTTACCCACAAAAGAAATATGTCTAACAAAAACTAATCTACAAACTGAAACAAAGCATACAGATACAAGTAAAGAGGAGATCGGCTGCTTGGATTGGGACCTAATAGCCCTCTGAGGTAACTCAGTGCTAGCTCAAAAAGGAGTCCATCTTTATTTTCAAAACAATAACATGATTACATGAAACTGTCACAAAATAATAAGCTCGAAATTTGAGCAGAGTTTACATAAGAAAAAATCTGACCCTAGTGAGGCCCTAAGCATCTCTACTTATACAAACGAAGCTACCAACAAATTCCTTAAAATTAGGGAAGCTTGGCTCCCAAAACTCGAGATAATCATCAGTCATCCTCCACTTGCTCGGCTGTCGTCTAGTGCATGATTCGGCTGCTTGTACTCCGAGCTGAATGAAGGGGAATTCGAAGTGAGGAGTAATAAATGAGGGGGATTCGCTCCTATAAGTCGTCTCCTTTGTTCACTTCGAGTTATTGCTGAAATTTTTCCATTGGATCCTTGACATTGACCTCGAAACTCATCAATAATCTGCATTAAATACATGTTAAACCACATGGCACAACAACTAACTCAACTCACTCTATAAGCATAAATATAATAAGAAAATCATGTAATAAGCTAAGAGAATGGTTGGTTTGACTAGGTTAGGAGGTAAAATGAGCCCATATAATTACCCATTTATGAGGCTCATCGCAGTCCTAGGTATTTTATCTCAAACTCAGAAGCCAAATCCCTCTTACATTGCTAAATGAGAGGGTCTACACTGGTCAGAAAGGGATCATCTACATAAATTACCAAAATGATAGGGATTTCCTTTTCAAACTTGAATTTTAGGTTAGGATCAACATCGCTCCTTGTAAATCCTAGCTTCATAAGATAGCTATCAATCCTCTCATACCAAGCCCTAGGGGCTTGCTTCAACCCATAGAGAGATTTCTTCAACCTACATACATGTATCCTTTGATATAATACATCGAAACCTTGAGGTTATTCCAAGTAGAATTCCTCCTTAAGCGAGCCATGAAAGAAAACATTATTAACATCCATTTGATGTAAGCTCCATCCTTGAGAGGAAATGGTAGCAATAATAGATCAAATAGTGGTATATCAAGAAATAAGTGTGAATATATCGTCATAGTCCACTCCTTCCTTTTGAGAGAAGCCTTGAGCAATGAACTTGGCCTTATATTTCTTAGCACTCCCATATGCTCCAAGTTTAATTTTGTGTATACATTTTGAGGTGACTACAAACTTGTCGTTCAATCTAGTCACCACATCTCAAACATCATTTTTCATGATATATTCATATTCCTAATTCCTCACATCCTTCCAAACTTGGTGTCTTATGACTTCTTTGAATGTACATGGCTCAATTTGAAAAATAGTACTCATAAAAAATAAGTACCCTTTATATCTGTTTGTCTTCTTACTTTCACGGAATGTCCCTCTTGGAGCAATATGTCTTTCAACATCTTCCAGAGTATTAT
Organism: Pinus tabuliformis; assembly: GCA_031772625.1. NCBI lineage: Eukaryota > Viridiplantae > Streptophyta > Pinopsida > Pinales > Pinaceae > Pinus > Pinus tabuliformis. Next base: position 971,690,894 of record CM062804.1, on the reverse strand, counting down.
TTAAGAACAAAGGTATTTTCCTTGATTTAGAGGGATCACCAAGAAGTGTATAAATGGGATCCATTGTGCCTTCAACATCGGGCATAGGCTCATGTGTCGAAGGTTCATCCCTCTTTTCTGCAACATCGTCATTATCCTTCCATGGAATGGGGAGATCTCTAGTTTTTCTGAGGGAAGTGTCTTCATCGAAGGTGACATCATGACTTACTTCCACATCTCTTTGACCAAGCACATAGATTCTATATACTTTTGAATTTTCACTATAGTCCATAAAGGTACGCGTCTTCCCAGATGATTCCAACTTGTTTCTTTTCTCTTTGGGAACATGAAAATACATGGAACAAATAAATATTATAAAATGAGAAACATCAAGTTTCTTACCAGTGAAAAATTGTTCGGGTGTCTTGAGATCTAGTGGTTAATGCAAGCTCCTATTTTGAACATACATGATAGTGCTGGAAGCTTCTCCCCATAAGAAATTTGGTACACCTTGATCATGGATCATGGCACAATTGGCTTCCATTATTTTTCAATTCATCCTTTCAGCAACTCCATTTTTCTCAGGATTTTATGGAATGGTTGTCTCCCTCTTAATTCCAACCTCTCTGCAAAATTCATTGAATTAATTTGATTCATATTCTGTTGAATTATCAGTCCTCAATATTTTTATCTTCTTCCATATTTGATTCTCCACCAAGGCTTTGAAATAACATAACCATTTGAACACCTCATCCTTCTTCTTCATTAAATAGATCCATGTTTTACGAGAGAAGTCATCCACAAAAATTACATAGTATAAGTATCCTCCCAATGATGTTACAGGAAACATACCAAATAAGTCAGAATGGACCAATTGAAGAATATTGGTAGTTTGTATTTCACTTGAAGGGAATGGTCCCCTTGTAACTTTCCCAATTTCACAACCCTTACAAACTCCTTCATGATTCATGTTGAAATCAGGAATAGCTGTTGTTGTTATCTACCATACTCTTTTGTATGGGTGTCAAAGGGTTTCATTTGAAACCCCCGGTGCAGAGATGGATAAATCAGTTTAGATTGGCTAAAGTTGAAAAAATTTTGGTGCTTGCAATACACTAAAGTTATTTAGGCAAGAGACAACATCAGAAAAATATCTCCCTAGGCAAGCACAACAGTGGAACATGTGAAAACTAAAGGGGAATGGTCTTATGTTAAAGGTCGAGCAAGTCTTGGAGTGGATCATCATTCATCTCCCCTTGACCAACCCCTAGAGGCACTTTGGGGGGTGGGGGACTTGCGTGACTAATACATGGGTGCCACCCCCCCGAGTTGAAAAGTCAGTAGGGTGGGATCAACCAATCGACGACCCATATTAACTTCGGGGGGTCTCAGATTGATCTTGACTCCCATTCCCTCACCCGCTAGAGAGAGCTGGGGACCACACCCTCCATGCATCCAGTCACTAACAATGCCAGCAAGAGAACGTTGAGGTAACAGTAAAGTACGCCCCCTCTGTGGTCCACCTGTCACCTTTCCAATCATCTTCCACCACATGTCCCACCCCGGTGACCTCATCAAACATCACATGACTATTTACATCCTCCTATAAATGACCTACCCACTTAACCATTTGAATTCAAATTTACTCTTCATGAAACCAAGTTCTCCCACCATTCAACTGGTCCACGATGTTGTTCATCCACCAAACTTCTCCATAGCTCTTACCAACATCGTTCGCTAATTCTCACCTGATAAACCAGGTAACACACTAGTCTCTTTCCTATAAATTTTATCTCCATGCTCAAAATGAAGAAACTAGCCCTAAAGACACACAAAGCCCAGGAAGCCAAACCCTCGTCCCACATGGAGCCACTAATGGATACAGAGGCATAAATCTTCGACCCATCCTACCCCTACCACCTATCAAACCATCGGTTCAACATATATAGCCACCACTAAGGGGAGAGGACCCTTTTAGAATAATTGAATCAAGGCTATATTACCAAATCACACCCTTTGTCTATCATTTGCCAAAATTCATTTCATGACTAGCCACAACTTATATCTAGAAGAAAAACTATTTTATATCTTCCACTAGAGTCAAAATCATGGAGGTGACCCCTAAACTGATTCAAAAGGCTATAGTATACCCATTTTGTCCCAAGCCATCAAAATTCAATGAAACCACACTATTTTAGAGTTACACTGCCCTCTCAGCTCGGAAACAATGGTCCTTTTTTCAAATGATTTTGGCCCCTGGCCACCAATCCTTGCCTATTGTTGATACTTTCTCAATATCTACCTTTACAGAGGCAGTGCAACCTATCCTTAATGTAATTTCCCAGTTGTTTAGGGAGGATGATGGTAATATTTCTACCAAATATTCCGTAGGGTTTCTGAGAGAGATGATACAGCCAGACCATATCTTTGACATACCTTCCTTCTTGGCCAAATCTATCAAATTCCAGCTGCACCATTTTTTTGTCACCTCATTTTTCAAATATTACTCCATAATGTTTTATTTGTTCCTATATACCCATGTAGATGAATTTGAATGCTCGTGTCTTAGTCTAATGGATTCAAAAAAATAGAGGAAGTTTGTATTTGATTGGGATGTTGCTTTCAGGTAGAAACCTGACAATGAGGGATATTCTCAATTCATATCCTCTTATATGGATATTGCATATAAAATAATCCATAATGTCTCCCCACTAAGAATCACGCCTTAGCCAAAGAAGATCCTATAGCTTAGTAAGGACACCAAGGTGGGTTATTGGTATTTGTTTGAGAATTACATTGAAAATATGGTTTATGGGTGTGAGCTTCCTCCTTATCCTCTACCTATGTTCATGCTGATGATAATATTTTACCTAGAGTTTATCAGATAGAGCCTACATGTGGACCAAATCCACTTTGTCCCTTCTAATAAAGGCTATATGTTCAAATTGGGAAATCTTGCAGGACCTTTCATTGTCAATACTAAATAGGCCTTTCATCCAGCTGAGAATATATTGAAAGAAATGAATTTTGAAATGGGGGATAATTGGCATTATGACCCCATGGTGTCATTGCAAAGAAAATGAAAAGCTTTAATGCTTCAACTTATGATTATGAATACATGCCAAAAATTGAATGGAAGGCTAAGTTTGATTCATGGCCTATTAATACAGAAATGGAGATTGAGACTCCAACAAAAAAGGACAAGAAACAAAAGAGGAGTGTGGATAAGATCAAAGATGTGGAAATGGAAGATGTCCACACCAACAAAAGGGCCAAAACCCAAGAAGCAGAGAAGGAGGATATTGAAACCGGGTTGATGGAGATAAAGCCAGACCAACCAGGCTTCCAAGTGACCTTATAAGATCTACTGCAAGCTTCTGCCTTCTCATCTATAGAGGTAGTCATTGTTACACAGTAATTTGTCACCGACCCCACATTCCCTACTCCCGGACCCTCCTGGTCCATGTCATTGACATCTACCTTGTGTCATGTTGAAAATTATGTGTCAATGTCTTCCTTGTCATCTCAGGAAGAATACCTTAGTTCATTACTCCTGGAGCAGACCCCTTTTTACCTATGTTTTTGGGTCGTCACAGGTTAGCAGTTGTTCCACCCGCAAATATGGCCAAGATTGAACTAGCCCTAGTGACTTCGTCACTCTGTATCTGTGTTGCACTTGCGATGAGCTACTTTTGGCAAGTTTTTTAAACAAATCATCGAAGCTTCGAAGTGTAACAGCTTCATGGGTAGTCTTAGGGTTGGTTGTTGGATCAGATGACCTCGCCTCTCTCCTTTGGGATGGTTGTTCCACCTTTTATGCAACCTCTCAAAGGGATAAGCTCTTTCACCCATCTCTCATGGAAGTTCCTCCTCCTCCTATAAATACCTCCTCCATGGTTGAGATTAGCGAGCTTCAGAGTTCAAGAATTCAGCAGTAGAGGGAGAGAGTTTTGCTAGAGTGTGGAAGTAGCCTCTTATGTAACTTAGCTTGGGATAGTTTTCAGTGGAGTTGGCTTGATTGTAAAAGTGTTCTAGCATCAACCTTTTGGGTAGGAGAGAGAGTTATTCATCCTTTTGGGAGACAGATCATGAGTGAATGCTAGCGGAGACATGTTGACGGGACCTTTCAAGGAGACTTATGATGTCAAGGCATGGCTGTAAGTTTTACTTCAGTTTATGTTAATACAAATCAATGGCTTATTTCCTATATCTTATGTCGAATTTCATATTGATAGCTTGAAGCTCCTTGACTCTTTAAGTAGATCATTTTTGTCATATCCTGTTATGTTTGTGGTTGTTCTCTGTATGTTGTTTTTAGGTACAAGTGATTAGAAGAACGAGATCTAGAGCAACACGACGAGAGCTTCACCAAATGAGGATCTAAAGGTAGGCCTTCATGACATCAACTTTCTAAGAAAAATTGCTTTGGTATTGTCTTTGATGTGACTAGACCCACTCTAGGGCTAGAGGGGTTGCCTCTGTCCACAGAGGGAACTTGCTTGCATCATAAGTTGGCAACCATATTGGAGACCTTTGTCTTTTGTCTCTTGATTTGATTTTGTTTTTCTTATTTATTGCCTCCTTTAAATTCGGGATGAATTCTTCATGTTTTGGGTTGTTTGACTACTCTTGGTAGTCTTCCCTCTATCATAAGTGACAGGTCTGGTCGTCCCTCACCTAGATTTTGAATTTTTCCTTTGGTTTAGGGTCATCGCAGTTTATTTTATGATAGTTACGAAGATAGTCATGTCTGCACTATCTAATTAGTTGCGCGTTCCACTATTTGGTGTGATTAAATCACCTCACAATCGCAAAGATCTTTGAAATCGGCTTGGCATTGTTAACTGGTGTACTTCGGTGATGACGTCGCAAAGTGGCTAGTTAGGGAGGTGCGACGTTTCATTGTTGGCACATATTCCTAGTTTTATGCTCGTGAAGATTCCTGTAGGTTTCAATTCTAAAGTTTTGTTTGTTGATTGGCCAGTGTGTCCTATCCTTTTGATCTTGTCTTCAGCCTCTTTATTGTGTGTCAAATTGTTGATTGCTAGAATATTTGACTCTATTCATTCCCTTGAAACTTTTCCTCTTGAACTATGTGACATGTTTACCTTAGGGTTTCTTGAAATATTAGCTTTTCTTGGGTTACTTGTTCGTTTAGACCTTTGAGTTGTATTTGGAATGATCCTTTGCTTTGTTTGAGGCTTTTCCTTATTGATTGTTCTTTCATCTTCCTAATTGGTATGTGACATTTGGTTACCAACACTTTCAAGTCTTGTTCATTAGGTTTCCTTCCTTCACTTGGCATAGATCACATTGCTTCCCGGTCAGTGAGAAATCTTTCCAGTTTTGCAAAAAGAAATATCTTCTTGGTTTTGAGTCTTTGATTCGTTTTATAGTAGAATTCTTCTCTTTACTTATTGAATGATTTCATTCGAAAAACGCTTAAAACTAGCATTGTTTTGAGTTTTTCATTTGGTTGCTTGTCATTGTTGAAAATAGCAACAAGAAATGATAAAAATAGAATCCAAAAATTCCAATTTTAATTTGTCCTTGAATTAAAATTCGAATTTAGTCTCACTAGCTACTTGAAAAATAATTAATTAATTCATCTTGAGTTAATTAGTTGGAGAAATTTAAGTTAGAAGTCTTTCTGAAGTCATGCAACAATTGTCCCTTAAATTAAGGAGATTATCCCTTAATTAAGGAGATAAGATTGAGTTATATTTGAGTTGTAATTGGTTAGCTCAGTTTACTAAGTTAAGTGCAGTTAAATTAGTTCCAAACTATTTAAGGAACCAATTGTGAGTTATCAGTCAGTTGATTCATGCATGAACTCAACAGGTGTACTCCAGATAACTGAATTTCTCTCATCAGAAACTCATGCATGTCTATTATGAGAAATACCTAGTTGAGCTAAATGTCAAGGACAAGTTACTATCAGTTGCATGTGTTTTCCTATAAAGGAAACTCATCCATGCAGTTAAGGCAAGGTTCCTTGAGGATTGCATAGTTTGACAGTGTGTTAGAGCAGTGTGTGAGAGCAGTGTTCCACTGGGTGAAGGAGAATCATCCCAAAGAATCTTTGCAAGGAAATAGGAGCTTGGAGGGTAGAGGAGAAGTCTTGTGAGAAGCTTTGATTTCCTGTGACCATCCATGAGGATTGTACTAAGAGTTGGCTAGCTGTGAGAGCTAAGGCTTTGTATAATTCTGATGTATTTCCACCTTGTATGATAATACAGATAGTGGGGTTTTTAGCTGAGGCTTTCCCCTGAATATTTTCTGTGTTTCATGTGCATTGATTCTTCTTCTTCTTGTTATATGTGTTCAGCTCGATCTTGCTCAATATTTAAGCTTCCACAAATTGATAGTAGAAGTAGATTATAGTATTTTTCTTTGGTATATTGCATTATCGGGTTAATCTACAGCCAGATTTTCTACATGATATTAGAGGTAGATTTGTAGAGAATTTGTAAAATTTATACATGGTTTCAGAGCCTAGTTTATCGGAGAAAAGTTTATCGGAGCTGTGAACAGTATACGGAGAAGCGAATTTGAAGTTTGAAGTTCGGGGTTGCAGGTGAAAATTGAATTCATATCATACTTCAAGTTTGGCCAATGGCATTCTATGGCTTGATACTCGAGTATACCTTTGAAGGTAGCTCGAATTACATAGCATGGAAAGATCGCATGGAGGCTGTATTAGAAGACAACGACTTGAAGGATTTCATTGATCAAGAAATCCCAAAGCCAGGTTCAACTAATGCACAAGAGTTGCCTAAGTGGAAGAAGTGTGTGGAAAGGGCGAGACAGATCATCCTTGAGGGAGTTTGAGACCATATTGTCTCGAGTCTCCATGGGAAGGATACTCCATATACAATGTGGAAGACATTGAAGGACCTCTACCAGAATAGTAGCAACTAGAGGAAATTGGCGCTCAAGGATAAGCTTCGAAGAATCAAGATGGAGAATGGTGATACTATTTCCACATATTTGAACAAGCTCACCACTTGCAGAGATGAGCTTGGAAGTGTGGGAATAACTATTTCCGATGATGATATGGTGAGCCTCGCTCTCCTTGGCCTTCCAAAGAGCTGGAATAGCTACCAAGACTCTATGAATAGAAGGGAAAAACTACCGGATTGGGAACGACTATGGTTGGATCTCATGTAGGAGATCAGGAGGAGCACACGAGATGGTTCTTCATCCAAGGATGATGATGAATAAAATCTGGTTGTTAGCTTGTTGGAGTTTGACCCAGGTTTAGAGGTGATTTAACCAAACAAATCCTGGTACTACTGGAGCTTTCGGCAACAGTCTGTGGAGCGCAGACTGAGGTCTCACCTAAAGTAGTATGGGAGGGTGCTAGAACTAGGTTTCCGCACCCTGGAGACGTCTAATGGTTTCAAAAGGTCCGTAGTTTGACCCTGCATGGACTTTGCTACGCGCACTTACCCATTCCTCGCAACCTGAGATGCTACCTTTGCGCAACCCTACTTGGGGGCCGAACAGTGTTATTACCCAAGTACTTACTAGTAATCCGATACTAGTTGATTAACATAGCTTATTTGTATGCTTTCAGTTATACTTAACAATATTCACAATACATACAAGTGCGCACAGTAAAGAAACAGTATATTCGCAAATGATATCAAACATATAATAACTCAGAATAGATACACAAAATTGGTAACAAAACCTTTATTTATTAATCTCTTCTTTGGTTACAGACTCGACTCCACCCTATGCACTCAGTTGCAAGGGTCCACACACTCAGCTGCAGACTCTTCTGGGCCTTTACGCATTCAACTGCAGAGCCTTCTCCTACTCTATGACCCAAAGACAAACTTCGTACTGTGACTTAATCACTTATACTTTTCATTCTTCTCTTTTGTTATCTATCTCCTTTCTACACTTAGAGCCTCGCTTTATTTATACATTCCCATGGTCCATGGACCATGGGTAGGTCTATCTAGCTGACATTACATTAAAAAACTAGAGCAGACAACCCTATGACTCTATTATACTTTTGCACCCTACACCCACAATTCGCGGAACTTCACAATAAGATCAACTCAAAACTTGGGCTTTGAGCTCCAAAAAATGCCATGGGGGGGATTCCATGCCCAACAGACCCCCAACACAAACATCATGACTCGCCCTTGAGTCACTCTGTCAGCATGGAAATTTTGGCATGGAGTCCCTCCAACTGTTCTCGAATGGTACTGATATCTGCAATGCACTGAGCTACTACTTGTTGAACCTGCTGCATCTGTTCATATGATACCTCTGTGTCTGATGTGATTTCCTGCATCTATGCGTGCATCCATTGTATGTGTGCGAGCTTTCCTTCGATATGTGCCTAATCATGAAGGCCTCATCAATCCATGGTTGAACACGCTCTTTGAGAACTACCTCCTTGTGTCGTGTAACGTCCACCTGCTCCTTTAGTGCCTTAGCTTTTTGCATCCTCGCAAGCCACTGAGTGAGGACGACTATCTACATAGTTCCTCAGACACTCTCATATTGATGTTGGAGTTCTCGTGCCTCTATCTCTAAGCATTAGATGTTGGGGTCCTCCTGCAAAGTCATGAGGACCTCAAGTGCTTGTTCCATCATGCTAGTACAGTCTCGCACTACACCCCCAATTTCTCCCATCCCTGCTATGATAGTGCTAGCATTATATTCTCTAATTTTTGGGGGAGTGGAAGGCTGCGCCTTCAACTGCAGCTCGGTGATCTAAAGATTTAGCTCCAGCTGAACCTTTATCATTTAATCCCTGGCCTCGTGAACTCTAGTTTCCAATCTATGGATCCACACCTCCACCAATAGATCTGTTGGGATGGCCAGCTCTGGGACGCGTCAGCAAGTGTCATCTACCACCTACGCCAACTCTTGGTTTTACAACACCAATGCATCGCACTGCAGACATAGTTGTTCCATGTTGATCTTTTGTTCGTTGAGAAGTTGGATCACACAGCTCTCCCTGGCCCACAGCTCTACCGTTATCCCATCCTGTAATTGATACAACGTTTCTCATGAAATGGCAGCCAAATTAAGGCCAAGGCCTTTCAACATGCTAACCAAAAACCTATCGGTCACATTCGCTGCAACTAGGGCCCCTTCTGATAACACTATCATGTTTTCCATCTATGTGCGCAACATCTGCTCTGCTGCCAAGGATCCTGCTGTGAGGTGGGTAGAAAGGGTACCCACTTGAGGGGGCTACACCTGTAACTCCTCCAGCTGCGCCCTGAGGGCCCCCAACACAGTCTGGTGCTCCTGCATAAAATCCTAAAGTGCTTCACTTGTGACATCACGGACCGTCTCGTTGATGTCATGGAGATCACCTTCAGTTAAGGTGATCGAGTCAATGGCCAACTTCGAGGCCTTGACCTTCTTCCTTGGTCCTGCTCATTCTGCGATGTGTGGCCACTTCAACTATGTGGACGTAGTCCCTGGGTCTACGCTCCCTTCTGCTATTTTTGTTTCCTTGGCCTCCTACCCTTGTGAGGATGTTGCTTGGCCCTCATCCACCTTCACAGTTGCTGCCTCTGCTGCCTATGCTACTGCTACTGCTTCTGTCACTTCCCGCGATACCTTTTCCTTAGCTGCTGCTATTTCTTGCCACCTTTTTTCGACCGATTGGGTGATGCGCAGCTTGGCATCATCCTTTTTCTTCTGTGTTGTTGCCTTCTCCAATTCTGCCAGATCTGGGGTGCACCATTCCAGAGGCCATGTCTCCAAGACAGTGAAGATGGCGTTGTCGGTGGCTATAAATGGGAGCTTCATTCATTGTTTCATTATATCCTTGTGCGCCCTGATGTAGACATTATGCATGTCAACTTTAAACTCTGCAAAACTCTTTGGACTATTGCCCATCTTGTAGAGGTGCCCCGCAATGACAGAAAAGTCCGCCGCACGCACCACCAATTCCTTCTTCTGTTGGATTGAGTACTCCTTCGGTGTAGTTCCTGTTGTTAGAAAATGGATTATATCTTCGAAGTGTCCGTCCACAATGCGTACTACAAAGAGCTGTTCATCAGGTAGCCCTTCCTCCAAATTTATTGGTTCCTCGCCCATCTCAATTCGTGACAAGTGGTCTAGTCCTGCGTTTAAGCGTCTCGGCTTAACTATGACCTCAAAATCATATTCTTGAAATAGTAAATGCCATCTACATTTGCACCCCCCCAACACAGGCTTGTTGACCAGGTATTTTAACGTGAAATGGTTGGTATACATCTTGAAATGTCCTCCAAGTAAATAGTGTCGGTATTTTTGGAGTGCGTACACCATTGCCAACCCCTCACATTCAGTGGTAGAGTAGTTCTTTTCTACTTTGGACAGTATTCGACTCACAAATGTGATCGGGTGATCCACACCCTCTACACCCTCCTGTGTGAGTGCGGCTCCTAACGCGATACATGACGCATCAACATGTACATGAAATTCTATGTTCCATTTCGGGAAGGCCAAGATTGGCGCAGAGGCTAGTTTCCCCTTTAGGACATCCAAACTCTTCATGAAATCATCATTCCAATAATATGTAACATCTTTTTTCAATAGCTTTTCCATTGGCGCAGTTATTTGGGCATAGCTTTTGATGAACTTCCTATAGTTTCCAGTGTGTCCCAAGGTAGCACGCAGTTGTTTAACACTTCGCAGTGCTTCCAAATTGAGGATAACGACAATCTCCGTAGGGTCTTGGAATTCGCGGAGTAACTCAGAGACCTTATCGATCATGGCGTTGTCCGAATAGTCCCCAAGTGTTGTGTATTTTGGTTCTGCCTCCGTTCCAATGTTGACCCACTTTGTCTTTAGCAGTGCGGTGATGTCGAGGTCTTCAAGTGATAGTTCGCCAACTTCATGAGAGCCTTCTATTTCTAAAATGTTAATGTTCCATGGGTCCTCATCATCTTCCTCAACATTCACGTTATAACACTCTAGTGCGCTACTTAACTGCATCACCCATTCTAGCTGAAATACTTCCATTGGCTCCTGTGGTATTCTAAAGATAGTGGCTTTCACTGCTTGTAGCACATCATCCACAGTATCTGACCAATGATCTTCAAATGTGAACGTTAACAAGAATCCCTCGTGCAACACATCCCTTCGCCCGTACTATGGTGGAGCTCTGTCTCTGTATACCAATTCATGGATATGACGTCCAAGGTGTGGTAGAATAGGTGCACCCATTCAGGCTGTGGCTCTTTCCCATAGGACTTGGTCCATTTCGCGAGGTGCATGTGTGGATCATCTCATCCATCATATTTGTCTACTAGTCGTACCTGGGTTTTCCAAATGGCAGGCGCATCATCCTTCTGCATCCGCACCAGTCTTCAAAAGTGCCTTGATGTGTACCCCACCATCGTGCAAGTGTTGTGCATAGTGCCCACTTCAGTGCATCGAACCGCTGCTACTCTGGTACTACATTTTCGAATTTGCTCAGACATTCATCCACCACTGAAAATCCATCATATGTTGGTAGCTCCCTTGCTTCTGTTTTAGGCAATGTAATGACCTGATCATCATGTTGCAGTTCAGTGTTGTTACCTCGTGCAGACGATTCTGCCATCGCTCTATCTCTTCGTCTGAATCCAAAGTACAGGAGCTTTTGCGCTCCCACGAAATCCTTCCATCTGCAATCAGATTCACCCAATCCTCTCCTTGTGCAGTTATCTTATAGACACAGTCGAGATCATCGTCATTATTGTCATCGCACACCGGTTCAGTGTAGCATGCTCCCTCAGCTGGGTCCAGTGGTACTACTACGCGTAGTGACTTTTTCTCAAAGGTCATTTTGTGCTTCTTCATATTTATGGCTCTGTTCATATCGGTAGCCTAGTCTATTCCAAGTAGTGTGGGATAGGGATTGTTGTCATCGAAAATCTCTATCACTTCAAAATCCGCCTGCGCGCTCGCGCCTTCAATATCGACTATCACTCCTTGCAATCTTCCCATGGGAAAAATCTTCTATTGGTTCACCATTCGTAATTGGATAGGGGACCATTACAACGTAGGTTTGCCCATGCATTCCCATGTTTGCTTCGATAGTACATTCACGTCCGAACCCAGATCCACAATTACCTAATCCATTTCATACTCACTTATTTGCGCAGTCAAACTCGTCTCCCTTCCTATGCGCAATACATGCTTTCCCAGTTTTTGGACCATGCGAGGTTCTCCTGACCCCGTGCACCTAGTGATCAGCTCCTGTAGCCCCTTGATTGCCTTGCTGTAGCGCAGCAGTTTCATGCATGTCTCCAAAAAGGTAGTGAGCATGGAAGGATCCATCCCTGGTTCTAGTTGATCCTTGCTACCTGAAGTGGAGGCCTCCGTGAAGCTCTTCTTAGCTTCCATGAATGTCTCCTTCGCACGTTCTAAATCAAATTTGGGTTCCTTTGTAGGAGCCTTGCAAACCCACGTGCCTTCTTCTGGCTGCTTCCCTTTATCATCTCGCGTTTTCATACCGCTCCTGAGCATCATGTTTACATTTGGGTCTTTTTTATGCAGTTCAGACCTTGTTACACAGTGATTTGTCACTGTCTTCACTCCAGTCCTTCTATTGTGTCATGTGTCCAAGTCAAACATGCTGATATTGAGCAAATTCTCTCTTGTGCTACCAATAGACCCATTTTTCCTAAGTCATCTGCCTCATCGCGTCTATGGACTAAATATACACGCTGAAGGGCACTCCTAAATAGTCTAGATGCGCTGCTAGCGCGGAAGTACACCTGATTCTTGCGATGGTCCGATTCCATGTCTCAGCGTGAGGTTACTTGTAATCTTTAGCGATGATCTGACTAGCTATTTTATTTAATAGCGATGTCAGTGCTATAGATCAGTTATGCCCCCGCGATGATCCAGATTGGGCGAATTTGTTCCAACAATCGGCCTTCTGGATGACTCCAGACCTAGTTGTTGGCATAGTTTGTATCGCCCTCCTTTCTTTGGCGTGACTGTTTCGTCATTTTTGCTACCTTCCCTTGGGATAAGCTCACTCTTCCACCTTTCATGGAGACTCCTTCTCCTATTTAAACTCTCACCATTGCTATGCATTGCTAGTTTTTTTTATAGTTGGCTAGTTGAGCAGTGCTGTTAGTGTTTGTGGGTTTGCTAGATAGCTGGTGTGAGTGTGACAAGTGTGGGATTGTTGATAGCTTGTGGAAGGTTGTGAAGTGCCCTTAATCTTGTGTTAAACTTATGAGTGAGAGAGATCTTGTATGTTGGGATATCCATCTTCAAAGAGTGAATGCTTGAAGAACATGCTAGCTAGATCCCTCTGAGAAGGCTTGTGACGTCAAGACTTTGGTTGTAAGCTTACTCTTATTTTATTATTAATACAATCAATGATGTTTTCCTATGTCTCGTATGTAATTTAATTGATAGCTCATGACTTCTTGACTTTGTGAGTAAACAGATTATTGTTGTTTTCCAGTTACGTGCTTTGTTGTATTTCCTTTGCATTGTTTCAGGTTGATCACTCGTTAGGAGGAGGAAGCGGAAGCTAGAGCAGCGCAATGGAACTCCATCGAACACCTGTTGAGGTAGGCCTCCAACTATGATTGTTTAAGGAAAGCTATTGTTGATCTGTCCTTGTTTGTGACTAGACCCACTCTAGGGCTAGAGGGGTTGCCTCTGTCCCTAGAGGGAACACTTTCCTGCATCACAGACCTCATCATCTATAAATTTTGGGTCAGAGGGGGTTGGAGTACCCCCTTTTCACGCATCTTTTCCATCAAAAAAAGGCAATCTTTCACCTCATGATCAAATTGACTACAGTACCAACATGATATCCTTGTCGGGTTCGTACAATCGTGGGCATAATGCCCTGGCCTTCCGCAATTGTAGCAAATTATCTGACCGCGATCCCTTCTTGGTCCCGTTCCACCTCGACCCCGACTGTGCCCCTAAAACCCAATGCACGACATCCCTGCATTTGGGTCGAGGGCTCATGTTTCGGCCTACACCCTGTAGGCAGGAGTCTGATCCATCATTAGTTCATAGCTTCAGCAGTGCATTCGTCATGGCCTACCGACCTGCAGAAATTACAAAACAACTACTAGGACATCTGCGTATACTTCTGCAACAAATGACAATTATACGTGGTATGTTTTTCTCCTATCTGGTAGATAGCACACCATAATGCAAACGTCACGCTCGGCCCTGCTTGTGCCTCCGATCTTAATGGAATTGGTCCTCCTCCTGCCAAGTGGTTCATGAATACTGGACAGTGATCTTTGTCGTGGCCCTGGCCTTTGCATTTTATGCACCATACTTCCTTGCACACCTCTAGCCAAGGTGCCCTATCCTATTTCAAACTCTGCATTTCCAAACACATATTCTATAGCAGCGTGTGAATCTGTTGGACTCCCAATCCAGGGTCTTGTATAGGGGTCTCATGCAACCTCATTGCCATCTCCAATGCTTTGGCCTGGGTGGAAAGTTTTTGCTGTGACAGTGCCATCCTTAAGTGTGGCATAAGCGAGGCCACAAACCATGCACGATGCTGTGCATCCATTAACGTCATATTGGCTTCACGGATCGTACTCTTCAACCTTTGGTCCAGATCCCAGGGGTCTCACCCGGGAGCATCGTGATCTCTTTAAACCCGATGATTGACTGCGTCTCTGATTTTGGCCTACTAAATTCCCTATTCAATGCATTCTGGATCTTTGTAATTCTTGCATTCAAGTGGTCATTAGAATGCTTGATATACCATGTTAATGCGCGATCCTGTAGTATGCTCACTAACGTAGCCTTTTTTATATTATCATCCCAGATGCCCTGTACTTCCCATATTGCTCTTACTACGAACCAGAATTGGTCTGGATCTTCATTCCCTACTCCTTTGAATACTGGTAGTTTGATTGCGCTCGCCATACTGAACTGTGGAGGTGGCGGAGGTGGAGTGGGTGGAGATGGAGGTGAGGGGGGTGAAGCGGGTGGCGGTGTGGGTGGAGGTGGTAAACGCAGAATTCGCTACCTTATCAAACTGACCGCGCTTCTCAGAGAAACCTTTGCGAGCTCATCCTCACTCTCCCATGAGGGTGAAATTAAGGGACTATTTTCTAACTCTTCACTACTTTCGCTTCTATAGATCTTTCCGCTCTGCGTAGTCCCAAACATTAATTTATTCGCATAACCCGCTTTTCACACAATAGCATCTTAATCCAAGTATTCAAATATTTAATATACTTACCTCACAGTCCCTTGAGAAAGCATCACTCTGCCTCACTGTAGCTGACAGTCGTTTCTACCGTGAACTCAGTGATAAATCCTTCTATTATTCGATCGAGCTAGTGGTCCATAGCTCACGCTATCTTCTCTTCTGAGGCTTCTAGTCTGTGCACTAGTTCCAGAGTCCACACTATTGGTTTGTCGAGCCTACACCTTCCCTAGCTATCTGCTAGCTTTGCAATCTACTCATACAGCTCAGATGGAAAAGATGCAAAGAAAATTTTGTGGATTTCAGTGTACAAGTAGTGATCCAACCACTGCTCCTTAGGTACTTGCGAATTTCTATTTTCCTGCGCTACGAACTCGTGAATCTTCATATCCAACCACTCTTCAATTTATTTCTTTGTAGTGTTCTAGTGGCATGACATCAGACATCCTTTATGTAGATCTTGGTCCCGGCAACGGAACCATTTGTTGGCTTAGTAGGGCCTGACCCAGGTTTAGAGATGATTTAGCCAAGAAAATCCTAGTACTACTGGCCCTTTCGGTAATAGTTCGCGGAGTGCGGACTGAGGTCTCACCTGAAGTAGTATGGGAGGGTGCTAGAACTAGGTTTCCACACCCTTGGGATGTCTGATGGGCTTCTAGAGGTCTGCGGTTTGACCTATCGTTGCGCGCACTTGCGATCCCTTCATGACCTGTGGTGCAGCTTCCATGCAGCCCTGCTCAGGGCGCGACCCCTATAATACCCAAATTCCTCACTTATTAACCAATTACTTAGCTTATGTGTGTAAGATTTATGGTTATTACAACATATTCATCATTTATATCAGTGCGCGCGATACATAAATGACTATAAACATAAAGAAGATAAGCAGAACAATTACACAGAATTAGGAATCAAATTCTCTTTATTAACTTTTTGTCCCGATTACAAACTCAACTCCACCCTATGCACTCAGCTGCAAGGGTCCGCGCACTCAGCTACGGACTCTACCAAGCCTCTATGCACTCAGCTGCAGAGCCTCTTCCTACTACTACAACCCAAGACACTTAGAATTCTACTCTAAGCTCGAACCTTCCTTCGCTATTATTTCTATTCATCGACTCCCTTTACAACTTAGAGCCTCACTCTATTTATACAATTCCATGGTCTACGGACCATGGGTAGGCCAAATTTTCACTAATTTACAATACAATGCTTAAGGCAGACAACCCTATGACTCAATTGTACACTTCGCGCTCCGCGCCCACAATTCGCAGAGTTCTACACCATCTTTGACCAAAACTTGGGATTTCAACCCCAAAACCTGATGTGGGGGGATTCCATGCCCAACAGTTGTGGCATCAAAGATAGCGGTTTTAGAGATAAAGGCTTCTGTGAGATTAGTTGTAGACATTTTCTCAAAGATGAGCTCATGATTCCAATTAGGAAAATTGTGAATGCCGGTTGTGGCATAAGTACCTCTCAATATTCTCGGTTCATAGGTTTCAGACAACAGATCTTACAAATAAATTCCAGAAGGCAAATTTTTCTACTGCAGACCAACATGCCAAATTTATAGGTAATTTCGAATTCAAATCCTACTGTTTCGTCCAATTTATGCTCATAAATGCATCTTTAGCAGAAGATTGCCAAAGATTTGTGCCATAAATGCAGCCTACCCTCTCCTCCTAATAGGATATTCGCCATCCAATCAGCTATAGTGCATCCAATAGTTACTTTTAGACTCATTTGCGTAGCACCATCCTCCATGGTGCAACCCTCTTGGCACAACTCCTTCTGGCGCACTTCTGGCTTCCCTCACGTAGCCCCCTTACTTCGTTTTCCCATTCTTCGGGAAGTGTAGTTTATAGTCCCGTACTTCCTTGCAGTTGCCTAGAGTACTAAGATTGTCCTGCTATCATGTAGTCATTACGCAGGGGAAGGATCCCCTTGATATAACTTTAGTCGACCCCGATTGTATCTTCCCAAAAATATTTCCCCATTCAGCTTGTCGACCTGAACTGCGCCACCATCTGTAGTTTCCTTGACTACACAGGGCCCCAACTAGTGCATTTGAAACTTCCCAGGGAACTTCGTGAACTTTCTATCATATAGTAGCACTAAATCATTCACCTTGAAGGTGCACAGCTTAATATGTCAATCATGCCTAGCCTTCTCGCGCTGCTTCTACACCTACTGGTGAAATCCTGCTAGAAATCGGTCTTCTTCTAATTCCATCAACTACGCGAGGTGTTCCTCCAGTTTCATAGTCTGCCATATCAGTTAATACTGCAATTCAAAAGCTCGGCACAATATATTCCATGGGCATCATATCCTTTATCCCATAGACCAATTTGAATGGGGTTTGTCCAGTCAACTTTTTATGTGTCGTTCTGTATGCCCATAAGACCACTGGTATGCACATATCCCAATCATTTCTCTGTGCATTGCAGATCTTCGTCAATGCATTCTCGAAGATTTTATTGAACACTTCAGCTATACCATTTTTCTGAGGACGATAGGGCATACTCTTTTGATGATAAACCTTAAATTCTTCGAGCACGCAGTAATATTTTCATTCAGAAAATGTGTACCCCTGTCACTCATCAGTATCTTAGGACACCCGAACCTTGTCAAGACATACTCAAATAGGAAATTTGCGGCTGTAGCGGCGCTACAGTCCCTCACTGGTTGTGCTTCTTCCCACCTCATCAAGTATTCAATCGCAGTAATAATATACCACGTGCTAGTATTTTTCCCTGGTGGTTGTATCGAACCCACAAAGTCAATAACCCATTTTTCAAACACCTATAATTAAATCTGAGGATTCAAGGGAAATTCATCCCTTCGTGATAGCTTTCCCATCCTCTGAAAGTCATCACATGCCTTGCAATATTCCTTATAATCCTTATGTATCATTGGCTACCATAATCATGCACACAAAATCTTCTACACGGTCACTCTACCTACATAGTGTCCTCTCACCACTCCTCCATGTTCTTTGGCGAGGATACTAGATCATTCAAATTCCGGAATGTATCGGTGCAATATTTCATCAGTACCCATTTTATACAAGTGTCCTGCAATCACAAAAAAGTTGGCAGCGCAGACCACCAATTCCTTCTTCTACTGAGTAGAATATCCTTCCGGGGTTGTTCCAGTAGTTAGAAACTAAATTATATCAACAAAGTGATCATCTATGACCCGTAAAGCAAAGAGTTGCACATCCGGTAACCCTTCTTCCAAACTAGTTGGTTCTTCTCCTGTCTCAATTCTGGATAGATGATCTGGTCCCACATTCAAATGCCCAATCTTTGTAATCACCTCAAATTCATACTCCTAAAACAGTAATAACCACTTGTAGATCTTCCCCCCCAACACTATCTTGTTGACCTAGTATTTGAGAGTGGAGTTATCTGTATACATTTAGAAATGTGTGCCAAACAAATAATGTCGAAACTTCTGTAGCACATAGACCATCACCAATCCTTCGCGCTCGATAGTCAAATAATTATTCTCGGCCTTTGAAAATTTCCTACTCATGAAGGCTATAGAGTGATCTATCTCACCTTCACCCGGTTGGGTCAATATCGCACCTAATGCAATACAAGAGGCATCCACATGCACACGAAATTCTTTCTTCCAATCGGGAAACACAAAAATAGGCACAATCACCATATTTTCCTTTAATACAGCCAAACTGTGTTGACATTCTTCATCCCAGTAGAAGGTCACTTCCTTCTTCAGTAATTTCTCCATTGACGCGGTTATCTGTGGATAATCTTTGATAAATTTCCTATAGTATCCTATGTGCCCCGGCGTTGTGCACAGCTGCTTTACATTCTTCAGAGCTTCTAAATTTACAATCACTATTATCTTCACTGGATTCACCATTAACCCCTACTTGCAGACCATGTGACCTAATAGTATCCCATTAGTCATGCAAAAGATACACTTCTTCAAATTTAAAGCAATTTTGTATTTGCGACAAGTATCCAGCATGAGGCACAGACTTGTAACATGGCTTTTTACCAATCCAAACACAGTCCAGTCATCAAAACAAACTTCTAATAATTTATGGATGAATTTTTTGAACATTGCAATCACAACTCTTGAAAATATCGTGGACGCATTCTTTAGCCTAAATGGCATCACTATCTACTAGAATCATCCCCACTCCATTGTGAAGGTTTTCTTGTTGTGATCCTTCGGCGTGATCTTAATCTGATGGTACATGGAGAACCCATCAGTGAACAAATAAGCTTCCTGCCCTCCAACATTCTCCAAAACTTCATCCGTAAATGGTGTTGGAAATGGGTCATGAACGCATGCATCAATGAGATTCCTCAGTTTTACGCATATTTTGATTTCACCCTTCTGCTTCTTCTTTTGAACTACCATAGGGCTCACCCAATCATATTCTTCTACTGGCTCAATAATTCCTTCTTCCAGCATTTTTTCTAGTTCTTTGCGCACCTTTTCCTTATACTTGGGATTCAGCTGGTAAGGTCTTTGTTTCATGGGCTTCGCATCGGGCTTTAAAGTGATCTTCATCACTCCTAAATCCCCTACTATTCCCTTCAGGTCTGAGAACTTGGCAAGAAACAAATCTTGGTATTTGTGTAGCAACTCTGTAACTTTATCAACTGTATCTTCATCCCAATAATCTTCTATCTTTTCAAACTTAGGTTGTGCGTCAAATCTAATGTTTAGTTTCCTAGTCTTCAAAGGTTCTAATATATCAGGGTTCTCTTCTTTAGGTCCTTCAACCTCACATTGTCCCTCAATCTCTGGAATATTGATTTTGTGCAAATCATCTTCTTCTTATTCTGCAGTCACATTGTAGCATTTCAATGCATGGCACAACTAGGTACTCCAGTCCAATTAAACCCATTCTATCGTCTCCTTAGGCGTTCTAAAGAGAGCGGCCTTATTTTCCTGGAGCGCTTCATCAATGCACTCGAATCCATCCTCAAAGATGAAAGGTAATAAGAATCTCTCCCTCAAGATGTCCCATTCAGTCGTCCCATGGCATCACTTTGTTTCCAAATACCAGTTCATTGGGATAGTATCGAGGGTATGATAGAAGATATGTACCCAATCTTATTATGTCTCTTCTCCCCAAGCTTTAGTCCATCGTTCCAAGTTGTTGTGCGGATCATCCTTTCTGCTATATTTTTCAATCATCTGGGTATTAGTGTATCCAAACCTCAGCTTCATCATTCGCTTGTATTCCTTCCAGTGAACAAAGTTTTCCTTATGCATACCCCACCAACAGGAAAGCATAGTGCGCAGTGCCAATTTGAGTGCCTGGAATCAATGTTCCTTGGCCACCTCCCTTTTAAACTCATCCAAAAAGAGATTAAAATCACTCAAACCATCATAATGCGGGATATTTCTTATCTCCATTGATACTATTGTAAGATTTTTTGGTTTTGATAAGTTAGTATATTTGTCAAAAAATAAATTCAAAATGTTAAGTTAGGATATGGATGAAAATAAAAAGATCAAAAAATGTTAGGACAATTGTACATCTTATATATATCCATATCAAATAAAATGTTAGGAGTTAGTTTCCCTAAAGAATGGAGGAAAAAGAAAACAAAAAATGTTAGGGAAGCAAAAAGAAATAAAATCTTCAGTTTTAAAAAGAATAAATTCAAAGGTTGCTTGTTTAAATGCACCACACCAGAAATGTTAAATTTTTACTAATTGATGATTAATTTCCCTTAAAAAGGTATTAATCTTTGTTATAAATCTTTTGACATTAAACTTTATGTTATATGGTGCATATATTTGTTTAGGCCAAAGTCACTAGTTGACAAAACATCCTGTCAACTTTAAATAAAAAGTGTGCATCATCGAACGATGGATTTACTCCCTGCCCAGATCAATGGTGGGGAGAAACTTTGCACCCCCCTCGACCATTTCCCGTTAACATGATGGGGGGGGGGGGGGGGGGGGGGGGGGGGGGGGGGGGGGGGGGTCTAAAAAGTGGTTTTAATGGAAAACGCCCCAACCTTACGTGTCACAATCTCACAACCCCGCACCCCTACCCCCTGCTCAACCACAAACCATTTGCTACCCCCTTTGAAATCTGCCAATGGTTCTCCATCCTACGCTTTGACCGTTATCCCTTGACCAATAAAACACTACCACCTCACATACTTGTTTCCAAGTTTTCATATCCATTACCACCTCACATATACGTTGCCCAATTGTCATACCCTTTCATTCTATATGTTTGTTACAACTCCGATCCTAAAACATTAAAGCCGCTACGGTCATAAACAAACTATTAGCCAAACCCTACATGCTATAAATAGACCTAAACCCATCTCTTTTTCACTTTCGTTTGAATCCTTGATGTTGGTTACAAGTGAAATAGTTTCCTTGCGGCAAAACCTCTTGTCATTTGATTAGTATATCACTAAAGTCCAGCAGTGTACTTGCTATCCATTCACTCGATAACCATCTTACATCTCATTCTTCTATCTGTGAGAATGGCCCCAAAAGGGAAACCTAAAAAGAAGAATACAAAATAAAGCGATGCTACCACCACCTCGGTCGATCTTGACCATGTTCCACTTGCTGACTTCCTTTTCAAAATTGTAGATGCCAATTGTGAGTTTGACTTCCATGAACTACACCTATGGCTCAAACAAAAATACCTTGACCAACAAGACCCAATCAGATTCTGGGAATCATTGTTTCCTTTCTTTATCTTCCCAAAAACACATGATTTCCCTGACCTGATTACCTAGTGCCAAGCTAGATATGACCCCATAAAAAGAGCAGTGGTAGCTCAAAATGGAGACATTTTGATCACCATCTATGCTGAAATCATTAACCATATGCTCCTAATTCCTTAATTAGACTCTTCCAGCCATTTTTCACAAGCAACACTTATGGATCTGTACCATAAGATAACATTTCCATAAAGAGCCCAAATCTTTGAGATATTTTTGCCTGAGGATGCAAAGTTACCAAAAAGGAATCCACCCTACCCATATTCCATGTTTCATGAAGCCTTGAGGCATTGTATTTCTCTGCTTTCCTACTTGTTAGGATATCCAAATGACCATTCTGTTGATGAACCCATCCTTGGATTCCTTTCCATATTCAACAAATATTAGAAACAATCATTCATGTATAATTACAGTCAATTCTTGGATGATAATATACATGAACAATTCATGAATCTCACTATATAGGGAGTTTTCAGCTACAGCTCTATAATTTTTCACATGTTTCTTTTTCAACAGGGAGATATTTTACCCATCAAGCTCAGCAAACAAGATGAACAAGGAGTGAATCAATCAGTGATTCATTGGACCGAAATAGTTAGTACAACTTCCACAAGCTCTTCTTTCTCGGATTTTATAGATACATTCATACATCCAGTTGCACAACTTCTCAATAGTCAAACAGATCCAAGGGTTGGAGATGAAATAAAGAGGATTCTACACTTAGATGAGCAGACTGAAACTAGTGACTAGTATTTAAACCATAACTATACAAAAATAAGGGTATATGGTTGCGAGCTTGCACCATATAAGCTACCCAAGTATGTTCTATGAGAATCTTTTCTCTGGAATATATTAGACGGATGATCAACATGGATGAACTGCACTTTGTGTCAGGCAAAAAGAAATCTCAATTTAAAATAAAATCAAAGATTGGAACATTCATTTGCAACACTAGATCAGTTGGTGTTGAGGCAGATACATTGTTAAAGAAAATGACTTTCCAGCCTATCTTTACCTGGTCTTATGACCCTTTTGGTATAATTTTTGCCTTGAGAGTTGAATTAAAATGACTCCCTGTTGAAAATGCAACAAGATGATGGAGCTTAGTGAAAAGAAGTCGCCTTCACTAAGTGGTCCCACAGGCTATTTTTGGCGCAAAGTCTATTTTTAGAGTATGTCTATTTTTAGACATATGGATCAGGTATATGAGTTGCAAGATGATATTTGTGGATGATTGGTCATGTTGGTAAAAATAGATGGACTTCTATTTTTAGACATATGGGCGGAGTCTATTTTTAGACTGCCAGTCTAAAAATAGAATGGTCAAATATTATTAGCTCTTAATAATATTTGGACTATAAACATTATCTTATCCTCTTGGAGCACTTCAGTGCGAGCTATGGATGTGGCACATGCCATTGCCAGAAGGAAATACGCTTTTCTTATGGGTCAGTTGAGCTATTGCATGATGGACATCAGTTAGAACTCAAGTGATTGAGTTTGGTGGAGTTGATTGAGGAGTTGATGGAGTTGTGTTCAGTTTGACTTAGTTGAACTAGTTGTATTTAGTCTAACTGCCAAATACACTAGTGATGAGTGATGTGAATTAATTATTAATTAATTCACTAATTATTAACTCATAAATCAACTAAAGAATACATCAGTTAACTCAGTGCATGGACAGTTTAGTGGAGACAGGTGTCAGAGGTGGAGACTATTATCAGTTGTGACTATAACTGTGCATGAGATTTGCACAATCATTGATTAAGATTGCCAATGAGGATTGCGCAATACAAGCCAAGGGAAAATGAGCTTGGATTATTCCTATTCTCACATTGGATTGCACAGTAGAGGCAGGCAAACAGCGGAGGAGATTTGAACCTGTGACTTGATTCAGATCTGAGCTAGTTTGTGTGTAGCAGGTGGAGATAGTACTGAGTACTTGTGAGGAGTATTGTACTATGTATTGTTACATGTTCTCTATCATTATAATATACAGATAGTTGGGGGTTTTCAGCTGTATGCTTTCCCCAGTACATATTGTGTTGATATGTGTGATTACTATGTTAATGTGCACATGCGATTGTTTTTTATTCTGCAAATTGATGATCAACGTAGAGGAGGTTATGTATTATGCATGCATTCCACAAATAGTGTATAATCAGGATAATCTCTGTGAATAAATGTTATGTTATTCAAAATTTCTACACTCCCTATAATCAAACTCCAAGACCAGAAATAGAAAAATTCATGAATCAAGAGAAACGGGTTGATGGGACACTTCAAGAGGCAGATGAACAGGTTTTATCCACCCCCGATGAACAGACTCTAGTTGCTCAGAGCAAGCAGCAAAAAAGGGGGAGAGATGAGACTTTATCTACTGAGGAGATTATCAAAGGATTCATTTTACAATAGAATAATCCAAAGATTGGCTTGACACAATCAACAGAAGAGAATCAACCAATAATAATTGATCTTAGATATTCTAAATATTCTAAATTAACAGGAGCTAGTGTTCCAAGAACTCCTCCTATAGCTTCACCTTCTAGGGAACCTCTAGAAATCATTCAATCCACAAGAACCAGTTCCTCAGATGATTATAACATCTTCTCAAGGTTCCTTGAGATTAAATAGAAGAATGAGACTTTTAAGTCTAATGTATACAGCCAATTATGGAAACAAACATCAACTTCCCAGCATAGGCTTCTTTATGCTTTCGACAGTGAGAAAGGCAGAATGCAGATGGCTTTATTGCAAGCCCAAATCCAATTTCCTAAGTCTCCATTAGATTATAAAAAGATTTTGTTTTCATTTGATTCTAGAAAAAAACCATCCAATTGACAAGATGGATATGCACAGACAGACTAGTGAGATGTTGTTTTCCACCATGACAACTACAACTATGTCTCTTTCCAAACTTAGGACTGCCCTATCCAATTTTCAATCTCATCTCAAGAGAGAAAATATTTCTTCATTAGCCAAAGATAACATCGTAAAGGAACTAGAGGAATTAGTGATTAAAGTAGGATATGATCCCAAAGATTTCAAAGTTGCAGAGTTAGTCCTCAAAAAGAAAGATGTAGACATTGTTGCATTAAAGAAATAGTTGAAGTTGCCCTCTACAGAAGATCCTATAACAAAGGACATAGAAGAAAATGAACATCAAAAGGATGACATGCTCAAGCTTATCATCGAGCAAAATATATAGCTAAAGAAAATGGAAGAGGAGTTTACTAAAGGAGAAAGAAGCAGCACAACTTTTTATGGTTCCAGTCACAGCATTCCCAATAGTAGTTGCAGGTACAGAACCTAGTTCATCATCAACAGCCATTGAGTCTACATCAACAGCAGCTGATCCAACAAAATTATCACAAGAATTGCCATACAGAAACAGGAAAATGAGAAGTTACTGCAAAAATTCCAAAGTTTAGAATTGCAGAAAGTCAAGAATGATACTTTGTATGTTGAGGAGATGTAGAAGTCCCACAGATTGGAACTTAAGATCCAGAAGTTGGAAAGTGAGTCCCTAATGGTAGATACTTTGGCCCAAGCCAAGGAAAATATTTGGACACACATCAACCAATCTATGACAGATGTATGGCCATCCATACAAATAATTTTTGAACAACAAGAACTCATTACCAAATGCAGAGCAGAAATAGAAGAACAGAAAGCAACTTTGAAGACCAAGCCAACAGAAGCCACAGATATGATAAAGGTTCTAAATTCAAAAAATAGAGAAGAACTGGAAGAGATAAATATTTTTGATAGAACAGCTACCATCTTAGAGATTAAGAAGGTCTTACAAAAGAAGAATTTGATTAACCATCTAGAAACAAAATGTCAAACCCTAGATATTGTTGTCCAAAGGTTTCATTCAAAATTTAATATTTTAAATCAGAAAGGACTACCATGATTGGTAGCTCTAAATGATAAATTGATCAAATTAGAAGATTAATGCAAGAAATTGTATAATGTTGCAGTGGACAGGGCCAAGTTTGTAGGAATCAAAGGACAGATAACAGGGAAGGGCTTTCTGGAAACCTTGGAGTTTGATTTGACCATGAAGCATGAAATTAGACATTTTTTTCTTAACAAGCCAATTTTCGAGAGGTACAAAGAAGTGGATGAAATATTTATAAATGTGATAAATTTAGAAATCACAAGTGAAGAAAGATGGGATCAATTGTGTGAAAAAAATGAGTAATTTCTAATCCTAATGTATGACAACCCATGCGCTTTTTCAGGCCATATCATCAACAGATTCCCAAAAGATAGAGCCACCTCTTCAGTAGTTTCTTGGTTCCTACAATATTGTCCTATTTTTGTAATTTTGTCCTATTTTGGTATGTTGTTCCAACAGATTGTAGATCTTTTTCAAATTTTGTATAAATAACTCCTTCTTTGAGTTATTATGGGTTGAACCCTTGAACAAGCTATCAAGAATATTTGTACTAAGTTGGAGCATCTTTTTGGAATAATAAAGGATTCTGGATTTATCTCATATGGTCTGTTTCTCAGTGAGTTCTATTTCATGTTATTCATTCATTATGTTTTCTTCATATAAATTAAGTCTTTTACAGTAATCTCGGAAAAATATGACTTAGTTTCAATCTTATGTTGAATCCCCTGGGAAGTTGTGCTTATAATAAGAGAATAATTTACATAACTATTTGTTATTGTAAGTTACTCTTTAAATATAAATTACATCAGATATTTATAACAATTTAATTATATTTTGTTGATTAAGAAAACATTGTTTTCTTAAATTCTTCTTATAGTTTGTTAAGTATTCAGTTTGAATATTAAATGAATTATACTTCTTTATGCTCTACATTTCCACCCCATTAAAATCAAATTAAAAACATATACATTCGCACATCAAATTAACATTATAACATAAAGCCAGAACTTAGCATAACATAATCACATGTGATCCACAGAGGAAAAATACACAATAATTTTATAATACTTCTCTTTATTGATGATTCGGATTCTCAATACAGCTTCTATCTGCCCTACGCACATCGCTGCAGGGGTTCGCGCACTTAGCTGTGGACTTCTACCCTAGGCCTCTACGCACTCAGATACAGAGCCTCTTCCTACGCTAAGACTCTCGCTCTTAGCTCTTTACAGACTCATCAAGTACTTCTACTTCACTTCCTTCCTTCTTAGACTCCTCTAAGACCTCCTTTTTATACAATCCCATGGTACGCGGACCAAGGGGGATCTCTAAAATTGACATAACCTATCTAGACTAAGGGTGGAAAACCCTTTTTGATTGTAGATAACTTCATGCTCCATGACCACAAAATGTGAATACTTTACATTTATTTATGCAAACTTTGGGCCTTATGCCCCAAAACTTGGGTTTTTAACCCCAAAATTGACCCCCAGGGGACCCGTTCCCAACGGGCCCCCAACACAAACATGGTGACTCACCCTCGAGTCACTCAGATGACATGGAGATCTTGTCACAAAAACCTCCCAGCTCTACTTGGACAACTACTACATTGGCGGTGCACTGTGTTGCCGCCTTCTTCATCTCCTCAACCAACTGCTCTGTCGCTGGCCTTGCACTGTCTGACTTAATATTCAGCTAATCACTTGCAGACTAGGTAGCTTGCCTTCAATAGTGGCCATGATCAAGTAGGCCTCATCCAACCAAGGCTTCAAGCGAGCCTTCAGCATGGTTTCCTTGTGCTGAGCTATATCTACCTGCTCTTTCAATGCCTTGGCCTCTTGCAACTTAGCTAACCTCTGCGTGATGGCGACAATGCGCATTGTCGCTTTGACTTCGTTGTAGCGCTACTACAACTCCCACGCTTCTTTTTCCAGTCATTTTATAGTAGGATCTTCTTGCAGGTGACTACCTCGAGCGACTACTCGAAGAGCATGGTACAGTCCTATACTACACTCTCTATTGTTGCTACTGTGTCTTTCACAGTGGTCTCGTGTTCCTCTTTAATCTCTGGCGGAGTCAAAGGCAGAGCCTTCAACTACAACTCTGCAATTTTGAGGTTTAGCTCTAGCTGAACCTTTACCAATTCAGTTTGTATGTCACGCACTCCAGCAGTGAGCTTTCAAACCCTCACATCTATCGGCTCAGCCTCAAGAATTCCCAGCTCTGGGACAGTCCTGCACGCCTCAGCCATGATTGTGGTAATGCACTGGTTCTTGTCTATAATGTCTTTTACCAGGTTAAAGGCAGAGTCTCTCTGCACAGTTAGCTAGGCATTGTTGACCTTCTTTTTGTTGATCACCTGTAATGCACGTTGTCCTGCAAAAGATGAAGCACCTCATTGGGAAGTGTGGCTAGGTTGAGTCCAACTCTCTTGATGGCGTTGATAGTAGGTCTGTCAGCTTCAGTCTTTATTGTCAGTGCTCCATCCGACAGTACTATTGCTCGAGGATCCCTTGCATGCAACATCCCAGCGACTTCTAAGGTGCCTCACAGCAAGCTAGTTGACGCCACACTGGTATTTATCTATGATGCGTGGATCTGAAGCTCACGCAAACCCATCTGTATAGCACCCAATGCCTGCTTTTGTTTCTGCTCGAACTACTACAGCAGTTTCGCAATGGCATCCTGCACCGTATCACCTATGTCATTTAAGTCCCCCTCTGTTAGGGTGATCGGGTCCAAATACGTCTTGCTAGACTTGGACTTCTTCCGTGGCCCTATTTTCTCTAGATCTCTGGTGCACTTGGTGCAGAACAGAGTCATCTCTATGTCCGCTTCTCCCTACTTCGTCTGATCATAATCTTCCTGGGTCTTTGGGGAAGGCAACTTCTAACTTCGGTCAGAGTGCACTCCTCTTCACCTACCTATCCACCTAATTATTGTGCGGTGATGCGCTCTACCTTGGCCTTGGCATCAGCGTCTTTTTTTCTCTTCGTGGCCAACTATTCCATCTTCAACTTGGCTTCTTCCTTCTTCCGTTGCGCGGCGATTTTGCTAGATCCCACTGTCAAGTCTGTGGCATTGCACCAATCTGCCAGCTAGCAATCGAGGACTATTGCAATTGCATCATCTATGGCCAAGTATGACAGGTCGTGCCATTTCTGCTCATGGTCCTTTCATGCCCATATTGAGACATGGTGGAATTCAGCCTTGAATTCCACGTATTCCTGCAACTTCTCAAAATTTGTAGGTGTCAGTCACGGCTTGTGGTTAATGGCCATATGGATGCTCATTTCCATCAAGATCTAGAAGATCTTGTTGTCCTTTATCCACTAAGGATCCTTCATCTCCCATATTGACCTTTGGTAGGTCCGGTGTGACCAAAGGAAACTAGCTATCTTTAGGTAGCTCCCACACAACCAACACTAAGGACAACGATATCCATGCATAGTGGAAAGTCTTCATGTTATCTTGTGCCTCACATTAGTTCATGAGGAACTCAATGCAGAGGTAGCACGCCCAGTTAAATTGAACTCCCTCCACGCACTGGGTTGCCAAAGCTATCACTGGTGTCAGAACTTCATTTGCGCGACGCTTCCACATGACCTTCCCTGCCAAGATTTGCGTTGCCACTTTGACCGCGTGGTCACAAATACTCGAAATGGAGTAGCTACATGACTTCTTTACGAGCTTGAATTTTTCCTTCATCACCACAACAAGTTCATGCTCGCCGACCTTTCCACCGAATGCCATGGCTAGATTTTCTCCTATGTATGGAAGTTGTGTGATCCTATGGATCAACATGTCTATGATGGGCATTGGTTCCTCTAGCCATAGACTCCCATTGTGCACCAAGAACATCAATTTCTTGATCACTACCATCGTGATAGGTGTGCAGTTGTAATTCAACACCCATAGCAAGTTTAGCAAGCCTGCCTTGTCCACGCCTTTCAGCCACTTCCTCGGCTCCAATGTGGTCACTCCAGTATTTTTGTGGAGGACACGGTGCATAAGTTGGTCTATCGCTAAATGAGGGAAGCGCTCCATTTCGGCTAAGTCCCACTCCTCCAACTTCAAAAGGGGGGCACGCCTTAAGTGCAATCCCTCATAGACGATTTGGTCCGGCAGGAGGGGTGTGTGCAGGGTGACCTTAGTCCCATCAATATCTTTGGGCACCTTCGTCTTACCCCTATGCGGAGGAATGTATTTAGGGAACTTAGAGATGGGGTTAGACCCCTCAATTTCAATGTCCTCCATTTCCACGGTAATATCCTCATCATCCATGGGGATTTCTTCGGCCTCTTCTTTCGACTCTCGGTCAATCATTTTGGCCTTTTCTTGTGTGGTGGGTTTTCCCGACTATGGGTGCCTCCTAGGTGATACACACACCAGCAGTTGCATTTTCTGCTTTTCCTTCTTCATTTTAGGACCTTCCTAGGTCAGTCGTAGGCCTTAGCTGGGGTGTCCTAGGGGATTTAGGCACTTTTTTTGGTACTTCCGCAGGCGCAACTTTCAGGGTAGCTCCCTCTGCTACCATAGCTACCTCTGGAACACCTCCCTTGGTTGTCACTACTTCAGTGCTCATAGCTTCTGTGGGCTTTGACATGATGCTATGCAACAACTCCTATGTCTCCTTCGACAGCATCTCAAATACTGAACTTGCTAGCAAAACTTCAAAGTTTTCACGGTTCATGTGCACCTGAGATCTCAACAACTCAATTCTCAAAATGCCAAGTGTTTTTCATTGGGTAGTGACCTATAATTTATAGGCGCTTTCAAGTTCAAACCTGACCGTTCCCCCCAAAATCGGTTCATTAATGCTAGATTGGCGGCAGATTTCAAATATCTAGTCCTTAAATTATGACTTAAATGCCCCCCCCCAGGCTCCCTTTGGCCATTTTTTCATCGTCAAATCATGAACAGTGACTTTAACGATCACTTTCCAACTATCCTACTCAGTTTTCCCTTTGGTAGCGCAGCTCCCTACGCCCTTCTGTGGGATCTGTGACATTTATTCATTCTCCGTAATTCCCCAATCGCGTAGCTCTCCGACCTGGGCAGTGTAATTTATAGTCCCGTGCTTCCTTTCAGCTGCCTAGAGTGCTAAGACTTGGCTTCCCTCATATAGTCACCTAGCTGCATCACCAGTGTATGGCTTCAATCAGCTCCCATTCACCTTCCCTGGGAAGGGTTCTCCATTCAATTTGACTAGCTGAACTGCTCCACCATCGCTAATCTCCTTGATGACATATGGCCCTAGCCAGTGCATCCTAAATTTCCCCTGAAATTTATCAAATGTATTGTCAGAAAACAAGACCAGATCATTTACCTTGAAGGTGCACAGTTTGATGTGCCGATCGTGCCATGACTTTTCGCGCTCCTTTTGAACTTGTTGATGAAATCTAGCTAGAAATCAGTCCTCCTCAAGCTTTGCTAACTGAGCGAGCCTCTCTTCCAGGGCTCCACGATCTTCCATTCCTGTGAGTGCCATTATGTGTAGACTAGGTACAATATATTACATTCACATCACAGCTTCTACGCCATACATGAGTCTGAAAGGCATTTTCCCAGTCATCTTCTTGCAAGTCATTCTGTAGGCCCATAGCACCATGAGTAAGTGCACATCCAAGTCATTTCTCTAAGCATTACAGACCTTCGTCAGGGCGCTCTCCAGTATCTTATTGAATGCTTCCACTATCCCATTAGCTTTTGGATGATAAGGCATACTTTTCTGATGATACACCTAAAATTCTTTTGTCAACGCACCGATTGTTTCATTAAGAAAGTACGTACCTTGATCGCTCATCAAGATTTTTGGATAGTCAAATCTTGTCAACACATATTCAAAAATAAACTTTGCTATTGTTGCGCCTGTACAGTCCTCCACAAGCTTACTATCACGGAGCAGTTTCATGCAGGCCTCTAAGCATGTGGTAATCATGGATGGGTCCATTTCCTCAACTGGTTTCTCTTGACTTCCTAAGGTAGAGGCATCAGTGAAGCTTTTCTTTGCCTCCATAAATGTTTCTTTTGCGCACTCCAAATCAAACCCAGTCTCCTTTTTTGGTGCTTTGAGGACCCATTCACATTCTGGAGGTTTCTTCCCTTTATCCTCCCCAGAAGTCGTTCCACTCCGCAACATAATATTTATCTTAAGGTCTTCCTTGCAAGGTTCAACCCTCATCATCTGGAGGTTCTGCGTCAGCTGGGGAGTCTACGCCCCCTTTTCACAAATCTTAGCCAACAATATAGGGCAATCCTTAGTTACATGGTCAATTGAGTATAATAGCGGCATGACTGTCACGTCGAATTCAGACAGTCTCTTGTGTAGTGTCGTGGTCCTCCACAATTGTAACAAATTAGCTGCCCTCGGCCTCTACCAAGCCCCCCTCCACCTCAGCCTTAACCACACCCCTGATACTCACCTCGCATCCCCTCAATGCCTTGTTCCAAAGGCCACTTTTTTATCTACACCCTGTATGAAGGTGTCTTGTCCATTATTAATTCATAACGACGGAAACTACACTCATCATGACCTACTAATTGACAGAAATTGCAGAAGAGTTGTTGCGGTGTCTGTACAAATTTTTGCAACAAATGGCAGTTGTCGTCACATGTTTCCAAACTACTTGGCATATAGTACACCATCGCGTAGGTCCTGTACTTGGCCCTGCCGCAGCCTCCAGCCTTAGAGGCATTGGTCCCCCTACTGCAACATAGTTCGCAAAGATGGGACAGTGATCTTTGTCATGCCCCTTACCTTTGCATTTCAGGGACCAGACTTCTTCGCGCGCCTTCGGTGTCTTTCTTTAGATTTTTCATTTCGAGGCAAAGGTTCTACAACTGCATGTGAATCTGTTGAACCCCCAAGTTAGCATCCTACATGGGTGTCTCATGCAGTCTCATCGTGATTTCCAGAGCTTCTGCCTAGGTCCCAATATTTTGTTGTGATAGCACAACCCTTATGTGGGGTAGAAGTGAGGCCACGAACCATTCGTGATGCTTCCCATCAGTTAGGTTCATGTTGGATTCACAAATTGTACACTTCAATCTTTGATTCAAATCCCAGGGCGTCTCCCCAGGCTTCATCATGATCTCCTTGAATCCCACAATTGATTGTGCTTGAGACGTAGGTCTACTGAATTCTCTATTCAACGCAGTCTGGATACCTATTGTTGGCTTGAGGGGGCCTAACCCAGGTTCGGATTTATTTAGCCCAACAAATCCCTGTACTACTTGCCCTTTCGGCAACAGCCCACAGAGCGTGGACTGAGGTCTCACCCGAAGCAGTATGGGGGGATGCTGGAACCAAGTTTTTTCACCCTTGAGATGTCTGAGGGGTTGATTTAGTCCAACTGTGAATACCTTCACGCAAGTTACTTCGCACACTTTCCTGACCTACAAGGCCTTTGAGATCTGTTATAATCGCCTTCACGCAACCCTAACCAAGGGCTGAGGTGCTTTCGCACTACTAAAGCAGTGATCTGTGTTATTTCCCCAAGTTACACTGCGGATCTTACTTATCTTCATATAACTATTAGTTAACTTCATGTAAATAGATACTTATCTTATATTCACTTATTCCACACATTCACATAAGTTTTCACAACAAATAAATAGTAAACTTGTAATTCATACCCACTATACTTCAATGCACAAAATAGGAAAAAGATACACATAAATGATAAGGAACTTCTCTTTATTATTTTCTCCAACAGTTACAAATTCAACTCACCCTTCGCACTCAACTGCATGGGTTCGCGCACTCAGCTATGGACTACGAGGCCTCTGCACTCTCAACTGCAGAGCCTTCTCTTACTCTACGACCCAAAGACATGACTTTACACTTCCACTCAAACTCAATGCTTCATCTTCTCTTAGGTTCTTAGATCTAATTAGATGTCTCTACAACTTAGAGCCTCACTCTGTTTATACAATCCCATGGTCTGTGGACCATGGGTAGAACTCTCAAGCAGACATTACATTACAAAAGTAAGGGTGGATAACCCTGTGACTCAATTACAACTTCGCACTCCATGCCCATACTTCGCAGAGTCTTTACATTAGACATAGTCAAAACTTGGGCTTTAAGCCACAAAACTTGCCTTGGGGGATCCCACACCCAACAAACCCCCAACACAAACATCATGAATCACCCTCGAGTCACTCTGTCGGTGTGGAGATATTCGCGTGGAGACCTCCCAACTCTGCTAGAACCACTGCAAGGTCGACAACACACTGAACGGCTACCTGTTGTATCTCCTGGACACGTTGTTCAGAGACCGTTGTATCTGAACTGCTTCCTTGTATCTTCTCCTATATCCCCTGCATCTATGCAAGCTTGCTTTCAATCGTTGTTGTGATGATGAAGGCCTCGTCAATCCATGGTTGGATGCACGCCTTCAGAACCGCTTCTTTGTGTCGAGCTGTGTCTACTTGTTCCCTAAGCGATTTTTCCTGTTGCATTTGCACGAGCCTCTGTGTGAGGGCCACTATCTGCGCAGTCCCTTTGATACTATTTTTGTAGCTCACACACCTTTGTCTCCAAGCGCTATATGTTCGAGTCCTCCTTTAGAGTGGTGAGAACCTCGAACGATTCTTCCAACATTTTGGTGTAGTCGCTCACTGCATTGCTGATCTCTTCTATGCCTGTTGTGATGGAGGTGGTGTGTTATTCCCTTACCTCTGGAGGAGTTGAAGGTTGCACCTTCAACTATAGCTCTGCTATCTAAAGGTTTAGCTCTAGTTGAACCTTGGCCATCTCTTCTTGCGCCTCACACACTCCTACTGCTAACCTCTAGATGCATGCCTTTACTGGTGCCTCTGCTGGGATGGCCAACTCAAGGACCATCTGGCAGGATTCTTCAAGTACCTGCACTATCTGCCTATTTTGGGACACAACCTCATCATGCTGCAAGCTCAACTAATCCATGTTGATTCTTTGTTCGCTCAACACTTGTAGAGTGCGACCCTCTCTGGCCCGCAGTTCTACAGTCACTTCGTCCTACAGTACATAGAGTGTCTCCTAAGGGAGCGCAGCCATGTTGATTCCTACTCCTTTCAATGCACTGACCATAGGCCTATCGACCTCATTTTCTATAACCAGTGCCCCCTCTAGCAGTACTATTGTGTTGGTCATGCGGGCCCGCAACATTTCCTCAGCCGCAGCTGTTCCTACTACAAGGCTGGTCGAGAGAGTACCAGCCTGGGGAGTGCACACTTGCAACTCCTAAATTTATGCCCACAGGGCCCCCAACACAATCTAATTCTCCTCTGCCAAGTTCTAGAGGGCCTCTGTGGTGACTTCGCGCACCATCTCCCCTATATCGTGCAAATCTCCCTCAGTGAGGGTGATCGGGTCGAAAGAAGTCTTAGACGCTTTCGACTTCTTTCGTAGCCCCACCTGCTCTCTCGGGCACTGGTGCTTTAACTGTGTCGTCGTTGTTTGTAGGTCTGCACCACCCTCCTCTGTCTCTGTCTCCATCTCTTGTTCCTACTTAGGTGAAGGTGACTTCTGGCCCTCACACTCCTTCTCTGTTGCCTTCTGTGCTTCTGTTGCAGCCTTCGTAGAGTCCCACGCCTCTTGCGCTTGTGCTGTTGCTGCCTCTTTTCTTCTCTTCTCTTCCAACTGTGCCATCCACAGTTTTGTCTCCTCCTTCTTCCACTGTGTAGCTGACTTTTCCATTTCCATCGCGAATATGGCTGGAGCATGCCACTCCAGTGGCCACGCCTCAAGTATGTTGAAGATAACATCCTCTGTGGCCAGGTATTGTAGTTCATTCCACTTCTTCACGGGGTCCTTACGCGCCTTGATGTAGATGTAATGGAAGTCAGCCTTAAACTTCGCAAAGCTTTGTAAGCTGTTATAGATAGTGGGTGATAACTGCAGCTTGCGGCTAATCCCCATTCTGATGTTCATCTCCATGAACACCCAAAATATTTTACTGTCTCGGATCCTATGTGCATCCTTAGTGGCCCACAACGAAGTGTACTTCACAGTCTCCGGGAAATCCCTCACAATTGTGGGGAATTGGCTGTCCTCAAGCAATTCCCCAGCCACTAGCACTATGGATAGTTGAAGCCATGCATAATGAAAGGGCTTCCATTGTTCTTGTGCCTCGTGGCAATTCTCCAATAATTCCTTGCACAAGGACTCTGACCAGTTAAACTACATACCCTCTGCACACTGTGCGGAAAATACTATCATCGGCGGGGGCACCTCATCTGCATGGCACTTTCGCATAACCTTGCCAGCCAATATCTGGGTCACAACTTTGACTACCTTATTGTTGATACTGGAGATTGTGTACCTTCTCTTCTTCTTCTCCAGCTTGAATTTTTCCTTCATGGCCTCTGTGATTACCAAGTCGATGCTCTTTCCCTCCGAAATATCTGTGGGGTCCTCCCCCTTGCAAGAGAGTCGTGTAATTCTATGAATCAGGTGGTCTATGATGGGGATGGGCTCCTCTAGCCACAAACACCCATCATGCACCAGGAAAAGCAGTTGCCTAATGACAAAGATAGTTATTGGGGCACGATGGTAATGCGGCACCCAGAGTAGGTTCAACAACCCTGTTTTCTCTACCCCTCGCAACCACTTTTGCGGCTCGAACTCTACAACTCCTGCCGCAGTGTTTTTCTTCGGCTTCATGAGCTGCATGGTTTCCAAGTGTGGGAACTTTTCATGGTCTGTGAGATCCCAATCTTCAAACTTCAGACTCGGCACCCATCCCAAGTGCACTCCTTCAAAAATGATATCGTCAGGTAGCAACGGAGTCTGCAGAGAGCTCTTGCTCTCATCTAGGTCCTTGGGCACCTTTACCTTGCCCTTCTGCGGAGGAACATATGTGGGCAGTCTAGTCGGAGGGTTTGCACCCTTGGTTTCTTCCTTCATTTCTTCGTCCTCCTCCTGTTCCACCAAGATTTCCTCAACGTCTTCCCCCTCATCAGTTTTCAAATTAACTGCTTTCCCCTTTCTTCCATTGTTATCTTAGTTCGCAGCGAGTTTCGAGGGGACACACACACTGGAATAATGGGCAGCTTATCTTTCTTGGGGCTTGATGTACATGGTGATTTAGGGACTTCCACAACTATCCCGGTGCTTTCAGGGGAATCTTCTACTGTCATGGCTTGCACAGCTTCTTCGGCGGTCATTTCTATGATTTCCCTCACTTCTTCAGATGATGCCTTCTTGTTTTTCCTGAAATTGCTCAACTTCTCGGGTGGGTGCTCAAACAATGCTCTCAACAAGTCTAGATTTAGCAGTCTTTGGGCGCACGATGGTTCAATTCTCAAATGACCAAGTATTGTTTGTGGGGCAGCCCCTTGTAATTTATAGCACCTTTTGAATTCAAATTCGACCATTCCCCCCAAATGTTATGAAACCAGCTCAAGAAAAGATAGAAAAGAAAGATCAACGCCTTAGAATTCAGCCTCTTCGAGGGGGCAACCTCCTTTACATTACATAAATGAACAATTCTTGGATGATACAAATGACAAAACCTCCTTTCTATATATAGGAGTCTAAGGAGTCACAATATAATCCAGCCGACCTAACAATAATAATATAAAGCCACAAAAATAACAATAGAGGGATTCTATGGGGCACAGAAATAACAATATGGGGTTAATAGGGGCACAACAATATAAATAAGGGTATAACTACAATAGTAATGGGGTAATCACTAGTATTATAGGGACCCAACATGCCCCTCTCCTTCAAAAAAGTGTTGTCCTCAACGCTTGAGTAGTTCTGGATACTTCTGCATAAAATTCTCATCCTCCCATGTGGAATCTTCAGCGGATAAGTTCTTCCACTTGATAAGATACTCTGAAATTGATCGATTTCGTAGCTGTCGAGTTCTTGTTTCTGTGACTGCTTCCGGTTCCAATATAATTTTTCCTTCCTCGTCAAGTTCTGGCAATATTGTTTGAACTGGGAGCTTGTCGCCTATAACCTTCTTTAAACATGAAACATGGAAAACTGGGTGCAATCGAGAAGCTGCAGGAAGCTCCAATTTGTATGCCATAGTACCAATCTTTTCCAACACCTTGTACGGACCATAATACTTTGGTGATAATTTATTATCCTTCTTAGCTTGCTTTAGGGACATTTTCTTATATGGTTGTAGCCGTAGGAATACCCAATCACCTACATCAAAACTTCTTTCACTGCGATGTTGATCTGCCTGTTGTTTCATTCTATTTTGTGCCAACACGAGGTTATCCTTTAAGAGTTGGAGGACTTGTTGTTGATGTTCGATGTGATGTTCCACTGCCTGAACCTTAGAATTTTCTCTTAAATATGATGTGATGGATGGTGGTTGATACCCATAAAGTGCCATAAATGGGGTCATTTTTGTTGCTGTATGGAAGGAAGTGTTATACCACCATTCAGCCAGAGGCAACCATTTGACCCATTGTGTCTGTTTATCAGATACAAAGCAACGAAGATATCCTTCCAAACATTTGTTTACTATCTCAGTTTTCCCATCAGATTGAGGATGATAAGATGAGCTATGAGCTAACTGAGTACCAAGACAAGAAATAATTTTGTCCAAAAATTTCCAGTGAAAATGGGATCTCTGTCACTTACAATAATCTTTGGGTTTCCATGTAGCTTTTGAACTGTTTCCATAAATGCAGTAGAAACTGTACTGGCTTTAAATGGATGTGATAATGCACAAAAGTGTGCATACTTGGTAAGTCTGTCAACTACCACCATGATGACACTCTTTCCCTCAGACTTGGGTAAACCTGTGATAAAATCCATTGAAACCTCCTCCCAACGTTGGCTTGGAATGGATAAAGGTTGTAATAGACCCGGTGTCTTAATTGTTTCAACTTTATTTTGTTGGCAAACCAAACATTCCGCCACAAACTTTTGAATATCTGATTTAAGGCCATCCCAAAAAAATTCCTTCTTAACCCTGTGGTAAGTTTTTAAAAATCCTGAGTGCCCTCCTAAGGGAGAAGTGTGCAATTCCATAAGAATCTTTTGTTTTAGCTGGGAATTCTTACAGAGGTATAAGCGATCTTTGTACCATAACGAATCATTTTGCCAGCTAAATGTATCAGAAGTACTGGAATCTTGTTGTAGCTTTCGAATAAGTGCCCACACTTCTTCGTCATTCTTCCATTCCTCCTTTGCTTCGTTTATCCAATCTGGTTGGATAATAGAAATGGCACACAACAATGCTTCCACATCCTCATCCTTTCTTGAGAGTGCATCTGCCACCACATTTTGCTTCCCTTTTTTGTAGATGATTTCAAAGTCATAACCCAACATCTTTGTGACCCACTTTTGTTGCTCTTCAGAGGATAATCTTTGTTCTAAAAAGTATTTAAGGCTATCATGATCCGTTTTTACCTTGAAGTGTCTTCCCATTAGGTAGGGTCGCCATTTCTTAAGTGCATGGAGTATTGCCAACATTTCCTTCTCATAAATAGCTTTGCTTAAAAACTTTCCCTTGATTGGACGACTTTCAAAAGCAATGGGTCTTTCATCTTGCATTAGAACAGCACCAATTCCATTTCCTGAAGCATCACATTCCACAATAAAGGTTTTTGTGAAGTCCGGTGTAGCTAAGACCGGTGCTTGGCACATTGCCTCTTTAAGATGTTCAAAGGCCTTTGTTGCTTCCGGAGTCCATGAAAATGAATCTTTCTTCAATAATGTTGTTAGAGGTGCTGCTATTCTCCCATAATTCTTAACAAACTTGCGATAATACCCTGTCAACCCAAGAAATCCTCGCAGATGCTTTATGGATGTGGGGATTTTCCATTCCTTAATGGCTTTAATTTTGCTAGGGTCTACCTTAACTCCTTCATGAGATACAATATGACCCAAATATTCCACCTCCTGGACTCCAAAGAAACATTTGGATCTTTTTGCATATAATTGTTTCTCCTCCAATAGTTGTAGCACCTTGTCAACATGTTCAACATGATCCTTCCAAGACTTGCTGTAGATTAGTATATCATCAAAAAATACTAACACAAATTTTCTAAGGAATGGTTTGAAAATTGAATTCATCAAACCTTGAAATGTTGAAGGTGCATTGGTAAGGCCAAAAGGCATGACCAAAAATTCATAATGACCCTCATGAGTTCTAAATGCCGTTTTCGGAATGTCTTCAATCTTCATTCTGATTTGATGATATCCGAACGAAGATCCAACTTGGTGAAGTAAATTGATCCATGCAATTCATCCAGTAATTCATCAATGACAGGAATGGGGAACTTATCTTTAATAGTGAGCTTGTTGAGCTCCCTATAATCTGGACACATGCGCCATGATCCATCCTTCTTGTGCACCAATACTACTGGAGCTGAGAAAGAACTTTGACTCGGTTGAATTATACCAGCCTCTAGCATTTCTGCAACCATACGTTCAATTTCACTTTTTTGGACATAGGGATATCTGTACGGCCTGATGTTTGGAGGAACACTTCCTGGAATCAGATGAATAGCATGATCATGATCACGCATAGGTGGGAGACCTTTGGGAGTCTCAAATACCTTGGAATGATTGTCCAGGACTTTTTGGAGATCTGGAGAAATAGATGATTCCAATGTGGAAACATCTAGCGAACATAATTGTGCAATTACACCTCTTTGCTCCTTTTTTAGAAGCTTTGTCATGCCATTAGAGCTGATTATCTTTCCTGGTTTCCCTGCAATACCCCTTAATTCAACTTCCTTTCCTTCCATAGAAAATTTCATGAAAAGTTCTTGAAAATTAAAAGCTATTGTACCCAAGGATTGTAGCCATTGGACTCCTAGTACAACATCAGCACCTCCCATTGGAATGGAAAGCATTGGGCTAGTCAATACATATTCTCCCATGGATAGCTTGATATTATGGCACTTTCCAGAACAATTTATTGTTCCTCCATTTGCAATCATCACTTGACACTCTGGTGCTGGATATAGGAAGCAATTCAATTCTTTTGCTACCCTACAATGAATAAAATTGTGGGTGCTTCCTGAATCAATCAACACTATTACCTTTTTCTTCTTGATTTGTCCTTCTATCTTGATGGTTTGAGGAGTGGTAATTCCCGCCAATGCATTACAAGATATGGTCGGATTTATTTGTTCTTCATCTAGGCTTTGTTCCTGGAATATATCCTCTTCTTTTGACCTTTCTTGCTCTTTTTCTTCTTCCTCTTCACAATCTATGTAGAATAATTTCTTCTCAGCACACTTATGACCTTTTGTGTATTTGCTATCACAATTGTAACAAAGCCCTTTTGCTCTTTTTTCTTCCAATTGTTGTGGTGTCAACCTTGTAGGTTGTGGAAGACTATGGGCAACAACACTTCCGTCTTTATAGTTGTGAATGGTATGCTTCCTAGTTGCCATAATTTTGCTTTCCATTTTTCTTGCTAACCTGAATGCCTTCTCTAATGAATCAGGTTCCCAAAGGCGCACATCATGTTGGATATTATCCTTTAAAGACCCTATGAACACATCAATCCTATGCTCCTCTGGAATATCTTTTACCCTTATGTTCAATTTTTGGAACTCCTCAATGTGCTCCATTATTGAACCCTTTTGTTTGAGACTTATCAATTGGCTAAAAAAAGTGTTGCTTTTTGTATCCTCATAATGTGCTATCAATTCTTCCGTAAAAATTGCCCAAGTGATAAATTGTTTACGAGAACAAAGCCATTGATACCATACAAACTGATTTGGTTCCAAATATAAAGTTGCCATACGTACCTTTTGTGTGTTTTGCACATTATTGAGATCGAAGAATTGCTCCATCTGTAATATCCATGTGGCGGGATCCTTGCCATCAAACTTCCTCATATCGATTTTTGGAACATGGTGAGTCTTCGATCCAACATTAGCGTCTATGGTATCATGATTAACATTTCTTTTGTTCTCATCATGAGTTTCCTTTACTACCTTTTCACCATTAGTGACCCTTTCTTGTAGCAACTTCTTCAATTCTTCCATATCTGTCTTCAAATCTATCTTCAAATCTGCCATGTCTCTCTTCAAATCTGTCTTCAAATCATCCATCTTAGCTTCCATGCCCTTTATCTTAGATTCCACGCCACTTATCTTAGCTTCTGTTAGCTTTTGTGAGCGTGACATTTGTTGCACTTGTTCTTGTAATTTTGATATATCATGTAGCATTTCTTCTTCTTCTTCATGAGTCATGCTAGAGCTTTCAGGTTCCTTACTAGGTGTTTGCATTTTCTTTCCTCGGGGCATCATTCACTGATAATAATGCTTTACTATGCCCTTTGAATTCCGTTAAACCAAGCTTACACAAAAATTTAAAAAAAAACTACACACCTTTTTTCACTTTATAGAAACCTGATATTGAATCTGATGTATCTCTGTAATTTCAAATCATCCAGTTCAGAAATTGATACCTGTAGTAGCCTTTTGTGTCCTCTTTCCAATGCCACAAGTCTGAGCCAAATTGGATTCTCCAAGGAAGAGTTATGTGAAATCTCCCACAGTGACGTGCTTTTAGACTGGTTCAGTAGAGCGAACTTGTACGACGTTCCACGAGTCACTGTTTCAACCTTTGAATTTGAAACTCACATAAAAGAAACTACAGTCTGTCCTATTTCTGTACCTTTTTACGAAATTTCAATCCGATCCTCAGAGAGAGAGTTATGACGATTTTTCCCAGGTCACCTGTTTTGAATGTAATTCAGGAGTCTGCAAAAAGGCCAACTTCCTCAGATCATATCTCCGAAAATATCATGCGAAAAGCTCTAAACTTCAGACCCGAGGTTCAGCGCCAATTCTTCTCAAATGGGTTTTTTTTGTAACTTCTGAAACGTCACAGAAAAAAAGTTATAGTGAAAATGCCACGATGACCTGTTTGGAGCAGCGAAACCCTAGAATCCAAAGCTCTG
Source organism: Pinus tabuliformis (assembly GCA_031772625.1). Lineage (NCBI taxonomy): Eukaryota > Viridiplantae > Streptophyta > Pinopsida > Pinales > Pinaceae > Pinus > Pinus tabuliformis. The sequence goes on along the minus strand of CM062804.1, from coordinate 971,648,213 downwards.
ATACCAAATGTTATGAAACCAGCTCAAGAAAAGATAGAAAAGAAAGATCAACTCCTTAGAATTCAGCCTCTTCAAGGGGGAAACCTCCTTTACATTACATAAATGAACAATTCTTGGATGATAAAAATGACAAAACCTCCTTTCTATATATAGGAGTCTAAGGAGTCACAATATAATCCAGCCGACCTAACAATAATAATATAAAGCCACAAAAATAACAATAGAGGGATTCTATGGAGCACAGAAATAACAATATGGGGTTAATAGGGGCACAAAAATATAAATAAGGGTATAACTACAATAGTAATGGGGTAATCACTAGTATTATAGGGACCCAACACCAAAGCTGGTCCATTAATGCTCCCCTGGTGGCAGATTTTCCCAAATCTAGCTCATAGAGCTCACCTTAAATTCTTGTCGTCCACTCCATTTGGTATCAAACCAAGTATCACATTGTCAATAGTGATTATAATGGCTACCTTCCAGCCAACCCGCGTGGTAGCGCAATCACCCTTACGCTGTCACGGACCCTGTGACACTGTGCTCCTTTGCGCAGCCCTGACATTGCGCAGCTCTTGGGTAGAGTAATTTACAGTCCCGCACCTCCTTTCAACTGCCTGGAGCACTAGGATTGTGCTTCCCACAGCTAGTTAGGTGGTCGCGCCACCTGTATGCAATTTTACCCAATCGTAATTTACTTCTTCTTGGAAAAGTTTGCCTTTTAACCTTACTACTTGCGTCGCTTATTTTACCATTTGCATCGCGCCACCATCTATGATAATTTTAGTAATATGTAGTCCAAACCAAGGCATCAAACTGATCAAATCTCGGTGGTAGTCTTCAAATTTATCAATGCAATCGTGCGCATCTCGTTTTATCACCACAGTCCTTTTATCAAGAAAATCCCTTTTCATTCCTCCCTCCAGCTTCTTGACTTCTTCTTCCGCCATGGTGCTTTTCTCCCTCAAATGAAATTTTTCATTCAAGAGTTCTTGGAGCCTAAGATTACCCCGCTAGATCTCTTCATCAGGTCCCAAGCATTCTTCTTCTTCCAGCTGCGTGATCCCTTCTTTCAAGGCTCCGCAATCTGTCATATCTGTGGGTGCTGCTATGCGCAGGCTAGGCATGATATACTTCATTAGTATTTCAAACCAGCCTAGAAGGTGTCCATCCCGTTAGTTTCTTGCACTTCACCCTATAATCCCATAGGACTACTATTACGCACAGGTCCCAATCGCTTCATTGCGCATTACATACCTTGTTCAATGCTCCACACACTTCGTGAAAGGCTTCCGCATGGGCAACCGTCTGCGCGCTCGTTATTTCCACACTCTGTCGTTCCATCTTGAGGATCCATTCGTGCACATTTTCCCCCCAACACATGCTTATTGTCCATATTTCCCATCGCGAAGTTCATGTGCATCCACGCAAGTGGTTTACCATAGGTCTGTACCCATTTGGATAGATGTGCACGCAGACCATCCTGGCCATTGTATCTAGCTATTGGCCACGCCATATGCTTCCCAAACCATGTGCATATCATCTTCCTACATGCACGCCAATCATCAACATTTCCTTTGTGCGTACCCCACCACCTCGGAGGTCTAGCACGTAGTACCCAATTTAAGGCTTCAAATCATTGCTTCTCTGACACCTCCCTTTCAAATCTGTTCAGGAAAGCATCTACCTCTCATAATCCATCGTAAGTAGGTAAATCTCTCGTTTTCATTGATACACAGTGTAGCGATCTTGTCATCATATTACAATTTAACATGGTTACCTCGTGTAACCTGTTCTGCCACCACTCTATCTCCTCATCCGAATCTGAAGTACAGGAGCTTTCACACTCCCATGAAATTCATCCATTTGCAGTGGGATTTACCCAGTCTTGCTCTCACGTGGTTATCTTTTAGATGCAGTCCAAATCATCGTCACTTTCATAGTCGGGCACTAGCTCAATGTAGCGTGATCCCTCAGCAGGGTCCAATGGTATTACCACACGTAGAGACTCCTTTTCGAAAATCATCATGCACTTTTTCAGATTAATCACCCCATTCATCTCAGTGGCCCAATCAATTCCTAAGAGTGTGGGGTAGGTATTGTTTCTATCAACAATCTCTATCACTTCAAAGTCTGCTAGTGCGCTCACTCCCTCAATATCCATAGTGATTCCCTGCAATCGCCCCAGAGGTATTATCTTTTGTTGGTTCACCATGCGCAACTGAATAGGAGACCACTGCAGCGTAGGCCTCCCCATGCGCTCCCATGTCTGCTTTAGCAGAATGTTCATGTCCGACACTAAATCCAAAATTACTTGGTCCATCTCATATTCTCCAATCTGCATGGTTAACCTCATTTCTCTTCCTGTTCTTGTCTTTTGTTTTCCATTCTTTTGGATTATGCGCGGTTCTCCTTGCGTGGTCCCTGCGCATCTATTAATGAGTTCGTGTAATCCCTTTACAGCCTTACTATCGTGCAGTAGCTTCATGCACATTTCCAGGAAAATTTTTAGCATTGATGGGTCCATTTCTGGCTCCAATCTATCTTTGCTTCCTGAAGTGGAGGCATCAGCGAAGCTCTTATTAGCTTCCACGAAGGTTTCCTTAGCGCGCTGCAAATCAAACTCTACTTCTTTCATCGAAGCCTTGCGAACCCAAGTACTATCTTTAGGTTGTTTTCCTTTATCATCTCCCATCGTAATTCCACTTCGGAGCACAATGTTCACATTTGGATCTTCCTCGCGCGGCTTAGACCTCATCATCTATAGGTTCTGAGTTGAGGGAGGTGGTAGCACTCCCTTGTCGCGCATCCTAGCTATCAACATAGGACAATCCTCTGTCTCATGATCAAACAAGGTACAATACAGACATGATGGACTTGCTGGATTCTTACAATCACGGGAATAATATCCTTGCCCTCTGCAATTGTAGCATATTAGCTATCCACAACCTCTTCCAGGTCCTCCTCCACCTCGGCCTCGCCCGCACCCCTGAAATCTGGTTCGTGCCACTCCTACATTCTGGTCAAGGGGTCATGATTCGACCTGAACTCTGTAGGTGGGATTTCTATCCATCATTAGCTCATAGCTTCCACAAGTGCGCTCATCGTGTCCAACCGATCTACAAAAATTATAGAATAATTGTTGCGAATTTTGTGTGTACTTCTATAACAAATGGCAGTTGTCTGTAGCATGCTTTCCTTCTATTTGACAAATTGTGCACCACAAATTAGGTGTTGTGCCAGGTCCTTCTTATGCCTCCGGTCTTAATGGCATTGGTCCTCCTCCCACGACGTAATTCACGAACACCGAGCATTGGTCCTTGTCATGACCCCGAACCTTACATTTAACACACCATACCTCTTCATGCACTTCTGATTGGGTTGTCCTATCTTGTTTTAGACTCTACATCTCAAGGCATAAGTTTTTCAATTGCACGTGGATCTGCTGAACTTCCAAGTTAGGATCCTGTATTGGGGTCTCATACAGCCTCATCATGATCTCCAAGGCCTCCACCTGAGTCGTTAACCTCTGTTGTGAGAGCATGTTCCTGAAATGTGGCATTAGCGATGCTACAAATCATTCGCGGCATTTTCCATCCGTCGAAGTCATATTAGCTTTGTGAATCATGCACTTTAGCCTCTGATCTAGCTCCCAAGGAGTCTCGCCTAGTAGCATTGTGATCTCTTTGAATCCAATGATTGACTACGCCTCTGACTTCGGCCTGCTAAATTCTCTGTTCAATGCAATTTGGATGTCCGCGATCCCCGCATTTGGATTTTCATTAGAATGCTTAATATACCATGTCAGGGCGTGATCTTGCAGAGCGCTGACCAGTGTCATTTTCTTTATATTATCATTTGTAACTCTCTGCGCTTCCCATATGCCTCTTATCACGAACCAAAACTAGTCTGGATCTTCATTTCCTACTCCCTTAAGCATAGCCAATTTTATCGCGCTTGCCATATTGACTCGCAGTGGTGGCAGAGGTGGCACGGGTGAAGATGGAGGGAATGAGGTGAAGCTGGTGGTGGTGTGGGTGGGGGTGGTATGTGAAAAATCCTCTACCTTATCAAATTAATCGCACTTCGTGTCAAGACCTTTGCGAGCTCTTCCTCATCCCATCACGGAGGTGAAATCAAAGGGCTATTCTCTGGTCCCTTACTTCCTTCGTTTCTGTAGGTTTTTCCACTTCGCATGGCTCCAGACATCAAGGTGATTGCATAACCCTCTTTTCACACAATAACATTTTAATCCAAGTATTCAGAGACTTTAAATACTTACCTCGCGGTCCTTTGAGAAAGCATCGCACAACCTCACTATAGCTAACTGAATTATCTACCGCGAACTCAGTAATGAATCCTCCTATAATCTGATCGAGCCAGTGATCAACAGTTCACATGATATTATCCTCCAATTCTTCCAATATGCACACCAACTCGAGGGTCCACACAATAGGATTGTCGAGCTTCCACCTTCCTTGGCTATTTGCTAGCTACGCAATCTACTCGTACAGCTCAGTAGGGAAAGATGCGAAGAAAATTTTGTGGATTTATATGTACAGGTAGCAGTCTAACCACTCTTCCTTTGATAGTCACGAATTCCTATTCTACTATGCCAAGAACTCGTGAATTCTCCTATCCAAACAACCTTCAATTTTTTTCTTAGTTGGATTCCAATGATACGACATCAGACATCTCTATGCAGATTCTAGTCCCTGCAATGGAACCATTTGTTGGCTTGAGGGGGCCTGACCCAGGTTCGGAGTTATTTAGCCAAACAAATCCTTGTACTACTGGCCCTTTCGGCAACAGCCCGCGGAGCACAGGATGAGGTCTCACCTGAAGTAGTATGGGGGGATGTTGGAACCAAGTTTCCACACCCTTGAGATGTCTGAGGGATTGATTTATTCCAACTGTGAATACCTTCAGGCAGGTTACTTTGCACACTTTCCTGACCTATGAGGCTTTCACGATCTATTATAATTGCCTTTGCGCAACCCTAACCAAGGGTTGAGGTGCTTTCATGCAGCTAAAGAAACAATCTGCGTTATTTCCCCAAGTTACACCGCGGATCTTACTTATCTTCATATAATTGTTAGTTAACTTCGCGTAAACAGATACTTATCTTATATTCACTTATTCAACACATTCATATAAGTTCACGTAGCAAATAAACAGTAAACTTGCAATTCATACCGACTATACTTCAATGCATAAAACAAGAAAAAGATACACATAAATGATAAGAAACTTCTCTTTATTATTTTCTCCAACAGTTACAGACTCAACTCACCCTGCGCACTCAGTTGTAGGGGTCCGCGCACTCAGCTGCGGACTACTAGGCCTCTACACACTCAACTGCAAAGCCTTCTCCTACTCTATGACCCAAAGACATGACTTTACACTTCCACTCAGACTCAATGCTTCATCTTCTCTTAGATTCTTAGATCTAATTAGTTGTCTCTACAACTTAAGGCCTCGCTCTATTTATAAAATCCCATGGTCTGCAGACCATGGGTAGAACTCTCAAGCTGACATTACATTACAAAAGAAAGGGCGGACAACCCTGTGACTCAATTACAACTTCACACTCTACGCCCATACTTCGAGGAGTCTTTACATCGGACGTAGTCAAAACTTGGGATTTAAGCCCAAAACTTGCCTTGGGGGATCCCGCGCCCAACATCTGCGAACGTGGATGTTGGGTTATCAGTATTGTACTTAATGTACCACGTTAGTGCACGGTCCTGCCAAGCACTAACCAACATGGCTTTCTTCATTTGGTCATGTGTGATACCCGAAGCTTCCCATACAGCCTTCACGACAAACCAAAATTGGTCCGGATCTTCATTTCCATTGCCCTTGGATATAGGTAGCTTTACGGAGTTTGCCATATTGAATAGTGGTGTAGGTGGCGGTGGTGTGGGTGATGGGGTGAATGGTGGAGGTGAGGATGGAGGTAGTGTGGATGGATGGGATGAGGATAGAGACGGTGTATGTATTCGTGGGAACCCTTATCTTATCAACTAAATAGCACTCAGTGGAGAAGACTGCACTGTTCCTTTGTCGTCACTCAAAGGAGGTTCGATCAACGGGCTATACTCAGGAACTTTTCTTCCTCCGTCCTTGAAAGACCTTCCAATTCGCATAGCTCAAAACATCAAGGTAACTACATGACCGACTTTTCACACAAGAGCATCTTAATCCAAGCATTTAGTGATTTCAAATACTTACCTCATGGTCCTTTGAAGAAGCAGCACTCTGCTTCACTGTGCCTGACAAAACTATCGACCATGAACTCTATCAAAAACCCTCCTATGATGCATTCAAGCCAATGGTTGACAGCGCACGTGATCTTATCTTCAGAGGCTTCCAATCTCCACACTAACTCCAGTGTCCAAAAAATCAGATTGTCAAGCCTCCACCTCCCTTGGCCATTTTCCAACTTGGCGATCCACTCGTATAACTCAACTGGGAAGGAACAGAAGAAGATTTCATGAATTTCTATGTACAGATATCTATCCAACCACTGTTCTTTTGTTTATCATAGATTCCTGTTCTCTTGCATTGCGAATTCGTGGATCTTCTATCCAACGAGTCTTCAATCTCTTTCTTAGTTGGATTCCAATGATGCGGCATCATACATGTAGATCTCGGTCCCAACAACCGAACCATTTGTTGGCTTGATGGGCCTTGACACAGGTTCAACGTTAGTCATCCAAAAAATCCCTACACTACTGGCCCTTTCAGCATCAGTCCACGAAGCACGGACCGAAGTCTCACCCGAGGCAGTATGGGGGGATGCAGGAACCAAGTTTCTGCACCGTGAGATGGTCGTGATGTCAGTTTTATACCTTAACCCTTCCTTCATGCAGATCGATCAGCCTAGGGCTTATCGATGTACTTTCTCTCTTGTCTCTTGGAACCCTCGCGAAGGTATATGACTGTCCTTCGCGTAACCCTACCCAGTGGCTCAGGTACATACGTGCCTTTGCTACCGTGTTATTGTATAATTTCCTGAATTATCTTAAGTGTTTGCCAAAGTTACCATGTAGTTAAGATTATCTTCACATAGACATATATCATTATTTGCATTCATATAATAGATAGAAACGTATGCATTCGTGCATCAAATTAGCATTATAACATAAACCCGGAACTTAGCATAACATAATCACATGCGATCCACAGAGGAAAAATACAAAGTAATTTCAGAATACTTCTCTTTATTGATGATTCATATTCTCAATATGGACTCTATCTGCCCTACGCACACAGCTGCAGGGGCCCACACACTCAACTGCGGACTTCTACCCTATGCCTCTGCACACTCAGCTGCAGAGCCTCTTCCTACGCTAAGACTCTCGCTCTTAGCTCTTTATAGACTCATCAAGTACTTCTACTTCACTTCCTTCCTTCTTAGACTCCTCTAAGACATCCTTTTTATATAATCCCATGGTCCGCAGACCAAGGGAGGATCTCTAAAACCGACACAACCTATCTAGACTAAGGGCGAAAAACCATTTTTGACTCTTGATATCCTCACGCTCTGCGACCACAAAATGCAGAGACTTTACATTTCTTTATACAAACTTCATGCCTTCTACCCGAAAACTTGGGTTTTTAACCCCAAAATTGACCCCCAGGGGGATCGTTCCCAACAAACTTCATGCAACTAATTATGCCAGTGCTCGAGATCTTCATCTAAGTCTCTGGTATAGGGGTTGTCCCTATCCCACGTAATCCTCCCACCTATAGCGTGATTGATCCAATCTTCATCACATGCAATTACCTTGTATATATGATCTAGATCATCATCTTCTTCATAATCGTGGACCAGTTCAGTGTATCGTGCTCCTTTAGTAGGGACAAGTGGCACAATAAACCTGAGCTTCTTCTTCTCAAATGTCATCCTTCACTTCTTCATATTAATAACTACATCCATGTCGAAGGCCCAATCAAGATCTAAGGTGTGCCAAGCTAGAATCAGGAGCTTGAAGGAAAATTGAAGAAGAGATCGAGGAAGCAAAAAGCACAAGATAAACTTCAGATCTTGGCTGAGGCTTCCTTGGCCCAACACAGCACTTGATGAAGTACATTCAGCCCAAATTTCAAAAAATTTGGGACAATTTTTGTATTTTTCAAATTTTTGGGCTAAAACACAGAATTTTCTGGCCAATGCGTCGTGCCACCTGGCACTCGCTTTTGATGGAGGCCTCCAAATGAAAAGAAATCAGCATATCTGCATTTTTCTTGGAAAATTATGCATTCCTACCAATGGACAAGAAAATTTGACAGGTTTTGAGCCCCCAAAAAGGTCAAAAACACCCAAAAAATGACCTTACTGCCCCTATTTTGACACACAGGAAGCAGTGTTGGGAGAACTCAGTTTTGGAGGGGCAAATAGAGGCCAAATTCAAAAACTCCACTTGATCTGGAAAGTAGACAGGTAGAACCTTCTAACAAGTACACGTGGAGCAAATTTGGATGCTAATAAGGCCTCCAAAAGTGGCTGAAAACAGGCACTATGCATAGAGAAATCAGCGTGGCGCATAGGGGAAATTTTGCTCAATTTGACGAAGTATACTCTGTTTTTCACCTAGTTCCTTGACAGTTTGATTTTTCTCTTTCTTAATGTCAAAATTACGATGTAATTTAATGTAAATTGATGGATCTTGATGTAATTATGTAAAATTTTCACTCATGAAGGTAGATTCATCCATGAAAAGTTAGTTTGCAACTGAATGAATCAGTTCCCTAGTTTTTAGAGGCATGTTGTTCCACTGCCTAATTTGTAGTTCTCAGTTTAGAATTAGTTGGAACAGCTCCTAAACTCATGAGATCAATCCCTGGAGGCTAGGATGAGTTGTTTTTTTCATATATCTTATTTTTTTTTAGTCATTAGCATGGTTGGACTTTTAAGAAAGTTTGGAGCTTCATTGTATACATTTTCTCGGTAGTTTTGAGTAAGGAATAAACCAAGGTTTGCAGCACTCTTTGGGATTCATGTGGCATGTTGTTTTGATATTGTGTTTCCTTCTGTAAATGTAAGTTTATATGTGTTTTATGTATGCCATTATCTCTCTTACTTCTTCTTAACTAAAACAAACAAGGATAAAGGTAGAATCCATTGAAATTGCAGTGCTCTACCTAGGGTTTGCTTAGTTATTGATGTTTTCAGCTATTTGAAGAGGATCCTTGAGGTTTTCTTGCCCTCTTCAACTCCTCACCTGTCTAAATCTCTCCATTTCATTCAATTTGAAGTATCAAATCACTCGCCTACCTTGCCCCATTGAGACCTCTGCAAAACTGAGCCTCATTCCCAAGACCCAAAAACTGCCTTTCCATTTGAGCCAACAAAACATCATCAAATTCAATCAAACCCTTTTGCACAAATACCTAGCCTAAAATCAGTCTTCATTCAAGTCATCTCAAGCCTCATTGATCATTTTTGCTGAGATTGACAGGAGAGAGCCCTCTCTCGACCTGGTAGGGCTAGCTACCAGGTTAAGCTTGGTTTGATGTTACCCTAGATCCTACCTTTCTCAGCCTGAGGTAGATTTAGGCACTAACATAGTGGCGACCATACTGGGGAAGAAAAGCTTATTTGTTTGTTAGTGTTCTTGCTTTATAAACTACAAACGGAGCCTAAAGTTATGCCAGGAAGCCTTCAAACTGCACATTGCTTTGCGAGTGCATAAGTAGATAAAAGCAGCTTTATTCAATCTCCAATCTAGTCTTATAAGCTGAACATTTGACTTGCAAATTTCCCAAGTACATGAATCAAGTTAGATCTGATTTTTTATGGTGGACAGTAGTCAGACACATATGAAGGCTGAAATCATTCTCCTAGCAACTCAAGTGTCAAAGAATCCCAAGCTTTAGAATTTTTATGGCAACTCCACTCTTCATAACCAGTAGCCTGAAGAATTTCTTGGTGAATTCATTGTTATCAAAATGGTTTCGTTGGATCGAAGGTATGCTCCCATGAGCTGAGATCACATTCTAGGTTTCCCAAATAAAATTCCTAAGGTAGATTGGCAAAGGAATTTGCATACATTTAAAGATGATGATAGGAAGGATGTTGCTTTACATCTAGTTAGATTTCACATACATATTTGCAAGTTGAAGGTTGATTTTCCTAAAGATTGTTTGATGAAGATATTCGTGGCCACTCTGGAAGGTGAAGCCCGATCTTGGTATGAAAGTTTGCCGCCTGCTTGTATTTACTGTTCGAAGGATTTTCATACCATGTTTTTTGAGAGGCATAAAGAATATTATCCATCCTTAAATTTAGTTCAGGACTGTTGTAAACATGTTTATAGTTTTATTGAAAATCTTGAAAAAGTTTATGAAGATGATGACTTCATGGATGATGAGATCATGGAGGCTTTGTACAAAAATCCATTCAGCAACATAAAAAGAACTTAGAGGATACTCATCAAGATGCTCAGGAAACTTTGCAGTAGGATCAAGATCTTAGTACAATGGAAAATAATGAAAGAGAAGGTTTTAGTTTAGATCTGTCCATAGAAGAAAATAGTATGCAGGAAAGTCAAGTTTCAATTTTAGAATGTGATAAAGTCAAGTCGGCTATTTCAGATCTAGATTCAGATCGTGATGATCAAGAGTACCTTGGTCTGAATCCCATGAAGGAGAGCTCTATTGTTGAGATCATCTGGAATGAAGAAGATAGAGTTATTGATCCAAGTGTTCTCATTTCATTAGAACAAAGTTTTCACGAGGAGGTAATCCAGTCATTTTATGAAAAACTATATGAGATTTTTGTTCAAGTAAGTGAAAAATCTTCTTTCGATAACTCAGTGGTAAATGATAATTTGATTGCTATGTCATATGAAGATGATCAACAATATTTTCAAATTTCAGAAGATCGGGGAAATGAGGATTGTCATTCAGGTTTTTCATGTTATTTCACGAAGAAAATAATCGCTTGAGCAAAAGAAAACAAAAAGTAGTATCTCCTCTGTCTGAAGATGAGATAGATCAACTCCTGAAAGGTCAGGTTACAGCCCAAACTAATGCAGGTCTGCAGTGTGCACATGGTCAAGAAAGTGTTGGTGAAACTTCTTCCACTTTTGAAAATAATGATAGTCTTGAAATTAGCTTTATTGATCAGTGAAAAGATAATGTTTTCCTTCATGAAAATGATAAGATTGTCATGTTTGATAATCTTGAATATTGTTTTCTGTTTAAGAATGACCTAGACCATGAAGTTGAGGGATATGAGCTTGAGAGAGACAATATGCCAGAATTTCTCATGGTCAAGGAATTTACAGCTAACACTCAAATGGCAGAAGCTTATACCTCTTTGTGCCTTCCTATCACTCAACAACTAGTTGTTCTTTCAGATCAGAATGAAGGGAGTACTTGTATTTTTGCTGCTAGATCTCAAGACAAGCTAGTGCTTCAGGATTTTCAAGATCCCTTCGGCATTCTTTTGCAAGCATTAGAGAAGATGGATGTTGCCTGGTTCATTATTATAAGCCTTGGTTTCAGTGGTTATTATGAGTTTCTTACATTTACATCGTTCTACCTGCTCAGGAAAAGTGAGAGCAGAATTTAGCCATCTACTGGATTGGTTACATTGGAAGGCTCACTACACATGATTGTACATATTTCATTAGTAGGCAGGTGGTTTTCGTCATGATTTGAAGCCCTCAAATCTCGATGGTCTGCTACCATTAAAAAGCTTTATAAGTACTTGTTTCAGTTAAGTAATTCTTGAGTCATTTTTTGTTTTCATCAGTTTTGAGTGTCTAGTTTCAGTTGCTAAATGTCTAGTTCTAGCTGCTGAATGTCTAGTTCCAGCTGCTGAATGTCTAGTTTCAGCTTTTGAGTGTCTTGTTTCAATTTGAGATAGTCTTACTCATTTCAGTTATGAGTCTTGAGTCTTGAGTTTTGATGTTTTGTTGTCAAGATATTAATTTTAATTCGTTGAAGTTATTGACTCCATAGCCCAATGGACGAAGGCACTGCCTGCTTTCCCAGCGATTTGTAGTTCTTGGCACCTCCAAGGAGCTACCATCCCCATTGGAGCCAATGTTAGTGTCGGTATCTTCATCCCTCCGCCAGAGATCAATTTCTTTTGTTGCATTGCATATTAGGTGTCTCGCTCAGTCAGTTGCATTCCATTAGGAGCATGGATCATCTGATAGTAGTAGCTTGTTGTACATTTTCCCTCATGTCATTTACCTGCTGGCCCATTTCCATTCATCAAGATCATCTGTAGTCACTTTCTATCTTTAAATTTTCAAAATTAATTTCTAGGGTTTCATCAAAGAGGTCTTCAAAGTGTCCAATAATAGCCAGCAGGCACTTGAGGAGGTTGAATAAAGTTCCAATACCAAGAAATTTCATAATCAATTGCTCATAAATGTATTTTTCCTATACATTTTCCCTCATTTCCTTTACCTGCTGACCCATTTCCATTCATCAAGATCATTTGTAGTCACTTTCTATCTTTAAATTTGCAAAAGGCATTTCTAGGGTTTCATCAAAGAGGTCTTCAAAATGTCCAATAACAGCCAGTAAGCATTTGAGGAGGTTGAATAAAGTTCCAGTACCAAGAAATTTCATAATCAATTGCTCAGAAATGTATTTAACATAGTATTTTAGGTCTTTCATTGTATAAATTCATGTATTTTCAGTTCTCTTGTATGTAAATCACTTCAGTGGCAACCCTGGTCATCTTGCCAAGCTTCAATACCTCCATCCCTTGCAAGGCAAATAAAAATCAAGTCATTCAATTCATCAAAAGGCTCAAATAAAGTAAACTACTCAAAAAATAGAGGTGAAAAGTAAATTCATATGGCAAACATTATAAAAAATGGGTTTTATGAATCAAAAATTAAAAGGCTCTTGTATATAAACCACATTTACAATTCAAAAAGCTCATTGGCACTCAAAGAAGAAAGATTGATCAAAGTGAAGGTCGTGTTGGAGAAAGGAAGCAAAATCGCAGCAAAGAGTTCCAGTTTTGGAGGCGCGACGCACTAGCTAAGAGGCGCAGCGCATACAAGAGGCGCGGCGCATACAAGAGGCGCGGCGCATAGGGTAGTCCTCCTTAGTGTAAAATTTGAACTGGCACGGTGCACACAGGAGGCACGACGCGTTGGATTTGAGGTGCGGCGCATAGAGCTGCCCAACCCAATTTCCTCAAAAACTTTATCACATTGCCAAAATCACTCAAGTCTTCTAGTGTGCAAGTAAGTCAAGCTATGTTCCTTGCTAGTGAAGGAGTTTGTCTTAAAAATTTATGGTGGTTGGGTGAAGAAAATCAAACCCTATTTCCTTGCAATTTTGCCAAAAAAAAGTTGCATAGGGTTTACAATTTGTGTTTTTGCTGCCAATTCCACTCCATCACTCCCTCACTCTTTGATTCCCTCATTCATTTTCCAATTTCATCAACCCATTCCCTAATCCCTATATTCCTAAAAATCATTTACCCCTATCCCCAAATCCCATTTTCCCAAATCTTAATTACAAATCCCCAAACCCCAATTGTTGTCCCTAAAACTCCCATATTGTTCCCTAATCCCCTATTTCCCACAAAACCCTGTCATAGTAGTCCCAAAACCCCTCACCATCCACAGTGCCTCACATATTCTTACCCTTGGTGGCAAAAAACATCAAAATCACCATAAATCTCTTCATACTCATCAAGAAAAATCACAAATTAGCAAGCATGGAATCTGATCCTTCATATGACCGAGAAGAGGAGACACATAGCGACTCTCCTATAGAAGTGCATGCACCAAGGAGACCTCACAGGGGTGGCAAACATATAAGAGAGGAGCCTACTTCACTTGCTGAGCTACAGGCCTACCCTCTTGCTATCACATCCTTCCAACACCAATCCTGTTATTAGTTTTGTGGGATGGTTGCTAGAGTCCAGTATCATCATGATCTAGCTCGGCTTTTTGTGCTTCATCTACATAATGGCCAAACCACTCTAGCTGGTGTGACATTCACCTTGACACCGGAGTCTATTTCTCTAGCAACCGGCATTCCTAATGTCGGAGAGCAGTGGAATAAAAGGCAGCAGATTGACAGGGAACACTATGAACCATACATCAAGCTCGGTTATTTGAGACAACTCAGTAGAGTGTTTCCCTTTCGGTACCTGAAAGACGCATATGCTCCCTTGATGAAACTCATAATGAAATATTCCAGCTGTTGATCAGGAGCTCCGTACCAAGTATCGTAAAATGCTCAAAATTTAAAGTGTTTAGAACTAGTTCAAAGTTGAATGACTAGAAAGTGCTCGTCTTCCCGATTCCGGCACCACAAACGGTTCGAAAAAAGGTCGCCGTATGAGGAAGTTATGGCAAAAAGAAGAATTTGTCCACAACATTAGAAATTTTAATTTTTCAAAAAAAAATTAAAAAAGGAATATTCCACCTGGCACGAAATCCGAGGCAACCACCAAATATTAGTTGTAACTGCAGTTAAGTTGGCGGAATTTTGGCAGGAGCGCCAAATTTGGCGGACCCGCCATAATTGGCAGAGCTATCTGGAATTAACTAAAGTTAGCTGGAGTTTTTCTAGGGAAAAACAGGAGAAACTTTAAATGGCCATAACTTTGGCTAGGAAAGTCGGTTTTGGATGAATTTTTTTTTTTTTTTAAGTTTTCCAGCCTTCTGAATCCATTTCTGCAGCTCGTTTTTCCTTTTTAGACATTCTTTTCACTTTTTAGCTTCAGGGAAGCTTTCAGGGCCACCAGGGCCATTTCAGGGATTGAGTTGTTTGGGGGCTCTGTTGATCCGTTTTTGGTGATTCAAAAGCCTATGTCTGCTATTTTTTACCTTCTGAGTCTAATGGAAGAGGTTTCAGAACCAATTGAGGTCATCTTCACCTCGAAATTCTCTATGCAAGTTTAAAGGGCCACTAGGGCCAATTGGGGAAAGTACTGTATAAGGTACAAAATTCACTGTTTAGTGTTTGGGAAAGAGCATGTTTGGCTAATTCCTATCTTCTGATTCTGTATTTACATTCAGATCTGTCCTTTTAGACACCATATTCTTGTATTAGCCTTTGTAGCAATTTTAATACAAGAGGACAAGCCTAGTTGGAGAGGTTTGGTCCAGCAGATGTAGCCCAGAGGGGGGGGGGTGAACTGCTTTATCATTTTGATGTCTTTATTTGCTGAAGATGATATGCTAAACAAAACTGATATAAAGTATTAAAAAGCAAATAAATATAACTTGCATACACACATAATCACTTATTCAGCTACATAAAGTTACTTGTCTTATTCCGTAAGACCTTAACCTTCAAGTATGTGTATGTCCAAGACTTCTAAGTGCTTACTTTGTTATTTCTTTAGGCAGAGCCTGTAGAGGGCCAGGTAGTCTCTGGAACTCATCCTCTTTTTAGAGGTGACATGTCCGGTGAATGCCCCTACAGTCTATCTCTGTATAAGAAATAAGAAGTTTATACATTTTTAGAGGTCATTTGGAGTGTCTAGCTCACAGTTGAAATTATTGGAAATAGATACCTTGCACCCTTAAACAAGTACATTCCATTTTCAGATCAGATGGTATCAGAGCACTAGGTTTCTTGACTGACATCACTAGCTTGATTGTGTAGCTTGAAAGGTGTCTTAAGCAGTGTTGGAGATTGACTGCTTTATTATTCCGCAAAGTACTTGTTGTTTGAGTTGCTAAAGCTCTTTTGTTCATTTTTACAATGACAAATTCCATAAGTGAGTTCTCAAAATCGTCCTCCTTCATAAGATTCTTTGATGAAGGTTTGAAGAAAGAATTTTTCATCATGATGAATATGGTGAGAGAAATGTATGAGGATGAAAGAAAGAGCTCTAGACTTCCAGAGCAGTTGAATTCCATGAGGGAAGAGAATCAGTTGCTTTCTAACCAATTGCAGGAAATGGAAGGCCAACTTCATATTGCAAACATGAAGCTGGAAAGGATGCATGAGTTGGAGACACAACTCCTTGTTTCCAAAGAAGCCTTAGCCAAGTATCAGCTTGAAGAAGAGGTAAACAATTCTAGTTTGTCTTCAAATTCGCATAAGAATGTTTATGTTGGTTCTTTTGAGAAACATACCAGAGGCATAGGGTCCAAGTTGATGTCCAAAATGGGATATGAAGGAAAAGGATTGGGCAAACATGCACAGGGTATATTTAAGCCAATAATGGTTGAGGTAAGGCCTAAGAATTTGGGTCTTGGCTATGGACAATCTTGTGGAGAAAGTTCCAAAGCAGCCATGAAGGCAATTGAAATAGTTCCTAGAAGGAGTTTCATTTCAGGTTCTTTATCTCAAGGTTGTAAAGGTTGTATCCTTGAGGAATGCAATAGTTTGAAACAGACCTTGCAGGAAGAAGGTGTGCATAAGCATGCACTTGAACAAGGAAGTGGTGAAAGCTCTAAAGCCATTGCAAGGATTCATGGTGTTCCAAAAGGAGCTTCTTCTTCGTTTGATTCACCTCCTCATGAAGGTAATGAAGGTGAAAGGGAAAGGAATAAATCTGATTTCAATGATATTTCCTTTGATCATGTAAAGCATGGAAAATTTCCACATAAGCATTGGAAAATAATTGCATGTTCTTTTTGTGGTTTGTTTAACCATAGTGTTTCTAGATGTTGGAAAAGAATGGCAACATACAGGAAACTTTTGAAGGAAAGGAGGCAAGAAGCCAAAGTTCCATTGAACAATGCAAATCATGCTATCAAGAAGATGAACCTGTGTTGCACTTATTGCCATAAGCAAGGACATTCTGTTGAAAGGTGTTGGACTCTGAAGCCAACAATGCTTCCACGAAAATTGAAGAAATGGGAGAAAGAGTATGGCAAGAATGGGAAGGAAGTTTCCATCATTGAGATGTGTCAGGATGATACGCATGTTGATATCGATGTGCAGTTAAAGGAAGCGCCTTTGAAATGGATTGGTAAGAAATGGTTAGAATTCTTATCCAATTAAAGTGGCATGTCTTTTGATTGAATGCATTTCTTTGTTAAGGGAATGCAAGTTGCAGGATGGAAAAGCTGAGTATGAGACTCACTCTATTGTAGCGAAAGTTATATTCATTTTAGCTTTGAAAGTACATGTACATGTGATCGAGGATCTTGTACTTATGATTGTACCTAAGGGAAAATTGAAGGATAAACTACATGCATGAGAATGATATGCATGAGCACAGGGATCATGATGATTTCCTTGTTTTTTAAACATGTATGTGTGATTAACTTGAAGGGTTGATTACTTTATTTTTAACCATGCATGTAATGTAATATTGACTTGGAAAAAGTTAATTTGATCTCCAAGATTGAAAGAGGAGAAATAATGAAGTGTTTCATCTTTGTAAAAACCTTCTCATTTGGGAGGCAGCTCTTCTTCTGGAGCAGAGGTGCCATGGATGGGCATTGTGACAGTTGGCAAGCCCACATGTGCAGGGGAATATTTCACCTCCTATATAAGCAAGTTTTATTGCTGGTTGCTGCAAATTTTTAGTTTGTCTGACGAACAAGCTTGGTCGAGATTTGACAAGTGTTTGGCTTATGCAGCGAAAAGTTGCCATGACGACAGTTGTTAGGGCAGGACATTTTGGCATCAGTATGCTCTATTGGCTGAATGGAAGAGGATATTTATGTTCCTCAAGTGCTGTATAGTTCAGTTCAGAGATTCAGTGAGCTTTTGGGGACCAAAAGCCTTCTCATTTGGGAGGTGTGATCAGGAGCTCCATACCAAGTATCGTAAAATGCTCAAAATTTAAAGTGCTTAGAACTAGTTCAAAGTTAAATGACTGGAAATTTTTCTTCTTCCATATTCCGGTGCCGCAAACGGTTCAAAAAACGGTCGCCGTATGAGGAAGTTATGGCAAAAAGAAGAATTTGTCCATAACATTAGAAATTTTAATTTTTCAAAAAAAAAAATTAAAAAAGGAATATTCCGCCTGGCACGAAATCCGAGGCAACCACCAAACATTAAATGTAACTGCAGTTAAGTTGGTGGAATTTTGGAAGGAGTGCCAAATTTGGCGGACCCGGCATAATTGGCGGAGCTATCTGGAGTTAACTAAAGTTAGCTGGAGTTTTTCTAGGGAAAAATTGGAGAAACTTTAAATGGCCATAACTTTGGCTAGGAAAGTCGGTTTTGGACGAATTTGTTTTAGATTTTGGGTCTCTTCAACCTTATGAAGCCATTGGCATAGGTTTCACAGCCATCGGAGGTCAGGTGTTTTAGCTTCGTGGAAGTTCCAGGAGCCACGAGGGCCAAATCAGTTTGGGAGCTGCATTGGGAATTGTGCAGCCAGTGAAGGTGGAACGAAGGTCATTCCAAAAGTTTTCCAGCCTTTTGAATCCATTTCTGCAGTTCCTTTTTCCTTTTGAGGCATTCTTTTCGTTGTTTAGCTTCAGGGAAGCTTTCAGGGCCATCAGGGCCATTTCAGGGATTGAGCTGTTTGGGGGCTCTGTTCATCCGTTTTTGGTGATTCAAAAGCCTATGTCTGCTATTTTCGACCTTCTAAGTCTAATGGCAGAGGTTTCAGAACCAATTGAGGTCATCTTCACCTCGAAATTCTCTATGCAAGTTTAAAGGGCCACCAGGGCCAATTGGGGAAAGTACTGTATAAGGTACAAAATTCACTGTTTAGTGTTTGGGAAAGAGCATGTTTGGCTAATTCCTATCTTCTGATTCTGTATTTACATTCAGATCTATCCTTTGAGACACCCATATTCTTGTATTAGCCTTTGTAGCAATTTTAATACAAGAGGACAAGCCTAGTTGGACAGGTTTGGTCCAGCAGATGTAGCCCAGAGGGGGAGGTGAACTGCTTTATCATTTTGATGTCTTTATTTTCTGAAGATGATATGCTAAACAAAACTGATATAAAGTATTAAACAACAAATAAATATAACTTGCATACACACATAATCACTTATTCAACTACAGAAAGTTACTTGTCTTATTCCGTAAGACCTTAACCTTCAAGTATGTGTATGTCCAAGACTTCTAAGTGCTTACTTTGTTATTTCTTTAGGCAGAGCCTGTAGAGGGCCAGGTAGCCTCTGGAACTCATCCTCTTTTTAGAGGTGACATGTTCGGTGAATGCCCCTACAGTCTATCTCTGTATAAGAAATAAGAAGTTTATACATTTTTAGAGGTCATTTGGAGTGTCTAGCTCACAGTTGAAATTATTGGAAATGGATACCTTGCACCCTTAAACAAGTACATTCCATTTTCAGATCAGATGGTATCAGAGCACTAGGTTGCTTTACTGACATCACTAGCTTGATTGTGTAGCTTGAAAGGTGTCTTAAGCAGTGTTGGAGATTGACTGCTTTATTATTCCGCA
Source organism: Pinus tabuliformis (assembly GCA_031772625.1). Taxonomy (NCBI): domain Eukaryota; kingdom Viridiplantae; phylum Streptophyta; class Pinopsida; order Pinales; family Pinaceae; genus Pinus; species Pinus tabuliformis. The sequence goes on along the minus strand of CM062804.1, from coordinate 971,628,880 downwards.
AAGTACTTGTTGTTTGAGTTGCTGAAGCTCTTTTGTTCATTTTTACAATGACAAATTCCATAAGTGAGTTCTCAAAATCGTCCTCCTTCACAAGATTCTTTGATGAAGGCTTGAAGAAAGAATTTTTCATCATGATGAATATGGTGAGAGAAATGTATGAGGATGAAAGAAAGAGCTCTAGACTTCAAGAGCAGTTGAATTCCATGAGGGAAGAGAATCAGTTGCTTTCTAACCAATTGCAGGAAATGGAAGGCCAACTTCATATTGCAAACATGAAGCTGGAAAGGATGCATGAGTTGGAGACACAACTCTGTGTTGCCAAAGAAGCCTGAGCCAAGTATCAGCTTGAAGAAGAGGTAAACAATTCTAGTTTGTCTTCAAATTCGCATAAGAATGTTTATGTTGGTTCTTTTGAGAAACATACCAGAGGCATAGGGTCCAAGTTGATGTCCAAAATGGGATATGAAGGAAAAGGATTGGGCAAACATGCACAGGGTATAGTTGAGCCAATAATTGTTGAGGTAAGGCCTAAGAATTTGGGTCTTGGCTATGGACAATCTTGTGGAGAAAGTTCCAAAGCAGCCATGAAGGCAATTGAAACAGTTCCTAGAAGGAGTTTCATTTCAGGTTCTTTATCTCAAGGTTGTAAAGGTTGTATCCTTGAGGAATGCAATAGTTTGAAACATACCTTACAGGAAGAAGGTGTGCATAAGCATGCACTTGAACAAGGAAGTGGTGAAAGCTCTAAAGCCATTGCAAGGATTCATGGTGTTCCAAAAGGAGCTTCTTCTTCGTTTGATTCACCTCCTCATGAAGGTAATGAAGGTGAAAGGGAAAGGTATAAATCTGATTTCAATCATATTTCCTTTGATCATGTAAAGCATGGAAAATTTCCACATAAGCATTGGAAAAGAATTGCATGTTCTTTTTGTGGTTTGTTTAACCATAGTGTTTCTAGATGTTGGAAAAGAATGGCAACATACAGGAAACTTTTGAAGGAAAGTAGGCAAGAAGCCAAAGTTCCATTGAACAATGCAAATCATGCTATCAAGAAGATGAACATGTGTTGCACTTATTGCCATAAGCAAGGACATTCTGTTGAAAGGTGTTGGACTCTGAAGCCAACAATGCTTCCACGAAAATTGAAGAAATGGGAGAAAGAGTATGGCAAGAATGGGAAGGAAGTTTCCATCATTGAGATGTGTCAGGATGATACGCATGTTGATATCGATGTGTAGTTAAAGGAAGCGCCTTTGAAATGGATTGGTAAGAAATGGTTAGAATTCTTATCCAATTAAAGTGGCATGTCTTTTGATTGAATGCATTTCTTTGTTAAGGGAATGCAAGTTGCAGGATGGAAAAGCTGAGTATGAGACTCACTCTATTGCAGTGAAAGTTATATTCATTTCAGCTTTGAAAGTACATGTACATGTGATCAAGGATCTTGTACTTATGATTGTACCTAAGGGAAAATTGAAGGATAAACTACATGCATGAGAATGATATGCATGAGCACAGGGATCATGATGATTTCCTTGTTTTTTAAACATGTATGTGTGATTAACTTGAAGGGTTGATTACTTTATTTTTAACCATGCATGTAATGTAATATTGACTTGGAAAAAGTTAATTTGATCTCCAAGATTGAAAGAGGAGAAATAATGAAGTGTTTCATCTTTGTAAAAACCTTCTCATTTGGGAGGCAGCTCTTCTTCTGGAGCAGAGGTGCCATGGATGGGCATCGTGACAGTTGGAAAGCCCACATGTGTAGAGGAATATTTCACCTCCTATATCAGCAAGTTTTATTGCTGGTTTCTGCAATTTTTTAGTTTGTCTGACGAACAAGCTTGGTCGAGATTTGACAAGTGTTTGGCTTATGCAGCGAAAAGTTTCCCTGACGACAGTTGTTAAGGCAGGACATTTTGGCATCAGTATGCTCTATTGGCTGAATGGAAGAGGATATTTATGTTCCTCAAGTGCTGTACAGTTTAGTTCAGAGATTCAGTGAGCTTTTGGGGACCAAAAGCCTTCTCATTTGGGAGGTGTGATCAGGAGCTCCATACCAAGTATCGTAAAATGCTCAAAATTTAAACTTCTTAGAACTAGTTCAAATTTGAATGACTGGAAATTTCTCATCTTCCCAATTCCGGCGCCGCAAACGGTTCGAAAAACGGTCGCCGTATGAGGAAGTTATGGCAAAAAGAAGAATTTGTCCATAACATTAGAAATTTTAATTTTTCAAAAAAAAAAAATTAAAAAAGGAATATTCCGCCTGGCACGAAATCCGAGGCAACCACCAAACATTAAATGTAACTGTAGTTAAGTTGGCGGAATTTTGGCAGAAGCGCCAAATTTGGCGGACCCAACATAATTGGCGGAGCTATCTGGAGTTAACTAAAGTTAGCTGGAGTTTTTCTAGGGAAAAACTGGAGAAACTTTAAATGGCCATAACTTTGGCTAGGAAAGTCGGTTTTGGACGAATGTTTTTTTGATTTTGGGTCTCTTCGACCTTATAAAGCCATTGGCATAGGTTTCACAGCCATCGGAGGTCATTTTCAGGTGTTTTAGCTTCGTGGAAGTTCCATGAGCCACGAGGGCCAAATCAGTTTGGGAGCTGCATTGGGAATTGTGCAGCCAGTGAAGGTGGAACGAAGGTCATTCCTGAAGTTTTCCAGCCTTATAAATCCATTTCTACAGCTCATTTTTCCTTTTGAGGCATTCTTTTCACTGTTTAGCTTCAGGGAAGCTTTCAGGGCCATCAGGGCCATTTCAGGGATTGAGCTGTTTGGGGGCTCTTTTCATCCGTTTTTGGTGATTCAAAAGCCTATGTCTGTTATTTTCGACCTTCTAAGTCTAATGGCAGAGGTTTTAGAACCAATTGAGGTCATCTCCACCTCGAAATTCTCTATGCAAGTTTAAAGGGCCACCAGGGCCAATTGGGGAAAGTACTGTATAAGGTACAAAATTCACTGTTTAGTGTTTGGGAAAGAGCATGTTTGGCTAATTCCTATCTTCTGATTCTATATTTACATTCATATTTGTCCTTTGAGACACCCATATTCTTGTATTAGCCTTTGTAGCAATTTTAATACAAGAGGACAAGCCTAGTTGGAGAGGTTTGGTCCAGCAGATGTAGCCCAGAGGGGGGGGTGAACTGCTTTATCATTTTGATGTCTTTATTTGCTGAAGATGATATGCTAAACAAAACTGATATAAAGTATTAAACAGCAAATAAATATAACTTGCATACACACATAATCACTTATTCAGCTACAGAAAGTTACTTGTCTTATTCCGCAAGACCTTAACCTTCAAGTATGTGTATGTCCAAGACTTCTAAGTGTTTACTTTGTTATTTCTTTAGGCAGAGCCTGTAGAGGGCCAGGTAGCCTCTGGAACTCATCCTCTTTTTAGAGGTGACATGTCCGGTGAATGCCCCTACAGTCTATCTCTGTATAAGAAATAAGAAGTTTATACATTTTTAGAGGTCATTTGGAGTGTCTAGCTCACAGTTGAAATTATTGGAAATGGATACCTTGCACCCTTAAACAAGTACATTCCATTTTCAGATCAGCTGTGGGGGCCGAGTTTCTCGCCTATATGCTTATCATATCAGATTGTTGATGCACTTTCCTAGGGTGAGAATGATGAGTCTCCCCTACTTCATGTGTCGAAATATTGAGAAGATGACCACACTAGTAGAATAGAAGACTCCTCGGCAGCAGTTTAATAGTATGTACCATTTTTCACTCATCAAAATTGTGGTCATGCATCAGCTTGGTTTGCAGGGCATCTCATGGGAGGATTTCATTTCTCAAGAGTTCTTCACAGCTCCTTAGGTACCAGAGACTTTTCATGAGACGGGTGGACCTTCTCATCAACAGGAGGGTCATGAGACACAGACTACTAGTGTGCCGGTATTTGTTGCATATCAAAAGGGCACTAGACGGTTGTTTGCAGCAGCAAAGCAAGTATTATCCCCACCCGGGGTGGAAGGGGTCTCACTTCCTTCATCAACACAGTAGGTTAGGACAAGGGCAAGAGGCCATTTCATGATGAGGGACCTTTAGGTGAGTAGGAGACCGATTTCATTCTCATTCAAGACGATGACACGGATTTGGGCCCACAAAGCTCAAAGATCAAGGAAGTCATCCAAGAGCAACAGGCAGACATCAATGCTTTGTCCCTCAACTTGGAAAAATCCGAGTGGATAATAAAGTACCTAGAACAAAGAAACAATCAACTAGAGGATCAGCAAACCATAATGGAGCTTAGAAACATACGAGAAAACCGGCAAGCTGCCAAACGGAGGAGAGTCAAGTTCACAACACTTGAGCAAGAAATCAATGCTGATCATGAGTCTTGGTTGGAGAGAACTAATATCCACTTGGAGAGGATGTTGGAGAAAGCCATAAATGAGAATAATATGTTGAGAAACACAGCATATCATTATGTGTCAAGGAATATGGTGTGCCAAGCTAGAATCGGGAGCTTGAAGGCAAAATTGAAGAAGAGATCGAGGAGGCAAAAAGCGCAAGATAAACTTCAGATCTTGGCTGAGGCTTCCTTGGCCCAACACAACACTTGATTAAGTACACTCAACCCGAATTTCAAAAAAATTTGGACGCTTTTTGTATTTTTGAAATTTTTGGGCTAAAACACAGAATTTTCTGCCCAATGCATCGCGCCACCTGGTGCTCGCTTTTGATGGAGGCCTCCAAATGAAAAAAACTCAGCATCTTTGGATTTTTCTTGGAAAAATATGCATGCCTACCAATGGCCAAGAAATTTTGATAGGTTTTGAGCCCCCAAAAAGGTCAAAAACACCCAAAAAATGACCTTACTACCCCTATTTTGACACACAGGAAGCAGTGTTGGGAGAACTTAGTTTTGGAGGGGAAAATGGAGGCCAAATTCAAAAATTCCACTTGATCTAGAAAGTAGACAGGTATACCTTTCCAAAAAGCACACTTGGAGAAAATTTTGACACCAGGAAGGCCTCCAAAAGTGGCTGCAAACAGGCGCTATGCATAGAGAAATCAGCACGGCGCATAGGGGAAATTTTGCTCAGTTTGACCAAGTATGGATTTCAGAGATCTGTGGCTTGAATCTTTTGAATCATTGACCAGAGAATCCACAGTTTTATCATTTTTGTACCAACGTTTCAAATCCCAAATGGGATCCATCTTCAGGATATGAGAAATGATGATGACAGAAGAGCAACGGAGAAAAAATAAATAGTGATGAGGAAGAAACTTTTGGAAAAACCCCAAACTGTCGGCTGAAATAATAATTTTAATTAATTTTTATATTTTATTTTATTTATATAATTTAATATTAATTTGTTTTTTAAAATTTTTAATATTAATTTGTTTTATTAATATTATATATATAATATTAATATGTTTTTTAAAAATTACTTTGTTTTAATATATAATATTAATATGTTTTTTTTTTAAATTAATTTGTTTTAATATATAATATTAATTATAATATGAAATTAATTTCTCAATAATTTAATTAAATTATTAATATTAATTATATTAATTATATTATTAATATATTATTAATTATATTAATTATATTATTAATATATTATTAATATTAATTATATTAATAATATTATTATTAATATATTGTATTAATTAATTATTAATAATTATATTAATTATATTAATTATATTGATTATATTATTATTAATTATAATATTGTTAATACTAATTATATTAATTAAATTATATTATGCTAATTATATTATTAATATTAATTTGTTTTAGTATATAATATTAATTCTAATATGAAATTAATATAATTTTATTTTTATACCTAGGGATTAATTCTAATAAGAAATTGATTTTAACATAGGGAATATTAAATTATTATTAATATTAATAATATTAATAATATATTAATTATATTAATTATATTATTAATATATTATTAATATTAATTATATTAATTATATTATTAATATATTAATTAATATTAATAATATTAATTATACTAATTATATTAATTATTATTATTATTAATTAATTATTTAATTCTATTATTATTTTTAATTGTATTATTAATATTAATTATAATACTAGTATTAATTTGTTTTAATATATAATATTAATTCTAATATGAGATAAATATTATACCTAGGGATATATTAATTCTAATAAGAAATTGATTTTAACCTAGGGAATAATGATACTAATAGGAAATTAATTTAATATCTAGGGTTAATATATTCTAGAATTTGCCAAAATTCTATACCTAGATCCAAATGAAAACAAAGACTGAAGACACAAGAAAGGAGAGGGATAACTTACCTGCTGAGGCCTTTACCAGGGGATGCGCTTGCGATTTTTATTTCCTTGATCAAGGGAAGCCAGCTCCCGCTAATCTCCACACCATTATCTCTGTTCAGATTATGAGGATGTTTGATAATTTCAAGCGCTTCTCTGATCTTCCGTCTCTGATGTTGCTCTTCCCTAGCGATAATTGATGTGCTTTCCAGACAGATATGGTGTTTAGTTTTTAAGGAGTGCTCTGCCAGGGCTGAAGTACGGGATCTTTCGTTCTTAATATCCGCGCCATGTTCCTTGAGTCTTGTCTGGAGGGAGCGACCTGTTTCACCAATGTAGCATTTTCCACAGGAACACTCTATTTTATAAACTCCTTTAAGCTACTGCTTGTCGATTTCATCTTTAACAGACTTCAAACTTTGTCTGATAGTACCTGGGGCTGAGAAATGAGCGATAATGTTTTTCTTTTTTAAGATTTTTGGAAATTTTTCTCAGCCCCAGGTACTATCAGACAAAGTTTGAATTCCGTTAAAGATGATATTGACAAGCAGCAGCTTAAAGGAGTTTATAAAATAGAGTGTTCCTGTGGAAAATGCTACATTGGTGAAACAGGTCGCTCCCTCCAGACAAGACTCAAGGAACATGGCGCAGATATTAAGAACGAAAGATCTCGTACTTCAGCCCTGGCAGAGCACTCCTTAAAAACTAAACACCATATCTGTCTGGAAAGCGCATCAATTATCGCTAGGGAAGAGCAACATCAGAGACGAAAGATCAGAGAAGCGCTTGAAATTATCAAACATCCTCATAATCTGAACAGAGATAATGGCGTGGAGATTAGCGGGAGCTGGCTTCCCTTGATCAAGGAAATAAAAATCGCAAGCGCATCCCCTGGTAAAGGCCTCAGCAGGTAAGTTATCCCTCTCCTTTCTTGTGTCTTCAGTCTTTGTTTTCATTTAGATCTAGGTATAGAATTTTGGTTAAATTCTAGAATATATTAACCCTAGATATTAAATTAATTTCCTATTAGTATCATTATTCCCTAGGTTAAAATCAATTTCTTATTAGAATTAATATATCCCTAGGTATAATATTTATCTCATATTAGAATTAATATTATATATTAAAACAAATTAATACTAGTATTATAATTAATATTAATAATAATTAATATTAATATTATTATAATTAATATAATTAACATAATTAATATAATTAATATTAATTAATACATTAATAATAATAATATAATTAATAAAATAATATATTAATAATAATATAATTAATATATTAAGGAATAATAATACAATTAAAAATAATAATAGAATTAATAGAATTAAATAATTAATTAATAATAATAATTAATATAATTAGTATAATTAATATTTTTAATATTAATTAATATATTAATAATATAATTAATATAATTAATATTAATAATATATTAATAATATAATTAATATATTAATAATATTATTAATATTAATAATAATTTAATATTCCCTATGTTAAAATCAATTTCTTATTAGAATTAATCCCTAGGTATAAAAATAAAATTATATTAATTTCATATTAGAATTAATATTATATACTAAAACAAATTAATATTAATAATATAATTAGCATAATATAATTTAATTAATATAATTAGTATTAACAATATTATAATTAATAATAATATAATCAATATAATTAATATAATTATTAATAATTAATTAATACAATATATTAATAATAATATTATTAATATAATTAATATTAATAATATATTAATAATATAATTAATATAATTAATAATATATTAATAATATAATTAATATAATTAATATTAATAATTTAATTAAATTATTGAGAAATTAATTTCATATTATAATTAATATTATATATTAAAACAAAGTAATTTTTAAAAAACATATTAATATTATATATATAATATTAATAAAACAAATTAATATTAAAAATTTTAAAAAACAAATTAATATTAAATTATATAAATAAAATAAAATATAAAAATTAATTAAAATTATTATTTCAGCCGACAGTTTGGGGTTTTTCCAAAAGTTTCTTCCTCATCACTATTTATTTTTTCTCCGCTGCTCTTCTGTCATCATCATTTCTCATATCCTGAAGATGGATCCCATTTGGGATTTGAAACGTTGGTACAAACATGATAAAAACGATTGACCAAGTATACTCTGTTTTTCGCCTAGTTCCTTGACAATTTGATTTTTCTCTTTCTTAATGTCAAACTTATGATGTAATTTAATGTAAATTGATGGATCTTGATGTAATAATGTAAAATTTTCACTCATGAAGGTAGATTCATCCATGAAAAGTTAGTTTGCAACTGAATGAATCAGTTCCCTACTTTTTAGAGGCATGTTGTTTCACTGCCTAATTTGTAGTTCTCAGTTTAGAATTAGTTGGAACAGCTCCTAAACTCATGAGCTCAACCCCTGGAGGCTAGGATGAGTTTTTTTTTTCCTATATCTTATGTTTTTTCAATCATTAGCATGGTTGGACTTTTAAGAAAGCTTAGAGCTTCATTGTATACATTTTCTAAGCAGTTTTGGCTAAGGAATAGACCAAGGTTTGCAGCACTTTATGGGATTCATGTGGCATGTGGTTTTGATATTGTGTTTCCTTCTGTAAATGTAAGTTTATATGTGTTTTATGTATGCCATTATCTCTCTTGATTTTTCTTAACTAAGACAAACAAGGATAAAGGTAGAACCCATTGAAATTGCAGTGCTCTACCTAGGGTTTGCTTAGTTATTGATGTTTTCAGCTGTTTGAAGAGGATCCTTGAGGTTTTCTTGCCCTCTTCAACTCCTCACCTATCTAAATCTCTCCATTTCATTCAATTTGAAGTATCAAATCACTCGCCTACCTTGCCCCATTGAGACCTCTACAAAAACTGAGCCTCATTCCCAAGACCCAAAAACTACCTTTCCATTTGAGCCAACAAAACATCATCAAATTCAATCAAAACCTTTTGCACAAATACCTAGCCTAAAATCAGTCTTCATTCAAGTCATCTCAAGCCTCATTGATCATTTTTGCTGAGATTGATAGGAGAGAGCCCTCTCTCGACCTGGTAGGGCTAGCTACCAGGTTAAGCTTGGTTTGATGTTACCCTAGATCTTACCTTTCTCAGCCTAAGGTAGATTTAGGCACTAGCAAGAGCGATGAGGACATGCACCCTAGAGATTTTCAAATTTTTTGGGGCAGAAATGGTCCACCAAAAGGTCAAAAAACACCCTAAAAATGACCTTTCTGCCACTTTTTGTACACACAGAAGCAAGCTTGGGAGAATCAAGTTTTGAGGGGTCAAATGAGCTTCAAATGCATAAATTCCAGTGTTTTGGAAAGTAGACATGAAGATATTTCCAATGAGATATCATGATCTCATTTGGATGATAGGAAGGCCTCCAAAAGGGACCTGAAAGTGGCATTGCGCGTTGGGCCAATGGCGCTGCGCGTAGGGCAGTTTTTGCTCAGGATGGCTATTTTTCTAGTTTTTTACTGTGTTCTTGAATTCTCTCTCATGGAGGTTGTTTCACCATTGTAAATGATGACTTGGCATGTAAATATGATAGATAAATAGTAATAGAGGGTAGATTCATTGCTTTAGAAGTCAGTTTGAGCTCAAATGAATCAGTTTTTCACTTTTAGAGGCAAGTTGTTGAGATGCCTATATTCCTATTTCTTGTTTAGTATTAGTTAGATTAGATCCTCATCTTAAGGAGTCGACCCCTGAGGATGGGAAGAGTTTGAATTCATGTCTATGTCTTCTTCTTCTTTCTCATTGTAAAGGGTTGGACTCAGGTGGATGCTCAGACCTTGATTATACACCATTTGTAGTAGTTTAGCAGGAGATTAATAAGAATTGCAGCTATTTTTATGGGATCCATGTGGTATGGAGTTTTAGTACAGTTTCTTCTTCTATGATCATATTTTAATGTGTTTTATGTATTCCATTAATCATTTCATTGCTTCTAGTTGAATGTTTTCAAGTTGATAGGCAGAATTCATTACATCAGTGCTCTGCCTTGGGAAACCATTCACCATTTCATGTTTTCTGCAATCTAGGAAGGATCCATGGTTTTCACATGCTCTTCTTAGCTTCTCACCAGTCTTAAACATCTCACCCCATCAAGCCCTAGAGTGTTAAAGCCTATGCCTACCTTGCCCCATTGAACACCCTGCAATTCTGACCTAATTCCCTAGCCCTAAACTGTCCAGCTCCTCCTGATCTGGAAAAAACCCTTCAAAATCCAATCAAAACTTCATGCTACTATACCTAGCCTAATATATTTTACTTGATCCAGTCATCTTGGCTGAGATCCTTATGGAGAGAGCCCTCTCCCGGCCTAGTAGGGCTAGCTACTTGGCTAAGCGTGGTTTTTGGTTACCCTGGCATTGCCTTCCTTCAGCCTGAGGTTAAATCCAAGTGATAACATAATGGTGACTCCACTAGGGAACAAAAGACTAATCACCCCGGTAATATCTTTCATTTGAATTCTTAAGCTTATGGATGATGAGTTTTAGAATTTACTAGGCTGAATTGGAAAGTTGTAAAGCAATATATAAAACTTCGAAATTTGAGCACACTGGCTTCGAGAAAGTACACTAGGGCCAATCCAGATCCAAACCCTACCCTAGTAGTGGATAATCCTAACTTGATTTCAAGAAGACTCAAAAGACAAGAAAGTTCAGTCAGTCCCACACCTTCAATAAAAGTAGATTCTTGCCCTGATGAGTGGTTGTTTTTAGAAGACCTCCCATTTGATCTATCATTTGACCTTTCCCTATTTAGAACTAGGTCTGAAAGTGCACTTGATGATATAGTTCTAGATCCGGAGTTTATTGCAGATCTCGAAGTCCAAAAGGCAAACTGGTCAATTGATGAGTATATCCTAAATTCCCCTCAATCATCCCTCACTACTGCTAAGATCCCTGAGCTTTCTGAACCAGTGTCCACTACCCTCAGTTCATCATTATTCCCTTCAACCTCTAAAGTTCATTCCCAGCCTCCATTCATACCTTCACTTCCCCATCAACCTATCATTCCCCATCAATCACTTATTACTCCCAGTTCTCCATCAACTACTCCATCAACTCCTAGTAGCCCAATCCTTGCTTTAAATCCACCTCGAGTTATGGCTGCCCGGTATGCACCCCTTGTTTTACCTCAAAATCTTGGTGCCATGCCCACTGATTATCAAACCAAGATACCTTTCTTTGATGCCACTCAAACCATTATAGCTTGGCAACATGTTGATAAAATGAATGATTTCTTTGACCTCCATGAAGTAGAAATTGAAGATGTGACGATGAGATTGTTTGTACAAAGATTTGGAGGAGAAGTTCGAAAATGGTTCAGAGCTTTACCAGTAGCTTCTATCACCACTTTACCAATCCTCCATAGGCAATTCTTGGATTGGTGGGAGGTGAAGAAGAATCCACTTTAGATTTTGTCCGAGTATGAGAACATCAAAAGAAATGCCAGCAAGAGTGTGCAAGACTATTGTGTGAGGTTTAATGCAGTATACAATGCTATTCCTACTAACATTAAACCACTGGAGGGATTGGCTTTGCTCAAGTTTCCAGACGGTTTCGATGCTAATATGGCATCTCAGTTGCAAGAGCATGATCTTACCACACTAGAAGACATGCAAAAGAATGTTGTGAGTGTAGAAGCAAACTTGCTAGCCAAAAGAGCAAGAATGAGATCTGAGAAAAGAGTGACCATAAAAGAAGAAGCATCTTCTTCAGATGTAAAGATGGATACATTGATTCGAACAGTGGAAAGGATGGTTGACCAATTAACCATCACAGATAGACCTGAACCACTAATCCGGAATCCAAATTTTAGAGGACAGCAGCAACCCCAATTCTGAATCAAGCAAAGAGAACAAAAGGCACCAAAGCAACTAGTGCAACAACAACAGATCAGAACTCCCTTATAGTAGAATTATGTTCAAGGAATGGAAGAAGAAGATGACGAAGATTTGATAATTGAAACAAATCACTTTTTTACTGCTGATGGCATGCCTATATTTCTGACCAAAGATGAAGAATATGCAGAAGTTTCAGACCTTCAAAGGGATGAAGATTGCATCTTAGCAAATGATGTGGTTTTGGACGCTGAATGTAATGATTATGAACGTGGTTATATGAATGCTTTGACTACACAGCTGAGGCATTATTCATTAAGGAGCAGAGATGTACTGGTCAATCCCATTCAGAAAAGAAAAGATGTGCAATCCAAGAATGATTCCTCAAACATTCAGAAGAAAGAGAAAGAGCCTGCTGATCCGGATCCCAGCAAGGTACCATCAACAAGTATCACTATAAACGAGAAGAATAGTCAGCAAAAAGATAGTGCAACAAAAGAGCAAGCCGATACGAAGGACATTAGTGTCAAAGAGGTAGAAAAAGTTTCATCCTTTAATTTAGAAAGTGAAATTGCTAAACTAAAAGTGTCCATTCCTTTGACTGAGCTGGTTAAGAATAGCAATTATAAACACCATGTATCTAGAATATTGAAAATTGATCCTTTGTCAGACATGGTGAATGTCGAGGATGATCATCCTAAACTCATTTTTGGCCCAGCCATAGAAGGTCAACCTGAAGATAGTGAAGTCCCTCCCTTTTATCTGAGTCTTAGATTGCATGAGTACATTCTCCGTAATGATATGTTAGATTCCGACGCTTCCCACAATTTGATGCCTAAAGCCATTATGCAAAAGTTGGACCTAGATATCACCTGGAAATATCATCATTTTTACTCCTTTGACTCCGGTAGAGTTCGTTGCATTGGTCTCATCAAAGATTTGGTGGTTTCTTTAGATGAAATCCCAGCCAAAAATTTCTTGATGGATGTGGTAGTTGCTGATATACTGCCTCGATTTGGTATGCTCTTATCTAGATCGTGGGGTGCTAAACTCAAAGGCACTTTACAACTTGACTTCTCTTATGCTACCATCCCTGTTTTCGGTCAATTGAGGAAGTTATACCGGGAAAAGAAATGAAGTATATTATCACTAGTAAAGAGAAGCCTGTGAATCATCCAATAAATGTTGTACATACTGATTTAGAGTCCTTTGTTTTGTACTATGATAGTGGATTGAATGATGTAGATATTCAGCTTGTAGAAGTAGATGATGTACCAGAAATTTCCGAGAATTTTAGAGTAGTTCTCAATCAAGAAAAAGAAAAAATAGCAAGTTCTTCTGATCAGCCTACACAGCATCAAAAGGTTAGTGAAGAGTAGAGAAATGAAGTAATCAACCAAGGTAAGGTACAGAAGGAAACAAAATTTCAATGTCTAGAAGATGAAGTTGGCCTTTGGAAGATGGACTTTGATGGCACTGTGGGTAAGGACGGTGTTGGCATTGGAATTTGGATTCGAAGCCCTGCTTTCCAGCCTGCCAAAGTCCCAAGTAATGTTAGAGTATGTTCCTACAAGTTATCTTTTGATTGCTCTAATAATTAAGTGGAGTATGAGGCTTTGATTACAGGTCTTAAAATTTTGAAAAATCTCGGTGTGAAAAGGATTTCAGTTTATGGTGATTCAGAGCTAGTGATTAAACAGATAAAAGGAGAATATCAAGCAAAAAATCCACGGATGAGAGCCTACAGAAATGCAGTTTTGGATATTTTGAGGATGTTTCCTGAATATACCTTGACAGCAGTACCCCAGACTCAAAACATCATTGCAGATTCACTCGCCACTATGGCCAGTAATTTGAAGATTCCAATGAACTCTAGCAACAAATTTGAAATTCATGTCAAACATAGGCCTGTTGTTCCTGATAATTTGAGGTATTGGCAAGTGTTTTGGGATGATAATGAAATTAATGCCTTTTTGCAGAATGAAGGAAAGTTTAAGAATGCTTCCATTGATGATGATTGTGATTTCGATGAACAAGAGATTGAGGTAAATTAGATGGAGGTTTTACAGCTGAAGGATAACATTATTCCTAGAGGTCTCATACCTTTAGAGGAGCTTTTTGATTAGGATGATGTGGCAAGAAAACCGAGCTTAGTTCCTACGGACAAAGGAGTTGAAGATGTAAATCTTGGAATAGCTGACAAGCCCAAGCTTGTAAAGTTATCAAAAGAATTGTCTCCCAAAGTAAAGGCTAAGTATGTTAGATTAATTTTTGAATTTTCTGATGTTTTTGCTTGGGATTATTCAGATTTGAAGGTGTATGACAAGGATATCATTCAGCATACTATTCCTATCAAGCCGGATCAAAAGCCTTTTAGACAGAAGTTGAGAAGGATCAATCCAAAGCTGTTGCCATCCATCGAGAAAGAGGTAAATAGATTGTTTAAAGTTGGCATCATTGTTTCAATTAGATTTTCTGATTGGATTTCAAATTTGGTCCCGGTACGAAAGAAGACTAGAGAAATAAGGTTATGCATAGATTTCTGGAACCTCAACAAGGTGTCCTTAAAGGATAATTACCTACTTCCTAAGATGGACCATATTCTGCAAAGAGTAGTTGGAGCATCACGGATGTCACTACTAGATGGTTACTTAGGCTATAATAAGATCTTGGTGCATGAAAAATACCAAGACAAAATTGCCTTCACAACACCTTGGGGAACTTTTCAGTATGCCAAAATGACATTTGGATTGAAGAATGTTGGAGCCACTTTTCAGCGAGCGATGGACATAGCTTTTGCTAATGAGAAGGATGTTTTCTTGGTAGTTTATTTAGATGATTTGACGTTATTTTTTGGTTCTGATGTTGAAAATTTGTACCACTTGAGGATTGTCTTTCAGAAATGTAGGAAGTTCAGGATTTCTCTAAACCGAAGAAGAGACTTTTTTCCACGGACGAGGGCAAACTTATTGGTCATATAATTTCCAAATATGGTATTCACATTGATCCTTCAAGTGTGGAGGCAATCCAGCATATAGAATTTCCGCGCATCAAAAAGGAGATTCAGGCTTTCAATGGTAAGATGAATTTCTTACACAGATTTATACCAAATTTGGCTGAGCATTTATGTGAAATAAATAATATGTTGAAGAAGGAAAGCACTGTGAAATGGACCGATGATGCCATGAAATCATTCAATTTGGTAATTTTTTCTTTGACTACAGCCCCAGTCTTGAGTAGTCCTAATTATACTCATGATTTTATTATATTTTCATTTGCATCTGAGCACACCATGGCTACGGTGTTGATGCAAAAGAGGGATCAGGTGGAGCAACCCATTTCTTTTTTCAGTAGGACTATTTGAGATGCTGCCTTGCAGTACAATATCATTGAAAAACAAGCACTGGCTCTTATAAAAGCATTGAAATATTTTAGAGTATACATTCTGCATTCACATACTATAGCATATGTTCCTAATGCAGCAGTCAAGGATGTTCTGATGCAAACTGATTCGGAGGGAAGAAGAGGTAAGTGGATAGTAGAAATGTTGGAGTATGAGCTTGAGATTAAACCTACCAAACTGATCAAAGGACAAGTCTTGGAAAAACTGATGGCTGAATCAAATCTTCATGCTCTAGACATAAATCTTATTGCAGCAATGTCAAAGGACAAAGATGGTGGCTCACTCATTCAAGTATCAGAAATGTTTCTCAAATCACCTTGTTATTCTGATATATTTTATGTTCTTCAGCGTCTTTCGCCACCTCCTGGAATTTCAAGAAGTAAAGGTAGATCACTAAAACTAAAGTCTGCAAAATTTTGCATTTTAAATAGTGCTCTCTATTGGAAAGATCCGGGAGGAGTTCTTCTTAATTGTTTGGTTGAATATGAAGCTCAGAAGGTAATGAATGAATTTCATAGAGGTGATTGTGGCAGTCATTTTTTTTCGAAAACAACAGCTAACAAAGTGTTGAGAGCAAGATATTATTGGCCGACTTTGTTTTCATATTTATATAAGACAATGATGGGCTGCCATGAATGCCAAGTTTTTCAAGGAAAAGGGAAGTTGCTTCCTCTTCCTTTGAAGCCAATTGAAGTAAATGCTCCTTTCCAGTAGTGGGGACTTGATTTCATAGGGGAAATCCATCCTACATCATCATCACAACACAGATGGATTTTGGCAGCTACCGATTACTTCACCAAGTGGATTGAGGCCATTCCGAAAAGGCAAGCCATGGATACGGTAATTATCCAATTTTTAGAATCTAATATCTTATCTCATTTTAGGTTCCCTCACAAGATTAGAATAAACAATGCAGTAGCATTTAAGTCCAAGAAGATGGTTGAGTTTTGCCACAAGTACAATATTACATTGGGTCATTCCACGACATACTACCCGCAGGGCAATGGGCTGGCTGAGTCATCAAATAAATCCTTGGTGAACATTATTAAGAAAATGTTGGAGGAGAACAAGAAGAATTGGCATCATAAGATTGTTAATTCCTTATGCACCAACAGAGTGAGAAGCAAGAAATCCATAGGTATGTCACCTTTTGAGTTGGTTTATGGTACTGATACAGTATTTCCTACATCACTTGCATTCCCAGTCATGAGATTATTACAGGAAGCTGGCAGCAAAGAGGATGATATTCAGTGCAGAATTAATCAAATGGTTCACCCTCAGAAAACAAGAGAATAGGTTTTCCAAAACACTTTCTGGTTGCAAGAGAAGATAAAAAGGATTTATGACCACAAAACCAAAGCAGAAAAGTTTCAGCTGGAAGATGTAGTGTTGCGGTAGGATGCACGGAATGAGGAAAAGGGAAAGCATGGTAATTTTGATAGTTTATGGAAAGGACCGTATAAAATCTCAACTTATCAAGGACAGAATGCATTTTTGTTGAAGGAAATGGATGGTCAGGAATGTTCAGGAGGGCCAGTGAATGGTAGGCTCCTGAAGCACTACTACTTTTGAGGTTGTTCCTTGAAGTTACTTCACCTTCATTGTATATACCAGTTTGATTTTCCTTGCAAGGTTTCAAGTACACTGTCATTTGAGCTTGGGGCCCAAAGTGAAGGCTATAAAGTTTGAATGATTAGTGTCAAGTTTGGTTGTTTTGGTTTATAGTCAAGTTTAGAGTTGGTTTGGTTGTGATTTAGTTTTCAGTTTCTATTGGGTCATTTTTTTTCATTTTTTTTGTTTTGACCATATTTCCAAATGGATGAGGCACTTGTTCTACAGTGTTCTTGACACCTCCAAGGAGCTTCCATCCCAAATAAGGCCAATGCTAGTGTCAGTATCTGCATACTTCCACCGGGGATCAAAATTTTCTCTTTACATTTTCATTTTAGGGGTCCCATATTGAAATTTTCACATCATTTCATTAGGTCATGCCAAACTGATCCATTGATGGTTGTCTTCTCTTCAGAAAATCTAAATTTATCCCTCATAGAAATATACTTCCTGGCCCTTCTTCAGCTTGTCTTCAGTCATGGTTTCATTGTCAATTTGCAATCATGCTTTCATTAGGTCATAGGGCATGTTTTCATTAGGTCTTAGGGTTTCATTTCCAAGGTCAAGAGCCTAATTTTAAAATGTAAATAAAGGTCAAAAAGGGTGTGAGGATGATAAATAAGTCAAACATGATGGCTTGTAGGTCATAGCCACTAAATAATTATCTTTTTACCTAATGTAATTTTCACCTCAAAAACATGTTTTTGAGGTGAAAATAGAGTATTTTGAGTTAATTTGTATATCTTATGTAATTTCAAGTCATTGTATGTAATAAATGATCCCATCTGCACCAGAGTATCTCTCCTTTCTACAAGACAAAGAAACACTGCAAAAATCAGTTCAAGTTGAGCATTATCCAACTGCAAAGACACAAAGAAGAAAAGGTATTAAAAACAGAGTCTTGAAGAAGGACAAAAAACATTAGAAAGTGGGTTTTTCAAGTGAAAAGACAAAATATACTCCCTCATTCATTTTTAGCCCATAAATTCATTTCCCATCCCCTGACTCCTAAAACACTTTCACTCACTCCCTCCATACAACCTCAAGCCTTGCAAACATGGACCAAGAAGACTGAGACTATGAGGACGAGGAAAACATAGGCAATGACACCTCAGCAGATAGATCTAGGCATCAGAGAAAACCACACAAGGGAGGTAGGATTATCAATGAAGAGCCATCAAGCCTTAGGGAATTGCGGGCCTCTCAGTTGGCTGTCACATGTTTCAGATATCTTGGCTGCTATGAGTTCTATGAGTAGGTAGAGAGAGTTCAACACCACCCTGAGCTCACTAGACTTTTTGTAGCTCATCTTCAGGACAACAAGGTGACTCTTGTTGGGGTAACATTCACAATCTCACCCTCCATCATTTCAAATGCCACCAGGATTCCGAATGTAGGGGAGAAGTGGTACAAGGCCCAGGACCTGGATGAACACTATTATGAGCCTTGTATCAAACACCAATATAGAAATGAGGTGAAGAGACTTTTTCCTTTCAGATTTCTTGAAGACAAGTATGTCCCCGTGATGAAAATCATTATGAAGTATTTCACTTGTGAGGGCAGATTCTCCAGGCTATACACTTATCACATCAGGCTCCTCATGCATTTTACCAGGGTGAGGATATTAAACCTCCCTTATTTCTTGTTCAGGAATATTGAGAAGATGGCTCATCTTATCTAGAAGAAGCCATACCCTCAGCAGATGAGTAGTCTCTATCATTATTCCCTGATCAAGATGATTGTACTTCATCATCTCAATCCCCTCAATATCTCTTGGGAGACATTTATTTCTTATGATATCTTCAGGGGTCCTCAAATTCCTCCACCAATGTCTCAAGAAGCAGGGAGGCCTTCTAGCAGTGCTCAAGTAAAAACATATGAGGAAGCCAAGGAAACTATAACTACTGAGGTGCCCATTTACATGACATATCAGAGGGGCACAAGGAGATTATTTGCAGCTGATAGGCAGTGTTTTCAACACGGTATGTGGAAGGGACCTTGCCTTCTTCATCAGCCCATAGGCAAATGCTAGCTCCAAAGGATGTGGAAGGGGCTTTTCCTTCTTCATCGACACAACAAGTACAGGTGTAGCAGCCGCACAAAGGGAAGGAAAATATGTCGGAGGAGAGTTTTGATGATGAGGAGGAAAGGGACTTTGACTTGACTGAGCATGATGAGCTGGAGTAGTGTTATACTCATCATGGAGTGGAAATCATTGACTTAGAGGCTCAGGACGTAGAAACCATAAAAGATATCATCATACAAGAAAGGGAGGCTCAAGTACAAGCTTTGGCAGACAATTTGGAGAGGGCCAAGTATGTCATCACATATTTGGAGCAAGAAAACAAGCAGTTGAGTGACAAACAAGTCCTCATGGAGCTGGAAATGATCAAGATGAAACGAAAAAGTGACAAAGCGGCACAAGTCACTTTGACTCCTATTGAGAAGGAAATTGAAGATGATAGAGAGACTTGGCTTGAGAGAGTCAACTTGCACCTTAAGAAGCTACTACAGAAGGCCAATAGAGACAATCAGATGATCAGGCACATGACCTACCACTACAGGACCCGAAACAAGATTTGCAACATGATGCTCAAGAAAATGAAAGCAAGGCTAAAGCGGGCTTTGAAAGGAAAAAGGGAGGATGATAGGCTTAGGATGCTTGCTGAAGTTTCCCTGGCTCATCAGGACACTTGATGATGGTGCTTCTCACCAATTTTGGGCAAGTTTAGAAGAAATTTTGTCACTTGCAAATCTTGAAATTCTACACACAAGAAAACTGGTTTTTCCTTGGGGCACCTAATGAAGAAATGGTTTGCATTTTTGGATTCAGAGCGATGAGGACATGCACCATAGAGATTTTCAAAGTTTTTGGGGCAGAACTGGTCCACCAAAAGGTCAAAAAAACACTCTAAAAATGACCTTTCTGCCACTTTTTGGACACACAGAAGCACTCTTGGGAGAATCAAGTTTTGAGGGGTCAAATGAGCTTCCAATGTAGAAATTCTAGGTGTTTTGGAAAGTAGACTTGAAGATTTTCCAATGAGCTATCATGAGCTCAATTTGGATGTGGGTAAGGCCTCCGAAAGGGACCTGACAGTGGCGTTGCGCGTTGGGTCAGTGGTGCTATGCGTAGGGCAGTTTTTGCTTAGGATGGATATTTTTCCATTTTTTGACTGTGTTCTTGGATTCTCTCTCATAGAGGTTGTTTCACCATTGTAAATGATGACTTGGCATGTAAATATTATAGATGTATAATAATAGAGGGTAGATTCATTTCTTTAGAAGTCAGTTTGAGCTCAAATGAATCAGTTTTTCACTTTTAGAGGCAATTTGTTGAGATGCCTATATTCCTATTTCTTGTTTAGTATTAGTTATATTAGCTCCTCATCTTAGGGATTCAAGCCCTGAGGATGGGAGGAGTTTGAATTCATGTCTATATCTTCTTCTTCTTTCTCATTGTAAAGGGTTGGACTCAACTGGATGCTCAAACCTTGATTGTACACCATTTGTAGCAGTTTAGCAGGAGATTAATAAGAATTACAACTATTTTTATGGGATCCATGTGGTATGGAGTTTAAGTATAGTTTCTTCTTCTATGATCATATGTTAATGTGTTTTATGTATTCCATTAATCATTTCATTGCTTCTAGTTGAATGTTTTCAAGTTGATAGGCAAAATTCATTACATCAATGCTCTGCCTTGGGAAACCATTCACCATTTCATGTTTTCTGCAGTCTAGGAAGGATCCATGGTTTTCACATGCTCTTCTTAGCTTCTCACTAGTCTTAAAAATCTCACCCCATCAAGCCATAAAATGCTAAAGCCTATGCCTACCTTGCCCCATTGAACACCCTGCAATTTTGACCTAATTCCCTAGCCCTAAATTGTCCAGCTCCCCCTGATCCAGAAAAACCCCTTCAAAATCCAATCAAAACTTCGCGCTACTATACCTAGCCTAATATCTTTTACCTAATCCAGTCATCCTATCTGAGATCATTACAGAGATCCCTCTCCCATACTAGTAGGGCTAGCTACTTGGCTAAGTGTGGTTTGTGGTTACCCTGGTATTGCCTTCCTTCAGCCTGAGGTTCAATCCAGGTGATAACAGACTCTAACCATCCTACACGCATAGCTGCAAGGGTCCACACACTCACCTGCAGACTTCTACCCTAGGCCTCTACGCACTCAACTGTAAAGCCTCTTCCTCCACTAATACTCTCACTCTTAGCTCTCACAAACCTATTACATCAATGACACACGACTACTCCACTGCCTTAGACTCTCTAAGAATCTCCTTTTTATACAATCCCATGGTCCACGGACCAAGGGCGGATCTCCAAAACTGACACAACCTATCTAGACTAAGGGTGGAAAACCCTTTTTGACTTTAGATATCTTTGTGCTCCACGACCACAAACTGTGGAGACTTTACATTCTTTATACAAAATTCGGGCCTTCTTCCCCAAAAATTGGGTTCGTAACCCAAAAATTGACCCCCAAGGGACCTATTCCAACAGGCCCCCAACACAAACATGGTGACTCACCCTTGAGTCACTCAGCTAGCACAGAGATCTTGTCATGAAGACCTCTCGACTCAACTTGGACAACTACTACCTTAGTGGTGCACTGCATTGCCACTTGCTTCGTCTCCTCGACCAACTGCTCTGTCGCTGGCCCTACGCTGTCAGCCTGTAGCTTCTGTTGAGTCTCCTGCAAACTAGCCAGCTTGCCTTCAATGGCGATTGCGATTACGTAGGCCTCATCCAACCAAGGCTTCAAGTGAGCCTTCAGCGCAACTTCCTTGTGCTAAGTTGCGTCTACCTGATCTTTCAATGCCTTAGGCTTCTGTAGCTTCGCTAGTCTCTGCGTGATGGCGACAATGCACATTGTTGCTTTAACCTCTTCATAGTGCTGTTGTAGTTCCCGCACTTTTCTCTCCAGCCTTTGCACATTGGGGTATTCTTGCAGGCTGGTGAGTACCTCGAGTGACTGCTCAAAAAGTGTCGTTTAGTCTGTCACTGCACTCACTACTGCTGCTATCGCATCTATCATGGCAGTCGCACGCTTCTCACTAACTTCTGGCAGAGTCAAAGGTTGGGCCTTCAACTGCAATTCTGTAATTTTGAGGTTCAGCTCCAGTTGAACCTTTGCTAACACTGTGCATGCGTCGCACACTCCTGTATTGAGTTTTTGAACCTGCACATCAACTGGCATAGCCTTAGGAATTTCCAACTCTGGGACAGTTTGGAATGCCTCATCCACAACCTTATTATTTTTTTATTCTTGTCTATCAATTCTGTCACAAGATGAATAGCGGAGTCTCTTTGCACAGCCAACTATTGTTGTTGACATTTTTCTCACTAATCACCTGTAAAGAGTGTTGTTCACGGGCCTGAAGTTCCACAATCACACCATCCTGCAGAAGGTGAAGTGCCTCGCTAGGAAGCGTAGCCAAGTTAAGTCCCACTCCCTTAAGGGTGCTAACAGTGGGCCTATCAGCTTTAGTCGTCGTCATCAATGCTCCATCTGGCAGCACTACGGCTCTGTGGTCCCTTGTGCACAGCATCCCTGCATCTTTTGAGGTGCCAAAGGCCAAACTGGTGGATGTCGCGTTGGTCTGAGTCTGTGACACATGGATCTGCAGCTCACGCAGACTTGTTTGAATAGCCCCCAACGCCTGTTGTTGTTGCAGCAATTTCACAGTGGCATCCCACACTGCATCCCCTATATCATTTAGATCCCCCACTGTCAGGGTGATCGGATTCAGAGATGCCTTGCTAGCCTTGGACTTCTTCCACTACACTACCTTTTCTAGTCCTCTGGTGCGCTTGATATGGAATGGAGTTGTCTCTAGGTCCATTCCTCCCTGTCCTGTATTTTCTTCCTCTTCTTCCTATATTTGTGGTGAAGGCGACTTTTGACCTCCGTCAGAGCCACGCTCCTCTTCTCCTACCTGCCCACCCAACTGTTGGGTGGCAACGCACTCTACCTTAGCCTTGTCATCAACCTCCTTTTTCCTTTCCATAGCTAGTTGTTCCATCTTCAGCTTGGCCTCTTCCTTCTTGCGTTGTGCAGCGAAATTACTTGATCCCGCAGACAAGTCCAAGGTAGTGCGCCTCTCTGCCGGCTAGCGGTCAAGGACAACATCGATCGTGTCATCTATTGCCAAATAGGGCAAGTCATGCCACTTCTACTCAGGGTCCTTTCGTGCCTGTATTGAGATGTGGTGGAAGTCAGCCTTGAATTCCACGTACTCCTGCAATCTGTCAAAATTGGTAGGCAACAACCACGGCTTGCGGTTGATGGCCATATGCACGTTCATCTCCATCAAGATCCAAAATATCTTGCTGTCTTTTATCCTCTGAGGGTCCTTAGTCACCCATAGTGAAGCGTACTTCGCTGCCTATGGTAGGTTCAGTGAAACCAGAGGAAACTGACTGTCTTTGGGTTGCTCCCATGCTACAAGCACTATGGAGAGCAAGAGCCATGCATAGTGGAATGGCTTGCTGAGATCCTGTGCCTTGAGGCAGTTCACGCGGAACTCTTTGCAGAGGTAGTTCACCCAATTAAATTGAACTCCCTCCGCGCATTGTGCTGCCAAAAATATGACGGGTGTCGGCACTTCATCTGCGCAACACTTTCGCATGACCTTGCATGCCAATATTTGTGTTGCTACTTTAACCATAGGGTCACAGATGCTCAAAATGGCATAGTTGCGTGGCTTCTTTACTAACTTGAACTTTTCCTTCATGGCCTTCGCGAGGACATGCTCGCCAGCCTTTTTGCCAAAGACATCTGTGATGCAGGAAAGTGTTCCCTCTTTGAATACAGGCAACCCCTCTAGCCCTAGAGTGGGTCTAGTCATAGCAAGGATAAAACAACAATTAATTCCCTTAAATAGTCATCGTTGGAGGCCTACCTCAAACTGGTGGTTGATGTAGTTCCATTACGCTGATCCAGCTTCCGTTTCCTTCTCCTTAATGAGCAATCAGCCTGAAGCACCACAAAGAAACGACAGAGCACGTAACCGAGAAACAACAATAATCTACTTACTAATAAAGTCAAGAAGTCATGATCTATCTAGTAAATTACATACAAGACATAGGAAAGCATCATTTATTATATTAGTAATGAATCAAGAGTAAAGCTTACAACCAAGTCTTGATGTCACAAGCCTTCTCAGAGTGTCCAACCAGCGTGTTTCTTCAAGCATTCACTCTCAAAGATGGGTCTCCCAAATAGAAAAATATCTCTCTCTCTCTCATTCACAAGCTTTACACAAAGTTAAGGGAACTCCATGCCTTCTTGCAAACTACAAAGCAATCCCACACTTGTCACACTCACACCTTCTATCTATCAAACTCACAAGCAGCAACAACATTGTACAACCAAAAGAACTAGCAGATGATAGCAATGGTGAGTGATTTTATGGGAGAAGGAGTCCCCATGAAATGAGGGAGAGGGAGCTTATCCTCAGGACAAGCAGCACAAAAGATGGAACTACCATGCTAGAGGGAGGAGGCGACCCAAACTGACCCAAAAACTAGGTCTAGAGACATCCAGAAGGCCGACTGTTGGAACAAATTCGCCCAATCTAGATCGTCGCAAGTTCATAACAAAGCTTTAGTGTTGACATCACTAGAAGGCAATGTATTTAGTCAAACCATCACTAAAGATAGCTAATAGCCTCGTGTTGGATCATGAAATTTGACCGTTGCAGGAATCAGATGTACTCCTGTGATGGAGGTGTGATTGGACTGTTTATGACTGATGTCCGTTGCATAAATTTAGTGAATTCTCACGACAAGGCAGAAAACTTAGGAGAAGTGGGTCAATTGGCAACATAAGAGAGCATTTGTTCAGTATGAGCATATCTTACTAGACACGTGACACAGTAGAAGGACTGGGGTGAAGGCAGTGACAAATTACTATGTAACAGATGCCCCCTAAAGTATGAAGCCTGAGAGAGTGGGAGGGGTGAGATGCTTTAGGAAACTGTCTGATCTGGAACACCACCTAGAAGAACCTGCAGGCGCAAGTAAAACTGATACCTCTAATAGTGAAATACATGTATTCTAGGCATGGACGCAGCCATCCAAAAGACATACGAACTAGGTCTGTGGTATGGATGCAGCCATCTAGCTAGTAAGACCATGATAATGATAAAGGTATGGTTGTACCCATCCATGAAGACTCAGGTATGGTCACAGCCATCCATCAATGAGTCATATAATCACGAATCAATCCATGCATCCCAAACATGTGTAATCCTAGTTCGAGGTCTTGAAACCCAACCGATGATTGTACAAATTCTAGCATGCGAACAGAGGTGCTGAAGTCGAGCATGATAGAAAGTCACTTGATTACAGGCCAATGAGGAAAATCATTAACAAGCGTGAGAGAAACCACCAATAATGCCAATGGTTCTCAAGGTACTGTCCAGTACAATCCACAAAGTGTGAAGAATGAGCTGAAGTCGAACACTCGTGGAATCAACCAATCAACGACCAATGATGAAAGTTGACCATCAGGTGCGAAGAATTTGCCATTGCGGCATGCAAGATCCAAGGTACCAAAAGGGATTTCTAGATCAGTCTCCTGGATAATGATTTGATGTCAATAAGAGATGATCCATCGTAGGAGGGCCATAATGTTTCCCCCATCAACGACACGAGATAGGGAACAAGTGATAGATGGTGGAATAGAGTATCAGAGGACGAGGTAAGGATGTGAACTGCAGAAGGATTATACTCTTGAACATGTCGGTGACACGACTCCCTAGGGTGGCAGCATTCAAGTACTAAGGGATTAGAGGCTTAATGGAAATAGCATGGATCAGATGGAATGAGGCTAAATGGCAACCCAAACCCCAGAAGGCCAAAAAACGATGTATGGATATCCCAACCCGACAAGAAGCAAAAGTGTCAATGTTCAAGAGTGACTAGCTGCCGCAGGTAACCAATGACAACTTCCAAATTTCCCCCACCATTGCTGGCGAGTACCCTAATTATTTTTTAAAACAAGCTTGAAGGGGATAGCATATGCTTATAATATAAGTTCGACCTTCGATCGAATCTAACCTAGTAATAGTTTAACGAGCCCTAGGGAGGAGAAGCTCGAGTCTCATCATGGTGACGAGTCCAATGCCGTCAGGGTTTAACGAGTCCGACATAGGTAAAACTCGGAGTCTTTTTCATATTTAGAGAGTTTGAAAAAGACACGAAAAAGAAAACTCCAGGGGAGTCCTTTTTTGTAGATTTGTGTCTCTCAAGCCCGAAAAAAGTATAAAACAATACTTGATAGAACCACATGACCATTACGATCAAGGAGTACTTTTCGTGATTAGTGACCTCGATCCGAAAGAGTAGAAACGTGATCAAATCCACGTCGTTTTGTAACCAATAACGAATCCGAAACGACAAAAGCCCGACAATCTTTTCGAGTTTATACGGTCAGAAAAGAGCTTAAAGCAGACCACCTCTTATTTTGTTTAATGAGTCAAAAGGAATAACTCGGCTATCTTTTCGTCTTTTATGTCGGAAAAGAACGTTAAAGAAGACTTTACGGACCAAGTGCATACAGAGTATGACATAACCTCACCACTTGGAGCTCTGCACAAAACACGTCAAACATAAAACCCATTCGACATAAATTATCAATATATGCAGAAATACAGTTAAAAAACCAAAAAACCCTAGCAATAAAATGAGAAAACCCACATCCTAAAGTATGATTTTTTAATTTTTTCAAAAAATTACTATAAAAAGGGTGGGGTAGCTCATTTTTTTTAACATTTACATTGCACATTTTACCTTTGAGCATTTGGAGCACCAACCTGAGCAAATTTCTCAAGTTGATTCCAGCCTCGTCCGTCCACAGTTCGTCCTGCAACCTTCGCCAAGTAAGTACATTCCTTCTTGTGCTGCATTTTAGTATATTTTTCATACAATTTAGTGTTAAGTAGGTGGGCTTAGGTGGATTTTCAAATCCGAGTACGCCTGTCGGTCGTCACGGAAAATCCACTTGGGTCTGTGACGACCGAGCGTGATTACACATACCACTTCCGTGATCGTCAAGAGAAACTGATGTACTCTCATGATGATCGTGGGAAAAATGAACTATTGACTCAGCATCATCACCACTGTTTTGAAAATAGCCGCGACAGTGGTGTGAAATTGAATTTTTATGTAAATTTTAAATTTAAATTTATAAAAAGAGCTCTAATTCATTTTTCTTGTCATGCAAGGCAACATGGCATTTGTTTGGCAGGAACGAACTCACGATGTCAATGATGAGGAAGCATTCAATGATGCTGGGTGCCGAAATGCTTTACGGGCTTGCAGGCTACTGAAATTTTTTCTCACTCCACATCTTCGGGCTCAACTCGATTTTCTAGAGTTGCTAATTCATGCTTGGAACCCAACAGAAAGAAAATTCATTATCCTTGGTAGAGACATTGAGTTCGATGCTACGGACATATATTTCCTGACCGAATTTTCCCGTCGTAGTGAGAGACCGGTCCCAGAGGGCCAACGAATCAGGGCGAATCACTAGACATGCTGATAGCATGAGTTTTCCCACGGGCACGCAAATCAAAAAGCCGGAAGGTGGCAATTCCCATGGTGGAAGACTTGGTTCTTCATGCAATTCTATTCATGGTGACGAGGGTAGCGAGCTCCCAAGCCCAACATGAGGCAACAAAGACCCAACTCCGGTTGGCTCTTGAGTGCCTCAACCTGACCATGTACAACTGGGCGGAAGCGGTGACGACCAACATGAAGAGACAACTCACCAACTGTCGTCGCAGGGATGTGAAACAATCTGGCTATAGGTCTATCTTGATCCCGCTCATGCTGGAGCGGGTGTCGGCGCTTCAGTTGCAGGATATGGACTTGGACAGGCCTAGACCGCGGGAGACCAGGATCACATGGTGGGCACATGTTATGCCACGAGGGGGTGGCGGACGACCAGTGTCATGGGGGACACTATTCCGTGAGTGGCTGGATCGCCAGACGATCTTCGTTGAGGACTGGCCATATGCTGGTATGGACTTTCGTGGAGACCCCGACATGCAGCTGCCCGCTGGCGAGCAGTGGGACGATGGCGGTAAAACACTTGATCACACTATTTTTGTATTTTGTCTTTTATGATGTTATATATATCTATATATATATATATATATATATATATGCATATGTCCTAATGATGTACTCTATGGTATTTGCAAACGTGGGACTAGAGAGTCCTATGGGACTAACTCCAAAGGCGCAGAGGGATCCACAAGGCATCAGAGAACTATCCTTGGTTCCCCCAGCTGGCAGTTCAGTGGAGATAGTGGCTCACAATCTTGAGGGCCTGATGGAGGGGATCCCTGATTACAGGAGGATTAAGGTGGTCCCCATAGAGTACCAGATACATACAGTAAGGGTGATACCTAGGGTGCACCAACTTTTGAGGTGAGTCGCATGAGCGGTGGTGTGCTATAGGGAGCATAACCCACTGCAGTTAGACGCCTAGGTTTTATTTCCTACTGATTTTTTGAGAGACATGTGTCTCGAATGTACGGAGAGCACAGACTCTATTTGGACATATACACTTATTTTTTGAGCGCCTCGGTGCGCCACACGATATATATCTATATATATATATATATATATATATATATATATATATATATATATATATACATATTCCTATGGTTCATTATTGTGTTTGAATGCTTCTATATGTTGTTTTGATTACATGTTGCGTAAATGTCTGTCTAATACATGGTTTGCTAATGCATCAGTTAACGTGTTTAATCTCCTTGGAATGTGTTGATATGTAATAAAATCAAAATTTCTTTCTAATAATTTAACACGTAAATACAACCTTAAAAGCTGATGATCTCTTACAGAATAATGCCCATTAAGCTGGTAGACAACAAGCTGAGAATCCATAGTCACAACCAATGTATGAATACCAAGGTTGATAGCCTCGATCAGTAATTTGATAACAGCACTATATTCAGCGACATTGTTTGTAGTGAAACCCAGACAAATACCTTGAAGGTCTACTAACTCGCCATGAGGATCGTAGATCACCCATGCCGCAGAAGAAAGATTATGGGTACTGCGACAAGCACCATCAGCGAAACCAATGTAAGGTGTATCAGACATCTGCGCAAGAAGAAAAAAGACACAATAAGAGGCAATTACACCTACACACCAAGCCAGACATGAAAACATACACACAACACACCTGCTGAAAACACACATATGTACAAATCAAAATGCATGGGGTTCATGCATAATATTTTTGCGGATAAAGCCCATTTCGGGGCTTATCTAGAGGGTTCCCTTCATAATCAATCAGCTCATAGGCCCCTTTTTGCAAAACTCACTTTAGAATATAAGGCCCATGCCACATAGGCTCAAATTTGCCTACCCCCAGCTTATCATTTGCTTGATCATAAAGCAGGACTAAATCTCCTTCAACAAAAGAATGAGGATGGATAGTATGATCGAAGTGAGTTTTCACTCTCTTCTTATGTGCTTCAATGGCTAGAGAGGCTAGTCGACGGGTCTCGTCCAACTACTCTAGGTAGAGAAGATGTTCTTCTACCAGAGTAGTGTTGGGGAGTAATTCGACAGCTAATTTTAGAGAAGGGATCTCACACTCAATTGGAAGGGTAGCCTCCAGACTGTAAACCAATTGGAACGGAGTGAACCCGGTGGCATCCTTCATTGAAGTTCGGTAGGCCCATAAGGCAGAGAACAACATCAAATTCCAGTTGGACTTGTGCATGCCAATGGTGCGTTGAAGCATCATCACTAAAACTTTGTTGACGGCTTCCACTTGGCCATTGGCCTGAGGATAGTACGGTGTCGAGATATCATGCCGCAAGCCTAGCTGGGTTGTTAACTCAGTCATCATATGATTACGGAAATGTTTGTCATGATCAGTGACGATAACCTGAGGGACTCCGAACTGTGAAATGACATGATTAAATAAAAATTGTGCCACTATGTGACTGTCTTCGAATAGTGTAGGCATCGCCTTGGCCTATTTTGTGAAATAATCAACGGCAACGATGATATACCCATGCCCCCCCCCCCCTCCGACCGAGCGAGGGTTACAGGTCATATAATCAATGCCCCATTTGGCAAAAGGGCCGACGGTAATGACAGGGTGCAACGGAGCGGGAGGCGCGTGCATCTTCCGTTGGTAGATTTGGCACTCATGACAAGATGGCAAGAATGCAATCCTTGAAGATAGAGGGCCAAAAATAACTAGCATGGAGGATCTTCTGAGCAGTAGCATACCCGGACATATGACCACCACAGGCACCAGAATGGCAGTCATTTAGAACTCATTCGGCTTCCTTGAATGTTAAGCATCGGTGGAGAACAGAGTCGGCACCGAGACAGTACAGGGTGTCCCCAATAATGCGATAAGGTTGAGAATGATGGCGAATCCGTCGTTGAGCATCCTTGGAAAAATCGGGACAAAAAGAGGACATCTAGAGATAGACAATAATATCCCCGTACCAAGGATCGAGGGTGCTAATCAAGAACAGAGTTTCATCCGGAATATGGTCCTCTGATCGAGAGGGTGCGGTAACAGAGGGTAGAGAGCAAAGCAACTCAACAAAGACGAGGGACTTCTTAGACTTGGTGGTGGTGAACGCTAAGTCGAACTCTTGAAGGATGACAATCCACTTCGAGTATTTTCCCCCCAATAACTGACGTGACAAAATGTACGTCATCAAGTTGCAATCAGAAATCACCATTGTGGTACGCAGTAATATATAGTGGTGGTAACGCTAGACAGCACAAACGGTGGCCAAAGACAACTTCTCGATATAGGCGTATCGAGTTTCCGTATCTAGTAAATTGCGGTTTAGATAGTAAACGACATGCTCAGTGCCATCATCATCGTCTTGAACTAGAACCATGCCCAGGGAAAATTTTAAGAACCCCCCCCTAAATTTATAAATATAATAAATGGGCGAATCTCCATGGTATATACGAAAAATGGAAGGCGATTTTATCAATAATATAATATGTATATATAATTTTTTGGCGAATCTCTCACCAGGCATGGCGAATATTTTACTCAATTATAAAGTCTTGTAAGATCTTGGCGAGTCTTTCACTAAATAATAAAACTTTGTAAAGTCCTAGTGAATCTTAGCATAGGCTACATGCTGGTTTAATTCCCCCATTTAAATAAGCTACATTCCAAGTGAATACCATGGGTCAATACCATGTGCCATTTTGGTGAATACCATGGGTCAATACCATGTGCCATTTTTATTTTTATTAATTCTAATATTAGGGTTAATAATGGTTTTTTGCATGGTATTAATAACAATCTAGTCCATGGTATTTGTCCCATAGTATTTTGGCCATAGGTTTCACCTAAATATAACCCATTTTTTGAGTGTTCGTAAATATAAGGTGACTTATGGAGTAAATATAAAAAAATGTTTTATTTGTTTACCATACCTCTCGTTTATTTATATTTTTATAAATTTACCATACCTCTTTTACAAATATGGTATTTGGCCCATAGGATTCACTTAAATAAAACCTCTTTCTTGAGCCTTCATAAATAGAACGAGGGTTATGGACTAAATATAAAAAGAGGTTTTATTTATTTACGATACATCTAGTTTATTTATATTTTTATTTATTTACCATACCTTTTGAGTAAGTATAAAAAGACGTTTTATTTATTTACCATACCTCCACTTTACTTATATTTTTATTTGTTTACACCCTTACATGTATATAAGGTGACTTCTGGAGTAAATATAAAAAAAATGTTTTATTTATTTACCATACCTCTCATTTATTTATATTTTTATTAATTTACCATACCTCTTTTATAAATATGGTATTTGGCCCATAGGATTCACTTAAATAAAACCTATTCTTGAAAATGGGCGAATGGATTCACTTAAATAAAACCTATTCTTGAAAATGGGAAAATGCAAGGTTGTAAGTCCTAATTTCAAGGGCTAAATTTACCTTTTTTACCCTCTCCCTTAAAATAAGGTGGGCTATTTGAGGTGATTTTTAAAAATGTACTATGATACAAAATATTCGCCCACTAAAAATTTAAAACCCCTTAATTTCGCCAAAGGGCGAACATTCGCCCCTAAAATTATCCTTGACCATGCCAATAGTGGTATCCGCAGCAGCTAAATAAAGAGTGTAGTCACGGTGATAGTTAGGGGGATGCAACAATGGAGCAGAAACAAGGAGGGCCTTGAGGTGCTCAAATGACTCTTGCCCAGTGGTATCCCAAAGAAAAGGGGTGTCCCGCTTTAATAATCGCGTATAGCCTTTGGCCGCTTCAGCATAATTCAGAATAAATCGTCGTAAAAAATTTGCTTCACCCTGCAAACTCTGCAATTGCTGCAAAGAAGCAGGGGGAGGGAGATTCAAGATTGCTTCAACTTTAAGGGGATCGAGATGGATACCCGCTCGGGAGACGATGAACCCGAGAAGTTTGCCTGACTCAACACAGAAGACACACTTATGCGGATTAAGCCGGATACGATAGTGTCGATAGTGGAGGAAAATTTCGCAAAGGTGGGTTGGATGGTTCTAGCGCTTCGCTGAATGAGCCGAAAGGTCATCTAGGTAAGGCTGCACAATGTGTCGAATATCATGGAACACATAATACATTGCGCGTTGGAAGGTGGCGCCGACATTTTTTAAACTAAAGGGGAGCTTTTTATAAGCGAAAGTGCCCCACAGATAGATAAAGGCGGTCTTGTGTTGATCTGCAGGTGAAATATTAATCTGGTTATAACTAGAAAAGTCTTCCATAAATGAATATATCTCACTCCCGGCACACTCATCAATGAGCTGGTAAATGAAGGGTGTAGGGTAGTTATCTTTGGGATGGGCATGATTAATATCATGATAATCAACACATACCCTAATAGTGCCCTATTTTTTAGTCACAGGGACAATGTTAGAAACCCAATCTATGAGTGGGATAGGGTAAATGAAGCCAGCCTTAAGAAGCTTTTCAACTTCTGCTTTAATAGCTGCAGCCTTTTGAGGGTGCACGGGGCATAAATGTTGCCAAACAGGTTTGGCACCTGGATATGTAGGTATCTCATGCACCACGATGCTAGGATTGATGCCGGGCATCTCTTCGTAAGACCAAGCAAACACATCACGAAATTCATGAAAAAGATCAGTATAAAGCTGAATCTCTTCCAGAGTACAAGTTACTCCAACATGGATGTGCTCGACAATCCTTGGTTTAACAAAGATGTCGATTGGTTGAGTTTGCATAATGTTCCCCATATTCCCTTCAGAAGACACTTGATGAATTTGGATGGGTGTCTAAAGGGGTTGGGAGGGGAGACAAGGAGAAAACCGCTCGAGACAAGTAAACATTTCCCGATGGGTAGGGAGAAACGAGGAATGATGGTGATGATCAAACCAAGGAGGTTCCTCAAAAGACATGGTCTCAATAATCGCTTCATCAGTAGGAAAAATTTCTTTCAAAGGGTCTAAAGAAGTGGCATCTCCAAGCCAAGGGGATTGAGTGTACGAGTCGAGAGCTCTGCTAAACGGAGCAGGTTCAGGGGATGGAGCCAATACAGAAACAATTTCAACGTAGTTGAGCTCGGCAAGACTCAACGGCATCTCATCACCCCAGGATTCTATCTGATCAACAGGAAGAAGAACACAAGAATCAGAGCGAACAGAAATCATATTAATGGGAGCGATGTTGGGAGATGGGAGTGAAAAAACACCCATAAGGGCAGGATCTTTAAAGAGTCGAGGACCCACACTCTCACATGGAATAGAGGTATGCTCCATCAAAGGCATGTTGCCATCGGAGGAGGAAGAGGTGAAGAATGACAACTGGTCTACCGTGACGATTTTCCCCTGATGAGGAAAACAAATAACACGAAATAGAGATGAAGCCATGGCTCGCATGGTATACTTCCAGCTTCATCCTAAAAGGAGGTTGTAAGTTAAATTGGCATCAACAACTTCAATCATCTTCCCTTCCAGA
The DNA here is from genome assembly GCA_031772625.1 of Pinus tabuliformis. Taxonomy (NCBI): domain Eukaryota; kingdom Viridiplantae; phylum Streptophyta; class Pinopsida; order Pinales; family Pinaceae; genus Pinus; species Pinus tabuliformis. Next base: position 971,594,634 of record CM062804.1, on the reverse strand, counting down.
GTAATAGGAAAGTGTTGGAATATACCATAAGGATGAAACTCTCTCCCATCAAAGGCTTCCAAGGTCGTGGGAGACTGGCTCAGAGTCGGAGAACCAATAGCCTTCCAACAAGAAACACACATTATGCAAGTAGAAGCGCCTTCATCAATGACCGTACGATGAATCATTTTAGAATTGATGATGACCTGGATAAGGAAGGCAATTTGGTGAGGTAGTCTTGGTATATGACTTTCTAGGTCAAAAGTGATCAGGTCCGAGTCGGCCTTGTTAATGCGACCGATAACTGATAGCAAGGACTTCCTCTGAGAGGGGCATCTCTAGAGGACTTCTAATGCGGACATAGTTAACAGAGCCTGGGCTAAGTCCTCAATGATGCTATAGTGCTGAGAAGCACGAGCATTAGGGTTGTAAGAAGACTTCTAGAGGACGCTTTTAGGAGGAGGTCGGATGACCGCCTCAGTGCTAGGTCACTCGATATGGAGGGGACTAGAACTGGACGGAGGAGCACTAGAGGGACCTCAGTCTCCTTCCTGGAAGGCGACGGATACTCTTTTTCCAAATTACTAATGTGGACGGGAATCGTCCCAGCCATAAATACCTGAGAACCAAAGGGAGAAGAGGATTGAGATGGATCAGCCACCATTTGCGTTTGCTACGAGGGAAAAGGCTCTTTAAGCACGGTAGGAGTCCCAAGGGCACCTTTTAACAAACAACTAACTTTAGACCACCTAGGGTAGTCCTTAGTATAGTGATCCTCATCACAGATAAGGCAAGGATACTTATGCTTTCATTTGGCACCTTCCTCGGGTGGAGGTTTATGGGAATCCTGCTTCGGTTGATTAGCCTTATTCCTTCCTTTTCCCTTCTTTTTCCCTTTCGAGGCTTTGTCCACCGTGGTGGACTGAACAACGTTAACCTTGGAAGTGTTACCAAAATTGAATACATCCTTAGAAGTGTTTTCATTCGAAGCATTTGACTTTTGCTTCCCATGGTTCACGGAAGATTTCTTAGAGGACGTATGGACAAAACCAATGACACCATCAACAGATGGTGTTGGCGGGGATTTGGAAGTTCCGGGCCTCGGAGAATCAAGCAAATAATCATATAGTGTACCGGACTGGGAGTAAACCAAGTCAAGGTACTAAGCACGCACAATAGCTTGCTCTTCAGTTACACATGCCCCCATAGCAATGTCCCGGGCTATCGGACCGACAAATGAGGTTATGAACCAGTCAGTCAAAAGCTGATTAGGAGTCCAAAACTTAATCAAATGGTGACGTCATCTCCATTCATGGATATGATTAGAAATATGTGTGGCTGTGGTTTGTTTTAAGGATGTCAGGAGGTGTGTGCCTGTTTCATATCGAATCGGCAACTAAAAATGAGTTAAAAATGCCATAGCCAATGAGTTAAAGTCCTGAAAAGATCCGTGAGCTAGCTCAATATACCATTTAGCAACAGAGCCAGTGAGAGTCTGTTGAAAATGGCGGAGCCAGATTGAAACATCAAGCCATGAGTTTGACGAACACCATAGATGATAAGTCATGACATGGGCATGGGGATCTTCTCCAGCTTTACTGTCAAACTTGGGACAATCACCGGGAATTTTAGTTGGAACAGGTGGCCAATACGGATTATGAAGAATAGGATCATTTGTCAGTTTGGACACATCCGGTAAATCCAATGTTGTTAAAAAAGGTAATTGAGGGTTAAAGGACATCTGAGGCCGCAAGTAGGAGGTAGCACTAGAGTTCCACCCAGCTGCTTGTTGCCCCCATTGATTTTGTCCGGACGGATTTGGCACGTAAGGATTTTGTCCGTAGGGATTTTGTCCATAGGGGTTATAACTGTAATTGGATGGTTGACCCTAGATTTTCCGCCCAGCATTCCATTGATTACCAACTTGGCCTGCAGGAGCAACATATGGTTGTTGGAAATTCTATTAAGGATTCACTTGCAGTTGTTGATAATTTTGATATGGGGCAAATTGGGTTTGCCCTTGGGATTGCTGAAATTCATAAGGCGGCTGGGCTCCAAATTGAGCTTGGGAGCCACGTTGCATTTGATAAGCAGTTTGGGATTGGGATCCAACCTGAATTTGAAGACTAGATTGGGTCTGGAGCCCAGACTGGGGCTAAAAACCGGGTGGAGCTTGAGAAGCAACAATCATTTAAGTGCCCGGTTGCCCAGATGGATGTCCTTGAGAAGACATAGGTTGAGCCATCTGGCCAGAAGGTTGGCCCAGTTGAGGTTGGGGTTGGCCCATTTTCCCAGAAGTTTGAACTTGCTGGGAGTTGGGTTGACCTTGTGGAACTGAAGACTGTCCAGACTGATCAAATGGTTGAGTAGGCTAGGCAATTGGCTGGCCTTGTTGAATTTGAGACTGACCAACTTGTCCAGAAGGGTAGCCTTGCTGGGTACTAGGTTGGCCTTGTTGAATGTAAGGTTGTCCTAGGTTACCAGAAGGTTGCCTGAAGTACGTGAAAGAAGACCCACTAAAGGCCGAAGGTTGTCTCGGAATGGGTTGTCCTTGTGGGCCGACAGTTTTCCCTGAATAAGGTTGCCCATAGTATGGTTGTCTGTAAGACTGTTGTCCGTAAGATGGTTGACCTTGATAGGGTGGTCCTTGAATATTTGAAGACTATGCTTGGCCACCATGGTAAGTTGTGGTACCCCAAGCAACAGACAACAGAACCGAGACCTCAACAAAAGGTTGAGATGCTATGGGTCCAGGGTGATAAATATGGGCTCCTCGAGAATCATAATAATTAAATGGATTTTGAGGATCCAGATTCTGAGGAATTTGAGGATATTGATCATATGCCCCCTACCAGAATGGAACCAAAAGAAGGTGGGGCATTTAGGCTAGGGTCAACAACCCCGGATATGGGTGTCGCAGGGCCACTGTGTGAAGGACCTACTGAAGGCCTAGCAACAGTGGTCACCACTGAAGATGTAGTGGCGGCACTAACAGTGGGGGCTGTGGAAGCCACACAAACGGTTGGCATAGTCGGGACAGATGTCACATTGTGAATCTGGGGAGTGAAAGATCCTGAAGTCGGAGTGACAGTACGAGACCACATGGAACTTGTAAGGGGAGACCTAGAACCCATGATATCAACTAGAGCATTATAACGTAAAGGCAACGTGATACCAAGGGAGGTGACATGGAAGGGTGAAGTTTCCGTCAGGATAGGAATTTCACCACTCGTCATCAAGGACTCTTCACTCGTGATAGGGGATGTGTCATCCATGTCAGAAGAAGACATTGGGACCGAAACACCAGGAGGAGTAAGGGGAAAATCTTCTTCGAAAGGCTCCCAAATGGGGTTCCAACGAATATCATAAGACTCGTCTTCTGGAGCACGAGAGTTAAGCGGTTGGATACTCAGAATAACAGGAAGAGTATCACTAACAACCGGTACCTCAAGGGCAACAAAAGAGGGGGATCCTTGGTCACTTCAAACGAGAGACGGGATCAGTGATTCTGCCAGGATGATTTAACTCAAAAGCCCTAGGGATAACTAATCGAGTAAGGAGAAATAACCCTACACAAACTAAAACGCAACAAGATCTAACAGGGTAAGTGTGAACGTGGTCGAATAAATTTTAAGACACAGGAACAGAACTTGACCTTTTCATCTTTAAAGAGTCGAGAAAAGGATGAAAAGATGACTCTAGTCACCTTCAAGTATTTAATGAGCCTGAAGTGACAAGTGCTCAGATGGACCTTTTCTTTTAAGGAGTCTGAAAAGGAACGAAAGTGACTGCTCTAGAGAAACTAGGCAAAAGGTTTACCAAACATCCTGTAAAACTGCATATACACCTTGGAAATCATATGAAAACCAAGGACTCTCCGTACGACAATCAATCTTCCCGAATGCTATGTTCGGTGCATTACGGTTTACAAGGTAGCAGACACGGCTTCCTAGGGATATATGATGATAACCTAGTGGGGTCTCCCAACATATACTCAACGGTACTGGGAGCACAAATTCGTACTAGACCGCTATTGAGTCACAGAAGGAGGAATCACCAAACCTTGAGTGAAAACAATAATGACTACGTTTAATGACGCCGGAGCACATCTCTAGCCTAGACCTCTAAATAGTGTGCATTATGTTCCAATGCGTTGTTAAGTTCATTCAGTTCATTTTAGAGTTGATCTTGAATTATGTTTCAGTTTTCAGGCCTTACCGTATGTATACAACAAAACCTAGGATGCAGCTAGAATGAGTGAAATATCCTTTTACTTCAATGAACACCTACCTATAGGAGGGTAGAGAGATCATTCCCAAACCAAGAAACCAAGATAAACCAAGAGACACAATGCAAAAACACATCAACCCTATAGTGCACGAATACTACTAATGATAGATTTTATCATTTGCTTTCCAATATGCAAACTTGAAATGAAAATTCACTTTCACTTTCGTATACTAAATGAATGCAGTCTTTTGATTTTGATTGTTTTAAATTTAAGAGAAACAAACAAGCAAGTGTGAAAAAACCGGTCAATCCAAACAATTGTGATCTATGTTCGGTAGTGAAGAGAAATCGAATCAATACTAAAGATTTCTTCAATAATCGTCACTAGAAATCAACCAGAAACAGGCAATGGAGAAGGCTCAAACAAACCAACAAGAAAGTTGCAAATGAACCCTAGACAAACCAGCAACCAAGCCAATCAATTCAAGAGTTGGAAAGAATGAACTAGGTTACACAGGCAAAATGCAAGATTCATTCAATAAAGCCAAGGAAAGAGTGCCTTAACCGTAAACAGTCAAAAACAAGCTACTGAGCAAGAGAAAGAAGGCAAGGGATCAACAGGATTGGTAAATTGAGGAGGTAGAATTGAAAAAACAATTCTACAGGAATCGTCGCAGGTAATACACAAGCAACTAGCGGCGATCAGTCAATAGCCGTAGCAACAGAGCGACGTCGTCGCGAGAGTACACGTCTCTTCTGCGACGGACCAATTTCAAGAGTCGTCATGACTGTACGATGGGATTTGGCGATGAACACAACTTTAAAAAAGAGTAAAGGCGATGTCGGTGTGATTATTAAACTATTTTCTGTGACGATGTTGAAAACAATGACAAATGAACAAAAAAAAACCCAAACAAAAACAAGTCAATCCTTCAATCAATGTAGGGATTTCCCAGATCAACCCAGGTGACCCAAAAGATTGATAGTTTATCCCCAAAATTCAAAAGACACCAAATCCAAAATCAAAACAAGAGCAAACAAGAGAAGCAACATACAAAGGACTCCCCAGTGGAGTTGCCAACTTGTGATGCAGGAAAGTGTTCCCTCTGCGGACAAAGGCAACCCCTCTAGCCCTAGAGTGGATATAGTCACAGCAGGGACAAAACAACAATTAATTCCCTTAAATAGTCATCGTTGGAGGCCTACTTCAAACCAGTGGTTGATGAAGTTCCGTTGCGCTACTCCAGCTTCCGTTTCCTTCTTCTTAATGAGCAATCAACCTGAAGCACCACAAAGAAATGACAGAGCATGTAACAGAGAAACAACAATAATCTACTTACTCATAAAGTCAAGAAATCATGAGCTATCAAGTAAATTACATACAAGACATAGGAAATCATCATTGATTGTATTATTAATGAATCAAGAGTAAAGCTTACAACCAAGTCTTGATGTCGCAAGCGTTCTCATAGGGTCCAACCAGCGTGTTTCTTCAAGCATTCACTCTCAAAGATGGGTCTCCCAAATAGAAAAATATCTCTATTTCTCTCTTTCACAAGATTTACACAAGGTTAAGGGCACTCCACACCTTCTTTCAAACTACAAAGCAATCCCACACTTGTCACACTCACACCATCTATCTATCAAACTCAAAAGCAGTAGCAGCACTATACAACCAAAAGAACTAACAGATGATAGCAATGGTGAGTGATTTTATAGGAGAAGGAGTCCACATGAAATGAGGGAGAGGGAGCTTATCCTCAGGGCAAGTAGCACAAAAGATGGAACTACCATGCTAGAGGGAGGAGGGCGACCCAAACTGACCCAACAACCAAGTCTAGAGACATCCAGAAGGCCAACTATTGGAACAAATTTGCCCAATCTGGATTGTCGCGAGTTCATAACTAAGCTTTAGCACTTACATCACTAGAAGGAAATGTATTCAGTCAAACCATCGCTAAAGATAGCTAATAGCCTCGTGCGGATCATGAAATCCGACCGTTGCGGGAATCAGATGTACTCCAGCGATGGAGGCACTACTGGACTGTTTATGACCGTTGCCCGTCACATAAATTTAGTGAATTCTCGCGATGAGGCAAAAACCTTAGGAAAATTGGGTCAATTGGAATCATAAGAGAGAATTTGTTCAGTATGAGCATGTTTTACTGGACACATGACACAGTAGAAGGACTTGGGTGAAGGTAGTGACAAATTACTGTGTAACACCATCGTTGGATTTTCCCCTGTGTATGGTAGTCGCGTAATCCTATGGATCAGCATATCAGTGATGGGTATTGCCTCCTCTAGCCACAAACACCCATCGTGTACCAAGCACAATAGCTTCTTGATTACCACCATTGTGATGGGTGCACGGTTGCAATGCGGCACCCATAGCAGATTGAGCAGTCCTGCCTTATCCACACCTCTCATCCATTTCCACAGTTCCAATGCGGTCTCTCCAGTATTTTTGTGGAGGACCCGGTGCATAAGTTGGTTTGTTGCTAAATGAGGGAACCACTCTATGTCTGCTAAATCCCATTCTTCTAATTTCACAAGGGATACATGCCCCAAGCATGGTCTTTCGAACACAATTTGGTCCGGTAAGAGGGGTGTGTGGAGGGTGACCTTACTCTCATCAAATTCTTTGGGCACCTTGGTCTTGCCCCTGCGTGGAGGAACATACTCAGGCAACTTAATGATGTGGTTAGACCCCTCAATTTCAACATCCTCTATTTCCACCCCAACATCCTCATCATCCATTGGGATATCCTCAATCTCTTCTTCTTCCAGCTCCAGGTTAATCGTCTTTCCTTTTTCCTGTGTGGTGGGCTTATCCTTCTATTGGTATTTTCTGGGAGATGAGCACACCGGCTGCGGTGTCGTGGCCTACTTTTTCTTCTTGTTCTTGGGACCCTCCTTGGTCAGGGTAGGCCTTGGTCTGGGCGACCATGGTGACTTTGGTACTTCAGCTAGGATCTCTACAGGCGTAACCTCTGGGACAACTCCTTCTGATGTCATAACGATCTCTGGAATAGCTCCCTCAGCTATCATTCCTTCAACATCCATGGCTTCTACTCTTAGAATAATATCATGGTTGATTTTGCAGACAGTTTCTAGAAATCGATAGAACACTGGGCAATAAAGTAGCTCTTTCAAAAATGCAAGGTTCATGCACAACACACAGTACAACTCACAATTTCTCAATATGCAAAGTGTTTTCCGCTGAGCGACCATATGTAATTTATAGGCCATTTTGAATTCAAATCTGACTGTTCCCCCCAAAATCGGTTCATTAATGCTAAATTGGCAGTAGATTTTCAAAGATATTTCCCATTAATTCTGACTTAAATGTCGCCCCCCTCCCCCCCCACCCGCGCTCCATTTGGTCATTTTTTCATCGTCAAATCATGAACAGTGAATTTAACATTCACTTTCTGGTTGGTCTGCGTGGTTCCTCCCCTGGTAGCTCAGTTCTCTGCGCGCTATTGTGGACTATGTGACATTCCCACGTTCCGCACAGTTCTCTCCTCGCGCAGCTCTCCAACCCAGGAAGTATAGTTTATAGTCCTGCACCTCCATTCAGGTGCATGGAGCTCTAAGACTATGCTTCCCTCATATAGTCACCTAGCTTAATCACTGGTGTATGGCTTCGATCGGCTACCATTCACCTTCCCAGGGAAGGGTTATCCATTCAATCTAACCAACTGAACTGCTCCACCATCAATAATCTCCCTCATGACATATGGCCCTAGCCAGTGCATCCGAAATTTCCCCGGAAATTTATCAAATTTACTGTCATATAACAAGACCATATCATTTACCTTGAAGGTGCACATTTTGATGTGTCGATCGTGCCATGCATTTCCGCGCTCCTTTTGAACTTGTTGATGAAATCTAGGTAGAAATTGATCCTCCTCAAGCTCTGCTAGCTGCGTGAGCCTCTCTTCCAAGGCTCCGTAGTCCGCCATTCCTGTGAATGCCACTATGCACAGACTAGGTACAATGTATTCCATTGTCATCACAACTTCTACGCCATACACGATTCTGAAAGGCGTTTGCCTAGTCAGCTTCTTGCAAGTCGTTCTATAGGCCCATAGCACTGCAAGTACATGCACATCCCTATCATTTATCTAATCATTGTAGACCTTTTTCAGTGCACTCTGTAGTATCTTATTGAATGCTTCCACCATCCCATTAGCCTGTAGATGATAAGGCACACTTTTTTTATGATACACCTAAAATTCTTTTGTCAACGCGCTGATTGTTTCATTAATAAAGTGTGTATCGTGATCGCTCATCAAGATCTTTAGACAACCAAATCTTGTCAACATGTATTCAAAAATAAACTCTTCTTTTGTCGCGCCTATACAATCCTTCACAGGCTACACATCCGCCCACCTGGTTAAGTACTCAGTCGTGGTGATGATGTACCGTGCACCCGTCTTCTTTCCCTGAGGCTGAATTGGACCCACAAAGTCAATCGCCCATTTATCAAATGGTTGTAATATCACCTACGACATCAAAGGCAGTTCTTCCCCCCATGATGGGCTACCAGTCCTTTGACATGTGTCACATGCCCTGCAATATGCTTTTGAATCCTTATGCAGGTTTGGCCACCACAACCCAACACGTAGAACCTTCTGCGTCATTTCTTTCCCTACATAATGTCCTCTTGCAGCTCTTCCATGAGCCTCCACAAGGATGTTGCTTCGTTCAAAGTCAAGTACATAATTTCGCAATATTTCGTCTAACCCCATTTTGTACAATTTCCCTGCAATTATGGATAAGTCTGCAGCATGCACTACTAGCTCCTTCTTCTGCTAGCTTGTATACCCTTCTGGAGCAGTTCCCATCGTCAGGAAATGTATGATATCTTCAAAGTGATTATTTTTTATGCACACTGCAGAAGTTGCATGTTAGGCAGCCCCTCCTTAAAATTAGTAGGTTCCTCTCTAGTTTCAATGCGCGACAGATGATCAGGTCCCGCATTCAGTCATCCTAGCTTCATAATAACTTCAAAGTCGTACTCCTAGAACAACAGCAACCAACTACATATTCCCCCCCCCAACACAAGCTTGTTGACTAGGTATTTCAACGCAGACTAATCTGTATACATCTTAAAATGTCCACCCAGCAAATAGTGCCTAAACTTCTGGAGTGCATACACCATAGCTAATCCTTTGCACTCTATCGTGGAATAATTTTTCTCAACCTTGGACAACTTCCAGCTCACGAACGTTATAGGATGGTCCACTTCTCCCTCGCAAGCCTGTATCAGTACTGCTCCCAACGCAATACATGATGCGTCCACATGCACATGAAATTCCTTCTTCCAGTCCGGGAAGACTAGGATCAGCGCGGTGACCATTTTCTCTTTCAGCACGTCCAAGCTCTTCTGACATTCATCATTCCAACAGAACGTAGCATCCTTTTTCAACAATTTCTCCATAGGTGCGGTGATCTGGGCATAGCTCTTGATGAACTTCCTATAGTATCCAATATGCCCTAGAGTTGCACACAACTGTTTCACATTCCTCGGCACCTCCAAGTTGATTATCACCGTGATCTTCACGGGGTCTACCATCAATCCTTGTCTGCATACCACATGACCCAGCAAGATCCCAAAAGGGACACAAAATAGACACTTCTTCAAATTGAGCGTGATCTAGTATCTCCGACATGTATCTAGCATCAAGCGTAGACTTGCCACATGGTACTTGACCAATCCAAACATTGTCCAATCATCAATGTATACCTCCAGAAACTTATGAATGAAGTCTTTAAATGTCGCAATGACTACGCGAAAAAAGATTTTTGGCGCATTCTTCAGCCCAAAAAGCATTACAGTGTACTGAAACCATCCCTTCAGTCACGAAGGTCGTATTTCTTCTATCCTTAGGCGCGATTTTGATCTGATGGTACCCAGAGAACCCATCAGTGAAAGAGCATGCTTCTTGGCCACCTACATTATCCAGGACCTCATCAGTGAATGGGGTTGGGAAAGGATCATGCACACAAGTGTCATTCAATTTCTAGAGATCCACGCATATCCTTATTTATTCTTTCTGTTTCTTTTCCTGAACCACTATCAGGCTTACCCAATCAGATTCTTCCACTTGTTCAATAATTCTTGCCACAAGCATCTTATCTAACTTAGCGCGGACCCTTTCCTTATACTTTGGATTAAGGCGGTAAGGCCTTTGTTTTACAAGTTTCGCATTTGGTTTCAAGGTGATCTTCATGACACCCAGGTCTCCTATGATTCCCTTCAGATCTGAAAACTTCGTGGGGAACAAATCCTAATAATCGCGGAGGAGCTCAGCAACCTTGTCTACTATCTCATCGTCCCAATAGTCCCCAATCTTTGCAAATTTTGGTTCCGCCTCGGTGCCAATGTTGACCTACCTAGTTTTTAGCAGCACAGTTATGTCTGGATCCTCTATCTGCAGACCTTCAACCTCACGGTGACCCTTAGTTTCTGTAATATTAATCTTTCTAGGATCCTCGTCTTCTTATTCAGTGATCACATTATAGCATTCTAGCACGTGATTTAGTTGGGTAGTCCAATCAGGTTGAATCAGGTTCAAAGGATTTTGCGATATCCTTAAGATCGTTACTTTAACCTCTTGTAGCATCGCGTCAATACAAACCCATCCTCAAAGTTGAACATCATTATAAACCCATAGCACAAGATGTCCCATTCTTCAGTGCCATGGTGGAGCTCTGTTTCCAAGTACCAATTCATTGGTATGACATCCAGAGTATGGCAAAACAGATGCACCCATTCAGGCTAGGGCTCCACTCCATAAGCCTTAGTCCATTTAGCCAAGTGATCACGTAGATCATCCCCTCCATCATACTTGTCTGTCATCCACACTTTCGGTTATCCAAAATGTATTCTCATCATCCTCCTATAGTCACACCAATCACTAAAATTATCCTTATGCGTACCCCACCATCTTACAGGCGTAGCGCACAATACCCAGTCCAAGGCCTGGAAGCAATGTTTCTCTGGCACTTCTCTCTCAAATGCATCCAAAAAGTGATCAACATAAGTTAGCCCATCATAGTGAGGTAGATCCCTTTCTTCTGATGACACGCAGTGCAATTACTTGGTCATCATATTACAACGCAGCATAGATACTTCATGCAACTGATTCTGATAGTGCTCTAATTCTTTGTCTGAATCATACATGTAGGAGCTCTCGCGGTCCCATGAAATACATCTGTCCACTATCGGATTTACCCAATCCTGGTCTCGCGTCATTATCTTGTAAATCTCGTCCAAATCGTCATCACTTTCATAATCACGGACTGGTTTTGTATAGTGTGTTCCTTCTGCAGGATCCAGTGGCACTACTACGCAGAGTGACTTCTTTTCAAATATCATCTTTCTCTTCTTCAAGTTGATTACCCCATTCATGTCAATGGCCCAATCAATTCCAAGGAGCACAGGGTAAGGATTGCTATCATCCACAATCTCTATTACCTCAAAATCCGCCAGTGTGCTCACGCCTTCGATGTCAAATGTTACCCCTTGCAGCCTCCCCATCGGGATAATTTTCTGTTGATTTTCCATCCTTTATTGGATCGGAGACCATTGGAGCGCAAGTCTCCCCATTCGTTCCCATGTCTGATTTGGAAAAAAATTCGCATCGAACTTGAGATCCAGGATAACTTGGTCCATTTTGTATTCCCCTATCTGCATGGTGAGTCTCATCTCACACCCAGTCCTTGCCTTATGCTTAACAACCTTTCTAACTACACGCGGTTCACCAGTAATGCCATCCTTGCCAAAGCACTAATTGATCAGTTCCTGCAGGACCTTCACAACCTTACTATCGCGAAGCAACTTCATGTAGGTCTCCAAGAATGTGGTAATCATGGATGGGTCCATTTCTTCAAATGGTTTCTCTTGACTTCATGAGGTAGAGGCCTCAGCGAAGATTTTCTTTGCTTCCATAAATGTTTCTTTTGCACGCTCCAAATCAAACCCAGTCTCCTTTTCTGGTGCTTTGTGGATACATTTGCCTTCTGCATGCTACTTGCCTTTATCCTCCCCAGTCGTAGTTTCACTTCACAGGATAATGTTTACCTTAGGGTCTTCCTCGCGAGGCTCAGCCCTCATCATCCAGAAGTTCTGCTTTGGCTGTGGAGGTTGTGACCCCTTTTCGCGAATCTTAGCCAATAATATAGGGAAATCCTCAGTTGCATGGTCAAACTAAGTATAGTAGCGGCACGATAGTTACGTCGGATTTGGACAGTCCCTCACTTAGTGTCCTGGTTCTCCACAATTCGAACAAATAAGCTACCCTTGGCCTCTACCAGGACCTCCTCCACCTCGGCCTAGGCTGCGCCCCTTATACTCACCTTGCATTCCCCCAACGCCTTGGTTGGAGGTAGCGTTTATGCCTACACCCTGTATGCAGGTGTCTTGTCCATAATTAACTTGTAACTATGGAAATTGCACTCGTCATCACCTACTGATTGACAGAAATTGTAGAAGAGTTGTTGAGGTGTCTGTACGAATTTCTGCAGCAAATGGCAATTGTTAGTCGCATGTTTCCCAGCCACCTAGCATATAGTGCACCATAGCACGGGTCCTGCACTTTCCCCTACCACAACCTCCAGCCATAGAGGCATTGGTCCCCCTGTTGCACCATAGTCCACGAAGACTGGGCAGTGATCCTTATCATGCCCTTGACCTTTGCATTTTAGGCACCAAACTTCTTCACGTGCCTCTGGCCGAGCTGTTATGTCCTTCTTCAGACTTTGCATTTTGAGACAAAGGTTTTGTAACTGCACATGAATCTGATGAACCCCAAAATCTGCATCCTGCATTGGTGTCTCATGTGGTCTCATTGTGATTTCTCGAGCTTCGGCCTGGGTCCCAATCTTCTGTTGTGATAGCGCAACCCTTAGGTGGGGCAAGAGCGAGGCCACGAACCATTCACGGTGCTCCCCATCAATTAGGTTCATGTTGGCTTCATGGATCGTACACTTTAATCTCTGATCCAAATCCCAGGGCGTCTCCCTAGGCCTCATCATGATCTCCTTGAATCCAACAATCAACTGCACTTGAGACTTAGGTCTACTGAATTCTCTATTCAGCGCAGCCTGGATATCTGCCAATGCAGATGTTGGGTTATCGGTACTGTACTTAATGTACCACGTTAGTGTGCAGTCCTGTAAAGCACTAGCTAGTGTGGCTTTCTTCTTTTGGTCATCTGTAATACCCTGAGCTTCCCATACATCCTCCACAGCGAACCAAAACTGGTTCGGGTCTTCATTTCCTACACCCTTGAATACAGGTAGCCTTATGGAGTTCACCATGTTGAACCATGGTGGAGGTGGCGGTGGTGTGGGTGATGGGGTGAGCGGTGGAGGTGACGATGGAGGCGGTGAGGATGGATGGGAAGAGGATGGGGGCAGTGTAGGTATTCGCGGGAACCCTTGTCTTATCAGCTGAACAGAGCTCAGTGGAGAAGACTGTGCTGCTCCTTCGTCGTCACTCAAAGGAGGCTCAATTAGTGGGCTATACTCAGACCTTTTTGTTATAGACATATTTGGGCACTGCAACCCCAATCACATATGTCCATAAAACAAGGGCTTCTAAGTCCTTAAAAGTGTTGTTTCACACCCTAAAGGAGCAAGGTCAGCTGATTACGTGATCTCCCAGAAGTTCTCCCTAAAAAACCACTCAGAACTGGTCAAAACAAGACCATACAAACTACCCAGAGCAAAGGGTGTGATGCATCTCACCTGCCACATGCAAAAAGTGTGATGCATACTAGAAAGCCCTTTTGTAGGGTGCAATTGGCGAGAGCAGACAAATGGCGCAAGCAGTTTGCTAGGTGGAGACCCTGAGAATCTTCTAAAAATTGTTCATTTGACACTTGCCTCCCTGAATTCGCCCAAGGATGAGTAAGAGATCATGAAATCTCCAAGTGGAACCAAGAACTATCAGAGAGATGACACTAATCAAAATCCCAGAAGCTGACTCACCCCCCTGCAAATATCTATATATGGATCCCTCATCCCAGAGATCCAAAGGTTGGAATTTGGTAATTTGCAAAGAGGTGCTATTGGTTTCTCTTTGAAGACATTGTTGGGTGATCTTGCTTTGTATGAGGTGAAGAGGGCTTTCAAGCTGGGAGGATGGCGCTGGGTCAGACCAAGTGGTTGTAATCCTCTCTTCTACTACTTTCATCAATAAAGCTATTTGATTTTTCCTCCATATTCTTGTGTATCTCTAAATATTGTGTTGATATATGCATTTGTATGGTCAATATATATCCGATACTATATTGTGTACAGTGATAGATCTCTATGCTTTGATGGTATTATGCTACTGTGACTCTATAGGTGCTCTTTGAAGTGGAACAAGTAAGGAAGCAATGGCGAGATTCTGTCAAAGGGGAAAAGAAACAAGAAAGGAGCCAAGCGAAAGACTAAGGTTGGTACTCTCTGCTTCTTTCTCATCTCTCTCTCGTAAAGGAAAAACAAGTGACTTAGTTTGTTTGTTTCTAAGATAGCTACCCATCTTAGTGGGACTAGAAATTCTGAATAGGCACTAGATTTCCTAGTAACAAAATGGAGACTCCGCTAGGGAGTCCACTCAGGGACTGTTTTGACATTATGGTTTGTTCCCGTTTGTTCGTCCGGAATAGTATCTGGAATTTCTTATGTTGAATCTCAGCAAATTGATCCTTCACAATAGTATCAGTTTGGGCAGTCTAGTCTCCAAAGACCAATCATTCCTTTGAGCACTGGATTGCCACCGTATGGGGGGCACTATACCCTTTCATTGTTCCCTCCGGGAGAACAACCATATGAGAGTTCACAACCGAATTTGGGTCAAATTGGAATCACATCCAGCGGTTGGGTGCCAATACTACCTCAACAACCAAGAGTTGTATACTCAATGCAACCAAGTCTACCTGTGTCGAATATCCCCACTACACCAGCTATTGTGACAGTGTCGCAAGTGCAAGCATTGCCTGTTGTATGCCAGCCTCAAGTTTCTCAGGTCATAGTACAACAACCTCTTGTCTCCACGACACAACCGCAATCGCCAGTTAGTGGCTCCTTAATTGGAGCGACTCAGGCTCAAACGGGTACTATTACCCCTCATCTTGGTCAAACATCCAGTATTGGGCAACAGCAAATGGTTTCACAACCATGGCTGGTGCAACATCAACAACCGCAATTCCAACAAGCTTACCAAGGACCTGAGCAACAAAGCTTTGCAGGTAATGGGCAGCCGTATATTCAAAACGGTTATCACCAGTCATCCCAAATTGGTTATGCCCAGCAACCTTATCAAAGTTATCAGCATCAAATGCATTATGCTGGTATGCAAAGACCCACTACTTAGGCGATCCCATCTTATCCTGGGTACGCTTCACCGAACCTGAATCAACAGTTGCCCTTCGTAGCAACTCTAGAGTTACCAGATCTAAATCGGCTAACGAACGATCCAATCGCTTATGCCCCTTGGTGGCCGGCAATTCCTCATAAACTTCCGTCGGATATTCCTAAATTCAATGGAAATCCGGGTGAAGATCCGTCGAATCATGTGATGACCTTTCATCTATGGTGTTCCTCCAACACTCTAAATGATGATTCGAATAGGCTTTGCCTTTTTCAACGAACGTTAATTGGTCTGGCGGTAAAATGGTACATCGAATTTTTCTAGAGCTTCATTTGATAACTTTAGCACCCTTGCCACCACCTTTTTAACCCATTTTCAGTTACCAATAAGGTACGAAATAGGAACAGTGCTTCTTACCAATTTCAAATAGACGACGGCCACTCACATATCTAATCATATTCATGAATGGCGACATCGTCGAAGAATGGTAAAAACATATGTCCCTAATCAGCTACTAGCTAAATGGTTTATTAAGTCCTTATTAACTTCTATTATAGAAGATGTGGAAAAGGGAGGAGTCATCACTAAAGAGCAATTCATTGCTCGTGCGCAATATCTAGACTTGATCTATACTCAATCTGGCACACTCTATGACAAAATCCCTGATGCTCCAAGACCATAATTTTCCATTCCTCCTCCTCCTAAATCAAACAACGACTCTCATGCCGGCGATGGCATGATAGGTACGACAAGCACGAAATCAACAAAGGCTACATCCAAGAAATCCCGTAAGGTTTCTGGTCAAGATGCAAATGAAGAAATTCTCGCCTCGGAGGATAATGTCATGTCGACCAACAAAGGCAAAGAACCAAAGCAACTAGGGGGCAAGAAGAAAGGGAAGAGAAAAAAGAAGAAACAAGACGATTTGTCTCCTGAAAAATCTTCTGCAAACCCTTATGGGCAAAAGAAACCTAGTCAACCATGCCTCATATGCGATGAGGATCATTGGACGAGGGACTATCCATATAAAGCTGAAGTTAAGAAAATCTTTAAGAATTCAAGAACTTCAGCAGTATTGACTGACCCATTTCCTAACCCAGGAACCAATCTAGTTGCTAGCGACAATGCTTCCCCATCCCAAGTGCTCATGTTGTCCATTTCAAAACAGCATAATGATTCTTTGATATCGACAAGGAATATAGATTACGGGAATCCACAGCTGTCGAACAACAAGGCTACTGATCAACCTAGTAGTTTGATAGCAACTTCAACCGAATTTGTGCCACCCATCATTCTGAGCTAATGATAAAGCCGCCAAAGGGAGTAGTACACAAATCGACATTTATTCCTCGTGCTAGAGTGGAACAGATTATAACATAGTAGAGGACCTGGCCCAATCGTCATCCGCTATGTCGACACTTAAAGTACTGGAAAATTGCCCCTACCAAAAGCGGGCTCTATTATCAGCAGTAGGTGGCATTGACCCAATGGATTCCAATCTTGTGGCCTTTATCATAAAGGATATGAACCTCAGTTACCAGCTCAACTCGCTTTCCTCATTCAAGTGAAAGCCCTCAACAAAATTGTTCATCAAACAATTATTGATGAGGGGGCATCTACATGTATTATGTCAATGAGTTGCTGGAAAACTTTAGGATCACCACCCTTGTCGAGATCGTCAACGACGTTAAAGGCATTCGATGGACGAACATACACTCCATACGGGATTTTGAGTAACTTACAAGTTGAACTGGGGGGAAAAACAATAGAAATTGATGTTGAAGTTATTGATGGAAATCTCGATTATAACATCCTACTGGGAAGGCCTTGGATTTATCCTATGGCCATTGTTGTGTCAACATACTTCAGAAATATTTCATTTCCTTTTCAAGGAGGAATTACAATCGTTGACTAACAAACCTTTCTCCCAGACAGTTCACAAGTTACGAGAAGCATCCCGATGATCCACAAAAGCTCTCAGTTGCCTCAAAATATTGGAGTAGGCCTACTAAAAGACCCTACATTGATGGGTACTTTTTCGCTACCACCTCCAAATAAACCTGGCGAAAGTGGCCATAGTGGGAACCTGCAATATGGTATCTTCCATTTAGAAGGTATCCAAACACGATGTTAGCATGGATCATCACCAAGTATTGCCTCCAAGCCCAATAGAAGTATTGTAGCAATCAATGTTCTCGGCATGGGAGGCAAACCCAAATGAACGCTCATCAAGCGTTTGGGTAGATAGGTCTAAGGAGTATGGTACCTCTTCAAATCCTTGGTCACATGTACATTCTACAGACGAAGGAATTGTTCATTCAATGAACATAGAGGGGGCACCATGGGAAGATTACCACCATCATTCCCATCTTCTGAATTACAACGAAGATTACTCCGGCGACCTTAGTCATCCTTCAGTTTTTGATTTTCTATCAAATACTGTAAATACAGTGGATTATGAGGATAGTTCTTTTACTGTGTCAACCTCATTAAAAAATGAAACAACACCTTTCCAAATCGAGTCTTTGATTACGATCTTGTAAAATCCAAGTCAATTCTTTTAAAGATTTCGAAGGTAAACCTTCATTCCAACCATCACATCGAATGCAATGAATCTTGGGGGGCATACACCTCAATTTGCGTCATTATGTTGGGGGCATGCGAACTTATAACAAGCATAGTTTTTCATTTCAAGCTTGTGCAAACATGAAACCGAATCTAAGCATATGTTGTCGCATGGTTCAAGATCATTAAAAAATAAACCAAGCCACGAGCAGTGTTACCGCAGGGTTCAAGCTCATTAAAAAAAATAAACCCGCCATGAGCAATGTTTCCACAAAGTTCAAGCTCGTTAAAAAATAAACCTAGTCATGAGCAGTTTTATGCGAGGTTCAAGCTCGTTAAAAAATAAACCTAGCAACGAGCAGTTTTACGCGAAGTTCAAGCTCGTTAAAAAATAAACTTAGCAATGAGCATATGTTCCACCAGAGTTTAAGATCGTTAAAAAATGAACCCACCTTTGGTAAATAACCAGTTCGATCGCATTATTATCAGCTTTTGAGCCTTGGTCGTGTTATTACCATCACCTCCACTCTTTTTTAGCCGATCATACGCCTCCGTTTGATTGTTTACCCCTTTTGAGGAACAATTGCGATGAGTGATCCTATTAGCCACCTTCTTAACACTGTCGTGATTGGAAAGTTCCAACCCTCACCTGGAACCGGCTGCTACCTGAAATATCACTCGTTCCTCAAAAAACAAGTCTCCTTTAAGCTCTTTTCATCTGACTCATAAAATATGAAAAGATTGCCGAGCAATTGGCCTCTCCAGCTTGTTAAAGAGATTGGAAGTGCCATCCCTCCTCTAGATTTTAATATTTTTGGACCTGAGGGATTATTACACAAAAAGATCGAGTGTTTGTCTTGTTTGGCTCATTAAAACTATCGAAAAGTCATCCATTTCGCATTGTTTTATACATTTTTGGACTTAAGGGATTATACTACGAGAAAGGAATATTGGAGTTTCCTTTCCGTCTCTTTTCAGACTCTCTAAAATTGAAAAAGACTGAGTTATCCTTGTCATTAAACTCGTTAAAATAATAGCGAAAAACTTGTCCATTCAGACAAGAGCGAGTTTCACTGTTGCTAGGCTCGTTAAAACATAGCGACGGGTTTGCCCGAAGGCCAAATTATAGAACAAGCATATGTTATCCTCCTCAAGCTTGACAAAAATAAAGAGGCACTGGTCAGAAATGACTGGGGAAAATTGGGAAGAAAACTTAAAGAAGCTTTACTAGTAGTAGGTCACTCTCGAACATGACACTTTTACTCCATCACCATGATTGAGTCGGGTTGGGTTATTCCGTTCACCCGTCATATCACCATTGGTCCACCGTACCATCCACTTTTGGGGTTAACGCTACCAATCCATTTCAGTGTCACCAATATGTTCAAGAGAAGTTGCTCAGAGAGTTTACCTACCCAGCTTGTGTCTCATCCGCTGCAATACCTTCACGCTTCATTCTCTCATGACCACCACACTGAACCTTGTATCATCAGATCGTTTTCACCTCTACAAAATCATTTGCTTCGTTTCGTGTTGTAGATGTGGGATCCATCAATGCCCTCCTACAACGGGTCACTTCTTGTCGACATCAGCTCATTATCCAAGAAGCCGGCCTAGGAACAACCCTTTCAGTACTTTGAAGCTTGCATGCCTCAATGGCAAGTTTCTCACTTCCGATGACAGGTTTACATTAATGGCCTTCAACCGAAAGAGTTTGTGTGGTGTTTGAAATCGACTCATGTATTCACACCATGCGAATTTTACTGCAGTACCTTGAGGGTCATCATCATCATTGGTGATTCCTCTTGCGCCTGTTAACAGCTTACATCATTGGCTGGTAATCAGGCGATGTCCTTCCATGTTCAACATCAGAACATCTTTTTCACATAGATCGACTTGTAATTTTGGGCGAAGTTTGAACGCGTTTTCAAGACCTCGGATCTAGTTTCATCCATCCGGGCTGCGATATATTCAAGAAAATAAAGAACTCAAAGGTACATGATTGCTGCACAGATAATCATCCAAACTAAGGGATGATGGCTCTTCCAGAATCATCAGTCTGCACACAGACGGTTGTCTGTCCTATGTACATGAAAATGAATTTATCAAGCTGAGCATGGGAATGCCCACCTTAGCCAAATCATGAAAATATTATGAAGATAATGTATTGTATTTTATCTTATTATAGGTCACCTTCCAGTTCGAAAAACCTCAGATCCTCATTATAAATCATTTCACCTGACATCAAAAGATTTACGACCTCATGCTTTAGGGGGCAACTGTTATAGACATATTTTGGCACTACAACCCCAATCACATATGTCCATAAACCAAGGGCTTCTAAGTCCCTAAAAGTGTTGTTTCATACCCTAAAGGAGCAAGGTCAGCTGATTACATCATCTCCCAGAAGTTCTCCATAAAAAACCACTCAGAACTGGTCAAAACAGGACCATATAGACTGCCCAGAGCAAAGGGTGTGATGCATCTCACCTGCCACATGCAAAAAGTGTGATGCATACTAGAAATCCCTTCTGTAGGGTGTGATGAGCGAGAGCAAACAAATGGCGCAAGCATTTTTCTAGGTGGAGACCCTGAGAATCTTCTAGAAACTATTCATTTGACACTTGCCTCCCTGAATTCGCCCAAGGATGAGTAAGAGATCATAAAATCTCCAAGTGGAACCGAGAACTATCAAAGAGATGACACTAATCAAAATCCCAGAAGCTGACTCACCCCCCTGCAAATATCTATATATGGATCCCTCATCCCAGAGATCCAAAGGTTGGAATTTGGTAATTTGCAAAGAGGTGTTGCCGGTTTCTCTTTGAAGACATTGTTGGGTGATTTTGCTTTGTATGAGGTGAATAGGGCTTTCAAGCTGGGAAGATGGCGCTGGGTTGGACCAAGTGGTTGTAATCCTCTCTTCTACTACTTTCATCAATAAAGCTATTTGAGTTTTCCTCCATATTCTTGTGTAGCTCTGAATATTGTGTTGATATATGCATTTGTATGGCCAATATATATCTGACCCTATATTGTTTACAGTGATAGATCTCTATGCTTTGATGGTATTATGTTGTTGTGACTCTATAGGTGCTCTTTGAAGCGGAACAAGTAAGGAAGCAGTGGCAAGATTCTGTCAAAGGGGAAAGGAAACAAGCAAGGAGCCAAGCGAAAGACTGAGGTTGGTACTCTCTGCTTCTTTCTCATCTCTCTCTCATAAAGGAAAAACAAGTGACTTTAGTTTGTTTCTAAGATAGCTACCCATCTTAGTGGGACTAGCAGTTCTGAATAGACACTAGATTTCCCAGTAACACTTTTCTTCCTATGTCCCTGAATGATCAAGAGCTCAAGACCAAGTGTCGGAAAATGCTCGAAATGAAAGTACTTAGAACTGGTTCAAACCTAAACGACTTGATAAGTATCGTCTTCCTGATTCCGGCGATGTGAACGGTTCGAAAAATGGACTCCGTATGCAGAAGTTACTCCAATTTTAAAATCACCCAATATCCTCCATTTTTTAAATTTAAACAAAATATTCCGGGAATATTTTGTTTCTCGCAGCCAATAGAATGCTGCCACGTGGCAGGCCCAGAGACCACCACATGGCCTACATGACGTCAGAATATGGGTATTAAAAATTTCGTATGGAAAACTTGTAGATTGACCCTGTGATCTATTGGTCACAAGCCTCCGCCTTTACAATTACACCACGTTGGTATTACTTGACAAGTGTTGAGTTTGGATTTAACTTAAGGTTTAATTCCGCCGACCAAACAATCAGTTAACCCGCCTCTAACAGTCACATGTGTCCATGTACACTTGTAATTTAATGTAACTGCAGTTTGACTAGTGGAAAACTTGATGGGGTGCCATTTTTGGCGGATCCGCCATCTTTGGCGGACTTATCTGGCAGTTAGCCAGACTTCGCTGAAGTTATTCTAGGCAAAACTGGCAGTTCATGAATATGCCATAACTTTGGCTAGGAGAGGTCTTTTGAGGCGAATTTTTTTATTTTATTTTGGGTCTCTTCAACATTATGAATCCATTGGCATAGGTTTCATAGCCAAGAGACACCATTTGTAGGTGATTTTGCTTCAGGGAAGTTCCAGGAGCCACTAGGGCTATATCAGTTTGGGAGCTGCATTGGAATGTGTGTAGCCATTGAATGTGAAACAAAGACCATTTATGACTGTATTATGTGTTCTGAGTCCATTTCTACATCTCTTTTTTCCTGTTGAGGCATTCTTCACCTCAAATTTCTTCAGGGAAGCTTTCAAGGCCACAAGGGCTATTCCAGTGCTTGAGCTGTTTAGGGGTTGTATTCATCTATTTTCGGTGATTCAAAAGCCTACTTCTATTGTCTTCGACCTTCTAAGTCCATTGGTAGAGGTTTCAGAACCATTGGAGGTATTCTTCACCTCGAATTTCTTCATAGAAGTGTTTTGGGCCAGCAGGGCCATTTGGAGAAAGTATTGTTTAAGGTACAATTTCACTGTTTAGTGCTTGGGGAAGAGCATTCTTTCCTATTTCCTATATTCTTATTCTACTTTTACAGTTATATTTTCCTTTAGAGGCACTTATTTTCTTGTATTAGCCTTTGCAACTTTATTAATACAAGAGGACAAGCCCATTTTGGGAAGCTTGGTCCAGTGGATGTAGCCCAGGAGGGGTGAACTGCTTCATCATATTTGTGTCATTATTTGCTGAAGATATTATGCCAAAAAAATCCAATATAATGTGTTAAACAACAAATTTAAATAAATTGCCTCCACACATAAACACCTATACAGCTGTTCAAAACTCTTTGTTTACTTTCGCAAGACATGGAGTTTCAAGCAAGATCATTTTAAGTATATCTGAGTGCTACTTCTATTATTTCTTTAGGCAGAGTCTATAGAGGGCCAGGTTGCTTCTGGATCTCATCCTCTCTTTAGGGGTGACATATTCAGTAAATGACCCTACAGTCTATCTCTGTATTAGAAATAAGAAGTTCTCACATTTTCAGATTTAAAACTTGGATTTTTTTGCACTCATTGACATAAATGAAAATGGATACCTTTCCCCCTTTTTCAGTTACAATCGATTTTCAGATCAAATGGTATCAGAGCAGGTTTTTGTTGTTTATATGCTCTAGGAAAAGTTATATAAACTATGTTAGCGCTTGAAATTTCACCTCAGGCTGAGAAAGGTAAACTCCAAGGCAACATCAAACCACTTAGCCTCGTAGCTAGCCCTACGGGGCAGGAGAGGGCTCTCTCCGGTCTATCTTGGTAAAGATATTCAACGGGTGAGATAACCAATAAGGAAACACTGATTTTAGGCTAGTAAACTGATAAAAAGGTTTGAATTGGGAAGTTTTAGGATTTTGGTGGAAAATCGGGGAAAGGCAATTTTGGGTGCGGGGATTGGACACAGTTTTTGCAGGGGGTTCTTTGGGGCAAGGTAGGAGATTGTATTGATGCCTTTGAATTAATTGAATGGATAGGAATGACCGGTGAGGGGCTAAAGAGAGCAAGAAACCTTCAATATTTCTCTTTAGACAGATGAAAACATAAATATTAAGCAAACTTAAAAGCAGAGCATGGCAATCATGAATTCTACTTTAACACTTCATTTGCCTAATTTGCAGAAGGAAAAGTAAGGAGATGATTCACATAAAAAACTTAAAAGTACAAAGATAAACACACCATCAATACATGTAACCACAGGAATCCCAAAAAGGACTGCAAAACCCTGGTCTTTCTTCCTTTGCCAAAATTGCAGAGATACAATGAGTAATACAATAGAAGCTTTCTCCCTCAAGAGTCCAACCATGAAAATGACTAAGAAAATACATAATATAGGCAATATAACATCTTTCCTTGCCTCTAGGGGTCTAGCTCACTATCCTAGGAGCTGTTTCAACCAATTCTAAACTGAGCACTGAAAACTAGGCAGTCAAAACAACTTGCCTCTATAAGCTAGGAAACCAATTCATTCATTAAATTTTTGCCTATCTCATGAATGAATCTTCTAGAAGAGATAAATAAGTGTCAAAATATCATAAAATTACATCATTTACAACAAGGAGGATCAAAATCTACTCCAAAAAGTCAAATCCAGTCAAAACTGCATTTTGCTGAGCTGTAGGTGAATTTCTGTGAAAACTGCCCAACACGTCGCACCCTGATCCTGAACACGTCGCGCGACGTTGGAGCTTCTTTTGAGGAACTTCTAGGTGTCAAAATGAGGCCAAAGTGGGCTTGTTGGAAAGGTATGGATGTCTACTTTCCAACCCAAGTGTAATTTCGGAATTTGGTGGCCATTTTCCCCTCCAAAATGGCAATCTCCCAAGACTGCTTCCTGTGTGTCAAAAAGGTGGCAGAAAGTCATTTTTTGCTTTTTTTTGACCTTCTGGAGGCTCAAAATTTGATGAAATCTCTTGGTAATTGCTGAGAAGGTGTATCTTTGCATTAAAAATCCAAAAATGCTGAGTTTTCCCGAAATGGAGTTGCCCATAGAAAGGGTCGCGCGCGGCGTGCGACGTGTTGATGGAGAAAACTTGTTTTTGGCAAAAAAAAGTCACAATTGACAAAATTTTCTCCAAATTTCTTGAAATTTGGGCTGGGAGTCCCCAATCAAGTACCATGCTCAGTCAAAGAGTCTTTGGCCAAAATTTGGAGTGGATCGGGCCTTTTTCTCCGTTTTAGTGCTTTGCTCAACCTCCTTGGATCTAGCGATTGTATTTTTTACATTTCTCTACAACCATGACACCTGTGTAAAGAGTGAAGGAGGTTTTTCTTCTTTGGCATGTTGTGGACAAAAAACTCTCTCAGTTTTCCAAAATTCATCTTTGATTGCTCTGAAACATCTTTTGAGTGAAACTTATCCCGATGTGTGAAACAAGGAATTTTGTGGAAATGAAGCGAAATGAAGGGGATAGGGGGCTTCTAAATTCTTGGGGAAATTTTTGGGAGTGGGGAGGGATGTTAGGAAGCAGGGGAAAGTGGAATCTCAGAGATTGAGTGAGGGGAAGGGGTCCAAAAGGGCAAAACACAGGCCAAACCCAGAAAATTGCCAGGTTGTAGCTAGAAACTAGGGTTTGTGCGAAAATGAGGAATTTGGGGAATCTCAGTGATGGGAAGCATTTGGTAAGGTACTTTAAGGATAGGGGAAGGTGTATGAACATCAGGATAGAAGTTTTGCCGATGATTTGACCGTCCAAGAGAAGTTGGCTTCAAAACCCTAGGAGAGGAAAATGACCTTACCTAGGCGCAACTGAAGCATGGACAAGGTGTAAAATGACTCATTAGACATTGAGATGATAATGAAAACCCTATGAATGATGATAGACTCAGCTGAATAGTGACATGGATTGGCATTTGGGCAACTTTAGAAGGAGTGAAAGCAAACCCTAGACCTAATGCCTAGTGACCAAATTTTGCTTGAAGACTCACTGAAATGACAAAATTTGACCTTGACACTCTGAGACCACTTTGTAAGAGCATATTGATCACTGGAGGAAGGCTGGAAAGACTGACACTAAAAAACTATAGATAGAGTCTGAAGCAAGCCAGGAAGCCTTCGAACCGATTTTGTTATATAATTGCGTAGTAGATAAATGCTACTTCAATCAATCTCTAGTTTAGTTTATATTTTGAGCATTTGTGCAATCAACCTTGACTGTTTTATTGTGTGCATGAGTTTTCTTGAGCTTATTTTGGGATAGCTGGTGTTAACCCTCTCCAAGAGTTGAAGGCATTTGGTCAACAGCTTGTCATTGTTGAAAGCTTTGAGAACTCTGTTTGAATTTTCTTTTGTTATTTTCCCATTTACATGATGTCAATTTCTTCTGCAAATGAAGTTTCCTCCTTCACGAAACTCTTTAGTGATGACATGAAAGAAGAGTTCATTAAGGTGAAGGACATGGTGTAGATTCTCCTTGAGGATCAAAGGGAAACTGCTCAACTTCGTGCACAATTGTTGGCTATGCAGGAAGAGAAGGAAATAATTCTCCAAAGACTGCATGACATGGAGAAACAACTCCTGCAAGCTCAAGAAGCTTTGTCCAAGAAAATACCTCTTCTTCAGGATGTAAATCATGAGGTAAATCATTCAGATTTGTCTTCAGTTTCCTCTATTGAAAAGTGTGTTGGTTCTTTTGAAAGGCATACAAGAGGTATAGGGTCCAAATTTATGTTGAAAATGGGCTATCAAGAAGGCAACGGTTTGGGAAAGCATGAACAAGACATTGTTGAGCCTATTTGTGCTGTGGAGCGACCCAAGAATGTTGGTCTTGGATATGAGCAGTCT
The DNA here is from genome assembly GCA_031772625.1 of Pinus tabuliformis. Taxonomy (NCBI): domain Eukaryota; kingdom Viridiplantae; phylum Streptophyta; class Pinopsida; order Pinales; family Pinaceae; genus Pinus; species Pinus tabuliformis. Next base: position 971,568,191 of record CM062804.1, on the reverse strand, counting down.
AATGGTGAAGCATTGATCACATGCATTCAAGAATGTGATGCAAATTTGAAGAGAACATTTCTCCCAAGTTCTCAATTGCATGAATGTCATGATGGCAATATTCCTTACCATTGTTTGAAGCCTTTGTTGCAACAAGAAGATGGTAGACATGCAACTTATGGAATGCATGCAATTTTAGGCAGTTTTCAAGACAAGAACGGTGATGTTAGTTTGAAATTGAAAGCTGTAGCCTCTACTAGTTCATCTCCTCATGGAGGCAAAAAGGATGAACATGCAAAGCAGCACAAGAGGTATAAATCTTCTCATGATCAATTTGATTGTGTTTCTGCAAGGCATGATAATTTTACGTGCTTTAATGGAAGAAACATTTGTTGCACATATTGTGGTCGATTTAACCATCATGTTTCGAGATGCTAGATGAGAAAGAAAACACACAGGAAGCAGATGAAGCAAAGACTACCTTCAAAAAAGGTGCATAAGATTTGCACTTTTTGCCAAAAGAGGGGACATGTTGTCTCTCATTGTTGGACTTTACATCCAACTTGTCGTCCCACACACATACAATAAGAGGACAAAAAGATTGGCGAAAGTGAAACCACAAATATCATTATTGATGTGAAAAGAGAAGTTTCACATGAGGAAGAATTGCAGCAACAAAAAACGCCATGGAAGTGGCTTGGTGAGAAGTGGATGGACTTCTTGACACAGTAAGACGTACTCCTTTTGTACATATACAAACTTTGGATGTATGCATGTTTTTTATGTTGTTGCAAAATTTTTCCATGGAGGTAAAAGATGAGTATAATACTCACTATTATTGCAGCAATGTCTTTCATTTCAGCTCTTTGTCACCCACATGCTATTTTTGGGTTGATGTACTTGTTGGTATTTGAAAAGAAGAGTTGAAGTTGCACTTGTACATAGAGGTTGTAGGTGTATTTTTCGAACTGTATATAGTTCATTGTACATGATACATGCATATGTGTTTGTAAATGTATCTTGTTGTTGGTTGACTAGTGTCGCTTGTGAGCACACATTTTACATTGTCGATTGTGTCACACAATGCTTATCGACTTGTGACAATTGTGTCACACCTTGATTATCGACTTGTGTCGATTGTGTTGCATATGTTTTGTCAACTTGTGTCGGTTGTGTACACACTTGCTACATTTGTGGTTGAGTCCATTGTTCAGCACATTTCAAATCAACTTGTCGTTGATGATTGTCTTGTTGCACAAGGTACCTTTGGTGTCATTTGGTGCAGGGAACAAAATTGGTGCAAAGCAGTGAACAATTCAATGAGCTGGAAAAGCATGCAAGCAAAGAGGCCTCAAATTTCAGCATGGGTCTCTACTTGGTTCATTATGGTTTTCTTACTTTTATTATTCGTGAGCAGAACCATTGTACTTCTTTTTGAGAAGTTTTTGTAGCACATATCCCAATATTTTGGGATGAGCATTTGCATTACTTTCAGCATGCTACAGCCGGTACAAGCATTCTTCTACAACTACTTCATTTTTGGAATTGTGTTGTGGGTATTGACCTAAGTCACCATCATTTTTCCTTTTGTAGAAGGAGGTGCCATTGATGGGCATAGTGACAGTTGGCAAGCCCGCATGTTCAGTGGAAGATTTCAGTTCATACATCAGCAAGTGTCATTGATGGTTTCTTCAATTTTCAGATTTGTCTGGTGAGAAAACTTGGTTGGGATTCAACAAGTACTTGGCTTATTTAGCAAAAATTCGCCATGACGACAGTTAGCAAGGCAAGAGATTATGGCTATCTTTCTGCTCATTTGGCTGAATGGAAGAGGATGTTTTTGTTCTCTCATTTGTTGTACGATTCAGTTCAGAGTTTTCAGTTAACTTTTGGGGTCCAAAAGCCTCTCATTTGGGAGGTGTGATCAGGAGCACAAGACCAAGTGTCGAAAAAATACTCAAAAATAAAAGTGCTCAAAACTGATTCAAACCTAAATGACTGGATAGGTCTCGTGAACGGTTCGAAGAACAAACTACATATGCAGAAGTTATTCCAATTTTAAAATCACCCAATATCCTCCATTTTTTGAATTTAAAAAAATTAAAAAAATAAAATAAAATAAAGTAAAATAAAACAGAATATTCCAAGAATATTCTGTTTCTGGCAGGCAATAAAATGTTGCCACGTGGCAGGCTCGGAGGACGCCATGTGGCCTAGGTGACTCCAGCATATGGGTTGGGTGCATATTAAAAATTTCATATGGCAAACTTGTGGATTGAACCTGTGATCTGTTGGTCACAAACCTCTGCCTTTACCATTACACCACATTGGTATTACTTGAGGTTTAATTCCACTGACCAAACAATCAGTTAACCCGCCTCTAATGGTCACATGTGACGACATACACTGGAAATTTAATGTAACTACAGCTTAACTGGCGGAAAAATTTGCGGGGCACCATTTTTGGTGGACCCACCATCTTTGGTGAACTTATCTGGCAATTAGCCAGACTTAGCTGGAGTTATTCTAGGCCAGATTGGCAATTCATGAATATGCCATAACTTTGGCTAGGAGAGGCCTTTTGAGGTGATTTTTTTTTTTTTTTTAGGGCTCTTTGACATTCTGAATCCATTAGCATAGGTTTTACAGCCAACAGAGGTCGTTTGCAAGTGATTTTGCTTCAGGGAAGTTTTAAGAGCCACTAGGACCATATCAGTTTGGGAGCTGCATTGGGATGTGTGCAGCCACTGAATGTGAAATGAAGGTCATTTCTGACTGTATTTTGTGTTCTGAGTCCATTTCTACAGCTCTTTTTGCATGTTGAGGCATTCTTCACCTCGAATTTCTTTAGGGAAGCTTTCAGGGCCACCAGGGCCATTCCAGTGCTTGAGTTGTTTGGGAGTTGTATTCATCTGTTTTCAGTGATTCAAAAGCCTACTTCTATTGTCTTCGACCTTATGAGTCCATTGGAAGAGGTTTCAGAACCATTGGAGGTCATCTTCACCTCGAATTTCTTCATATAAGTTAAGAGCCACAAGGGCCATTTGGAGAAAGTACTGGTTAAGGTACAATTTCACTGTTAGTGCTTGAGGAAGAGCATTCTTAGCTATTTCCTATCTTCTGATTCTATTTTTACGGTCATATTTGTCTTTAGAGGCACTTATTTACTTGTATTAGCCTTTGTAGCTTTCTTAATACAAGAGGACAAGCCCATTTTGGGAGGCTTGGTCCAACAGATGTAGCCCAGGAGGGGTGAACTGCTTCATCATCTTTGTGTCATTATTTACTGAAGATAGCATGCTAAACAAATCTAATATAATGTGTTAAACAACAAATTTAAATAACTTGCCTCCATACATAAACAACTATACAGCTATTCAAAACTCTTTGTTTATTTCCGCAAGACGTGGAGTTTCAAGCAAGATCATTTTAATTATATATAAGTGTTTACTTCTATTATTTCTTTAGGAAAAGTCTATAGAGGGCCATGTAGCTTCTATATCTCATCCTCTCTTAGAGGTGACATATCCGGTAAATGCCCCTACAGTCTATCTCTGTATTAGAAATAATAAGTTCTCACATTTTCAGATTTAAACTTGGAGTTTTTTTTGCACTCATTGACATAAATGAAAATGGATACCTTGAATAAAGGGTGCAAGGGATCCATTTCCAATAACTTTAAATGTGCAAACAGCTCCAAGGTTAACTTTAAAAATGTGAGAACTCTTATTTCTAATACAGAGATAGATTTTAGGGGTATTTATTGGATACGTCACCTCTAAAGAGAGGATGAGATCCAGAAAATACCTAGCCCTCTACAGACTCTGCCTAAAGAAATAATAGAGGTAAACACTCAGATATAATAAAAAATGGTTTTGCTTGAAACCCCATGTCTTGCAGAAATAAACAAATAAGTTCAAGTAGTTGTTTAGGTGTTTATGTGTAGAGGCAAGTTATTTAAATTTGCTATTTAACACATTATATCATATTTGTTTAGCATGATATATTTAGCAAATGATGACACAAAGATGATGAAGCAATTCACCCCTCCTAGGCTACATCTGCTGGACCAAGCCACCCAAAATGGGCTTGTCCTTTTGTATTAAGAAAGCTGCAAAGGCTAATACAAGTAAATAAGTCCGTCTAAAGGAAAATCTAACTATAAAACCAGAATCAAAAGATAGGAAATAGCTAAGAATGCTCTTCCCCAAACACTAAATAGTGAAATTGTACCTTAAACAGTACTTTCTCCAAATGGTCCTAGTGGCTCTTTAAACTTCTATGAAGAAATTTAAGGTGAAGATGACCTCCAATGGTTCTGAAAACCTCTTCCAATGGAATCAAAAGGTCAAATACAGCAGAAGTAGGCTTTTGAATCACCGAAAACAAATGAATACAACCCCCAAACAGCTCAAGCACTAGAATGGCCCTAGTGGCCCTTAAAGCTTCCCTGAAGAAATTTGAGGTGAAGAATGCCTCAATAGGAAAAAAGAGCTATAGAAATGGACTCAAAACACAAAATATAGTCATAAATGACCTTCTTTTCACATTCAATGGCTGCACACATCCTAATGCAGCTCCCAAACTGATATGGCCCTGGTGGCTCCTGGAACTTCCCTGAAGCAAAATCACCTGAAAACGACCTCTGTTGGCTGTGAAACCTATGCTAATGGATTCAGAATGTCGAAGAGACCCAAAATCAAAAAAAAATTCCTTAAAAGGCCTCTCCTAGCCAAAGTTATGGCATATTCATGAACTGCCAGTCTGGCCTAGAATAACTCCAGCTAAGTCTGGCTAACTGCGAGATAAGTCCACCAAAGATGGCAGATCTGCCAAAAATGGTGCCCCGCCAAGTTTTCCACCAGTCAAACTGCAGTTACATTAAATTTCAAGTGTACGTGGTCACATGTGACCATTAGAGGCAGGTTAACTGGCTGTTTGGTCACCAGAATTAAACCTTAAGTTAAATCAGAACTCAACATTTGTTAAGTAACACCAACGTGGTGTAATGGTAAAGGTGGAGGTTTGTGACCAATAGATCACAAGTTCAATCCACAAGTTTCCCATACAAAATTTTTAATATGTGCCCAACCCATATGCTGATGGCACCTAGGCCACGTGGCCACCTCCAGGCCTACCATGTGGCAGCATTCTATTGGCTACTAGAAATGGAATATTCTGTTTTAATTTTTTTTTTTTAATTCAAAAAGGGTAGGATACTGGGCGATTTTAAAATTGGAATAACTTCTGCATACTGAGTCCGTTTTTTGAACCATTCATGGCACCAGAATCACGAAGACGAAACCTATCCATTCATTCAGGTTCGAAACAGTTCTAAGCACTTTCATTTTTTAGCATTTTTTGACACTTGGTCTTGAGCTCCTGATCACACCTCCCAAATGAGAGGCTTTTGGACCCCAAAAGCTTACTAAAAACTCTGAACTAAATTGTACAACAAATGAGAGAACAAAAACATCCTCTTCCATTCAGCCAAATGAGTAGAAAGATGACCAAAATCTCCTGCCTTACCAACTGTCATCATGGAAAAATTTTGCTGAATAAGCCACGTACTTTTCAAATCCCGACCAATTTTTCTCGCCAGACAAATCTGAAAATTGCAGAAACCAGCAATGACACTTGTTGATGTATGAGCTGAAATCTTCACTGAACATGCAGGCTTGCTAACTGTCCCTATGCCCATCAATGGCACCTCCTTTTTCAGAAGGAAAACTGAAGGTGACTTATTCCAATACCCACAACAAACATCTGAAAATGAAGTAGTTGTAGAAGAATGCTTGTACCGGCTGTAGTACGTTGAAAGCAATGCAAATGCTCATCCCAAAATATTGGGATACGTGCTGCAAAAACTTCTCAAAAAGAAGTACAATGGTTCTGTTCACGAACAATAAAAGTAAGCAAACCATAATGAACCAAGTAGAGACCCATGCTGAAATTTGAGGCCTCTTTGCTTGCATGCTTTTCCAGCTCATGGAATTGTGCACTGCTTTGCACCAATTTCGTTCCCTACACCAAATGACACCAAAGGTACCTTGTGCAACAAGACAATCATCAACGACAAGTTGACCTGAAATGTGTTGAACAATGGACTCAACCATAAATGTAGCAAGTGTGTACACAACCGACACAAGTCAACAAAACATATGCAACACAATCGACACAAGTCGATAATCAAGGTGCGACACAATCGACACAAGTCGATAATCAAGGTGCGACACAATCGACACAAGTCGATAAGCATTGTGTGACACAATCGACAATGTAAAAAGTGTGCTCACAAGCAACACTAGTCGACCAACAACAAGATACATTTACAAACACATATGCATGTATCATGTACAATGAACTATATACAGTTCGACAAATACACCTACAACCTCTATGTACAGGTGCAACTTCAACTCTTCTTTTCAAAGACCAACAAGTACATCAACCCAAAAACAACATGTGGGTGACAAAGAGCTGAAATGAAAGACATTGCTGCAATAATAGTGAGTACCATACTCATCTTTTACCTCCATGGAAAAATTTTGCAACAACATAAAAAACATGCATACATCCAAAGTTTGTATATATACAAAAGGAGTACGTCTTACTATGTGAAGAAGTCCATCCACTTCTCACCAAGCCACTTCCATGGCGATTTTTGCTGCTGCAATTCTTCCTCATGTGAAACTTCCCTTTTCACATCAATAATGACATATGAGTTTTCACTTTCGCCAATCTTTTTTTCCTCTTACTGTATATGTGTGGGATGACAAGTTGGATGTAAAGTCCAACAATGAGAGACAACATGTCCCCTCTTTTGGAAAAAAGTGCATATCTTATGCACCTTTTTTGAAAGTAGTCTTTGCTTCATCTACTTCCTGTGTGTTTTCTTTCTCATCCAGCATCTCGAAACATGATGGTTAAATCGACCACAATATGTACAACAAATCTTTCTTCCATTAAAGCATGTAAAATTATCATGCCTTGCAGAAACACAATCGAATTGATCATGAGAAGATTTATACCTCTTGTGTTGCTTTGCATGTTCATCCTTTTTGCCTCCATGAGGAGATGAACTAGTAGAGGTTCCAGCTTTCAATTTCAAACTAACATCATCGTTCTTGTCTTGAAAACTGCCTAAAATTGCATGCTTGCCAAAAGCTGCATGTCTACCATCTTCTTGCTGCAACAAAGGCTTCAAACAATGGTAAGGAATATTGCCATCATGACATTGATGCAATTGAGAACTTGGGAGAAATGTTCTCTTCAAATTTGCATCACATTCTTGAATGCATGTGATCAATGCTTCACCATTGGACCGCTCATATCCAAGACCAACATTCTTGGGTCGCTCCACAGCACAAATAGGCTCAACAATGTCTTGTGCATGCTTTCCCAAACCTTTGCCTTCTTGATAGCCCATTTTCAACATCAATTTGGACCCTATACCTCTTGTATACCTTCCAAAAGAACCAACACACTTTTCAATAGAGGAACCTGAAGACAAATCTGAATGATTTACCTCGTGATTTACGTTCTGAAGAAGAGGTATTTTCTTGGGCAAAGCTTCTTGAGCTTGCAGGATTTGTTTCTCCATGTCATGCAGTCTTTGGAGAATTATTTCCTTCTCTTCCTGCATAGCCAACAATTGTGCACGAAGCCAGCACTAGTACCTCAAACTGTCATGTACAAGCAAGCCTAGTAATAGGAAGCTTGGATTATAAACGCCATTGTCGGTACCTTCTAGACCATGGGAGAGTGTTTCTATGGATTTTGTAGGAGGTTTACCAATGTCTAGAAAGCATTATGATTATCTTTTTGTAGTAGTTGATCGTTTCAGCAAAAATGTGTATACTTATGCCATGTAAGAAAACTATAACTGCTGAACAAACTCCTGAATTATTTTTTCAACATGTATGGGTTCATTATGGCTTGCCTACTTCTATTTTTAGTGATAGGGATTCCAGATTTGTTGGGAATTTTTGGTCCAATCTATGGAATATGATGGACACCAAGTTGAAGAAGAGTACTGCTTTCCATCCGCAAACAGATGGCCAAACAGAAGTAGTGAACAGAACCATTGTGCACCTCTTGATAAGTTATTGTAGCAAGCATCCCAAGCTTTTGGATGAACATTTGTACTACATACAACATGCTTACAACCATGTCAAGCACTCTTCCACAAACACCTCACTGTTTGAAGCTTGTTTTGGTTACCTGCCAAGTCACCTCTTGATTTCATCCTTGAGAAGGATGTCGCCATTGAAGGACATAGTGACATTGACAAAGCTCGCCTGTTCATTGAAAGAATTCAGATAATACATCAGCAAATTCAAGAACAACTTGAAAAAAGTCAAGGCAAGTACAAGGAGAGACATGACAAGCATAGATTCGATCACAAGTTTCAAGAAGGGGATGAGGTATGACCGCACATTACTAAGGAAAGAATGCAAGGAGAAGGTAAAAAGCTGAAGCCTATTCTTTATGGTCCATTCAGAATCCTAAAACAAGTTGGAAATAATGCTTTTCAACTAGATTTTCCTTCATATGTGCAAATGTATTCTATTGTCAATGTGGAGAATTTATGTTTGTATGAACCTCCTTTGATTGCTGATCATGAAAGTGATATTCAGCTGCCATCTATAGATGATTTCTCGCCAGAATTTTTGGATGAGCTGAAAGAAGATGCTATCCTTGATAGAAGGACATGCACTTCAAGGAGGGGAAATGTTGATTATGTTCGGGTTGGTCTCAAAGGCAGCAAACCAAACAAGGCAAAGTGGATGGAGGTGGACAGAGTGAGGGAGCTATACCCTCACCTTTTTAACAGGTAATTGAAGGCTTTTGGTGTCCAAAAGCTTCCCAATGAGGAGACGTGATTAGGGGCTCATGTCCCAAGCGTCGAAAAATGCTCAAAAATGGAAATACTCAGAACTGGTTTGAACCTAAATGACCGAATAGGTCTCATCCTCCTGATTCAAGCGCCTTAAACGGTTCGAAAAATGGTCTCTGTATGCAGAAGTTATGCCAATTTGAAAAATGCCCAATAACCTTTAATTTTGATTTTTTTATAAATTGAAATAGAATATTCCCAGAATATTCCATTCAGAGCAGCCAATAGAAGGGTGCCATGTGGCCCCAAGGTGGACAATGGAATGGCATATAAAAATTTGTTTGCAATTCAGTGGGTCGAACACACAACCTACTCAAACACAGTGCAGTGCTTTACTGATAGCCCATGGCCTTGGTTCTTAACCATGTTGGGGCATAAGTTATATTTCAAGGTTAAAGAACTGTCGGTTGGGGCCAAAAGGGGGCCAGCCCCCTCTACACAGAACCGTAGCCCCAGAACCCTGGCTTAAACATTCCAGTGGTTATGTTTTGGCAGTCAGCATTTATGTTAAACAGTTGCGGTCACATGTTCCGGTGGAAGTTACGGTGAAGTCACGGCTTTCCAAGCCAACCGTAACATTTAATGCCATAGACCATGCCATAGCTCGCGTTCACATGTAGCAGTTAGCTACAATTGACCCAGCAGTAACAGCGAGTTTGGCAGGAGGTTTGGTGGTGGTACCAATTTTGGTGGCCACCCCAAATATGGCAGACTTATCTGACAGTTAACTAAAGATAACTGGAGTTAAATCAGGGGAAATTGGTAATCTGAGTAAATGTGCCATAACTTTGGCTAGGAAAGGCCTTTTGAGATGATTTTTTTTTTTTTACTAATCAGGTGATTCCAGAGCCATTGGGATAGGTTTGAGAGCAATCAGAGGTCATTTACAGGTGATTTTGCTCTATGGAAGTTGTAGGAGCCACTAGGGCCCAGCATTGTGAGAGATGTATTGGGTTGCAGGTACCCATTAGATGAGAACTAGTAGTCATTTCTGACTGTTTTGAGCGTTCTAAATACATTTTTACAGTCCATTTAGCTTGTTAAGGCTTGCTTTCCACTGTACAACCATTTTGAGCTTTTAATGAAATCAAGGACATGCCCATTTGGAAGCCTTGGACCCAGCAGATGTAGCCCAGGAGGGGTGAACTACTTCATCATATGTTGTTGTATCTGTGGTTGAGTTTTCTTTCAGAACAAATCTGTTTTAGTATCTTAAACAGAAAAATGAATTAATCCTCTTACACATAAAAGGGTTAAAAACTGCATCAAAACTCATTTTTTTTTAACTGCAAGACCTGTAGATCATTTGCACAAGTATATTTACTGAATTGTATACCTTGCTAAGCATTTACAAGTAGTAGGTGACATAGGTCTCTACTTGGTTCATTATGGTTTGCTTACTTTTATTGTTCATGAACATAACCATTGTACTTCTTTTTGAGAATTTTTTGCAGCACGTATCCAAAGATATTGGGATGAGCATTTGCATTACTTTCAGCATGCTACAGCTGGTACAAGCATTCTTCTATAGCTACTTCATTTTTGGAAGTTTGTTGTGGGTATTGGCCTAAGTCATCTTCAATTTTCCTTCTGGAGAAGGAGGTGTCATTGATGGGCATAAGGACAATTGGCAAGCCCGCATGTTCAATGGAAGATTTCAGCTCATACATCAGCAAGTGTCATTGTTGGTTTCTGCAATTTTCAAATTTTTCTGGCGAGAAAACTTGGTCGAGATTCGACAAGTACTTGGCTTATTCAGCAAAAATTCGCCATGACAATAGTTGGCAAGGCAGGAGATTTTGGTTATCTTTCTACTCATTTCGCTGAACGAAAGAGGATGTTTTTGTTCTCTCATTTGTTGTACAATTCAGTTCAGAGTTTTCAGTAAGCTTTTGGGGTCCAAAAGCCTCTCATTTGGGAGGTGTGATTAGGAGCTCAGGACCAAGTGTCAAAAAGTTCTCAAAAAAGAAAGTGCTCAGAACTAGTTCAAACTTGAACAACTGGATATGTCTCATCTTCCTAATTTCGGCGCCATGAACGGTTCGAAAAACAGACTCTGTATGTAGAAGTTATTCCAATTTTAAAATCTCCCAATATCCTCCATTTTTTCAATTTAAAAAAACAAACAAACAAACAAACAAAATATTTTGGGAATATTCCATTCTGGCAACCAATAGAATTCTGCCACGTGGCAGGCCCGGAGGCCGCCACGTGGCCTAGGTGTCGTCAGCATATGGGTTGGCCGCATATTAAAAATTTCATATGGAAAACTTGTGGATTGAACCTATGATCTGTTGGTCACAAACTTCTGCCTTTACCATTACACCACGTTGGTATTACTTGACAAATGTTGAGTTCGGATTTAGCTTAAGGTTTAATTCCGCCGACCAAACAGTCAGTCAACCGACCTCTAACGGTCACATGTGACCACGTACACTTGCAATTTAATGTAGTTGCAGTTTGACTGGCAGAAAACTTGACGGGCCACCATTTTTGCCAGATCTGCCATCTTTGGCGGACTTATCTGGCAATTAGCCAGACTTAGCTGGAGTTATTCTAAGCCAGACTGGCAGCTCATGAATATGCCATAACTTTGGCTAGGAGAGACCTTTTGAGGTGATTTTTATTTTTATTTTGGGTCTCTTCGACATTCTGAATCCATTGGCACAGGTTTCATAGCCAACAGAGGTCGTTTGTAGGTGATTTTTCTTGGGGAAGTTCCAGGAGCCACTAGGGCCATATCAGTTTGGGAGCTGCATTGGGATGTGTGTAGCCATTGAATGTGAAACAAAGTTCGTTTCTAAATTTATTCCGTGTTCTGAGTCCATTTCTATAACTCTTTTTTCCTGTTGAGGCATTCTTCACCTCGAATTTCTTTAGGGAAGCTTTCAAGGCCACTAGGGCCATTCCAGTGCTTGAGCTGTTTGGGGGCTATATTCATCTGTTTTTGGTGATTCAAAAGCCTACTTCTATTGTCTTCAACCTTCTGAGTCCATTGGCAAAGGTTTTAGAACCATTGGAGGTCATCTTCACCTCGAATTTCTTCATAGAAGTTTAAAGGGCCACTAGGGCCATTTGGAGAAAGTATTGTTTAAGGTACAATTTCACTATTTAGTGCTTGGGGAAGAGCATTCTTAGTTGTTTCCTATCTTCTGATTCTATTTTTACAGTCATATTTGCCTTTAGAGGCACTTATTTACTTGTATTATCCTTTGCAACTTTATTAATACAAGAGGACAAGCCCATTTTGGGAGGTTTGGTCGAGCAGATATAGCCCAAGAGGGGTGAACCGCTTCATCATCTTTCTGTCATTATTTTCTGAAGATATCATGCTAAAAAAATCTGATATAATGTGTTAAACAACAAATTTAAATAACTTGCCTTCACACATAAACACCTAAACAACTGTTCAAACTTATTTGTTTTATTCCGCAAGACATCAAGCTTCAAGCATGAGTATTTTAATGACATCTGAGTGTTTACCTCTATTATTTCTTTAGGCAGAGCCTGTAGAGGGTGAGGTGGCCTCTAGAACTCATCCTCTCTTTAGAGGTGACATATCCGGTAAATGCCCCTACAGTGTATCTCTGTATTAGAACTAAGAAGTTCTCACATTTTCAGAGTTAACCTTGAAGTTGTTTGCAAATTTAAAATTATTGGAAATGGATACCTTGCACCCTTTATTCAAGTACATTCCAATTTTTAACAGTTGATGTACTTGAATAAATGGTGCAAGGGATCCATTTCCAATAATTTTAAATGTGCAAACAACTCCAAGGTTAAATCTGAAAATGTGAGAACTTCTTATTTCTAATACAAAGATAGACTGTAGGGGAATTTACCGAATATGTCACCTCTAAAGAGAGGATGAGATCCAGAAGCTACTTGGCCCTCTACAGACTCTGCCTAAAGAAATAATAGAAGTAAACACTCAGATATAATTAAAAATGGTCTTGCTTGAAACTCCATGTCTTGCGGAAATAAACAAATAAGTTCGAGCAGTTGTTTAGGTGTTTCTGTGTGGAGGCAAGTTATTTAAATTTTTTGTTTAACACATTATATCATATATTTTTAGCATGATATCTTCAGAAAATGATGACACAAAGACGATGAAGCAGTTCACCCCTCTTGGGCTACATCTGCTGGATCAAGCCTCCCAAAATGGGCTTGTCCTCTTGTATTAAGAAATTTGCAAAGGCTAATACAAGTAAATAAGTGCCTCTAAAGGCAAATCTCACTGTAAAAATAGAATCAGAAGATAGGAAACAACTAAGAATGCTCTTCCCCAAGCACTAAACAGTGAAATTGTACCTTAACAGTACTTTCTCCAAATGGCCCTGGTGACTCTTTAAACATCTATGAAGAAATTCGAGGTGAAGAATGCCTCAACAGGCAAAAAGAGCTGTAGAAATGGACTCAGAACACAGAACACAGTCAAAAATGACCTTTATTTCACATTCAATGGCTGCATGCATCCCAATGCAGCTCCCAATCTAATATGGCCCTGGTGGCTCCTGGAACTTCCCCGAAGCAAAATCACCTGCAAACGACCTCTGTTGGCTATGACACCTGTGCCAATTGATTCAGAATGTCAAAGAGACCCAAAATCAAAAAGAAAAAAAAACGCCTCAAAACGCCTCTCCTAGCCAAAGTTATGGCATATTCATGAACTGCCAGTCTGGCCTAGAATAACTCCAGCTAAGTCTAGTTAACTGCCAAATAAGTCTGCCAAAGATGGCAGGTCTGCCAAAAATGGTGCCTCGCCAAGCTTTCCGCAGCCAAACTGCAGTTACATTAAATTTCAAGTGTATGTGGACACATGTGACCGTTAGAGGCGGGTTAACTGACTGATTGGTTGGTGGAATTAAACCTTAAGTTAAATCTGAACTCAACATTTGTCAAGTAATACCACCGTGGTGCAATTGTAAAGGCGAAGGTTTGTGACCAACAGATCACAAGTTCAATCCCCAAGTTTTCCATACAAAAATTTTAATATGCACCCAACCCATATGCTGACATCACCTAGGCCATGTGGCGACTTCTAGGCCTACCACATGGCAACATTCTATTCGTTTCCAGAAATGGAATATTCTCAGAATATTTTGTTTTAAATTTTTTTTTAAATTCAAAAAATGGAGGATATTGGGCGATTTTAAAATTGGAATAACTTCTGCATACGGAGTCTGTTTTTCGAACCATTTATGGCACTGTGATCAGGAAGATGAGACCTATCCAGTCATTTAGGTTTGAACTAGTTTTGAGCACTTTCATTTTTGAGCATTTTTTGACACTTGGTCTTGAGCTCCTGATCACACCTCCCAAATGAGAGGCTTTTGGACCCCAAAAGCTTACTGAAAACTCTGAACTGAATTGTACAGCAAATGAGAGAACAAAAACATCCTCTTCCATTCAGCCAAATGAGCAGAAAGATAACCAAAATCTCTTGCCTTGCCAACTGTCGTCATGGCGAATTTTTGCTGAATAAGCCAAGTACTTGTTGAATCCCGACCAAGTTTTCTCGCCAGACAAATCTAAAAATTGCAGAAACCAGCAATGACACTTTCTGATGTATGAGCTGAAATCTTCCACTGAACATGTTGGCTTGCCAACTATTCCTATGCCCGTCAATGGCACCTCCTTCTCCAGAAGGAAAACTGAAGGTGACTTAAGCCAATACCCACAACAAACTTCCGAAAATGAATTAGTTGTAGAAGAATGCTTGTACCAGCTGTAGCATGCTGAAATAATGCCAATGTTCATCCAAAAATCTTGGGATACATGCTATAAAAACTTCTCCAAAAAGAAGTACAATGGTTATGTTCACGAACAATAAAAGTAAGCAAACCATAATGAACCAAGTAGAAACCCATGCTGAAATTTGAGGCCTCTTTGCTTGCATACTTCTCCAGCTCATGGAATTGTGCACTGCTTTGCACCAATTTTGTTCCCTGCTCCAAATGACACCAAAGGTACCTTGTGCAACAAGACAATCATCAACAACAAGTGGACCTGAAATGTGCTAAAAAATGAACTCAACCATAAATGTAGCAAGTGTGTACACAACCGATAAAAGTCGACAAAACATATGCAACACAATCAACACACGTAGATAAGCATTATGTGACACAATCGACAATGTAAAAAGTGTGCTCACAAGTGACACTAGTCGACCAAGAACAAGATACATTTACAAACGCATATGCATGTATCATGTACAATGAACTATATATAGTTAGACAAATACACCTACAACCTCTATGTACAGGTGCAACTTCAACTCTTCTTTTCAAAGACCAACAAGTACATCAACCCAAAAAACAACATGTGGGTGACAAAGAGCTGAAATGAAAGACATTGCTGCAATAATAGTGAGTACCATACTCATCTTTTACCTCCATGGCAAAATTTTGCAACAACATAAAAAAACATGCATACATCCAAAGTTTGTATATGTACAAAAGGAGTACGTCTTACTGTGTCAAGAAGTCCATCCACTTCTCACCAAGCCACTTCCATGGCGATTTTTGCTGCTGCAATTCTTCCTCATGTGAAACTTCCCTTTTCACATCAATAATGGCATCTGTGGTTTCACCTTCGCCAATCTTTTTGTCCTCTTGTTGCATGTGTGTGGGACGATGAGTTGGATGTAAAGTCCAACAATGAGGGACAACATGTCCCCTCTTTTGACAAAAAGCACAAATCTTATGCACCTTTTTCTAAGGTAGTCTTTTCTTCATCTGCTTCCTGTGTGTTTTCTTTCTCATCCAGCATCTTGAAACATGATGGTTAAATCGACCACAATATGTACAACAAATATTTCTTCCATTAAAGCATGTAAAATTATCATGCCTTGTAGAAACACAATCGAATTGATCATGAGAAGATTTATACCTCTTGTGCTGCTTTGCATGTTCATCCTTTTTGCCTCCATGAGGAGATGAACTAGTAGAGGCTCTAGCTTTCAATTGCAAACTAACATCATCGTTCTTGTTTTGAAAACTGCCTAAAATTGCATGCTTGCCATAAGTTGCATGTCTACCATCTTCTTGCTGCAACAAAGGCTTCAAACAATGGTAAGGAAGATTGCCATCATGAAATTGATGCAATTGAGAACTTGGGAGAAATGTTCTCTTCAAATTTGCATCACATTCTTGAATGCATGTGATCAATGCTTCGCCATTAGACTGCTCATATCCAAGACCAACATTCTTGGGTCACTCCACAACACAAATAGGCTCAACAATGCCTTGTGCATGCTTGCCCAAACCTTTGCCTTCTTGATAGCACATTTTCAACATCAATTTGGACCCTATACCTCTTGTATGCCTTTCAAAAGAACCAACACACTTTTCAATAGAGGAAACTGCAGAAAAATCTGAATGATTTACATCCTAAAGAAGAGGTATTTTCTTGGACAAAGCTTCTTGAGCTTGCAGGAGTTGTTTTTCCATGTCATGCAGTCTTTGGAGAATCATTTCCTTCTCTTCCTGCATAGCCAACAATTGTGCACGAAGCTGAACACTTTCCCTTTGATCCTCAAGGAGAATCTACACCATGTCCTTCACCTTAATGAACTCTTCTTTCATGTCATCACTGAAGATTTTCGTGAAAGAGGAAACTTCACTTGCAGAAGAAATTGACATCATGTAAATGGTCAAATAACAAAAGGAACTTCAAACAGAGTTCTCAAAGCTTTCAACAATGACAAGTTGTTGACCAAATGCCTTCAACTCTTGGAGAGGGTTAACACCAGCTATCCCAAAATGAGCTCAAGCAAACTCATGCACACAATAAAACAGTCAAGGTTGATTGCACAAATGCTCAAAATATAAACTAAACCAGAGATTGACTGAAGTAGCATTTATCTACTACGCAATTGTATAACAAAAGTGGTTCGAAGGCTTCCTGGCTTGCTTCAGACTCTATCTATAGTTTATATAACTTTTCCTAGAGCATATAAATAGCAAAAACCTGCTTTAATACCATTTTATCTGAAAATGGAATGTACTTGAATAAAGGGTGCAAGGGATCTGTTTCCAATAATTTTAAATGTGTAAACAACTCCAAGGTTAACTCTGAAAATGTGAGAACTTCTTATTTCTAATACAGAGATAGACTGTAGGGGCATTTACTATATATGTCACCTCTAAAGAGAAGATGAGATCCAAAAGCTACTTGGCCCTCTACAGACTTTGCCTAAAGAAATAATAGAAATAAACACTCAGATATAATTAAAAATGGTCTTGCTTGAAACTCCATGGCTTGCGGAAATAAACAAATAAGTTTGAGCAGTTGTTTAGGTGTTTATGTGTGGAGGCAAGTTATTTAAATTTGTTGTTTAACGCATTATATCAAAAAAATTTAGCACGATATCTTTAGCAAATGATGACACAAAGATGATGAAGTAGTTCACCCCTCCTGGGCTACATCTGCTAGACCAAGCCTCCCAAAATAGGCTTGTCCTCTTGCATTAAGAAAGTTACAAAGGCTAATACAAGTAAATAAGTGCCTCTAAAGGAAAATCTCACTGTAAAAATACAATCAAAAGATAGGAAACAACTAAGAATGCTCTTCCCCAAGCACTAAACAATGAAATTGTACCTTAAACAGTACTTTCTCCAAATGGCCCTGGTGGCTCTTTAAACTTCTATGAAGAAATTCGAGGCTAAGATGACCTTCAATGGTTCTGAAACCTCTGTCAATGGACTCAAAAGGTCAAAGACAACAGAAGTAGGCTTTTGAATCACCAAAAATTTATGAATACAGCCCCCAAGCAGCTCAAGCACTGGAATGGCCCTGGTGACCCTGAAAGCTTCCCTGAAGAAATTCGAGGTGAAAAATGCCTCAACAGGAAAAAAAGAGCTGTAGAAATGGACTTAGAACACAAAATACAGTTAGAAATGACCTTCTACAGCTGTTCAAAACTCTTTGTTTATTTCCACAAGACATGGAGTTTCAAGCAAGATCATTTTAATTATATCTGAGTGTTACTTCTATTATTGCTTTAGGCAGAGTCTGTAGAGGGTCAGATAGCTTCTGGATCTCATCCTCTCTTTAGGGGTGACATATCCGATAAATGCCCCTACAGTGTATCTTTGTATCAGAAATAAGAAGTTCTCACATTTTCAAATTTAAAACTTGGATTTTTTTTGCACTCATTGACATAAATGAAAATGGATACCCTAACCCCTTTTTTTAAGTACATTCCATTTTCAGATCATTGAAAGACTTTCCGATTTGCGTAGCCCCAAACATCAAGGTAACCGCATTGCCCGATTTTCACACAAGAGAATCTTAATCCAAGTATTTAATGACTTCAAATACTTACCTCATGGCCCTTTAAAGAAGCGAGGCTCTGCTTCACTGTGATTGACAGAAGTATCAACCGCAAACTCTGTAACAAATCCCATATGATGCAGTCGAGCCAATGGTCGACAGCACACACTTTCTTATCTTCAAATGTTTCCAATCTCCTTACTAACTCTGGTGTCGAAATAATCGGATTGTCAAGCCTCCACCTTCCTTGGTCGTCTGCCAACTTCGCGATCCGCTTATATAACTCAACTAGGAAGGAACAGAAGAAGATTTCATGTCTTTCTGTGTATAGATATCTGTCCAACCACTGTTCTTTCGTCAATCGTGGATTCTTGTTTTTTTGTGCCACGAATTTGTGTATCTTTCTATCCAACTAGTTCTCGATCTCCTTCTTATTTGGATTCCAATGATAAGACATCACACATCTAGTTATGCAGATCTTGGTCATGGTAACGAAACCATTTATTGGCTTGATGGGCCCTAACCCAGGTTCAGCGTTAAGCAGCCAAGCAAATCCCTACACTACTGGCCCTTTTGACATCAATCCGCGGAGCGCGAACTAAAGTCTCACCCAAAGTAGAATGGGGGGATGCAGGGACCAAGTTTCTGCACCCTAAGATAGTCGTGATGTCGATATTACACCCTAACCCCTGTCTTTGCGTAGATCAATAAGCATTTAAGGCTTATCAATGTACCTATTCTTCCGTCTTTCAAAACCTGCGCGAAGGTATCTGATTGTCCTTCGCGCAACCCTAGATGATGATTCAGGCACTTACGTGCCTCTATAACTAGGTTATTGTCTTGTTCCCCAAATTTTCTTAGGTATTAGCCAACTGTACCATGCAATTAAGATTATCCTCACGTAAACATATATTATTACTTGTGTTCATGTAACAGATGGAAACATATATTTTCGCGCATCAACTTAACATTATATCTTAAACACATCATTCAACATGACATAATCGTAACATTTATATCAGCAGTAAAATAACACTTTCACAGATGGAAAGTACACAGTAATTTTAGAACACTTCTCTTTATTGATGATTTTGATTTTCAATACAGACTCTAACCACCCTGCACACACAGCTACAAGGGTTCGCGCACTCAGCTGCGGACTTCTACTCTAGGCCTTTGCGCACTCAGCTGCATAGCCTCTTCCTCCGCTAAGACTCCCGCTCTTAGCTCTCACAAACCCATTACATCAATGACTCATAACAACTACATTGCCTTAGACTCTCTAAGACTCTCCTTTTTATACAATCCCATGGTCCACGATGTTAAGAAATTATTCAGAGAACATAAATTAATATTGAAAATTACTGATAGGAACAAATATAAAAATTAACCAACAACAACCATAAACACATAAATACACATGTTTATCTGGGAAAACCCCAAATACAGGGAAAAACCCAACCTAATGATATTTCATTAGCATTGGCCAAAACCTTGGCCAATCCGACCAAGTGAACCTTCACCGCTCACCTCCAGGCCTTGCATTACAATGAAGTCTTTCCAGCCTTTTATAAGCTCCATTACATATAATACCATGGGCAGAATACTATGGGTGCACAATACCATGTGCCCCAAAACCATCACTGTTTAACCTGGTCAACTTTGACTCTATCCCGAGTCAAGTTTACCTAACAATTTCCCCCTTAAACTTGACTTGGGGTTCCTTGACTAACTCCAGCCAAACCTGCTAAGTGAGACAATCTCTCTCACTCTAGCCCTTACCCCCCTTAGAGTTTTTACCCAGGGTATTGTTAACCCGACATCCCCCTATCACTTAGGTCTAACCCAAACTTTACCAGTGATTACCCAGGGGTACACATGCCTTACCAGGTCTTACGGTAGTATGCCAATTTACATGCAATAATTTTGACTTCATTAATTTTATTTTTTTCATTGTTGCTCTTCTAACCCATCCTCTCTCATTCAATACGGCCAAGAAGTTGCTTGCATTCAAGTGACACATGTACATGGTCCGAAATAGTATACTGCGCTTAAACTACCAACGCCTTTCCTGGAGGAAAAAACTACATTTCTGACGAGGAATACACAGATCTCTTTCACTTGGCTATATTCTTGACCTACAAAGATGGACATGTCCAGAACCCAACGAGTGGTATCAATCTGAATGCAATTGGAAGCGTCCATGGGATAACTTCTGTTGGGAAACAAAAAGTTGAAGGCTTTTGAGTAAATGCTCTCTCTGCCACAGAAGCTTCCCACTATATTCAACTCTGAACTACTAGTGTCTCCGTCTTTATTGGTGGGAATGGAGCACGCCCTTTTCTTCCTTCTCAAGGATTCATTGGCAATTTCGCTTTGTTGGTATGGGGAATCTCGCTCTTTCGTTCTCCCTACTCCATTCTCAACACAGAGCCGAAGGGGATTCCTCCACGCCATTGGCCGAGGAGGGTCGTAGCATAAATTATTCCTCTCTTCTCTTTCAGCTGACATTCAAAATCTTCTCACAATGTTCTTTGCGAGATTTTCATCGATCTCCACCATCGACGGCAGCTGCAACGACATCCTACAACCGGAGTAATTTACCTACACCTTGAGCACGTGAGGAGACGTGTAGATATAGGAAAACCCAAAAAAAAATAGCCACGACACCAGCAACCCTTTTTTGGATCAGATCTGACCAAATACGCCTTCTTCAGATATATATTGATACAGTACCTTCATACACAAATCTTGTACCATTATTTTCCAGACCCAGATATGTAAAAGGCTTCATTGATCTCATCAAGCCCTATAAACCCTTGGCATCAAAGAATCCCTTTGAAGCCAATATCTGGCTCCGATACCAATTGTTAAGAAATTATTCAGAGAACATAAATTAATATTGAAAATTACTGAGAGGAACAAATATAAAAATTAACCAACAACAACCATAAACACATAAATACACATGTTTATCTGGGAAAACCCCAAATCTGGGGAAAAACCCAACCTAATGATATTTCATTAGCATTGGTCAAAACCCTGGCCAATCCGACCAAGTGAGCCTTCACCACTCACCTCCAGGCCTTGCATTACAATGAAGTCCTTCCAGCCTTTTATAAGCTCCATTACATATAATACCAGAAATTATTCAGAGAACATAAATTAATATTGAAAATTACTGAGAGGAACAAATATAAAAATTAACCAGCAACAACCATAAACACATAAATACACATGTTTATCCAGGAAAATCCCAAATCCGGGGAAAAACCCAACCTAATGATATTTCATTAGCATTGGCCAAAACCCTGGCCAATCCGACCAAGTGAGCCTTCACCGCTCACCTCCAGGCCTTGCATTACAATGAAGTCCTTCCAACATTTTATAAGCTCCATTACATACAATACCATGGGAAAAATACTTTGGGTGCACAATACCATGTGCCCCAAAACCATCACTGTTTAACCTGGTCAACTTTGATTCTATCCCGAGTCAAGTTTACCTAATCGTAACATTTATATCAGCAATAAAATAACACTTTCACAGATGAAAAGTACACAATAATTTTAGAACGCTTCTCTTTATTGATGATTCAGATTTTCAATACAGACTCTAACCACCCTGCACACACAGCTGCAAGGGTTCGCGCACTCAGCTACAGACTTCTACCCTAGGCCTTTGCGCACTCAACTGCATAGCCTCTTCCTCCGCTAAGACTCCCACTCTTAGCTCTCACAAACCTATTACATCAATGACTCATGACAACTACACTGCCTTAGACTCTCTAAGACTCTACTTTCTATACAATCCCATGGTCCGTGAACCAAGGGCGGATCTCCAAAACTGACACAACCTATCTAGGCTAAGGGTGGAAAACCCTTTTTGACTTTAGATATCTTCATGCTTCGCAACCACAAACTGTGGAGACTTTACATTCTTTATACAAAATTCGGGCCTTCTGCCCCAAAACTTGGGTTTGTAACCCCAAAGTTGAGCCCCAGGGGACCTATTCCCAATAGCAACCTAGACTGTGCCTTGCATAGTCTTGGCAGTCAGTCTCCTGACCTCTCTGTGGAAATTGCATGACCTTCATGATCAGTCACACAAATATGTTGCAAGTCAGTTCTCAAGTTCATTTTGGTTTTCAATGGACAGATTGCTTGCCATGAGTGTTGCCATGTCTCTAGGTATTGTAGATATTCATCTGCCTCTCATCAGCACAGGTACAATGGTTTCCAAGAGAGTGGAGTCAAAGACATCATTCAAAGCACACTTGGGGATGCAGTCGATCAAGTGTCTATGAACTTGCCTACCCACGAAGAAATAAAGTTGTTCGTAGATAAGGACATCAAGATATGACGACAACAGCATCACAGCGAGCAGCATCATGAACAGTAGTTGAAGGTAGCATATCGGGTGCAACGAATGCAAGAGGAAGTTTGTTGATAACACAAAGGTGGAACAAAGTTGCAAGCTCAAGTAGATCCACTGATGATGAAAGAGAATTCGGAGACTTGGGCTATGAGGTGACGGTGCAATCGTGTGAAGACAGAGAATGGAACAAAGAAGGATTTCATGTGTTGAAGCATCAACGCAAGGAAGAACATGAGCTACACAGAAAAGCGAATAAGTTGCAGCAAGAACAGGAACAGCAGGGGGCACAACATGTGCTCACGGATAAAACTGTGCCCATACAAGTTATAGAACCATCCCAGTAGCTGACACGGAGCAGACATGGTGAGCAATGTTTTTGATCGCATCCAAGGGATTCAGTAGCATGCATGTCATTGTGTGCATGCATGTGATCCAATCCATTTAGCACACTCACCAAGGCAAAGACAAGAAGCAAGTACGACTAGAGCTGAACATGTAGTGGACAGTTGATGTGCATGACCACCGGCACACACTGGAAGATCAGCACAGACATTATGCATCAGTGTGTTATTGGTTTAGCCGCACCCAAGAAGACCATGTGCATGCTAGCAGACGAGTTGGATGGATGAGCCATACCAATGCACCCGGATGCAACAGAGGCAAGAGTTCGCTTCAGCAAGATGTCACCATGGGGCGCATGCACACTATCACAAACGACTAAGCTTGGCATCATCTCACCATCTTCACCATCACAAGTATGTCAAAGAGTTGGTCTTGTCACAATGGACCGAGTGTCAGTGATGTCTTGCATGGCTTGCTCAAGCCATGTTGTCTCACATGAATACATGTGCATTGTAATGTAATGTATTGTCAAGTGTAAGTCAAATGTCGATAGTTGGATGTAACAGTCATAGAGTAGATGAAGAGTCATGAGGGTAGTTGAACTGTCACAAAGGGGAATGTCAAGGGTCACGCCACCCTTTGCTATAAATAGTCCCTCATAAATCATTGTATAGGTTTTTGGTCAGCCAAACTTCTGATAAGACTATCTTGGAGAGAGCTTGGATAGTATTGCAACAAGCCTTAGCTTCTCCACTGCACAGAGTTATTATATCTCTTTGGAGGAGTAGGCGGTTGTGGTTGTAACATTCCACTATTGAAACTAGTGGTTGGACATGGATGTATTGTATGACTAGAACCTACACTTCTTAATATAACAAGAGCCAACATGTTTCATGCATATTTTGTATTGTATTCTATGCTATCTAGTTTACTCTAAATGATATATGTATTTGTTTTCTTACACATGCATGTATGGACTATTCTGTATAAGTATGTATGAATCTTTCTGAAATGTGTTGTTGGTTTAACCATCACTTTGGATTTCTCGCTAACTTGCTTTCCAGCTTGTGATGCATCTTCGCTCATGTGTTCCCTTCCAAGCTGTGTACTATTATAGGTTTCCAAGGGGCACACTCACCTCACCCTCAGTGTGTTATAACCTCTCATGCACCTTCCTTGGCTTACTGCAGCTGTCACACCCTTGCTACCAACAGAGACATCTTACTTGCCTCTGTGCGAAATCGCGGTCAAGGCATTACCATACGACCCATTGTTGGGACTCCTACACCAAACAGTCTGAGATCTAATTGCGACTTCTTACGAGGGAGATACCCTTACATGTTGGCGGGTCCAGCACCGTCAAAATTTTGGCACTAGAAGGAGGGCCAGATGAAAATCTGAGTCCTCGCATCTGTTTTGAATCTCTACATATCTATCATGACTAACTACCAATTTTCTCTTCCGGAGTGCATGTCTTATGGAAACGACTTCATTATCTCGGAAAATCTCTCAAATAACTTGTCTCATAAAACATATTATGGTGGAGGCTATGCAGCCTTGGTTAAGCATGTGGTCGGCATTATAGGCTCATGCAAAAGACAAGGATTCTTTGAAGAATACATAAGTTGCGTGCTATTCATCTACATGCTTCAAGGGCACCTAATGCACTGGTGTGCCACGATTCCCAGAAAACCTATTCATTCTCTTTCTCATCTGGTCATAGAGATAGACCGTGCTTTCAATCACTTTAACTATCAAGCACTCAACAAAGAAATTTTGGAATTACAAAAAGCACCCGATGAATCCATTGAACAGTTTTACACACACTTTTTTAATCTTGCATACTAATTCCCCGAAGATGATATTGATTGGGAATTTCTCGATGGGGGATTTGAGTATCTTCTTTACATATCTGAAAATCTGTAATTCTTGAAATCACTTGAATCCCACTCATACTCCAGTGATGGAACTACGCAATCACAAGCAGGCACAGTCACTGTCACAAGTGACTGTCCGCCTTCACCTCATCAAATAGCTCCACCACCGTGGAGTTATTTTGGAGATCACGCACATACCTCTATTGAACTGTCACATCCTCCCACCCCACCTGCTCTTGAGATCTACATAGATTTGGCTTTCAAGCCTGTTGGTTGTCACGTGTATTTGTTCCCTTGACCTATGTCCTCGCGTTCTGTTGATCCTACAGATTGTATTGTCTTGTGTTCTTCCATTCTGGACTCCTCCCCTGTTGTGAACGAGGATCAAGTTGTTGACGGAGTTGGTGTTATGCATCCAACCTGCACCATCATTAATGATGAGTGTGTGTGGGAATCTATAGAAAAACTGGTGGTGAAGGATGACTCCCTTCCAACCGCGCCTCATCCGCTTCATCCTGACATCCCTTGTGATTCTGCCACTGCTGATTTCCCCTGTGAAAACTCATTTCTGAATGTTTCTAATTCCGATCATTCACAGGACACGTCAAATGTCATTCTATCATTACAATGCAGAGAGGACACATCTTCCTCAGAAAATCCATCCAATCTATCATCTATCTTTCTTGAAAACATAAAGGGTGAACATCTTTGCTTCCCATCTACCCCTCTACTCGATCCATCAAATCATGAGGATGCTGAAAAACATCTTGAATTTTCTAATCTTGGTTGTCGTGATCTCTCTACTTCTTCATTTGATCACAATGTTGATTCAATCATTGTTAATCTATCTAAGACACTGGTCTACGATGATCTATCTGTCAATGAAGTCGAAACCCCTAGACGGTCAAGGCACTTCAGCCCGAGTTGATGGTTATGTCGAGCCCTTGTTGTCCTGAGTTTGGTTTCACTTTCGGTCAGGAAATTTCTGAAACTCTCAAGGCCCCTCATCACTCTCTACCTTGCATTGAATATCAACAAAACACCCAGATTTCACTTCCTCCACTCGAACTACACAATCCCATCGCTCATGCATTGGAGGAATCTTACACAGCAAGCACACATGCACAACATAAGTGGTCTACCTTTCTCACGTTTTCTTTCATGTCACAGTCGAGAGAATGCACACACTCAACATCTACATGCAGTGTAGCATAGCACCATGGCAGCTTCACATAATGCATATCATGCGCTTTCACTCATCTTTGTTCTGTGGTCACTTGTAAACTCGGAGTGTGTTTTTCTTCACTATTATATCTTTCTTAGTTGCTGGTTCACATAGATGTCTTATTTGCAAACCATGCCTTCACCAACATGGGTCAACCAATGTGTCAGTGGCTACATTGGAAGTATCACATCACGTGAGATGGCCCATGCACCGTTAGATTAGGAGTAGGAGTAGTGTTTCCTTTCAGTCTGTTTTCTTGCATGCTTGTTTGCTTACTTTATTTGTTGGTTTTTTCACTTGCTTGCTTGTTTGCTTACTCGCTTTTGCTTCTACTTCTTCTTTGCTTTGATGTTTTTTTGCTTGTTTCATTCGTAGGTTAGTTTCGTTTGAAACCATGTATGACTCTTGAAACAAGATGGGTAAAGTGCGAGAGGACTTGTACAACTATCAACATTTGGTTATCTTTTGTCCGCTCTCTTATTTAAGAACTTGTTGTCTTCAATCCATGATACATCAATGGAAAATATGTATTTTTCAAAGTGAACCTTGGTGAAAACACAATGCTTGCACGCTCACTAGTATCACCTACTCTAGTCGATTGTTTTTGGGTTAATCCTTGTCAGCTCAGTCAAGTAGAATAAGGTGAGGGGGAAAACTTAACAGGCATGTCAGAGGTATAATAAACTACTTCTCTGTAGAAACAACCTCTTATTCTATTAATAAGTCGGGATCCCTCGTCCACCTATGAAATGAATGAGTGCTATGCACAGTTATGAATATGAAAAATAAAAATAAAAAATGAAAAGGTGAAAAAAGTTTTAAAAAATGAAAAATGAATAAGGCGAAAGAAGAGAAAGACCTCTTGCGTAGAGAGGTGATGCAAGTAACTTCTCTGGGGTACTGACCAAGCTCGCTGGCAGTGGAGCCATGCTTGTGTTCCTATGTGACTCTATCAGGGTATTGTCCAAGCCTGCTGGCAACGAAGCAACACCAAAGATGAAACTAAGACTCTGACGACTATAATGCTTGCACATAAATATACCTCTCAACCCCAATCGAAATACCTATGTTGACTTGGCTTGGAATCTATATTAATCGACCAAGAGCTTGGCAGATGCTACATCTTACAATATTGTCAGTGTGAATCCAAGACAAGCTGAGAACTGAAGAATACTTCCGGAGGTGTTAGACTTGCCTTTCACAAACAAGGTCCATTCAGAAAGCTGGAGTTCTACCAGTGTGTCACCAAGTGTTGTAGTGGCTAAAACCACCCTCCAAAATGTTTCCTTAGCTTCATTTTGGACCCTCCCTACCAACCTTGCACAGAAGCATGTCTCACTTCGTCAAGTACACAAGCTCCAATGATTTTCTTGCAGAAAGACAACCTATCGATCAAACCTTAATGCATTCCCCTCACAAGTTGTTCATCTGGACTTGGTCTAGCTGCAGGCTAAACGTCTCCTTTAATAATTTGCACAAATCTGGAGGGAAACCAGCCTTCCCTCTAAAAATTGCACTATCCTGACTGGCAGCCTGCTGGACCCCAGAATTGCGCAATTCTGCTTAGCAAGCTTCACCCAGAAAATTACGTAATCCTTCCCAGTTAGGCTGCTAAACCCATAATTTGCGCAAATCTAGGCAGTAGTTAACTTCTCTACCCAAAAATTGTGCAAATATCCTGAGCAGCCAACCCAACTCCCAGCCAGATATGTACAATTTCTCCCAGCAGTTGAGCAGCCTCTTGCATGTGCAGCTGAATTGACTGGTTCCCTCTGGGACTATGAAGTAGGAAATTGTTCCCTCTATGGACAGAGGCAACCCCTCTAGCCTTAGAGTGGGTCTAGTCATAGAAAAACAAAACAACAATCGATTTCCTTAAATAATCAGCGTTAGAGGCCTACCTCAGTACTGGTGTTTGGTGAAGCTTCTGTTGCACTGCTCTAGCTTCTGTTTCTTTCGCCTTAATGAGTAATTGACCTGAAACACCACAAGAAAACAATAGAGCATGTAACCGAGAACAAAAATGATCTATTTACTTATAAAGTCAAGGAATCATAAGCTATCAAGTAAATTATACACAAGATATAGGAAATCGTTATTGATTGTATTAAAATAAATCAAGAGCAAAGCTTACAACCAAGCCTTGACATCGCAAGCCTTCTCAAAGGGTCTAGTCGATATGTTCCTTCAAGAATTCACTCTCAAGAATGGGTCTCCCAAATGGATAATATCTCTCTCTCACTCACAAACTCTAATGCAAGGTTAAGGCACTCCACAACCTCTTACCAAACTATCAGCAATTCCACACTTGTCAAACTCACACCAAATCTATATGATCTGCTTCAATCCAACTAGCAACCAGTCACTAGGAACCAGCTGATCATAGAAATGGTGAGTGCTTTTATAGGAGGAGGAGCCTGAGGGAGAGGGAGTTTATCCTCAAGGGAGGTTTCATAAAAGGTGGAACTACCATCCCAGAGGAGGAAAGGCGAACCAATTTGACCCAACAACCAGTTCTAGAATCACCCAGAAGGCCGACTGTTTGAACTAATTCGCCAAATCTCGATCGTCGCAGGTCATGAACTAGGGCTTAGCAACGACATCGCAAGGGAGAAATGTGTTGGGACCAATCATCGCAATAAACCTTGGAATACTTGCTCCGAGCCCTAAAATTCGGCCGTTATAGGAAACAAGTGTACACCTGCGACGACGACGCATTGATACAGTTCAAGGAACCGTCACACTTTTTAACGGTTTACTTGCGACGATGCAGAAACTTAGGCAAAGAGGGTCAATCTTCAGCATTAGAGAGAACTTGCTTAATCTTCTTGCATGAGTAGGAAGATATGGACATGTTTATCTAATGTATGACACAGCGGAGGGATTGAGATGAGGTCAATGACAAATTACTATGTAACAGATGCCCCCTAAAGCATGAAGCCCAAGAGAGTGGGAGGGGTGAAATGCTTTACGAAATCATAACCGAACTGGAACACCACCACGAAGAACCTGCAAGCGCAAGTACAACTGATATCTCTGATAGTGAAATACATGTAGTCTAGGCATGGGCGCAGCCATCCAAAAGACATATGAAGTTTGGTCTATGGTATGGACGCAGCCACCCAGTCAGTAAGACCATATATAAAAATAAAGGTATGGTCACAGCCATCCATGAAGACTCAGGTATGGTCACAGCCATCCAATCAAAGAGTCATGCATATAATCACAAACCAATCCACGCAGCCTGAACAGGTGTAATCTTTGTCTAGGGTCTTGAAACCCTCACCGATCATAGTACAAGTTCTAGCATGCGAACAGATGTGTTGAAGTCGAGCATGATAGAAAGTCGCTTGATTACCAATCAATGACGAAAACCGTTAACAAGCACGAGAGAGACCATCAATGATGTCAATGGTTCTCAAGGTACTGCCAGTACAATCCACTAAGTGTGAAAAATGATCTGAAGTCGAACACTCATGGAATCACCCAATCAAAGACCAATGATGAAAGTCTGTCATCAGGTGCGAAGAACTTGCCATTGAGGCATGCAAGCTCCAAGGTACCGAAAGGGATCTCTAGATCAACCTCCTGGATAATAAGCTAGTGTCAACAGGAGCCGATCTATCGTGGGAGGGCCATAATGTTTCCCCCATCAACGACGCAAGACAAGGAACAAGTGGTAGATGGTGAAATAGTGAATCAGAGGAGGAAGTAAGGGTGAAAACTACAGAAGGATTATACTCTTGAACATATCGGCGACATGACTCTGGAATGCGGCAGCATTTTGGGACCAAAGGATCGGAAGTTTAGTGGAGACAACATGGATCAGATGGAATGAGGAAAAATGACAACCCAAAACCCCGGAAGGCCAATGACAATGTGAGGATATCCCAACCCGATGAGAAGCAAGAGTGTCGATGTTCAAGAGTGACTAGTTGTCGTAGGTAACCAATAACGAATTCCAAATTTTCCCCCACCATTGCTGGCGAGTACCCCAATTATTTTTTAAAAACAAGCTTGAAGGGGATAGCATATGCTTGTGATATAAGTTCGACCTTCAGACGAATCCAACCTAGTGATAGTTTAACGAGCCCTAGGGAGGAGAAGCTCGAGTCCCGTCATGGCAACAAGTCCAATGTCGTCAGGGTTTAATGAGTCTGACATAAGTAAAACTCAAAGTCTTTTTCATGTTTAGAGATTTTGAAAAAGACACGGAAAAGAAAACTCCAGGGGGGTCCTTTTTCGTAAATTTGTGTCCCTCAAGCCCGAAAAAGTAGAAAATAATACTCGAGAGAACTGCTTGACCATTACGATCAAGGATTACTTTTCATAATTAGTGTTCCTGACCTGAAAATGTAAAAAAGCAATCAAAGACACGACGTTTCATAACCAAAATCGAAATTGAAATGACAAAATCTCGGCCATCTTTTCGCATTTATACGGTCAGAAAAGAGCTGAAAGTGGACCACCTTTTTATTCCGTTTAATGAGTTAAAAAGGAAAACTCGGCAATCTTTTCATCTTTATAAGTTGGAAAAGAGCTTAAAGAAGACTTGTAGAAAATTTCACAATATGGACCAAGCATGTATCAATCATTAAACGTATCCATCGCCCCTGTTTCTGCACAGAAAAACAAAAGTATAAGATCCATTCGACAAAAATGCACTATAAATTTGAAAAATTAGGTCAAAAACCCTAAAACCATAGGTAAAACCCCAAAACATGTCAAAAAACCCCAAGCCCTATAGTTTAAAACCCTAAAATTTGGAAAAATAGCTATATAAAGGCTTATGGTAAATCATTTTTACATTGTGCTTTGAGTTTTTACCCTTTGGTAATTTTTCAACTACATACCTGTGCGATTCTTGGAGCTCAATTCTGGTACCTGCGGTCGACCATTTCGCACGAGACTTTCACCAAGTAAGTACATCAAGCCATTCTCTGCATTTTGATTGTTTTGAAGTCAAATTTCATGCATTTTAGGTGGTTTTGGGTGAATTTTTTGTTTCACAACCGCGCCTCGGTCGTCACGGAAATCCCTCATGGGTTAGCGACGATCAAGGATTTCACACACACCACAACCAAAATTGTCACAAGAAACAGGTGTACTGTTGCGATGACCCGACAAAAAATAAACTAAGAAATCGAGCTGTCACTGTTGTTTTAAAAACAATTGTGACGGCGCCGCGAAATATGAATTTTTTATTTTGGCAGCATTTTGAACGGTCAAAACAATTCTAATTGATGTTATTGGTTTGTGTAGGGTGTGAGAATGGTGTTCATGTGGCAAGAGTGAACTCATGACGTTGATGATGAAAGAGCATTCAATGATCCTCAATGTAAAAGAGCCCTGTGAAACTGCGGGTTACTGAAATGTTTCCTTACACCACTCCTTCAGGCACAGCTAGACTGCTTGAGCTCTTAATTCGCTCGTGGAACCCGACGGAGGGCAAGTTTGTCATTTGGGGTCAGGATATTGAGTTCGATGTGACCGACATATATTTCCTAACAGGATTATCTCGTTGAGGAAAGAAACTTCGCATGGAGGGCATGTGGGTTGCTAGAGAGACCCTTGATATGTTGATTGCTCGAGTGTGCCTGGGGGCACACAAATCGGCCATGAGTGGGAAACTACAGATCCCAACGGTGGAGTATTTGACACTTCATGTCATATTGTTCATGATTACTAGAGAAGCATGCTATCAGGCATAGCACGAGGCAACTAAGACCCAACTGCGGTTGGATATTAACCCGACCATGTATCACTAGGTTAAGGCAATGTCTCTGAATATGAAGAGACAACTGACTAAATGCCGGCGCGGAGAGACCAAACAGTTTGGATATGGGTCCATCCTGATACCACTCATGCTGGAGTGAGTACCATCACTTCAGCTGCAAGACATGGACCTGTACGTGCCAGGACTGCAAGAGACTCGCATCACCAGATGGGCACATGTGATGCCACGAGGAGGTGGCGGATGACCAGTCTCATGGGGAGCACTCTTCCGAGAGTGGTTGGATCGGCAGAAGGTTATCGTTGAGGATTGGCCCTATGCGGGCACAGACTTCCGAGGGGACCCTGACATGTTGCTCCCACCTGGCGAGCAGTGGGACGAGAGAGGTAACACACTTGGTTAACCATCACACTGTTTATGTGTTTTGTTTTTTACAATGTTTTTTGGATTTTTACATGTATATGCCTTAATCATTATGTTCATTTTATTTGCAGATGTGGGACTTGAGAGACCTGTGGGTCTTGCATGGAGGGAGGACAACAGAGAGCTGACTCTACCACGCCCAGGCGGTGATGCAGAGGAGGAGATTGCCCAGAACCTCGAGGGCCTGACCGAGGGGATCCCGGATTACATGGGGGTCGAGGAGGTCCTGCAAGAGTACCAGAGACATATTGTTGGCGTAACACCTAGGATCCATAGACTGCTGAGATGAGTAGTGCCAGTGATGGTCTACTATAAGGAGCAGAACCAACCGCAGTAGACGCCTAGGTTTCTTTTGCTGCTATTTTTGAGAGACATGTGTCTTGGATGGATCATGAACACATACTCTATTTTTTGACATACACATTATTTTTGAGTACCTCGGTGCGCCACACGATATATATATATATATATATATATATATATATATATATATATATATATATATATATATATATATATATATATATATATATATATATACTATATATGGTTTATTACTATGTCTAAATGCTTGTATACAATGTTTGATTATAAATTGTGTAAATGTCTATCTAATACATGATTTGCCAATGCATCAGTTAATGTGTTTAATCTTCTTGGAATGTGTTGATATGTGATAAAATCAAAATTTCTTTCCAATAATCTAACACGCAAATACAACCTTAGAATTTGAGGATTTCTGACAGAATAACGCTCGTTAAGTTGGAGAACAACAAGTTGAGAATCCAGATTCACAACCAATGCATGAATATTGAGGTTAATAGCCTCGGTCAATAATTCAATGATAACGCTATATTCAGCGACATTGTTTGTGGTACAACCTAGACAAACACCTTGAAGGTCTACTAACTCACCGTGAGGATCGTAGATCACCCATGCCACGGAGGAAAGATTCCGGGTACTACGGCAGGCACCATCAGCGAAACCAATGTAAGGTGCACCAGACATCTACATAAGAAGCAAAAAGACACAATAAGCGGCAATAACACCTACACACCAAGCCACACATGCACACACACTGAAAACACACGTATGTACAAAGTAGATGCACGAAGTTCATGCATAATATTTTTTTAGATAAAGCCCCTTCCGTGGCTTATCTAGAGGGTTCCCTTCATAAACAATCAGCTCATAGGCCCCTTTTTGCAAAACTCGTTTCACAATATAAGGCCCATGCCACATAGGCTTGAATTTGCCTGCCCCCATCTTATCATTCGCTTGATTGTAGAGTAGGACCAAGTCTCCCTCAATGAAAGAACGAGGAGTAATAGTTTGATCGAAGTGAGTTTTTACTCTCTTCTTCTATGCTTCAATGACTAAAGAGGCTAGTCGATCGATCTCGTCTAACTACTCTAGGTAAAGAAGGCATTCTTCTACCAGAGTAGTGTTTGGGATTAATTTGATAGCTAATTTAAGAGAAGGGATCTGGCATTCAATCGGAAGGGTAGCCTCCAGGCCATAAACAAGTTGAAATGGGGTGAGTCCGGTGGCATCCTTCACTGAAGTGCAATAGGCCCATAAGGCAGAAAACAATATCAAGTGCTAATTAGACTTGTGCATACCTATGGTACACTGAAGCATCGTGACCAACGCCTTGTTGATGGCTTCTACCTAGCCATTGGCCTGACAATAATACGGCGTCAAACTATCATGACGCAAGCCTAGCTGGGTTGTTAACTCAGTCATCATATGACCATGGAAATGAGAACCATGATCAGTGACAATAGCTTGAGGGACTCCGAATCAAGAAATTACATGATTGAATAGAAACAAAGTCGTTGTCTTACCGTCATTAGATAATGTAGGCATCGCCTCGGCCCATTTTGTAAACTAATCAACGACAATGATGATATACCCATGCCCCCTAGCCGAGCGAAGGTTACAGGTCATATAATCAATGCCCCATTTGGAAAAATGGCCTACCGTAATGACAAGGTGCAAAGGAGAGGGAGGCGCACGCATCTTCCATTGGTAGATTTGGCACGCATGACAAGAACGGACGACAAGAATGCAATCCTTAAAAATAGAGGGCCAAAAATAACCAGCACGGAGGATCTTTTGGGCAGTAGCATAACCGGACATATGACCACCACAGGCGCTAGAGTGGCAATCATTCAAGACTCGTTCAGCTTCCTCGAACGTCAAACAATGGCGGAGAACAAAATCAACACCGAGATGGTAAAGGGTGTCCCCGATAATGCGATAAGGCTGAGAATGATGGCGAATATGTCGCCGAGCATCCTTGGACAAATCAGGACGAAAAGAGGACGTCTGGAGGTAGACAATAATATCCCCGTACCAGGGATCGAGGGTGCTGATCAAGAAAAGAGTATCATCCGAAATGCAATCCTCTAACCGAGAGGGTGTGGTAGCAGATGGTAACGAGCACAACAATTCAGCGAAGACAAGGGATTTCTTAGACTTGGCCGTAGTAAACTCCAAGTCAAACTCTTGAAGGATAACAATCCATTTTGAGTATTTCCCCCTAGCAACTGACGTGACAAGATATACATCATCAAGTTGCAATCAAAAATCTTTGTAGTCGTGCGCAAAAAAATATAGTGACGAAATCGGTGGACAGCATGAATAGCTTCCAAAGCGAGCTTCTCAACATAAGCATATCGATTTTCCATGTCGATTAAATTGCAACTGAGATAATAGACAACATGCTCGGTACCAGCATCATCATCTTGTACCAGGACCACGCCGATTGTGCTATCGGTGGTGGCCAAATAAAGAGTATAGTCGTGGTGATAATCAGGCGGATGCAATAAAGGAGCAGAGACAAGGAGCGCCTTGAGTTGCTCGAATGACTCTTGTGTAGCGGCATCCCAAACAAAGGAGGTGTCACGCTTTAATAACCGCATATAGCCTTTAGCAATTTCAGCGTAGTTCGGAATAAAACGACGTAAAAAATTGCTTTACCCTGCAAACTCTGCAACTGCTGCAAAGAAGTAGGAGGGAGATTCAGAATGGCTTTAACTTTGAGGGGATCCAAAAGGATGCCCTCCCTAGAGACGAAAAACCCAAGAAGTCTGTCGGATTCGACGCAGAAGACACATTTGTGTGGATTAAGATGGATATGGTAGTGTCGACAGCGAAGAAAAATTTCGCGGAGGTGATTTGGATGGTCATGGCGCTTTGCTGAATGAGCCGGAAGGTCATCTAGGTAAGGCTGCACAATGTGACGAATGTCAT
This sequence comes from Pinus tabuliformis, assembly GCA_031772625.1. Lineage (NCBI taxonomy): Eukaryota > Viridiplantae > Streptophyta > Pinopsida > Pinales > Pinaceae > Pinus > Pinus tabuliformis. The sequence goes on along the minus strand of CM062804.1, from coordinate 971,532,801 downwards.
GGAACGCATAGGACATTGCACGTTGGAAGGTAGCACTGGCATTTTTGAGACCGAAAGGGAGCTTCTTATAGGCAAAGGTACCCCACGAACAGATAAAGGCAGTTTTGTGTTGATCCGCAAGCAATATATTGATCTGGTTGTAACCAGAAAAACCATCCATAAACGAATAAATTTCACTTCCAGCACAATCGTCAATGAGCTGATCAATGAAAGGCGTAGGATAATTATCTTTGGGACAGGCACGATTAATGTCACAGTAGTCAACGCAAACCCTAATAGTGCCTTGCTTCTTAGTGACAAGGACAATATTAGAGACCCAATTAGTGAGAGGGATAGGGTAAATGAACCTAGCTTTGAGAAGTTTTTCAACTTCTCCTTTAATAGCTACAACCTTTTGGGGGTGCACGGGGCGTAAACGCTGTCGAACGAGTTTAGCACCCAGATACACAGGTATTTCATGCACCACGATACTAGGATCAATTCTGGGCATATTTTTATATGACAAATCAAAAACTTCATGAAATTCTCTTAAAAGGTCAGTATAAAGTCGAATCTCCTCCATAGTACAGGTTACTCCAATGTGAATATTCTCGACAATCCCTGGTTTGACAGAGATCTCAATGGGCATCATTTGCATAATGTTCCCCACATTTCCTTTAAAGAAGACTTCATGAACTTGAATAGGCATTTGAAGGGGTTGGGAGAGGACACAAGAAGCAAACTGCTCAAGACAAGTAGTCATAGCCCCGTGGCTAGGGAGAAACAAGGAGCGATGGTGATGATTAAACCAAGGAGGCTCCTCAAAAGACATAACCTCGATAATTTCTTCATCAGAAGGAAAGATTTCCTGTAACGGATATGAAGAAGTGTTATCTTCGAGCCAAGGGGATTGTACATATGCATCAAGAGCCTTACTTGAAGGAGCAGGCTCAGAAGATGAAGCCGATGCAGAAACAATTTCGACATAGTTGAGCTTGGCAGGACTCAATGGCATAACATCGCCCCAAGATTCTTCCTAATCGACGAGAGGAAGGACCTAAGGATCAGAACGGACAGAAATCATATTGATGGGAGAGACATTGGGAGGTGGGAGCAAAAAAACACCCATAAGGGCAAGATCTTTAAAAAGTCCCGCACCCACACTTTCATATGGAACAGAGGTATGCTCCACAAAAGGCACATTGCCATCAGAAGAAGAAGAAGCGAAGAAGGACAATTGGTCAACCGTGACAATTTTCCCTTGATGGGGAAAACGAAGGACACGAAATAGGGATGAAGCCATGGCTCACATGGCATATGTCTAGCTTCGACCTAAGAGGAGATTATAAGTTAAATTGGCATCGACAACTTCGACCTCAACTTCAACTGTCTTCCCTTCCAGAGTAATAGGCAACTATGGGAGGATACCAAAAGGACGGGAACATCTTTCATCAAAGGCTTCCAAGGTATTTGGAGACTGACTCAAGGTTGAGTAACCAATAGCCTTCCAACAAGCAACAGACGTGATGCAAGTGGAGGCACCCTCATCAATAACAGTGCGATGAATATTCTTAGAGTTAATGATGACCTGAATGAGGAAAGCGATATGATGAGGCAATCTTGGTATATGATTATCAAGATCAAAAGTTATCAAATCTGAGTCAGCCAAGCCAATGCCACCAATGGCTAATAATAGAGACTTCCTCTGGGAGGGATAGCTCTAGAGGACTTCCAACATGGACATAGCTGAAGGATCTTGGGCTAGGTCCTCAACAATGCTATAGTGTTGTGCAGCACGAGCATTAGGTTTGTGGGAAGACTTCCGAAGCACTTCTTTGGGAGGAGGTCGAATGACTGCCTTGGTACTAGGCCACTCGGTATGGAGGGAACCAGTACTGGACGAAGTCACACTGGAGGGGATTTCAGTTTCCTTCCCGGCAGGTGGAGGATATTCTTTTGACCAAGTACTAATATGGATGGGAACCATCCCAACCATAAAGACTTGAGAGCCAAAAGTGGAAGAAGATTGAGGTTGATCAGCCACCATTTGAGTCTGTTGTGAGGGAAAAGGTTCTTTGAGCACAGCAGGAGTCCCAGGGGTGCCCTTAAGCAAATGACTAACCTCAAACCATCTAGGACAATATTTAGTATAGTGATCCTCATCACAAATGAGACAAGGGTACTTAGGTTTGCACTTGGCACCTTCCTCGGCCAGAGGCTTAGGAGGGTCCTGCTTTGGTTGATTGGCTTTATTCTTCCCTTTTCCCTTTTTCTTACCTTTCGAAGTTTTATCTACTGTGGTGGACTGGACGACATTAACTTCAGAAGTTTTACCAGGATTGGATGTGACCTGAGAAGCATTTTTAGTTGGAGCAGTGGACTTTTGCTTCACAGGGTTCGCGGAAGACTTTCGGGAGGATGAACTAACAGAACCAATGACACCATCAACAGATGGCATTGACGGAGCTTTGGAAGTTCCGGGTCACGGAGCATCAGGAAAATAATCATATAGCATACCAGACTGGGAATAAACCAAGTCAAGATACTGAGCACGCACAATAGCTTGCTCTTCAGTAACACATGCCCCCATAGCAATATCCCGGGCTATCGGACCGACGAACGAGGTTGTAAACTAGTCAGTCAGAAGCTAATCAGGGATCCAAAACTTGATCAAACGATGATGCCTCCTCCATTCATGAATATAATCAGAGATATGCGTGGCCATGTCCTGTGTCAAAGATGTTAGGAGGTGTGTGCTCATTTCATATCAAATCAGCAAATGAAAATGAGTTAGAAATTCCATAGCAAGCGAGTTAAAGTCTTGAAAAGTTCCACGAGCTAACTCAATATACCATTTTGCGGCAGAGCCAGTGAGAGTCCGTTGGAACAGATGGAGCCGGATAGAATCGTCAAGCCATGAATTAGATGAACACCATAGGTGATAGGTCATGACATGAGCTTGAGGATCTTCTCTAGATTTACCATCAAATTTGGGACAATCACCGAGAATCTTAGTCAGAACCGGTGGCCAATATGGATTATGAAGGATGGGATCATTTGTCAACTTGGACACATTAGGCAGTTCCAAAGTCGCCAAGAAAGGTAATTGAGGATTGAAGGACATCTGAGGCCGTGGATAAGAAATGGCATTAGGGTTCCATCCAGCTCCTTGTTGCCCCCATTGATTTTGCCCGGATGGATTTTGCCCCTAAAGGTTTTTTCCATAGGGATTATAAGTATAACTAGATGGTTGACCCGGGTTTTGACCACCAGCAGCCCATTGATTACCAACTTGACCAATAGGAGCAGCATATCACTACTAAAAATTCTGATAAGGATTGACCTGCGGTTGTTGATAATTTTGATACAGGGCAATTTGATGTTGCCTTTGGGGCTGCTAAAAATTTTGAAAACCATATGGCAGCTGAGCTCTAAACTGTGCCTGGGCTTTGGGCTGCATTTGATAAGCAAGTTGGGTTTGGAGTCCAGACTGGGTCTAGAAATAAGGTGGAGCTTAAGAAACAATGAGCGTTTGAGTGCCTGGTTGAGCGGGACCAGACGGCTAACCCATCTAGCTAAAAGGTTGGCTTGGTTGAGACTAAGGTTGACCCATTTTCCCAAAAGGTTGAGCTTGCTAGGTAATGGGTTGACCTTGTGGAACTGAAGGCTGGCCTGACTGACCAGAGGGTTGAGCTGGCTGAACAATAGGTTGGCCTTGCTAGATTTGAGGTTGGCCTACTTGTCCAGAGGGTTAACCATGCTGGATAGTACGTTGGCCTTGCTGGATTTGAGGCTAACCTACTTGTCCAGAGGGGTGACCTTGCTGGGCACCATGTTGGCCTTGTTGGATGTAAGGCTAACCGATTGACCAGAAGGCTACCCAAAGTAAGTAAAGAAAGAACCGGTGAAGGCCGAAGGTTGTCCCTGTAAGGGTTTTCCTTGTGGGCCAACAGGTTTCCCGTAAGATGGATGACCTTGATAGGGTGGACCTTGAAAAGCCGAAGGCTGTGCTTGGCCACCATGATAACTGGTTGGGCCCCAAGCAACAGATAATGGAACGGAAACTTCAACTGCAGGCTGAGATGGGATGTATCCAGGGTGATAAGTATGAGCTCCTCGAGAATCATAATAATGAAACAGATTCTGTGGAGTTGGATTCTAAAAAGCATGCATGTACTGGTCATACGTCCACCCTGCTGGAATGGAACCGGAAGAAGGTGGAACACTACTGGTGGGATTAACAACTCCAGATGCCAACGCTGAAGGACCACCACTAGTAGGACCAACTGAAGGTCCAGCAATAGTGGTCACCACCGAGGATACAACGATGACACTAACAGTGGGAGCTGAAGAAGCCACACAAACAGTAGGTATAGTCGGGACAGATGTGACAGGCACATTGTGAATCTAGGGTATAAAAGGTTCTGAGGTCGGAGCTACAGTACGGGACCACATGGAACTCGTAAGGGGAGACCGAGAACCTATGATATCTGCCAAAGCATGGTAGCGTAAAGGTAGTGTGATACCAAGAGGGGTAACACGGAAGGGCGAGGTTTCCATAGGTATAGGGATTTCGCCACTTGCCATAAAGGTTTCGTCACTAGAGATGGGGTTCATCTCATCCATGTCAGAAGAAGACATCAGGACCGAAACACCAGGAGGAGTAACGGGGAAGTCCTCTTCGGAAGGCTCCCAAATAGGGTTCCAATTGATGTCGTACAACTCCTCTTCTGAGGCACGAGAGTTAAGCAGTTGAACACTCAGAATAATAGGAAGGGTATCACTAACCGCCGGTACCTCAGAAGCGACAAAAGATGCAGAGCCTTGGTCACTTGGTACGGGAGACGGGATCGGTGATTCTGCTAGGATGATTTAACTCAAAAGTCCTAGGAAAAGATAAATGAGCAGGGGAAAAAGTCTTATGCAAATTGAAACATAGTCAAGATTTAACAAGGAAAATGTGAACGTGGTCGAATAAATTTTATGACACAGGAACAAAACTTGACCTTTTCATTTTTAAAGAGTCGAGAAAAGGACAAAATATGACTCTAGTCGCCTTCGAATATTTAATGAGCCTGAAAGGACAAGTGCTCAGATGATCCTTTTCTTTTAGGGAGTCAAAAAGGAATGAAAGTGACTACTCTAGAGAACTAGGCAAAAGGTTTACCAGACAAACCGTAAAACTACATATACACCTTTGTATTCAAATGAAAGAGAAATGACCAAGGACTTCCCATATGGTAGTCAATCTTCTTGAATGTTGTGTTCGATGTGTTATGGTTCGTAAGGTGGCAAACACAGCTTCCTATGGATGTAGGATGATAACCTAGTGGGGTTTCCCAATATATACTCGAGGGTATGGGGAGCACGAGTTCGTACTAGCAGCTTTTGAGTCACAGAAGGAGGAATCACCTAACCTTAAGCGAAAACAATAGTGACTAGGTTTAACGACGCCAGAGCACATCTCTATCCTAGACCTATAAATAATGTGCATTAAGTTCCAATGCGTTGTTAATTTCATTCAGTTGATTTTAGAGTTGATCTTGAATTAGGTTTCAGTTTTCAAGCCCTACCATATGTATGTCAAAAATCCCTAGGATGCAACTAGAATGAGTAAAGCATCAATTGTTTCGATGAACACCTACTTAAAGAAAGGTAGAGAGTTCATTCCCAAGCGAACACAAAACCAAGACAAGCTAATGCAAGTGCTAAGAAACACAATGCATCAACACACTAATCCTACGATGCGTCGATACTACTAATGAAAGATTTCTAATTTCTCAAAACATGAAAATTCATAATGTGCATGTACTTTCACTTTCGTATACTAAATGAATGCAATCTCTTGATTTTTTTTTTGAATTTAAAGAGACAAACAAGCAAGTGTCAACCTGATCGATCCAAACAATTGTGATCTATGCTTGGTAGTGAAGAAATCGAATCAATATGGGAAACCGATTCAATAATCAACACCAAAAATCAATCAGCAAGAAAACAAGCAGCAAAAAGCCTCAAGCAAATCAATAAGACGGTTGCGGATGAACCTTGGATAGACAAGTAACCCAGGCAAACGGTTGGAAAAACTTGAAAGAGCTAGGTCACAGGGCTAAAAAGACAAGATTCATTCAAATGAAATCAAAGAGAAACAAGCCTTAACCAAAGCAATCAAAACAAGCTGATGAGAGACAGAAAACAGCAGGGGGTAAGCAAGACTGATGGTTTCAGGAGGCAAAGCTGTAAAAAAACAACTTGCACAGGAATCGTCGCGAGCTTATAACAAGCAACTTGTGACGATAAGCCAATCATCACAAGTGTAGAGACAGCAACTAAGCGACGTCGTCGCAGGGGTACACCTATCTTCTGCGACGGTCCGATTTCAGGAATAGTCACAACTGTATGATAGGTAATCAGCGACGCATAGATTTACTAAAGAGGACAGGGCGACGTCATCATAGTTGTTAAGCTATCTTCAGCGACGAGTGTAAAAAGGGGAAAAGACAAGTGACAACACCCGAAAAAACACCAGGCTATTCTTCCAAACAATAAGGGGAATTCCTAGATTGACCCAGGTAATCCAAAAACTGAAGGTGCAACCCCAAAATTCAAGAGACACTAAATCAAAAGACAAATCAAAAGTAAACAAGAAGAAAACATACAAAGGACTCCCTAGCGGAGTCGCCAACTTGTGAAGTAGGAAAGTGTTCCCTCTGTAGACAGAGGCAACCCCTCTAGCCCTAAAGTGGGTCTAGTCACAGCAAAACAAAACAACAATCACTTTCCTTAAATAATCATCATTGGAGGCCTACCTCAATACCGGTGTTTGGTGAAGCTTTCGTTGCACTGCTTCAACTTCCGTTTCTTTCTCCTTAATGAGTAATTGACCTGAAACACCACAAGAAAAAAACAGAGCACGTAACCGAGAACAACAATGATATATTTACTTATAAAGTCAAGGAATCATAAGCTATCAAGTAAATTATACACAAGATATAGGAAATCGTTATTGATTGTATTAAAATAAATCAAGAGCAAAGCTTACAACCAAGCCTTGACGTCGCAAGCCTTCTCAGAGGGTCCAGTCGGTATGTTCCTTCAAGCATTCACTCTCAAGAATGGGTCTCCCAAATGGATAATATCTCTCTCTCACTCACAAACTCCACAACCTCTTACCGAACTATCAGCAATTCCACACTTGTCGAACTCACACCAAAGCTATCTAATATGCTTCAATCCAACTAGCAACCAATCACTAGGAACCAACTGATCATCGCAATGGTGAGTGCTTTTATAGGAGGAGGAGCCTCCATGAAATGAGGGAGAGGGATTTTATCCTCAAGGGAGGTTCTAGAATCACCCAGAAGGCCGACTGTTTGAACTAATTCGCCAAATCTAGACTGTCGCAGGTCATGAACTAGGGCTTAGTGACGACATCACAAGGGAGCAATGTGTTCGGACCAATTGTCGCAATAAACCTTGGAAGACTTGCACTGAACCCTAAAATTCGGTCATCGCAGGAAACAGGTGTACACCTGTGATGACGTCACAACGATATAATTCATGACAAGGAACCGTCGCACTTTTTAAGGGTTTACTTGCGACGATGTAGAAACTTAGGCAAAGAGGGTCAATCTTCAACATTAGAGAGCACTTGCTTAATTTTAGTGCATGAGTAGGAAGATATGGACATGTTTATTTGATGTATGACATAGCGAAGGGACTGAGATGAAGTCAGTGACAAATTACTATGTAATAGCGACCGAGAAAAATAAACTTGCATGCATGGACTGCTTCTCCCAAGTCATCATGCAAAGGCATCCCTTGTTTCAGGGATCTATTTTTGGCAGTTGGAGGTTACATGCAAGGATCATTTCAGAAACATCCCACCATGTGTCTCTTTCCCTATATTTGTGGCATGCGCATCACAACCTCAATTTTATCGAAACTCATCAAGAGGACACTGCAGAGCTCATTCCTCACATCAACCTTACAGCTCTAACATGCCACGTCGCATCTAGGAGTTGTCGTCACATTCAGCTCAGCTGTTTTGGGGTAAGCCCGCTTTCCATGTCTTTTTTTGCATTTCTAGAACTTTTTGTGGTTCGCTTCATATGAGCACTATCTTCTTGATTTCAGTGAGTTCTTGCTGTCATTTTGATACATACTAGCTTGTACTAGCATCGTTTTAGTTTTCGTTGCTATCTCATTGTTGTCGCATGCATGAAACTATTCTGCACGAACGGTCGCAGATTCAGTGACTTACTTCACTCACATGCATGTTGATCTATTTACTGAATATTTCATTCATTGTTTGCATGCACCATCAATCACTTCTTATTTCGCTTAGTGTCGCCATGCATTCACTGTCAGATTTTCTTTCAATTGCCCATCAACGAGTCTGCCAAACCTTGGCCTCAACTCTGCCTTCACTGGGACAAAATTGTGCAATCTGGGGAAGGAAGGATCTATCTTCCTCTCTAGAAATGCACATTTATGCCCAGGCACTATCCTTCAGGACTGTTTTGCGCATTTCTGAGGGACAGTGACTACTGGCCCAAAAAATTGCGCAATACAATCACTGAGCCTGCAGCCATTGCCAACTGAGATTGCGCATTGCGCAATTCCTGCAGTCAGAGGCCAGATTGGACTGTGCATTTCATAGTTCCAATAGTCAGTTAGCCTTCCAGCACCCTAGACTGTGCCTTGCGCAGTCTTGGCAGTCAGTCTCCCGACCTCCTGGCGAAAATTGCGCGACCTTCATGATCAGTCACACAGGTATGTTACAAGTCAGTTCTCAAGTTCATTTTGGTTTTCGGCTGACAGATTGCTTGCCATGAGTGTTTCCATGTCTCCAGGTATCGCAGGTGTTCATCTGCCTCTCAGAAGCACAAGTACAATGGTTTCCAGGAGAGTAGAGTCGAAGACACCATTCATAGCACACTTGGGGATGCAGTTGATCGAGTGTCTATGAACTTTCCTACCCACGAAGACATCAAGTTATTCGTAGACAAGGACACCAAGATATGACGGTAGCAGCATCACAATGAGCAACATCATGAACAGTAGTTGAAGGCGGCATATTGGATGCATCGAATGGAAGAGGAAGTATTTTGACAACACGGAGGTGGAACAAAGTTACAAACTCAAGCAGATCCATTGATGATGAAAGCAACTTCGGAGACTCAGGCTATGAGGTGACGGCGCAATTGCGAGAAGACGGAGAATGGAACAAAGATTGAGTTGCATGTGCTGAAGCAGCAACTCAAGGAATAACATGAGCTACACAAACAAGCAAATGGGTTGTAGCAGGAACAGGAATAGCAAGGGGCGCAACATGCACTCAAGGATAAAATTGCGCCCGTACAAGTTATAGATCCATCCCAGTAGCTGGCACGGAGCAGACATGGTGAGCAATGTTGTTGATCACATCCAAGGGATTCAGTAGCATGCATGTCATTGTGCGCACGAATGTGATCCAACCCATTTAGCACATTCACCAAGGCGAATGATGAGCCCCAAAAATGGATAATTATTTGGGCTCATTCAACCTCCTAATTCAACTTAATCCATCATTCTCAATAGTTTATTGCATGTTTTTTATTATATTTATGCTAATAGAGTGAATTGGGCTAGTAATTACGCCAACAAGTCTAATGTGTGCTTTGTGTAGCCTTTTTGGTCAATTTGGAGACAAAATCAAGGGTTGAAATGAGCACTTGGCAGCCAAATTCGTGGAGAGGATTTTTAGGAAGGTGTTCCCTTCATTTATGGGTCCTTACCTCGAATTCTCCACCATCAGCTTGGAGTTCAAGGGCCACCAAATCAATTAACACAAGGGCAGCCAAGCAAGTCAAGTAGGACTGCTGTTAACTACAAGTTTTGGGCAACCGAGTCCCTAAAGTTTAGGAGGACTGTTGGGGTCCTCAATTTGTATAAATAAGAAGGCTTAGGGCCTCATTTTGGTTAGCTAGTGGTTAGTCATTTTGTAGCCAGTAGTTAGTCACTTTATAGTCACTTTGTAGTCATTTTTTAGTCATGTTGTAGGCAGAAGTTAGCTAGTTTGTAGTTCGATTTTTAGGCAGTAGATTAGCTTTGCTTTCAGCACATTTTCAAGTTCTCCTTGTGGACAGTTTTTGGAATGTAACATTTCTTGCTCAATAAAGATGAATCCAGCTTTGCACCAGCTCTAAATCTCTCTTAGGAGGCTGTAGATCTTGGGGTTGGGCCCATCTCAAGTGCCCAGTACCTCCTTTGTTTACTTTCATGTGTCTTTGCTGCGTTCTTAGAATAAAATCTGCTATTTAGATTTAAATCTTGTTTTGTTATTGAGGTTGTTTTTGATGAGTAAAATAGCTTTTCATGCTCAGATTTAGTTGATAAGTTGTTAATAGAGAAAGCTTCAAGAAAAGGGCCATCAAACATATGTGGTTTCACCTCTCCCTCAGTGGGATCAGGAGCTGTGACTAGGATGACTTTGCTGCCCACAAAACACTGATTTTTCTTTGCCATGCAATCACTAGTGTTTGATCTTCATGTGTAGAAGTTGGTTACAAGTTCAGAGAAAGATCAGCAAAAAAGAGGAAGATGAGAAGGTCATGATAGAAGGTGACATGAAGAATGATCCAGATCAACAAAAGGACCAAGGATATCATAGCTATATTGGGACATGGTTCCAGACAGTCACTAAGTTGCAGCAGTACTCTCTTCCTCAGCTATGTTTGATCCCTTCAAAGTCAGATCATTTTGTCTCTGAAATCTGGATAGCTATCAAAGCATGCATTTCGAGCCTTCACATCATATTGTCTCTAATCTCGATGTGCACATGGCTCCATTGGAAGTATTCTTATACTTGAAAATGATTTTGTTTTTCAAGTAGGGTAGGGTAGAAAAAAAAAAAAAAAAAAAAACAAAATAAAAATGAAAATAAGAAGAAAATAAAAATCTAAGGTGAAAACCTCCTCAAAGGCGCCTTAGATTGGCTCATTGATTGAAAACCTCCATGAGGCGGTCAATGGGTTGGGAAAAAAGAGAAAAGAAAATAAGATCTCTGGGTGAAAACCTCCCTTGGAGGCGCCCAGGGTAGGCAATTAGGGTGAAAACCTCCATGAGGCGCCCTAGTTGTTTTTCAAAGAAAAAAAAGAGAAAAAGAAAAGAAAAATAAAGCTAATTTCCATTGAATAATTGCAGGGTGTAAGAAGGACATTGCAGGTCAGAAGGATCACTCAAAACAAAGACAAAGAAATTTTTGTGCCTTCTAGAGGAAGTTCTATATTTCTACAGGAAACATCCTGTAGAACCTTCAAGCGAGCCAGATTCGATTTTGGAAGGGGATCTAAAGCTTGGAATCTATTGGTTATGCCTGCAAGCATCCATGTTTCCATCCCTCACCCTTCTCCATCATTTTTTCCACCTCATTGTGCTTCTTTTATGAAAATTGTGTTTTCTACAGGAAGTTCCTGTAGAAATTACAAGAAGCTAAAAATGGATTGCACAAAGGTGGTTTGGCGAACACAATAGCTTCCGCAAGGGTTCAGAAGTCCTCCTGCAATCTTAAAACTCCTCCTCCATCATCTCCATACCTGCATCACAGCCCAAGTTCATTTTTCTTACCATGCAACAAAACTACAGAATGCCTTGAAGCAAAAATACATAGAACAGAATTTGTTTTTTCCCTAACTTGAAAACCATGCATCCATTTGAAAACCGTTTTACAGGGAATTGTATAGGGATGATGGAAATATGCCCGAGCAGTTTCAGCCCATTCCGATGCACGGTTTCCAAGAAATCTGCCTCCATCACCGTCAGCCATTTTTGCATTTTCTCCATATCCGTGCATCCATTTCAAAACTTTTTTCATGGGGAGATGCATATGGGTGATAGTAACCTACCCAAGCAGTTTCAGCTGATTCCGATGCACGGTTTCCGAGAAATTGATCTCTGAAATCTTCAGCCATTTTCCATTTTTCTCAAAATCTGTGCATCCATTGATCACGATTTTGCTATGGGAGGTGCATCATGATGATAGGAACATGCTCAGCAAGTTTCAGATCGATCCGGTTTACCGTTTGGGAGCAATGGCGAAAACAAGTTCTGGTCCGGTGAAAATTCAGCAACAGCAGCTTGAAGGTGCAGATTTGAATGTGGAAACAAATGCCTGTAGCTTAGATCTGGTCAGAGGACACCTGCACAAGGAAAACAACCAAAAATCATCAGCCAAGCCCTCATGCAACCAAAGAAACCAGTGCATGCAGCAATGACTAGCCACAACACCTCACAGCAGCCATTTGACTTCAGGTACGTGACTGAAACTCGTTCTTCTATTGCACAAATCTAATTTAAAAACTGCATGAATGAATGGAATGGTGGAATTGAGCCACGAATATAGCAAGATTAAGCCAATAGTTCCTTGTCCAATTCTCTATCAATCAGCCAGGAATCATGCAACGTATGTGTTAGACAACTCACGTGAAATTAAAAAAAAAAAAAAAAAAAAAAAAAACAGGGAGTGTTAGCTGTTTGAACTCTAGTGCAACTGATCAAGAAGAAAACATACAATTAATAAATACAACTGCAGTCTGCATGTGGCCACGTACACCTGGCCACTTCACTCCCTCACCAAGAATCACGCCACAATGTAAAATGCTCCGCTGAAACTCACACCACCTGCTGTCCATTTGCACTTGACTGAAGTATGCATCCTTCGCTTCCACAAAATGATGAACTAGTCATCCTCCACTGGTTTCTACCTATTTTCGAAATTATCCCACGTATCAGGCTCGCTCAGAGGCGCGGGGGCACTCTATAGGCGTTTCTACAGGAAGACGTTCTACAGGAAAGTATAGCAGAGCCTTCCAGAGCAGAAAAGCTTGGATTTTTCTTCGACAAATTGGGAGTCCCGAAAGTGGTAGGCTTGAAAAAACACTCTTCCATGCATGATACATCTGAAAGGTGGTGAATTAAAACTGTTTTTGAATAAGAAAGTATGAAACAAATCTGCCTGTGGGTCAAGAATGGTAGTTTTCCTGTGTGATACACGAAATTTTTTAGTTGGTTCTGCATCACATTCCCCTCCACAGTTCCTATTAACAAATTTCTCCTGTAAAAAAGTTAAAGCACTGTGAGGACTAACATGTACATGAAGAATGTGAAATTTATGTGGTTGTATGCATGCTGGGGATGAAAATTAAGCTCTACACTTTGTCTGTGGGAGCCTAATTCCCATCTGACAGTCGAGTATTTGGGCAGCAAAAGTCTTGAAATGAGGGGATTGTTGTTCATTGATATCAAACAGCTAAGGAATTCTTCCTTGAGTCCAGGGGGAAACTATAAACAACATTTCTGTTTCTGAAAAAAGAATAAGAAAAAGGGAGCACTCTTACCATGCCAGGGGGATTCATGATTCAGCATTATCCATGGTTGTCATGTGAACTTACACTTCATCCAGTAGTGAGGAAAAGGAGCATATTGAGGCAGAGAAGCTAACTAAGGGTAAGGAAATTAAGGGTAAGAAGACCCAGGACAGACCACCACAGGAAAAGCAAGAAGAGAAACAAGACAAAGGCCAAGCTACATAGGCCAAAGCTGTGGGTGGAATAAAGGCACAAATGCCAAGGGAGAAACGGCTGCAAATCAGGGCAGAGAGGACTAAAAAAGTACAAACAAGTAGGGACACACCCAAGGCAACCACAACACAGGTCAAGGAGAAGGAACCCCCATCCAAGCAGACCAAAACAGTTGAAACAATTTCTACAGGAAGACAGAAATCAGCTACAGGACTTTCTACAGGAAGTCCTGAAAAAGGGAAGCAGAAGGAGAAATCGGCCGAAATCCTAGCTAGGGAGGCAGCAGCTGTGCTGGCCGCCCTAAGTACCTCTCCCAAGCTGAAGGAGAAGTGAAAGAGGGAGCTTCCACTATATTTTAAGGCGAGAAAGGGCATGCAGATAAGAACTGGTAGACCCCAAACCACAGTCAAAGAAGCAAATTGTCATTGAGGACACAAAAGCTAAACAAAAGGAGGAGCCTCCTTCAAGGATGTCCATCACCTATGAATGAGGAAGCCAAAAACCTTCACTGGAAGAGAGAGAATTCAGATAATGGACTTAAAAACAGTTCTACAGGATGCTGAGACAGTTCTACAGGAAGTTGAGAATTCTCTAGGAAAAGAAGCACAGGCAGTGGGAAGGAGCAAAGAGAAAAGCATGGTTTCATGGCCAAGAAAAGGACATCACTTCATAAGCTTGGCATGCTAGGGAGGCCACCAGGGCCATCAAAGATCAGGAGATAGATTGGTTGCTCAGAGGATGAGCAACACTTTCAGTAGGGGGTGATAATGAGCCCCAAAAATGGATAATTATTTGGGCTCATTCAACCTCCTAATTCGACTTAATCCACCATTCTCATTAGTTTATTACATGTTTTTTATTATATTTATGCTAATAGAGTGAATTGGGTTAGTCATTATGCCAACAAGTCTAATGTGTGCTTTGTGTAGCCTTTTTGGTCAATTTGGAGACAAAATCAAGGGTTGAAATGAGCACTTGGCAGCCAAATTCGTGGAGAGGATTTTTAGGAAGGTGTTCCCTTCATTTATGGGCCCTTACCTCGAATTCTCCACCATTAGCTCGGAGTTCAAGGGCCACCAAATCAATTAACACAAGGGCAGCCAAGCAAGTCAAGTAGGACTGCTGTTAACTACAAGTTTTGGGCAACCGAGTCCCTAAAGATTAGGAGGACTGTTGGGGTCCTCAATTTGTATAAATAAGAAGGTTTAGGGCCTCATTTTGGTTAGCTAGTGGTTAGTCATTTTGTAGCCAGTAGTTAGTCACTTTATAGTCACTTTGTAGTCATTTTTTAGTCATGTTGTAGGCAGAAGTTAGCTAGTTTGTAGTTCGATTTTTAGGCAGTAGATTAGCTTTGCTTTTAGCACATTTTCAAGTTCTCCTTGTGGACAGTTTTTGGAATGTAACATTTCTTGCTCAATAAAGATGAATCCAGCTTTGCACCAGCTCTAAATCTCTCTTAGGAGGCTGTAGCTCTTGGGGTTGGGCCCATCTCAAGTTCCCAGTACCTCCTTTGTTTACTTTCATGTGTCTTTGCTGCGTTCTTAGAATAAAATCTGCTATTTAGATTTAAATCTTGTTTTGTTATTGAGGTTGTTTTTGATGAGTAAAATATCTTTTCATGCTCAGATTTAGTTGATAAGTTGTTAATAGAGAAAGCTTCAAGAAAAGGGCCATCAAACATCTGTGGTTTCACCTCTCCCTCAGTGGGATCAGGAGTTGTGACTAGGATGACTTTGTTGCCCACAAAAACACTGATTTTTCTTTGCCATGCAATCACTAGTGTTTGATCTTCATGTGTAGAAGTTGGTTACAAGTTCAGACTTTCGTTTGCTTAGTTGCATGAGTTAAAATACATGGTTTCATTGTAGGTCACACTTCTGTTCATTCTCTTTACTGACAGCTAGCAAATTAGGTCAACGTAACTAGGTCTTTGAATTTACAAGTCTTTGTTGGTTCAGATTAGAAAAACGACTTGCAGAGCACCTGTACCACTCCTTCACCAGCTTATTCTCCATCAGAACCATCCACTCCACCCTCTACTTAGAATCCTTACCTCACATTTGCCACATTTGCTCACATAACCTTAGTTTTTGTACGACATTGCTTCACTATCCCTTGGACAAATCGAACCATCATTGCCATTCCTTAGCTCCATCCACCAAGTCTTGGACCTTCTCACACCCTTATTTCACCTCCATACCCATTCCTCCATATTTTTCCCTCCATCCATGCTCCAAAATCCCATTTCTGAACATCCTGTAGAAAAATTACAGAACATCCTGTAGAAATTCCTGAACATCCTGTAGAACCCCTGCAGACTTCCTGTAGAAGCTCACGAATGAGGTTTCTTGATAGCCAAACTTTGTGAAACTCTCTGGAAGGGTGTTAGGGACCCCTTAGGCCCTCTCCGAACCTTCCCGACCTCCTCCAAGCATTTCCTCTCGCCAATCCACCTCTGCACAGTCAAAAACAGTTAAAAGCACATGCATGATAATTCTAATAACTTATTCAAAAATACAAAAAGATGTTTTCTTCAGGTAGAGGTAGTTTAGACACATGTATTTTACCTTCATAGAAGTAATGGCATCCCTTCCAGTAGTTTGCATTCTCTCCTTTGCATCAGTAGGACTAGTCGGTAGAATTAGGGTTTGCTAGGGTTTGCGTTACTTTTTGGCTTTCAGTTTCTTTCCGCAAGTAGATTAGCTTCCTTTGAGTTAGCTTTCATCCATCAGTTAAAAAGCTTCTTCTAAGAGCTCATAGAAGTTGGCTTAAGCCCCTAGCAGACTTGTGCCAGCTGACCAAGTGACAGCTGCGGCAAGAGCTAGTACTTGTGCATACAGCACCGTCGCTTCCAAGTTTGTTACGAACTACCAGGTTGATAAAAGTAAAGACGGGGGTCCCAGGAGTTGTAGCATTATTGCTGCAATACTAGAGCCCACCAACGAAGACAAGAAGCAAGTCAGACTAGAGCTGAACATGTAGTTGACAGTTGATGCACATGACCACCAGCACACATTAGATGATCAGCACAGATGCTATGCATCAGCGTGTTTCCGGTTCATCCGCACCCATGAAGACCATGCACATACTAGAAAATGAGTTGGATGGAGGAGCCATATCAATGCACCTGGATGCAACAAAGGCAAGAGTTCACTTCAGCAAGATGTCACCATGGGGTGCATGCACACCATCACGGATGACCAAGCTTGGCATCAACTCACCACCTTCACCATCACAAGCATGTCAAAGAGTTGGTCTTGTCACAATGGACCAAGTGTCAATGATGTATTGCATGGCTTGATCAAACCATGTTGTGTCACATGAATACATGTGCATTGTAATGTAATGTCTTGCCAAGTGTAAGTCAAGTGTCGATAGTTGGATGTAACAGTCATAGAGTAGATGAAGAGTCATGAGGGTAGTTGAACTGTCACAAAGGAGAATGTCAAGGGTCACCCCACCCTTCACTATAAATAGTCCCTCATAACTCATTATATAGGCTTTTGGTCAGTGAAGCTTCCAATAAGACTATCATGGAGAGAGCTTGGACAATATTGTAACAAGCCTTGGCTTCTCCATTGCGTAGAGCTAGTATATCTCTTTGGAGGAGCAGGTGGTTGTGGCTATAACGTTCCACTATTGGAACTAGTGGTTGGAAATGGATGTATTGTATGAATGGAACTTACACTTCTTAATATAACAAGAACCACCACGTGTCATACATATGTTGTATTGTATTCTATGCTATCTAGTTTACTCTAAATGATATATGTATTTGTTTACTTATGCATGCATGTATGGACTATTATGTATAAGTATGTATGAATCTTTCTTAAAGCTTTTTTTGGTTTAACCATCATTTTGGATTGCTCACTAACTTGCTTTCCATCTTGTGATGCATCTTCGCTCGTGTTTTCCCGTCCAAGCCACGTACTATTACAGGCTTCCAAGGGGCGCACTCACCTCACCCTCAGTGTGTTAGAAGCTCTCATGCACCTTCCTTGGCTTGTTGCAACCGTCACACCCTTGCTACCAACAGAGACATCTTACTTGCCTCTGTGCGAAATCGTGGTCAAGCCACTACCATACGACCCACTATTGGGACTCCTACACCAAACGGTCTGAGATCTAATTGGGACTTCTTACCGAGGAGATCCTCTTACATGTTGGCGGGTCTAGTATCGTTAACAGGTCCCAACATTATATTGGCACAAACGAGGCAATGCTTTGCGGAATTGGGGAAGGGTTGGGAAAAACCTAGTATGATGGTTCTGCGTACAAATGTGGTAGCTATGGCATTTGTTCCTGGGTCTGTTGCTAGGGACAACTTGAGGGACCTAGTACCATCTCCTAAGTTCCCACAAATTAGGACACTGGTTAATCATATGTCTAGGTTCATCACACAAGGCGAATATGGTGGAAGGTTGATGTGTCACTAATTTTGGTTGCATCCTTGTTTGGTGGGAGGTTGTGTGACCATGGGTGTAAGAGGAATATGAGCATGAAGATTCTTCCTTAAAGACACAAAAAATGGTTTTGCAGCCATTATTTGTCACTAATATAGCGACAAGCGATTGGTTTTCAATATTGGTTTGAAATAGGGCTCCTAACGAGGAATTTTGGTAAAATGATGTGTAATGTTTGTACTCCGTTTATATAGCCCATGCATGGTTAGTGCGTAATTTCTTATTTCGAGTTGGGGTGGCCTTTTCTCCTAAGGGTGGAGGTGGGGCTACTAGTATTGTTGGAGCAAGAAGAAGGGATTTTAACTCTTCTAACTTTGTGCACAAGTTTGTAGGGGGTAAAAGCATGTTAATGTGTCTCATTATATGGCAAAAGCAAAAAAGTACTCAAATAAAAAAAGATAAAAAAAGATAATATAAAAATATCAATTAAATGAGTTGAGTTTCATACTTGTTAATTATAAAAAATAAATGCTAAATTTGTAACAAAGCTAACTCACAATAACTTTTGGTAAAAGCTATAGTGAACCTATTTAATGGGTTTAGAAAATATAAATAATGTTATAAAAAGTAAATACTAAATTTGCAAATAAGTCAACTGATAGTAAATATTGGTAAAAGCTATGGTTAATCACTCACAAAATATAAATAACTTGATGTAAAGTTAAATGAAATGCTAAAACTCTTTAAATATATATATAAAAATAGAAGTAGAATTTCTAAACAAGTAATTTTATATATTATATTTTGAATAATATAAAATACGTTATTATAATCATAATTAAAAATTTTATTATAAAAAATAAAAAATATATTTTAAAAAATTTCAAAAAAAAATTTTAACATTTTGTTATATGTTATTTTCAAATTTCTATTAAAAAAAAATGATTTTATAAACTTGAAAGGGTAGTTTCTTGGGTCGCGGTTTTATATATACGAAAATATGATCATTTTTACTAGTATTTTAATAATAATTAAAAAATATGCTTACTTTTTATTTTTAAATTTGTTTAGCAATCTTTAGAATGTTTACAACACATCTCTTAAAGAAATTGGAATTAAAAAACATAAATCAATAGAGAAATGGGGGGTCGCGGTTTTGTCACTACTTAAAATTTTATGTAAAATATTAATGATACCTTTTAAATAAAATGAATAAATTAGATAAAAATTATATAATAAATTTTAGAAAAAATATGACATGAAATTGAATTTAAATTGACATGTTTTGTCTTCTTTTACCACCACCTAGTTTTTGATGATTTTGTGAATTTAAGAGTAAACATTCCAACTCCATTTATTTTTATAAAACTTCTTTGCCACAAAAAGGGAAAATGTGATACACATTAACATGCTTTTACCCTAGGGTGTCCTACTACTTCACATAAAGCACAGGGTGATGGTACCATAGGTGAGGCAATGTTTGAGGCCTCCACCTTCTTTCCTTTTTTATTATGCCTCTTGTTAGCATCTGTTGGTGTTGACATTGACGTAGCCTAATTTGGGGTCATTTCCTAAGAGGGGGCTATAGGAATGATGCCTATCGAGGTAATACCTGAGTGTGCAGACATGGCCTACGGGGCTAGATACAATACAGGTATCTCTAAATCCATATTTGTCAATGTGAGGGTTGCCATGACTCGGTGTGAAACAAAACCAAGTGGGGGATATGAGAAGGGTGTATGAGTGATAGCGTAGGGTAGGAACGTTGAGCCAATAACCATAGCACTAGGGAAATCTGGAACTAGTCCCTGGGGTTATGGTGTGTTTGATGAATTCATCATGCACACAAGGACCAGAAGGGGGGCCTCTATTAGAGGTGGTTCTCCAGGGTATGTTCCAAGTAGCGATGATGGTTTGAACGTGTAACAACCCTGGTGAAAATTCCATGTAATAAAAGTTAATAAAAGGAAAATAATAACCATGGTTGATGGGGCACTTATTCCAAGCTGAATGTTGGGCAAGACATCCTAGTGTGGGTGTTAATTTTGGTTAAAATGGCTAAGGAAATTGGCAAAGGCAATGGATAAGGCTTTGGAAAGGAAAAATGGCATTTTTGGCACATTTATTTATGAAAATAATGGAAATTAGGAGAAAAGAGAGGTGAAAGGTCACATGTTGCATGTGAGGAAATTGAACGAAAATAATGGAAAATGGAGGAAATAGAGGCCTCATTAATAAAAAGGCTTCTAAGGATCAATACAAAGACTTTGGTCAGTTTAGTTTTGGAGCTCTATCATTTGTCTCTCTCTCTCATACTCTTGGATACTTAGAGTTTTCTTAGAGCACTCTTGGAGAGTGTGACATACTTGGAGTTTTGGAGCAAGAAGGAAAAGGAAGAGCAGGAAAGTGTAAGAGGGCATTGGAATCAGTAGTTACAACAGATTTATCTTGCATGTATTGACTTGCATGTATGTTTTCCTCACTAGTTTTGGCATGTTTGGAATATGCATGTCGATTATTGGTCATGATATGTCACTAGTATGGAGGATTTCCTGGATTGACAGTGGATTTCCTAGCCTTTCCATTTCCTAGATAGATATGGAGATTATGGTTTAATTTCCTCTCTTTTTTTTGTTGGTTCTCATGTTTCCTTTAGCTTGGGTTGAGTTATTAGTTCCTGGAATCCCTGGTTGGACAAATGCTCTAGAATCCCTGTAACAGCATGGGTTAAGTTACTAGTCCTAGAAACTTTGGTTGGACAAATTCTCTGGAAGCCCTTGGTGGGTTGAGTTACTAGTCCTAGAAGCCCTGGTTGGACACACACTCTGGAAGCCCTGCAGCAGTTGTGGGTTGAGTTACTAGTCCTGGAAGCCTTGGTTGGAAAAAACTCTCTAGATCCCTGGAAGGCTTGGGTAGAGACTAATATGATGATGGTTTTGTGATGTTCGACCATGAGGTGGAATCATTGTTTGATGGGTTGAGGTGGATGGCCTCTATAAGCCCTTGATGGTTTGGATTAATGTGTTCTATGAGATCCCACATTCATGATTGGAATATGGCACGAGGGTGAATGGCTGAAGAGAGATTTAGCTCAACCATTCTATGGTCGAGTGGAACGTGCAAGTCCCATCCTGGGTTTGGATTATGCATCATCATATGAGGTTATTTCTACTCATATTTCTATGAGTATTATACTGGTTTATATATGTTTCATGACAGTATCTATGTATGGATCTCATCATGTTTTTTACTTGTAAATGAATGAACAATGTATCTATGACCTAATGGATGAAATTGCAACCAATGTGTTGAGGCATCAATGCTTCTTAGTGATTCTCAGCTAAGTATGAGACCCTTATGCTTAGATCTGATATTTACACATGTAGATTGCATATTCATGATATGTCTGACGAAATTCCTATCATGTCTACTAGGGATCCAGTCAAGGGCTCGTTCAAGAATTTTCGTTTTCCTCATTCTTTCCTTGTTATCTTTATGTTCTGAAGGTGTCATTCAATTCCAAGTAGTGACCTGGGCTCTGGGCCTAAAAAAGTTTCTCAAATCCTGGGGACATTGGCACAACACTGAGTAAAATAGTCCTTAGACGTCGGCATGCCTTGTCAAAGCCTCCTGGACGCTGTTAGGCCCATAACATGCAAGCATCCAGGGGTTAAGTGATCTAAAATATAAGTGGCACCCAAGGGATGGTTGGCATAAAGGTTGGGATGGTTCCTTAAGGTCCTAATTCTGATGTTGCAGCTCTATATCGTGTGTTTTCGTCGGTTCCACTTCCTTAACATGAATTAGGAGGTCGAATCATATCATAGTGGCCTCTTGTCACATGTTTACCCCGGTTGTTCGATTACTTGGATTGATGTGGGAGGAGGGTGTTATAGAGTCATATCAGAGCATGGTTCACCCCTCGGACTAGATGAGCTATGTGTTGGTCATGCATGTATGTCAGTTGTGTGTGTGTGCCTTATGTTGTGAGACCATGTGTTTGTTGCATTTGCATGACGTTGATCATGGTTGTAATGATGTCACCATGTGGTAGTTGATGTTGTTTTTCTAGAGTGCATTGTCATGAGTGTATGACTAGTTGCTTGTTGTTAAATGTCGCTTACATGTATCATTATTGTATGCTAGGTTACATGTTGCTACTTGTTGTTACAAGTGTTGTTTGTTTATGATTGATTATATGTGTTTATGCATGTTATGCTTGTGTGTTTCCCTCATATGTGCTGATGTATAAATTTACAATTATGGTTGTACATTGGTACGGTTGATGTCGTCATGCATGTGGTCATGGTATGTGTGGTTTACATGATCATGCATCAGTGACTGGACTCTAGCTAGAATGATGGTTGCATGGTTATATGCTTATGTGTCATGTTTCTATATGTTATTGTAATTATGTTATACATGTATCATGTTTATTTGTTGATATTGTAGATGAGGTATCCTCCCTGAACTATACTAAGGTATGTTGGTTTATTGTGATTTGGTTTAGCTGACATGATATACCTTGCTGGAAGAATATCAAAGATGACTAGCAAGATGCTAGACTACAATTCTTGAGACTCTCCCTATGGATCAGATGAGCAGTGTGGTGTTGGGAACTCTTCTGATCTAGTAGACACATTGAAAATCTTAAAGGCAGAAATAAGGAGTTGTAAGGCAGACAATGACTGAATCATACAAGCACAAGAGAAATAAGCAGAGGTAAATGCAATGATACTTCGGAGTTTGTCATATTTGCAGCAACAGGGACCACATAAAATTAGCCATGAGTAGGAGGAAAGAAATAGTGGGGCATATGGTAGTAGGTCTTGTGGTGGTCACAGGTTGGATAAAGATGACAAGGTTAGAGATGGTAGATCTTTGGACACTCTGGATAGGAGAAGGGATAGACACATGTATTATTCTAGCTTTGGTTCAGATAGAGACTATGATTGGCATCGTTATCATCGTTACAGGAGGATTGATAGGAGATGCTTTCCATATGAGTTTAAGAAAGAAAAGCCACCTAATTTTGATGGAGATATGAAGAAATCGCAAGATAGGGGCACGGTTGCTTGGCATGAGGAAGTTCTTCAGGTTGCATGACTATTCAGAGAACATGAAAGCCAAAGTAGCTACATTCACTCTCAAAGTTAAAGTAGACATTTTGTGGGAAGATGTGAATAATGTTAGATGTATTCATGAGGAGGACTTGACTTGGAGTGAGTTCGAGAGGTTATTCAAGAAGAAGTACTTGTCGAAGAGATACTTTGATGACAGGGCCAAGGAATTCTATGAGCTAAAGATGGGATCAATGATAGATGAGTAGTACACTAGTAGGTTCTTGGAGCTACTGAGCTATGTGCCTTACCTCACTGAGGAGAAGGCAAAGATTCATAGGTTCATCAGTGGATTATTGATTGCATTCAAAGATAGGATTGAGCTCAATGAGCCTAGATCATTTTTGTAGACCATCCAAAAGCTAAGGCATTGCTATAATCAATTGAAGCATAGATTTAAGACTATGCCCGACTGGAAAGGTAATGCAAAGAACAAAGGAAAATGGGATAGGAAGTGAGCAAGACCTTAGGGTATAGGTAATAAATAGAATGTAGTGCCATCTAAGAAGTTAAATGCATCAGAGAGAGGACAAGGATTTCGATTTGAGGAGAAAAATAGGGATGAAGACTAGAAGCCTATCAAGTGTTGGACTTGTGGCAAAGATCATCATAGGAGAGATTGTCTGCAGAATCAGGTTGGTAGGCCTCAGATATATAATGCATAGGACGCACAGAGTGTTGGGATGTTGGTCCGAGGAGTCCTTGTATCTATGCAGCATTGGATAACAAACAGGAATACTATCAAGCATCTATCATTGAGATGGACAATAAGATTTGTGATCAATTTATTTCTATTTTGATTAACCCTAGATCTAATTATAGCTATGTTAGTTACTTGGTGGATAAGTGTGTTTCGAGTAAGGAATTTCATACAAAATATTGGTTAGTGCAGTTGGCTATAGGTACAAAGAAGCGGGTTCATCATTGGGTGAGAGCTTGTGCATTTTATTTGAATGGAATGCCTACCGTAGCACATTTGAATGTATTACCGTTGGGATCATACAGTATGTTGTTGGAAATGGAATTATTGTACCTTCATAGAAACAAGGTGTATTGTTATGACAAGCCCATTGAGACTTTGTATGATAATGGGGAGCCAAGATTCTTGCAAGGAAAGAAGAAAGCCACATCAGTTAGGATGGTAACAGTTATGCAAGCAAAGCGTAGTCATAGAAAATGGCGTGTGTTATTTGTAGTGCACATTTCTAGTGACAAAAGTAAGGAAGTCTAGGATGCAGATTTTTTGATCAGGTACGCAGTTCTATAGTAGTTCCAGGATGTATTTCCTGAGGATATTTCAGAGTTTTCACCTCACGGGGAGGTAGAATTTTCTATTGAGTTGGTGCCAGGGGAAGCTCCGACATCAAAATCACCTTACAGGATGAGTACACCTGAGTTGGTAGAATTGAAGTTGTAGTTGAAGGAAATGTTGGGTAAGGGATACATTAGGCAAAGTGTATTGCCATGGGGCGCACCAGTATTGTTTGTGAAGAAGAAACATAGTACTCTCGAATTATCCATTGACTATAGACAGTTGAACAAAGTGACCATCAAGAACAGGTATCCATTACCGAAGATTGATGACTTTTTGATCAGTTGAAGGGAGCATCAGTGTTCTCGAAGATTGATTTAAGATCGGGATAACATCAGGTACGCATCAAAGAGGATGACATTTACAAGACTGCATTCTAGACTAGGTATGGGCATTATGATTTTTTTGTAGTTCCATTTGGTTTGACTAATGCTCCAACTACTTTTATGTGCTTGACGAATAGTGTGTTGTGTCTATATTTGAATAAGTTTGTTATTGTGTTCATTGATGACATATTGGTATATTCTAAAAATGGGGAAGAGCATGCTGAGAATTTAGCAGCAGTGGTAAGATTGTTGGGAGAGCATCGGTTGTATGCTAAGCTCAACAAGTGCAGTTTCTTTGAGACTAAGTTGCATTACTTGGGACTTGTTGTCTGCAAGGAGGGAATTGCATTAGATCCAGAAATGCTAAGGGTCATCATTCAATGGGTAGCTCCTAGGAATGTAGATGAGGTGAGATATTTCATGGGGTTGGCAGGCTATTACAGGCGGTTCATCAGAAACTTCTCACAGATTGTTTATCCTATCACATCATTTTCGAGAAAGGGTAAGAAGTTTGAGTGGACAGAGGAGTGTGAGGCCAGTTTTCAGTAGCTTAAGTAGTTGTTGACACATGCACCAATGTTAAACATTGCAGATCCAGATAAAGAGTTTGTAGTATGCACATATGCTTGCAAGAAAGGACTTGATGGAGTCCTTATGTAGGACAGATAGGTGGTATGTTATGAGCCACGAAAACTGAATGAGCATGATCAAAACAACCCCACACATAATCTTGAGTCGGAAGTGATCATACATGAGTCAAAGATGTGGATACATTATCTTCTGGGTAGGAAGTTTGTGTTGATGAGTGATCATAGTGGTTAGTAGTATCTATTTGACTAACCGAATATAAATGGTAGGTCGGTGGTTGGATACGATCAGTGAGTTCGATTTTGATATCAGGTATATTAGACGTAAAGAGAACAAGGTGGCAGATGCTCTTAGCAGGCAGATACGGGTAAATCACTTAGCAGCTATAAGCTCCTATGGGACAGACTTACATGATAGGATCTTGCAGGAAGGTCAATAGGTTGTCAGGTACATGGAGATTATGCACAGGTTGTAGCAAAGTACATGTACAGGTACATGTGGTGGTATAGGTACAAGTACAGGTAATAGTATAGGTATAGGTACATGTGGTAGTATAGGTACAGGTACAGGTAGTAGTATAGGTATAGGTGTAGGTACAGGTGGTGGTACAAGTGCAGGTGCACGGGATGTGCTATTGCCTTACAATAGATGGATTGGTTAGATTCAGAGATAGGATATATGTTCCAAACATAAGTGAGCTCAAGAAGGTGATCTTGACAGAGTTTCATGCGAAACCATATTCAGATCACCCAGGTTATCAGAACACATTGACCGCAGTGAAGAAATTTATTATTGGCTAAATCTGAAGAAGGATGTAGCAGAGTTTGTGGCTAGGTGTTTCGATTGTCAGCATGTGAAGGCAGAGTGTAAGCATCCAGGAGAGATGCTACATTTTATTGTGATTACAGAATGGAAAAGGGAGGCCATTTCCATGGACTTCATCATAGTTTTTCCAAGGATAGTGAGACAGCATGATTCCATCATGGTTGTTGTGGACAGGTTGACAAAGGTTGCGCACTTCATTCCAGTGAAGTCTACATTCTCAACTAGCAATGTAGCATAGGTATTCATCATAGATGTGGTCAGATTGCATGGTGTTATGAAGAATATTGTGTCAGACAGGGAAGCAAAGTTCACTTCCAAGTTTTGGAAGGAATTATTTGTAGGTTTGGGCACAGAGTTGGCCTTCAGTATACCTTATCATTCACAGACAGAGAGAGTTAATAGGATATTGGAGAACATGTTGAGGATGCATGTGATGCATCAGCAGTGAAAGTGGGAAGAGTATCTTCCACTCATAGAGTTCGCTTACAACAATGGGTATAGGGAATCTTTGAAGATGAGTGTGTTTGAGGCATTGTATAGGTGGAGTTGCAATAATCCCATCAGTTGGAGTGATCCAGTTAATAGGGTGTTGATTGGATTAGACATTTTGGCAGACATGGAACAGGAAATGCAGGTAATCAAGAAGAATTCGAAGGCAACATAGGATAGGCAGAAGAGCTATGCAGATCATAGAAGATTTTTCAAGGAGTTCTAGGTTGGGGAATAGGTTCACTTGTGCATCAAACCGAAGAAGATCTGCTTACGGATTGGATCATGTGCCAAGTTGGCACCATGGTTTTGTGGACCCTTCAGTATTGTTGAGAGGATTGGACCAATAGCCTATTGACTTACACTGCCTTTGACAGTGAAATTCCATGATGTTTTCCATGTTTCATTGCTTAAGAAGTATGGTAAATGTGTTGATCATGTGATTGATTGTTCTGTATTGCAGGTGGAACCAGATGGAGAATTCCCATCGGAGCCTCAATGTATATTGCAGAAAAATGTGCTCGTACTTCAAAACTAAGAAATCTATCAAGTTAAGGTGAAATGCAAGCACTTTGGGGCCAATGAAGCTACATGGGAGATGGTGGATCAGATGTGGGCTATGTATCCTTCTTTGTTTTCCAGTTGAGGCAAAAGAAATTTTGGTATGGTGTTTTGGTATATGTTTTGGTACATGTTTTGGTGATGTTTGGTATATGTACATATGTATATGGATGCAAATACCACCATGACCTATGTTATAAAGATACAATAAGAAGTATGGGTGTCATGTCATTTTGATTTTATGTGTCTTATGTTTTCATGTTGGTTTTTTCGCAGGTTGATCATTGTAAACATTGCATCGAACTAAGTTATAAAGCTCTATTGGCAGTATGTTTTTCTTACATCAGTCTTGTGGTTATAAGTGTTGTTAAACACTGAGGATGGTGTTCCCCCAAGGGGGAGGGTTTTGTAATATCCCTGATGAAAAATCCATGTAATAAAACTTAATAAAATGAAAAATATGAACCATGGTTGATGGACACTTATTCCAAGTTGAATGTTGGGCAAGACATCTTAGTGTGGGTGTTCATTTCGGTTAATATGTGTTAGATCCCTGTAAGACTAGTGTATTCATCCATTATTATTGTCATTGTAGCCCCTTATTGTTATTTTTTTGCCCTTGTTGTCCCCATATTGTTATTATTGTGCCCCATAGAAGCCCACTATTGTTATTTTTGTGCCCTTGCATTATTATTGTTATGCCGGCTCTGATTATATTGTGACCCCTTAGACTCATATATATAGAAAGGAGGTTTTTTTCATTTGTATCATCCAATAATTGTTCATTTGTGTAATGTAAAGGAGGTTTCCCCCTCTAAGAGGCTAATTTTAAAGTCATTGATCTATCTCTTATTCTATTTTGTGAGTTGGTTGCATAACAAAATAAGCAACCCCTTCATTCATTGGTAACAAATACTTTCATAATGTAAAGACATGTACAAGAAACTCCAAAGAATTCCTTTTATTCACTACTTGAAACCATGTATTGTTAACACAATGTATCAAGACCACTAGGGATGTAGTAAGTGCTTTGAATAAGGGAGAAGTAAATCTTTTGATATAGAATCCAATAAGGCAATAGTAACACCTATTACATGCAGCATTGAGAAACGAGTTATATCCTTCTCAATTAGTTCACTCATAAGTGTCACCACCAAATTTATGGGAATGATTGAATATTAATGATACGATAGATGGAAATGTACCTTGCTAGGGCACATGTTTTTTATGCTACTACCCCAGTAAGTACAAAACATGCATATGGCCCAAAGAAGTTGCATGATAAAACTTAGAAAGATCATATATATTCTCAAAATTCTCCATAGTAAGGTCTTGTGCATATAAATATCATCATTAGTTCAAATACTGTCCAGGGTATGTTTGGAATTTCAACATCCTTTGCCTCCTTTTCCTGGTATCTACCATCAAACTTGGCACAAAATGCGTTTGAAGATGATAGAAGTACAATGATTATCTGGACATAAAATTTCCTATCTTCCACTAAAAAGGTAACATCCGATAAAGTGTGACTATTGACATATTTCTCTCTCAAATGTACTTGGGGTATTAGAGGTGGAAGAGCAACATCAATTGGATGATTAGTAGTGGCCCTTTTGCTAGAGTATGCAACATGTTGTTGTTTTTTAATTTGAACTAGGCTCAAATAATTCAAGTAGGACTTCCAAACTATTGTTATCAATGATTATCATTCTCTAGTCATCAACACAATAAATATTATCATTTGCCAAAGAAATGCTTCTTTGAACAATTTAACCTGATACACGCATTAGATCAAATATGTTCTCCAACACTATTTTATGATTTTTTCTTCAATCATATTCAAGGTCCTGGGATCACAATACTTGTACAATCAATCTAATCAGCTGCCTGCTGCAGAGCTTTCTCTGCCATTCACAATTCAATCCCGTCGCCATAATTTAACCGCATCTTCTGTCTTTAATCAGAGGAAGCTCTATCTGCAAGCCATGTTCGGCAAAAGTTTCAAGTCTGCAAAATGCAAGACCACTCTGAGGCTTGCGATCTCGCGCGTGAAGTTGTTAAAGAACAAGTCGGATTTGCAGATAAAGCACATGAGGAGTGCTTATCCTAATTATTTGTAAGCCCAGAAAGAGAAAATGTTGCATTTTATTGAAGACACCCACTTTTAGAATCTCGAAGTTCGAGAGACATTATTAGTCCCCCATCATGGGAAATGCCATATTGGTTGTGTAAATACGGTACTAATCTACCAGGAGAAAATGTTTTCATCTCCTTGAGTTGGGAATCTAGAAATTGGGGCATTTTAGAAAGAGGACGAACAGTATCATGTTGAACAATATGAACCTTGCATTCAAGATCTATTATTGCAAAATTCCCTAATAACAATTTTGCTTCCCCTTGTATTTCCTGGAACTTCATGACTTGGTTTATTTTTTAATTGAACAACAATACTTTCGTAGCTCTCTCGTTAGCTTTCAATTTTTTTTTTAATATTCCTAAGATTGTCATATTTTTTATGAGCATTTGTTTGAT
This sequence comes from Pinus tabuliformis, assembly GCA_031772625.1. NCBI lineage: Eukaryota > Viridiplantae > Streptophyta > Pinopsida > Pinales > Pinaceae > Pinus > Pinus tabuliformis. Next base: position 971,503,104 of record CM062804.1, on the reverse strand, counting down.
GTACAGCAACGTCGTCGGATATGTTATTCTTACGTAGATTTCCGACGCCTGATCGTCAGACTTCACTCGTTGGATATTATATGTATCTGATCATCTACTCTCTATCATCGGATCACCCCCTTTAGATTTTTCACCTACCTGTCATATTTTCTACTCTGCAACATCAGAAAAATTTCATCATATTTTGTACATTCGGATGTGCTATCATCAGACAACTTTCATCGTATTTTGTAAATACTGCCAGATCTCCAATGCTATGTCATCGAATAACCCCGTCATATTTTGTACCTTCCTATCGGATTGTTGACTCTGTATCATCGAAAAACACTCATCGTATTTCGTCACGTTACATTGCAGGGTCTTTTCGTATTTCTGACAATATTATGTCGAATTACATTGAAAATGAATCGTTCATTGGAGATGAAAAAGTTGGTTCATCCCCTCTCCATCAGTAGTATCCCGTGAGGTCCTTCATTCCTTCAATTTTTTTTTTAATATTCCTAAGATTGTCATATTTTTGATGCAGCGTTTGTTTGATGTACAGCAACGTCGTCGGATATGTTATTCTTACGTTAGATTTCCGACGCCTGATCGTCAGACTTCACTCGTTGGATATTATTTGTATTTGATCATCTACACTCTATCATCGGATCACCCCCGTTAGATTTTCACCTACCTGTCATATTTTCTACTCTGCAACATCAGAAAAATTTCATCATATCTTGTACTCTCGGATGTCCTATCATCAGACAACTTTCATCGTATTTTGTAAATACTGTCAGATCTCCAATGCTATGTCATCGAATAACCCCGGCATATTTTGTACCTACCTATCGGATTGTTGACTCTGTATCATCGAAAAACACTCATCGTATTTCGTCACGTTCCATTGCAGGATCTCTTCGTATTTCTGACAATATTATGTCGAATTACATTAAAAATGAATCGTTCATTGGAGATGAAAAAGTTGGTTCATCCCTCTCCATCAGTAGTATCCCGTGAGGTCCTTCATTCATTGAAAAAATCTAAAAAGGAAGGAATGCTACATAAGCTTGATCTATCTAAGGACTTTGATAAACTTATTTGTGCTTATCTTTTCAGTGTTGTCATAGCTTTTGGCTTTTCAAGTAGTTATATTAACTGGAAGAGCTCTCATTTCAGCCCCTTTCTTCTTGGTGATGCTCAATGGAACTCCTTCCTCAACATTTAAGTCTTTGAGTGTAATTTAGTAAGGCGGCCTTATCTCACCATTCTTATTTATTCTTGTTGTAGAAGGGTTGGGATGCACTATAAGGGTAGCAGTATCACAATGAAAGATAAAAGGATTAAGACTCTATGGTGATGATATTCCCATCTCCCATTAGCAGTTTACTAATGATGTCGATCAATTCTATTGTAATAAAAATCCATAAAATTAAATTATCAGTCTAGGTTTGTAATATTGTGAAGTGTAATGCAAAATATATGTTAGGATTTGGTTTTTATTCTGATTTAATAAAAATTGATATTGAAAATAGATGCTAGTCTATTAAAAGAAATTGACAACTAGCTAACTTAATATAATCATGGTTCTAAAACACTTATACATGTTCATAACCATGAAGATAATTTGATAATTTGAAAACAAACTTATTTAAGAATTTGAACTATAATTTTTTGTGACTTCAAAGAATAATTCCTATTCACTCGGAGAACCAATGTGATTAGCCTTCATTATATTGGAACGTATGTGAAAAATTAATTGCATTAGTTTGAAATTAAATGTATCTAAATCTCTAAAACTAAATGATCACTTTATATAAAAACTAACCTCTGATTATAAGCTCTTCTAAAACTACCATTAAATCTTTCATATTATGAGCAAGAATCAATAAAATAGAGTATTTTCTTTTATAATAAAATGACAACGAAATGAGAAAAGCAATATTATTAAAAATAAACAAACTCATTCAAGTAAGAGGTAGTGTTTGTCTTGGTACATGGGGGGCCCTCCTGGTTGGGTCACTCATGATAGAGAAACTTCAGAACTTGACTATTAACTTAAATCACATACTCATTTAAACACAGAGAATTCATACGCATAGATAAGAGTTAAAGGAATACTATATTAATGGCATACAATTCATACAAATAAAACTTAACTTGTTGTTCCTCCTCAAAAGAACTAGACTTTTTATATAGTTTTTTAAACAACAATAGACTCGGGATCCTATTGATATAATTCAAAAGAAGATAATGATGACTCAGAATTTTATTGCTACAATTCAAAATAGGATAATGATGTTCATTTTTCATGGAACTTGGAGATTGAAATATTGACAATAATCATTGTATATTTTCCATAAGACTATCCTCTCTTTTGTCACGCTACCATGATTCTTTGCCACACAAACCTATTACGTGATATGTCACTACTTTGCTTCGCTGAATAAAGTGTTGACAAGGTTGTGATGGTGTCATGAATGCCTTATGGCTATTAATAGATGAGTGATATTCTCAAGATTGTTTTCCATGTCTTCCATCCTTTGGTTTCATTAGATTTCTTCTTGAAGTATGCAACCTACAATTTTTCTACATAAATGGGGAGAAGCAACAGAATATGTCAGTTTCTGCAACTATTACATTTTAACTTGCTTTTATGAAGAAAATATACAAAACAATATAAAATTGACGTATTACCTTTGGAATTTCAACATTTTATTTCCAGGTTATGTTTGGAATTTCAACATCCTTTGCCTCCTTTTCCTGGTATCTACCATCAAACTTGGCATAAAATGCATTTGAAGATGATAGAAGTACAATGATTATGTGGACATAAAATTTCCTATCTTCCACTAAAAAGGTAACATCTGATAAACTGTGACTATTCACATATTTCTCTCTCAAATGTACTTGGGGTATTAGAGGTGGAAGAACAACATCAATTGGAGTATGTAATGCTATAGCACCAACATGTTGTTGTTTTTTAATTTGAACTAGGCTCAAATATTTCAAGTGGTACTTCCAAACTATTGTTATCAATGATTATCATTCTCTAGTCATCAACACAATAAATATGATCATGAGCCAAAGAAATGCTTCTTTGAACAATTTAACCTGATACACACATTAAATCAAATATGTTCTCCAATACTATTTTATGATTTTTTCTTCAACCATATTCAAGGTCTTGGGATCACAATACTTGTACAATCAATTCTACATCTTAATTTTTTAACACCTCTCCCTTTGTTAGGTCAGATATATTATCCTAATTATTTGTAAGCCCGGAAAGAGAAAATGTTGCATTTTATTGAAGGCACCCACTTTTAGAATCTCGAAGCTCAAGAGACATTATTAGTCCCCCATCATAGGAAATGCCATATTGGTTGTGTGAATACGGTACTAATCTACCATGAGAAAATGTTTTCATCTCCTTGAGTTGGGAACCTAGAAATTGAGGCATTTTAGAAAGAGGACGAATAGTATCATGTTGAACAATATGAACCTTGCATTCAAGATCTATTATTGCAAAATTCCCTAATAACAATTTTGCTTCCCCTTGTATTTCCTGGAACTTCATGACTTGGTTTATTTTTTAATTGACCAATCATACTTTCTTAGCTCTCTCGTTAGCTTTCAATTATTTTTTTTAATATTCCTAAGATTGTCATATTTTTGATGCAGCATTTGTTTGATGTACAGTAACGTCGTCGGATATGTTATTCTTACGTTAGATTTCCAACGCCTAATCGTCAGACTACACTCTTTGGATATTATATATATCTGATCATCTACTCTCTATCATCGGATCACCCTCGTTAGATTTTTCACCTATCCGTCATATTTTCTACTCTGCAACATCAGAAAAATTTCATCATATTTTGTACTCTCGGATGTCCTATCATCAGATAACTTTCATCGTATTTTGTAAATACTATTAGATCTCCAATGCTACGTCATCGAATAACCCCATCATATTTTGTACCTACCTAACACTCATCGTATTTCGTCACGTTACATTGCAGGGTCTTTTCGTATTTCTGACAATATTATGTCGAATTATATTGTACATAAAAATGAATTGTTCATTGGAGATGAAAAAGTTGGTTCATCCCCTCTCCATCAGTAGTATCCCATGAGGTTCTTCATTCATTGAAAAAATCTAAAAAGGAAGGAATGCTACATAAGCTTGATCTATCTAAGGACTTCGATAAACTTATTTGTGCTTATCTCTTCAGTGTTGTCATGGCCTTTGGTTTTTCAAGTAGTTGTATTAACTGGAAGAGCTCTCGTTTCAACCCCCTTCTTCTTGTAGATGCTCAATGGAACTCCTTCCTCAACATTTAAATCTTTGAGTGTAATTTAGTAAGGCGGCCTTATCTCACCATTCTTATTTATTCTTGTTGTAGAAGGGTTGCGATGCACTATAAGGGTAGCATTATCACAATGAAATATAAAAGGATTGAGACTCTATGGTGATGATATTCCCATCTCCCATTAGCAGTTTACTAATGATGTCGGTCAATTCAATTGTACTAAAAATCCATAAAATTAAATTATCAGTCTAGGTTTGTAATATTGTGAAGTGTAATGCAAAATATATGCTAGGATTTGGCTTTTATTCTGATCTAATAAAAATTGATATTGAAAATAGATGCTAGTCTATTAAAAGAAATTGACAACTAGCTAACTCAATATAATCATGGTTCTAAAACACTTACACATGTTCATAACCATGAAGATAATTTGATAATTTGAAAACAAACTTATTTAAGAATTTGAAGTATAATTTTTTGTGACTTCAAAGAATAATTCCTATTCACTTGGAGAACCAATGTGATTAGCCTTCATTATATTGAAACACATGTGAAAAATTAATTGCATTAGTTTGAAATTAAACGAATCTAAATCTCTAAAACTAAATGATCACTTTATATAAAAACTAACCTCTGATTATAAGCTCTTCTAAAACTACCATTAAATCTTTCATATTATGAGCAAGAATCAATAAAATAGAGTATTTTATTTTATAATAAAATGACAACGAAATGAGAAAAGCAATATTATTAAAAATAAACAAACTCATTCAAGTAAGAGGTAGTGTCTATCTTGGTACATGAGGGGCCCTCCTGGTTGGGTCACTCATGCTAGAGAAACTCCAGAACTTGACTATTAACTTAAATCACATACTCATTTAAACACAGAGAATTCATATGCATAGATGAGAGTTAAAGCAATACTATATTAATGGCATACAATTCATACAAATAAAACATAACTTGTTTTTCCTCCTCAGAAGAACTAGACTATTTATATAGTTTTTTAAACAACAATAGACTTGGGATCCTATTGATATAATTCAGAAGAAGATAATGATGACTCAGAACTTTATTGCTACAATTCAAAATAGGCTAATGATGTTCATTTTTCATGGAACTTGGAGATCGAAATATTGACATTAATCATTGTATATTTTCCATAAGACTCTATCCTCGATCTTTTGTCACGCTACCATGATTCTTTTCCACACAAACCTATTACATGATATGTCACTACTTTGCTTGGCTGAATAAAGTGTTGACAGGGTTGTGATGGTGTCATGAATGCCTTATGGATATTAATAGATGATTAATATTCTCAAGATTGTTTTCCATGACTTCCATCCTTTGGTTTCATTAGATTTCTTCTTGAAGTATGCAACCTACAATTTTTCTACGTAAATGGGGAGAAGCAACAGAATATGTCAGTTTCTACAACTATTACATTTGAACTTGCTTTTATGAAGAAAAAATACAAAACAATATAAATTGACATATTACTTTTAAAAATCCTTGCTTGCAACATATGGAGCTCAAGTAGCATTTGTGTGCATAGATGATAGCATTAGAGCATTAAAAGGATAGTTAGAATGGCTTATTAAAATTAAAATGGTAAAAGGTAGGTCGGAAAAGTGACTAAAAGATCTAATTATTTTACCCCATCGTTCCCCCACACTTAAGATATTGCATGTCCTCATGCATTGACAAAATTACAAAATTGTGTACTTCTCCTTGTGATGGCATTATCTCATAGGCTTGGATAAGGATATCCAGGTTGTTCTGAGTTATCCTCTTCTTCATAGCAATCGACCACCTTTGCTTCTTCATGAAGATCTTTTCCTTAAAATCCTTGATCTTAGAATGTAGTTTTCAGTTGGATTTCTTAAGTTTTGAATTCTTGTTATACCAATAATACATTCTTTTCAACATATTTTGAATCTTCACTTTGAGAAATTCATTCTCATTCTTGATGTGTCTTTCTAGGACTTCTAGTTCTCTAATCTCTTGTTTCAATGTTTCTAGTGCTTCTAATGTATCTTTTTCCTCAAAGATATCAAATGGTGGATTACATATGGGAAATGATACTGGACCATAAACTGGAGATGTAGGTAAATTGTAATCAAGGGAATAAGTAAAAAATTGGTGTACCTTTTCTTGATGTGCCTCTTTCTCCAAGGAATCAATATAATTATAATGCCCTCCTCCCACATCTACCCAAGTAACCGGCCAACCGGGGTAAACATGAGACGAGAAGTTACCATGATATGATTTAACCTCCTAAGTGACCTTAAGGAAGTGGAATCATCAGAAACATGCCATACCATACCTTTTGCACCTATTACAGTAATCCTAGAATGCATCCCAGTCATTCCCCTGACCATCCCCTAGGTCCCATTAAACTTTTAGACCACTAAACCCCTAGACGCTCCCTTGATATGGATAAGGGTGCATCTGAGGACCTATGGACACATGCACAACATGGGTATGCCAACATCCAGGGACTTTCCTGCTCATACCTGTGCCTATGGATCTAGGATTTGTGCCACTTTTCAATCCCAGAGTCCAGATCCTTGCCCAGAAACCCATATAGCTTTTAGAATCCATAAATTACATTATAAAAGGACTTATCAATCAAAAAAATGACTCCGGGACTAGGCCTGACCATCCCCAACTGGGACTGACATTTTTTCAAACACTTGGCATCAATGAAATCTACAAGAAATGAATACAAGACATAGCATAAATGACTGATAACTCATATGAGACTTGACAAGAAGGATCACCACCCTCTTCCCTTAACTACTTTGACATCAATTAGGTCTTGCATCTATTATCCTTTCAGTTACAAGTAAATACATGAAATAACCATGACAATAACCAGTCACATAACCATGCTTGTAACTAGAATTAAACCATGAAAATAACATTCAGATGATAGCCATTAAATCCACATATTAACCAGTACAAAAGCAAGAGAACTTAGATTTTATTAAACATAGTCAAATTTGACCAGGTTCAAGACTTCCACGTACCACCCGACCGTAAACATGGCTGAACCAAATCTTTCTTTCAACTAGTCACCCTCGTACCATATTCTAAGCATGAATTTGGTATCTCATGGATAAACCAATTCAAAAACAACCAAGGGAATCCAAAGGATAAACCACCTCCTTCCTCACCAAATCGTGATCTCACCAAAACTGGCACCGAGATCATAAAACCAAACCAAGATTGTAATTCCTTTAGACTCCATCACTATCCTTAAGGAATTTTTCATCCCCTTGTCTTTCAGGCTTTATCGCAATCCAAACCCGATCACTAGGCCCTAAACTAGGAATCCACCCTCACCAAACCGTGATCTCACCAAAACGAGCACCGAGATCACAAAACCAAATGAGCTTGGAATGCCTCTGAACTCCATCACTATCCTTGAGGAATTTTTCATCCCCTTGTATCTCAGGATTTACCGCAATCCACACCAAATCACTGGGCCCTAAACTGAGACACCAGTCTCTTAGACTTTACCACAATCCATACCGAATCACTAGGCCTTAAACCGAGACTCCACCCTTGGTCTTTATCGTGTATCCCGCCAAAACTGGTTAAGGGATTCCTAGGCCTTTGGTAATTTTCCTAAGACCACCTCTGCCTCGGATTCTGAAACCATATTGCAATTCCAAATCTCAAAACTTAGAAAACAATCCCATCACACCATGGCTATCTAGAAAAAGGAAATGCTAGGATCAAAACCACCATCATAACCTGGCAAAACCATGCCACTGATAGCAAGAGAACCATATACCAACATGCAAATCCATGCATGTCAAAACTAGCTAGGAAACCATGCATGCAATATGTTACCTACAAGTATTCCTGCTGAAGTTGTTTGATCCTACTCTTGCTTCATTTTATTTGCTTGTTTTTTCTTTCCTTTCTCCAAAGCTAGAGTGCTCCAAGAAAACTCTAAGTGTCTAAGAGTGTGTGTGTGTGAGAGAGAGAGAGAATAATGAGAGAGCTCCAAAACTGAACTGAAAAAAGGTATCAACTAATCCTCAAAAGCCTTTTTATCAATTAGGCCTCTATTTTCTTCATTTTCCATTATTTTCCTTTAATTTCCACCTCACATGCAACCTGTGACCTTTCACCTCCCTTTTCTCCTATTTTCCGTTATTTTCATAGATAAATGTGTTAAAAATGCCTTTTTTCCTTTTTAATTCCTTAGCCATTGTATTTTCCAATTTCCTTATCCATAAACACATCTAGTGATGCCCACTAAGATATTTTCCCAATATTCAACTTGGAATAAGTGGCCCTTAACTGTGGTCTTATTTTGCCATTATTAAGTTTTATTACATGAACTTTTATCTAGGGGTTGTGACAGACCCCTCCTCCTTGGGGACCATCGTCCTCAATCTTAAACCACACCAAGACCTCAGCAAAACTGCAAAAAAAAAAACATACTACCTATGGATCTTTATAACTTAGCTCATTTCAGTATTTACAATGAATGACTTACTCAAAAGCAAAACATCATGACAATATGACAAGATAACAACCATACCTTTTATTAGAGCTTTATAACTTATCTCATGGTAGTGTTTACATCCATAAACATATGTACATATACCAAAACATCAATAAAACATATGCTAAACATATAACAAACATCAAACCAAAATTGATTTTCCTCCATTGGCAAACAAATAAGGATACATGGCCTGCATCTAATCCTCCATCTTCCATGTAGCTTCTTCGGGCCCAAAGTGCTTCCACTACACTTTAACTTTCTCTATGGCTTTGTTCCTGAGGTTAACATGCTTCCACTGCAATATGCATTAAGGCTCCAGCTGGAATTCTCCTTCTTTCTCTACCTGCAATACAAACCAATCAATAACATGATCAACATCCTTTATATACCTCTTAAGCAATGAAACACGGAAAATATCATGGTCTTTCACTGTTGGAGGTAGTGCAAGTCGACAGGCCACTAGTCCAATCCTCTTAAGGATATCAAAAGGCATGCAATATCGTGGTGCCAACTTGGCACATGATATGATCCTCAAATATCTCTTTTTGGGCTTCATGCACAAATAGACATGCTCCCCAACCTGAAACTCCTTGAATGCCATGTGCTAGTCTGCATAACTCTTTTGTCTATCTTGTGTTCCCTTTAGATTCTTCTTTATAACTTTCATTTCCTGCTCCATGTTTGCCAACATATCCATTCAATAAGTACCATTTTCACTAGATCACTCCATATTATGGGAGTATTACAACTCCTCCCATCCAGTGTTGATGAGCCTCAGTATTGCAACAAGAATGTTGCAACTCTCAAGGTTACCAACTTAAATTATCAACTCGGGCTTCGTACAAACTTAAGAGGTGTCAAAACTATATGTGCAGCATACAATGGGTCCTTATTTCATTGATCTAATGTAATGGAGTGAATGTCATGAAATAAAATCCTAAACTAATTGCAAAAATGGAAATGTTACTTTGAAAAGAAATTAATCCTAGGCAAGAACAACAATTTGTAATTGAAATCCTAAGAGCATGAATTCAAATAAATAGGCTTAATATACTTTGTAAAAAGGCATGTCCTAATTGGTGTTTATTCTTCCTCAATCATGAATTTATAACCTATGGTTCATGATTCAAGCCTAAGATACAAAAACGAAGCCTTTCGAACAAATATGGTCAAGTTTACACGTGCTACAGGAGTGTTACGGGAGGTTGCTACATGCGAAACAAAATTGATACATGAGGAGATAATTCACCAAATGACCAATTAAATCAAATTAAAATTGGATGGTACAATTTTTTTTATTAATTAGGATGTCTTAGGTCTCCATTCCAAGTGGAATCACTCCAAAATACCCCTATTAACACGTGCTAAAAAATAGCAAGAAAATACTACTCTAAAACTGGAAATTCAAGAACTAGTGAGCTAATTAACCTATCCAATGCATAACCTAATCAAGTGAATATGAAATGGGGTAAAAAAAATTATTAACTTGAATTATTTTATAATCTGATACAAGTGGAATCAACTAAAATGAAGCTCATTTACATGTTCTAAAAAATAGCAGAAAAGTACTATTATTTTGCTACAAGGGACTTCCAAAAATTCTAGATTTGTGAACTAGTAAACCAATCCAAGTAGTTCAATGATGAAGATGAATTTTCAAAGTTTCTCTAAGGATGCATCATGCTTGTGAATCTGTAAATAACCTACAAAATAACTTACATCAATCATTTAACACAATCCTACGAAAAAATAAGCATCAATACTAAATGCAGAAATAGGAAAAACAAGAATAAGAGATACATGTGAATAAGAAGTGAAAAGAAGAAAATAAAAGTATACAGAAGGGATCTGAAGCTCCTGGTATGGCCAAGCCCAATGATACTCAGATTCCTATGAAGGATACCAAGATTTAGAAGCCAAAATTTGGAACCAAACTTCATTATTTGAATCAATCCAAGTACATCCCTACTAGAAATGAAAGTGGAGCTGCAAAAATACAATTTTCTCCACAAGAAGACGAAGAAATACTTGCCTCTAGAGGAAAATTAGAATTTTTACTTATACAAAGTGATTAGGAAGAATTGTCCTTGAAAGGGGGAGCTTTCTCCTCCAAAATCCCTCAAATAGTGGATCTTGTTCCTAAAACTAGGAATCTGCATTAAATGACAAGGAACACATTCCTAGATTTTCTCAATCACTGTAGCTCCAGAAATTTTCAACGTTTTCATGATATTTTATTCATTTATTATCCAATATTTATCCTCCTATAGTAGGGAGCAAATCTCTAAATTATCTCATCCTCTAAATATTCATAATCTGCCCAATATTATCACAATATTCTACAAAAATAAATAATAATAGGCACAAATATGCAATTATCTCTAAACCTTCCTAATGAACATATTAAAGTTTAAAATGTGTCATCTAATGCAAAAATACAGGCTTAATGTGATGAAGTATGGTCATATGGGCCTTGATTTATGTCTAATTTAGAGGCCCATTAAGTGCCCCAAAGGGACTCATCCTCAATGACTCCTAAGAACCATTTTTGTATGCAAACTCATCCAGTGGAATATTATCCTCCCATTTTCTCTACTGGTGCATCACATGCATCCTCAGTGTATCCTCTAATATATTGTTGACCCTCTCTGTCTGTCCATCTCTCTGTGTATGATAGGTTGTACTGAAGGCAAACTTTGTACCCAAACCTGAAAATAGTTCCTTCCAAAACTTGGAAGTGAACTTCACATCCTTTTCCCACACGATCTTCTTTGGAACACCATGTATCTCATGATATCCCTCATGAAAACTTTTGCCACCTAACTAGATAAATATGTAGCCTTCACTAGAATGAAGTGAGATACCTTGCTCAACTTGTCGACCATGACCATAATAGAATCATGTTGTCTCACTGTCCTCTAAATACCTATAATGAAATCCATGGAAATGACCTCCCATTTCCATTCTGGAATCAAAATAGTTTGTGGTAGACCACCTGGATGCTTACATTCCGCCTTTACCTGCTAACAATCCAGACATCTAGCCCTAAAATCTACCACTTCCTTCTTTAGATTCAGCCAATAGTAGAACTTATTCATTGCCATAAACGTCTTCTAATATCCTGGGTGACCTAACTATGGCTTGACTTGAAACTCCCTCAATATAAACTTCTTGAGCTCACTACAATTTGGCACATAGATCATGTCCCTGAATCTCACCAACGCATATGTTGTAAGACAATAATCTACATCCTAATCACCTATACCTATACTATGATGTAACATCTGCATAATCTCCATATACTTATCATCTTGTTGTCCTACCTACAAGATCTTATCATGTAATTTTGTCCCATAAGAGCTCATAGTTGCTATATGATTCACCTGTACCTTCCTCTGAGAGCATCTGCAACCTGGTTCTCCTTTGCTTTAATGTATCTAATCTCAAAGTCAAACTCACTCAGGGCATCCAACCATCTAGCTTGCCTATCATTTAGATTCGGTTGGTCAAACAAGTATCTCAACCCACTGTGATCGCTCATCAATACAAATAGCATGCCAAGACAATAATGCCTCCACATCTTCAAGGCATGAATAATAGCTTCCAACTCAATATCATGAGTCACGTAGTTCTTCTCGTGCTCATTCAACTTACTGGAATACTAACACACCACCTGTCCCTCCTACATAAGGACCCCACCAAGTCCTCTTTTACATGCATTTGTACACACTACAAACTCTTTATCCGGATCTACAACCTTAAGGACTGGAGCATTGGTCAACAACTGCTTCAGCTGCTCGAAACAAGTTTCACATTCTTCTGTCCACTCGAACTTCTTACCTTTCCTCTGCAAGAATGTCATAGGATATGCAATGCGTGGGAAGTTCCTAATGAACCTCTTATAGTAACCTACTATTGAAGCCCCGAAAATTGGGTCTACAACAAGGGGGATACCCACCAGGTTAGGAACTTGGTTAGCAGCTCCTTTTCCGTCTGGTATAGTGGGTTCGACTGGGGATATGGGACCAGATTCCCAATTTATGTGTGTGTGTGTGAAGAATTATTATTTCCTTTCTAAAAGTTCCTAAGTGAGATGCTCTAATTCTAACTCTAATCTAATAACATGCAAATTGTATTCTAATAAGCAGAAATATCCAAGTGTACACTAACCCGGGGTGTAATCGTTTTGTTATGCGATCTAAAATTATTTCAGATAACAATCGATAATAAAGATCATTCAACTGTTATGAGAAAAGAATTCAATATAGATAAACCACTTCGTATAAAAAGTTAGACGAAACAATTGTGAAAGGAATATCGCATAATAAGCTACTCATACATTAAGCATAAATAAATAGCTATCACCGTACAAAAGTGCCAAATGATAACTCAGACATTCACGCATCAATATATAAACAGCTGAACATGAATATCACTTTTAACACAAAGGTAGAAATAGTTAAGAGATAGAAGTACCATTTATAACTAGTTCTACTCATGAGCTTCAAGCGATAATGATTTATCTCTTCTTAATCCAACATCCACTAAGAGTACAGAAGTGCAACATCAGTAGTAGATATTAAATACAGATATCAATAAATCCTGTTCCATTCATTCATCAAAACCTCCTCGGAGGGTGAAAAAGTGCATGTTCTGAGGACAAGTTTTTGATAAATTTCAGGACCCTTCTCTAAATGCATGAGAAGGGTTTAAATACTAATAACTAAATCTAAAAATAACTTATTACAAAAATGTAGGATACGGTTTAAATGACCATCCTTTTTTCAGGAAAAAATAAAGCAAAATTAATACTAATATTGAATCTAAAACTAACAACTAACTATTTCTGTATCTGATCCTTGAAATCGCAAGCATTCAGCATTTGCTTGAGAAGAGTCAGTTGACCGACTTCAGACTTTAACTGTCCTGCAAAAACGGAATCAGCGAGAGATGGCACCATCTTCTCGACAGAATTGATGATGCATTTGAGAGTCATACACTAGCTGTGTGGCTTTACCAAATATGCCCAGTAAGAATCCCAATTCAACTTAGTTAATCTTTTGATTGATTCTGCCTTTTCTTGAGCCTTCTGTCTCCAGCCTGTTTGTAGTTGTTGTACTTTCGGTAGATACCCTGGAGTGGTTTCTGAGATCAGATTTTCTCTATGCAAATTTTCATTTATACAGTCAATAACGTTGTTTGCTGTCGTGGCTGCTTCTTCTGCCGCTTGTTCTGCTTTTCTAATTTGCACATCCCATTTGTTAAAGAGCATTTCTTTGTGATTGTCGTTGATTATTGGTGCGCCTGCTCTTTTTCCCTCCTCTGTTTCTTGCCAAGCCAAATATTCAGTAACTCATTTATCAATTAAATCATAATCATGTCGTAAATCCACGACTTGATTAGTGATTTTATCACTTATTTCGCAATACGAGTTCCACTGTGATATTCTTTGGCTCAATGCTTCCTGTTGCTGTAGTAGTTGTTCGTTCAAGGAAATGGATTCTGTGATGAATTCTGTAAGTTTAGGATCATCCTTGTGCATCTCCTGCATATCCTGTAACTGTTTTTCTCTCTCAGCCAAACTGTTCTGGTAGCCTATCTGCATTCGTTGGAAGTCCTGTTGTAGCCTTTCAAGCTATTTCTGTGCTTTGTTGTTGGCGTTGGCTTGTTGCAACTGTTGTTGCAAAACTTGTATCTAGTCTTCCTTTTCTTTTAGCAATTGTTGTACCTCAGATGTTTTATCAATAGTTGTCGAGGCATATGCACCTGCGATTTGAGATAATTTGGTCAGATTCTCAGTGGGATCGGTAGTAGGATCTTGCCATAGGACGTCTAATTGCTCTGCATCATGAGAGAGCACGTTTTCCAATTTCCTTTTCTTCCTTTGTCTTCTCACTACTGCCTTATGTTGTGGACTATAAAATATATCAAGAGGAGGAATCTCTTCTATCTTGAGTATAAGTTCAGAGGATGGGGTAATAGGAATATGTTCCATATCTGAGACATTGCTAATTGTTCCTGTGACTATATCTTTTGTTGTCTGTACATTTCTCACAGGTGTCTTTGTGCTTTGTCCTTCAAGATTGATCAAATCATTGAAGGTCTCCCATTCTTTATCTAGCTCGGTTCTGACTGATGGTGGCTGAACGATGAGAGGGGGAGGATCTATTTGTGGGGAGGTAAAAGCCTATTGTTGTGGGAGCTCTTTTGATTGGGCAGTATCCTTTATTGACCCCTCGCTTTTACCATGGTCACTTTCTGATCTCTTGGAATGTTCAGATGTTTCTTTCCCGGACTTAGATTTAGATCTATCTGTGCCTAAACTTCCACTAAGACTAATACTTGGAGTTGGTTCCCTTACGGGTTCTAAGCGTAGTTTTTCCAAAGGAATACTAGCTAACCTCCTCTCCCTATATATCTTGAACTATTGAAATTCTGCTGGAGGGAATCGCATTTGAGCCGAATGCAGAACTTCTTCAAGCGTACTTTTCTATTGGAACATGTCATCAAAAATATCTTCTTCTTTAGAAAACACCTTTATTTTGACTGCGACAGTGAAATTCTTAGCAATATCATGAGGGTCGAACAGTCTTCCTGGAAACTTGAATAATTGTAGACATGTTATGTTGTTTACTTCCTTGAATGCATGGCCTACATCAAATAGTGAAAAGGCCCCACAGGCTACAGGAAATTGTGGCCAAATAGCCTTCTTTTTATCCTTAAAATCTTTAGTCAAACCTCCTTCTCCGCAGGTCTGATAAGAAATTTCTCGTGCCATGAGTTTATCAGGGACATACAAAGGTAAGATGTGAGGGGAAGTGGCACTTCCGAATACCTTGACATATGTAAACAGTTCTTCTCTGAACCATCTCGCGACAGAGAGTATGTCTACCTCTGCTTCAGGAGAACATTTTGGAGCATCTTTGTCATACAACATTTTGTACAGGGGAAACATGATTCCATGACAAATCTTGTAGAAGAATGGAGTGAACTTAGAATCCCACAATTCTTTGTGATAAACATGAATGGGTAAGGGGTCTTGAGTCGTCCATTTCCATCCCATCAAAGGAAACTTGGAAACATAGCAAATTGCATCCATTACATATGCTGATAAGTAGAAAGGGGGATAAATTCTCTGGGAAGCAGTTCTTTTAGACCGGTAATTTAAAATAGCAGCAACTAAATTGTCAGACAATATTTTAGCCCAATCTATGATAGTAGCATTAATGGTAGCATCCAATAATGGTAGCCATTCAGATGAGAATTTGTTAATGTCTGGCTTCCCGAAAAGTCTACAGAGCATAGCAGCAGCAAAGCAATATGGGGAAGTGAGAGAACCAGTACTATACATACCATGTTTATCTCTTTTCAGCGGTTCGTCTCTCCTTGACCAATCTTTGGTGGATTCTGCCAGGTCTTCATTCTCTTTGGCAAATTTCTCTATGAACTGTTTGTTATAAGTTGCTTGTGGCTCTGGTAAATGATACATCAGCTTCAAATCTTGTGAAGTGAATGAGCCGATAAGTCCTTGACCCTGAGTTTTAAATTGTCTGTTTTTGATGTCAGCGTTGTCCAGTACCCATTTAACCATGTCTGTGTATGGGAGAATTTTGGGCCTCACCGCTATCCAGTGCAAAAACGAACAAGCTAAATCTGCAACTGATGCCTCAGAAGACCCTTGTGAACCTGCAGTAGCCGTAACCTCCATCACCTTGGGATTCTCTTCTTCAAGTAGATTATACATGCCTTCCCAAGTAGTAATACCAGTGTCTCTATTACAGGCAGTGTCTGTATATAGGGGCATCATTTCTTTGTCATCAGAGCTCGGAGCTTTGCCTTTCTTCCCCATAATATCCTGTATACTGCTTTGTATAATTCTTTGTTCTTCGTTCCTGCAGTTTACAAGTAAGGTGAGAGTAATGATAAGGAAAGGTGACGGGAAAGCTTTAAATGTTGAAGACATATAAAATATACCATTTTACGTGAATTGGATTTTCAATAAGCACAAAACCATATTTCATTAACAATTGGCAACTAACTCATTAATTAGCATTAACGCGCATAACCAGGTCTTGGTTTATGGAAACAATTTTCT
The DNA here is from genome assembly GCA_031772625.1 of Pinus tabuliformis. Lineage (NCBI taxonomy): Eukaryota > Viridiplantae > Streptophyta > Pinopsida > Pinales > Pinaceae > Pinus > Pinus tabuliformis. Next base: position 971,486,180 of record CM062804.1, on the reverse strand, counting down.
CGAATAATGAGCCCTAAAGATTTGCGACGAAGCGATTTTGCGATTTTCTTCGCAATATCGTAGATCATTGTGTTGCAATATCGCAATATCGTTCTATCGCTTTACCGCTCTATCGCAAAATCGCAATATCACAATATCGCAGGAGCATGGCATATGACAATTTTCTGTTAAAGTGTTTTCTGCGAAATGCGATTTTGCGATATATGCCATCGCATATCGGTGATTTAAGATTTTTCAGCGTAAGCGGTCTTTGATGCATGCGATGTGATATATGTTTTTTTTTTTTAATATGTAGTCTCGCATCGCGATCTTGCAATCTTAGAATTCGGCTTGCAAGGAGGTATCCTGTTATCCTTTTTGTGATGCAATTTTTCTTAAGGAAAGATTTTGTCTTACCTTATCATGAAACTTAAACTTTTTAGATTTTTCAAGGGTATTTTCCTAAGTTTATGATGGTAAGTTTTATTAAAAAGGAAATACAAGCACTAATTAATTTTTAAATTTTTGACTAAGGGTCCCCACTTATTTAGTATTAGTAATAACACCAAATAAGAAGGGGGGTTGTTGCTAGCCACAACACCTACCAATCCCATGATTGATCTCACCTCATCCACATTCTTAGGAGCTTCCCACTCCATGATGGCCCTTATCTTTTCTGGATCTACTATTATGCCTTTCTTGGAAACAACATGTCCCAAGTAATGCACCTCTTTCTAAAACAAGTTTCACTTTCTAAGCTTGGCATACAACTGATGCTCTCCTAGCAATATCAACACTGTTGCTAAATGCTCGGCATGATCTTCTTCATTCTTAGAGTAAATCAAGCTGTCATCAATGAATACAATAACAAAATTTTCCAAGTAAGGGTGCAACACATTATTCATCAAACACATAAATGTAGTAGGGGCAATAGCCAAACCGAATGGAACTACAACAAAATCATAATTCCCATACATGGTCCTAAACGCAATCTTGTAGATATCCTCTTCCTTGAGGTGTACCTGATGGTATCCTGATCTCAAGTCGATCCTAGAGAACATTGCTACTCCCTTCAACTGATCAAACAAATCATCAATCATCGGTAGTGGGTATCTGTTCTTGATCGTTACCTTGTTCAGCTATCTAAAATTAATGTACTATCTAAGAGTACCATTTTTCTTCTTTACGAAAAACACTAGTGTACCCCAAGGTGATAAACTTGGCCTAATGTATTCCTTTTCAAGCATATCCTTTAACTGCAATTTCAACTCTACCAACTCAAGCGTGCTCATATATAAGGTGCCTTTGATGTTGGTGTTTCCCCTGGAACCAACTCAATAGAGAAATCCACTTCCCTGTGAGAAGGTAACTCTAGAATCTCTACTGGAAACACATCCTGATACTGTTGGAATACAGGGTGCCTCTTGAATATTTCTGCATCCGAAACATATTTACCCTTGTCATTAGATATATGCACTTCAAGCATCACATAACCTTTTATACAACTGCACTTAGCCTACTAGTAGTAACCATCCTTACTGATATAGGATTCTTCTTCCCTTGCAAAGTTCTCTTTCCCCATTATCATCCAAGCATTCAATGACCTTGTCGAAGCAATCCACTTTGGTCTTGTGAAGCTACAGCCATGTAGAAAATCCTGTAGATTCAAAAGCTCATGCAATTTACTAAAACAAGAGACAAGAATATACTTCTACCCTTTACAGTGGAAGCATATAAAGATCGAGCAAAACAATAATTGACAAGAGGAAGAACATCAATGGCACATAATACAATACATTTTTATGGGGAAAGCCACAGCTCAAAACCCCACTATCTATATTTCATTAATCAAAAATCCAAGATGATAATACAATTATTATTCTCACAAGAAAAATCCCTGCACTCAGTAAAATCAATTTCCAACTCACAAGCAAACTGTTGGCATTTTGGCACAGGTGTGGCCCTATGGTACAAGTGTTGTCCTTGATGGCAACTCACTTTGGTGTCAGACCTCAGTTCAGGCGCTCAGAATGAAGGAAATCTTGTATACGCAGGTTCACCTTTCCGAAGACGCGTATACACGCGGGTTATACATTCAGAAGTCGCGTATGCGTATACACGCACTTTTATGCACAGAAAAGCGCGTACATGGTGGGAAACTTATTTTTGGTCCATGGTTGTTAGTCCTTGGAATTTGAACCTATGGTTTTGGACCAAGGTATCTCGTCAGAAGTGTTGACCCCAGGTTTTGGGCCCTTGGTATTGGTTTATTATGGTTTTGGACCGTGGTATTGTGGAAGGCCTAAAACTATAAAAGAGGAAGGAGATCATGTGACAAGGCATCATCTGAATTATTATTGAATATCTGATAATGTACGAGATCTAAAATATTGGTGATTAGCATTGTGGAGTAGATCTGGATCTGAATGAAGGAGGAACCTTAGCGAAAAGAAGGATAAGTTCTATTGATGGGTCATAATCTCTTGGCTTGAATGATAATATCTTTGCATGATTTTGATCTGTTATATCTGGCACATGCGTGATCTATAAATCTGATAATCTGGGTTAATCAGTGCCTGAATACTTGAAAGAGTGAATTATGTTTGTAGATCTGTACAGAGGTTCAGTTCAGCTAAGGCGCGTATATACGCAGGTTCAGTGAAGGAAAACAGCGTATACGCAGGTTGTTCCATACGCAAAAGCGTATGCACGCAGGTTTCAGGCCATTAAAGTAGCGTATACATTTTGAGTTGTGTTTTTGCTGCTTCTGTTTATTGTTGTAGTGTTTTGGGTTCAATTTTGGTGTGTGGTACTGTTATTGTGATCTGGGTACAGTCGTCAGAGAGGTGTTTATGTTGATTTAGTTTTGGTGAAAAGGTGATTGGTTGATGCAGAAATTCTTGATGGTTGATTGATGTTATTTGTGGATCCAGTCTGAAAATTTATGAAATGTGGTCCTTGAAGGAGAGAGAAGGTTGTAGCCTTCTGTAGGCCAACACCTACGTACTAGTATCTTGGCTAGTGCAAGAACTAAGGGGGTTGTAGCTCCCTTCCAGGAGAAGCTGGAAAACGAGAGAGAGTTGTAGCTCTCTGCAGGTTGCAGCCTGCGTACTGGTAAAAGGACTGCACCAGTACATTTGTAAAAAGAAGTTTCTAATTAAAGAAAAGATAGAGACGAATTGCAGCAGGTGGTTTTCACCCACATTGGGTTTCCACCTTATATCTTGTGTTCTTGTGTGTGATTGTCTTTCTTCTCTGCTTTACTGTTTCTGGTTACTGGTTATTTGCTTCTGAATCACAGATTAATAACTGACATCTGAAAGATAAATCAAATTATAAGTATGCTTTGTATACGCAGGTTTCTTTATCTATAGTTGCGTATATACGCGGTTTTTATTAAGAAAAGTAGCGTATATCATCTGGAATTGAAAAGGAAACATTTGACTTGATAATACTGATTCACCCCCCCCCCTCTCAGTATTATTTCCAACAATTGGTATCAGAGCAGGTCCTTCTGAAGAAGCTTGATCGCTTGAAGGAAGATCCTTCATCATGAGCAACTACGAGAGGGAAGCATCAATCAGGCCACCGGTATTTGATGGGACAAACTTCGTATATTGGAAGGTAAGAGTTACTGCCTATCTTCAATCGTTGGGTACAGAAGTTTGGGATATCATAGATACAGGATATACTTTTCCAGCAGCAACTCCTACAGATCCGGCTGAGAAGAAGAAATATGAAACAAATGCAAAGGCGGTCGATACTCTATTGGGATGTCTATCTCAATCAGAATTCGTGAAAGTTATGCAGTCAAAATCAGCAAAAGAAATATGGGACAAGATTGTCTTAAGCTATGAAGGAGATGATCAGGTAAAACGAGCAAAACTTCAAACCCTCAAGATTTAGTATGAAAATCTCAAGATGTATAATGATGAAAGTGTGGCTAACTATTTTCTTCGTGTAAATGATATTGTTAATTGTATGAAAAATTTGGGTGAAGAAATAAAAGAGGTTGTTGTGGTTGAAAAAGTTCTAAGATCTTTGTCCCCTAGGTTTGAATCTAAAGTTTCTGCAATAGAAGAGAAGGAGAATCTACAAAGACTTAAAATGTCACAGCTGCACGGTATTCTAACTGCTTATGAAATGAGGAAAGGAGGACCATCAGACAGGAGAGAAGCTGCCTTCAAGGCTTCAGGCAAAGGCGAGTACTATGAGTCAAGACACGTGTCAGAAGAAGAAGAAGAATCAAATTTTGTCAGAAATCTTCAACGGGGTACTGGACGGTTCCGAGGTAAGTTACCTTTCAAATGCTTTTCTTGTGGAAGAGTCGGTCACTATGCTGCCAAATGTCCTCACAAGGATAAGATTGACAAAGGGAAGGAACCTGTTAGATGGAACAAGAAACAGAATGCAAATAAGAAAAGCTATTACACTCATGAAGATAGTGATGGACTTTCAAATAGTGACGAAGATGAACGAGGTAATAAATATAAACTTTTAATGGCTTTTGAAGATGATGACTACATGGATGCTATAGATGTAGAAGGTTTTTCTTAAGAGATGACTAATCTCAAAATCTGCTTAGAAGAGAAAAGTGCAATTATTGAGTCTCTACAATATCAACTGGCTGAAAGGGAAAAACATCTTGAAAAATTGGAATGTGAAATTGTTTGTCTTAGAAAGGAGATTGAGAAAACAAAAGCTATTAATCTTAAATTTGTTAAAGGATCTGAAACTCTGGACGAGATTATCAATGTGCAGCATTCTCCACTAATCAAGACAGGTCTGGGATATAATGGAGAAACATCTCAAGCTTCTACCTCCAAAAGTTATCTTGATGCAGCAAAGAAGAGCGAGCAAAGGCCTAATAGAAATCATCAGGTAAATCAGGGACAGTTTACCTCAAGAACGAATAAAGACTATCAATAAAATCGGAGACAAGATACCTTAAGGACAAACAGAAGCTACAATCAGCCACAGGTAAAAACTTCCCAATTTTCCTCAAGAATGGATGTCAGTAGAAACTACAATCGATTGGATGATAGATTTGATAATCGCAGGAGTTTCTTCAATGGCCAATGCTTCTCTTGCCATAATTTTGGTCACAAAGCAGCTCAATGTGTTGCCTATAAGACAATCATGACTAGAGAAGCTAAAAAACAAAGGAATATGAATGGAATCACGAAAAGGACTTATAACAACTTTTCGGCCCTTGAAAATGAAGTTGAATGTTCTATTTGTAATAACTTTGGTCATGAAGATTCTGAATGCAAGAGCAGGTTTTGGAAGACAACTCAGAAGGAACATACCTCAAGTGCCAGAGCATGGAGAATGAAGGAACCACAACCAGAAAGATGTGGGATAGCCTTCTATGCAGAAGGACAGGAAAATATATGGTATATCGACAACGGATGTTCAAAGCATATGATAGGGGATAAAGAAAAACTTGAATCATATACTGCAGTAGAAAAGGGGAAGAAGGTGTCTTTTGGAAATGATACCCCTGCAGCCATAAAAGGAAAAGGCACTGCTCAGTTGAAAGAACAGGTCAAAGCTGGAAATGTTTTGTATGTTGATGGCTTGAAGCATAATCTACTAAGTGTTAGTCAGATGTGCGATCAAGGAACCGAGGTAATATTTCGATCAAATGGATGTAGTGTTCGTGATCTTGATACAAGAGAAACAGTGATCAAAGGCAGAAGAACTCCAAATAATCTATACATATTTGAAGAAGGACAACAACAATGCTATTTAAGCAAGGATGATGAACACTGGTTATGGCACCGGAGGTTGGGGCATCTAAGCTTTTCACAAATAAGGAAAGCATGCAAATACCAGGCAGTTCGTGGTCTTCCAGATATCAAAATTCCAGACAACACCATATGCAAATCATGTCAGTTTGGTAAGCAAACCAGAACTAACTTTCCTGAGAAGGAAGGATCAGCTAGCAGGCCTCTTGAGCTAGTCCATATAGATGTATGTGGTCCATTTAGGACAATGTCACCTCGAGGAGAAGAATACCTTATACTATTCATTGACGACTTCTCCAGGTTTGTTTGGTTAGGACTTATGAAGCACAAAGACGAAGCATTCGAAAAATTCAAATCCCTCAAAGCCTTGGCTAAAAATGAATCAGATTACAAAATTAAGTGCCTCAGGTCCGACAGAGGTGGGGAATTTACCTCAAATGAATTTTTTGATTTCTGTGAAGAACATGGAATAAGAAGGGAATTCTCTACAGCTAGGACTCCTCAGCAAAATGGAGTGGCGGAAAGGATGAACAAAACAGTCCAACAAATGGCTCGTGCTATGCTTGATGAGTCTGGAACTCCCGCAACCTTCTGGGGTGAAGCTACATACGGAGCGGTTGTTATTCTCAACAAAACAAATGTCTGAATGAACAACACTCAAACTCCTCATGAGCTCTGGTATGGTGAAACTCCTTCGGTAAAGCATTTCAAAATTTTTGGGAGCAAATGCTATATTAAGAATACTGATGAGCAGCTTGGCAAACTTGAACCTAGAGAAGATGAAGGCATTCTCCTTGGTTATTCTCCCTACAGCAAAGTATATAAGTGTTACAATAAAAGGCTTGGAAGAATTGTTGACAGCATTGATGTAGTGGTTGATGAAAAAGGATACATCCCTAGGGAAGTGAATCATGAAAATATCAATGAGGATGAAGACTACTCTATAAATCAGACAGATGATGAAGAAGAACCCCAAGAGGCACCAGAGGAACAGATAAGGATAGAAGAAAAGACTCCATCTAGGTACGTTCAGAAGAATCATCCAGAATCTCAAATTTTGGGGCAGAAAGAAGCAGGTATACAAACAAGAAGAACAATAGCAGAAGCTTCAAGCTATTTGGCATTGCTCTCTTCCACTGAACCGCAAAATGTAAAAGAAGCATGCAAAGATGAGTGTTGGGTTAAGGCAATGGATGAAGAGCTTGAGCAGATCGAAAAGAATAACACTTGGGAGTTGGTTCCTAGACCAAAAGACAAAAATGTCATAGGAACAAAATGGATCTTCAAAAATAAGTTGAATGAAAATGGGGAAGTGATTAGAAACAAGGCTAGACTTGTTTGCAAAGGGTATGCTCAACAGGAAGGAATAGGCTTTGAAGAAACTTTTTCTCCCGTTGCTAGACTTGAGGCCATCAGAATGTTCCTTGCTCTCTCTAGCTTCCAGAAGTTCAAAGTATTTCAAATGGACGTAAAATCAGCCTTTCTGAATGGAGACTTAGAAGAAGAAGTGTACATAGAAACCAGATGGCTTTATCCTTGGGAATGATCCAAATCTTGTATGCAGACTTAAAAAGGCTCTCTATGGGATTAAACAAGCTCCAAGGGCTTGGTACTATTGTTTGGATAAATATCTTCATCAACAAGGTTTCTCAAAAGGATCAGCAGATAGCAATCTCTATATAAAAATTGAAAATAACAAATTGCTAATACTTGTTGTGTATGTAGATGATATTATCTTTGGAAGCAATGAAGAAACTATGAGTCAAAGCTTTGCCTTGGTGATGCAGAAAGAATTCGAAATGTCCTTGCTTGGAGAACTGACATACTTTCTTGGATTGCAAATCCAACAAAATGAAGGCGATATCTTCTTGTCTCAAACCAAGTACCTCAAGCAGATTCTAAAGAAGTATGGCATGGAAGATTCAAAACCAGTATGTACCCCCATGGTTACAGGATGCAGCCTCAGTGCAAATGATGAATCGGCAGCAGTGCATCAACCAACCTATAGATCTATGATTGGAAGTCTTCTTTATTTGACAGGTACCCGACCAGACATCATGCATGCAGTGGGAATAGTTGGAAGATTTCAGGCAAATCCAAAGGAAACTCATCTTCAGGTCAAGAGAATCTTCAAGTACCTTCAAGGAACTCAAAACTATGGCTTATGGTACCCTAGAGATACAAATCTCACACTTCATGCTTACACAGATGCAGATTGGGCCGGAAGCGTGGATGATAGGAAGAGCACAAGTGGTGGTGCATTCTTTATGGGTTCCAGATTAGTATCTTGGTTCAGCAAGAAACAGAGTTTGATTTCTTTATCTACAACTGAAGCGGAATATGTGGCTGCTGCATCTTGTTGCACTCAACTTCTTTGGATGATGCAAACCTTGCAGGATTTGCAAATCACATGTACTCCACCTATCTCTATCTTATGTGATAATACAAGTGCAATAAGCATTTCAAAGAATCCTGTCATGCATTCAAAGACCAAGCACATACCTATCAAATATCACTTTCTTCGGGAACAAGTGCTTGAGCAAAAAGTCAAGTTGGAGTATGTTCCTTCTAAGGAACAAATTGCCGATATCCTCACCAAACCACTGCCCAGGGAAACTTTTGAATATCTCAGACAGAAGCTGGGAGTAGTTGATGCTTCATCCTGCTGTTGAAGCTTGTCTGTATCAAAGAAAAGTTGGTGTACGCGAGTTGGATGAGGGGAATCCGCGTACATACGCCGATTTATGCAGGTGCAGTCGCGTATCTGGAGAAAATCAGCAAGGACAGACTCTGGTTGAAGAGAGTCTGATATGGGTCTGTCAGAGACCATCAGGCACGGGTTCAGGGGGAGCAGATAATCTTCTAATAATGCATTGTTGGCATTACCTTAGAAGCTCTTGGTTCTAGTACTCAAGTTGTTTTTGGTTTAGGTGGATCAGCTGCAGAAAGGAGATCAGAAGGAGATCATGGTTGCTGATATATACAATGATTGTCAGAAGCTGCTGATAGTAGTTATTGGTCATTTGCATAAGTCTTGATATTTTGTCTCTATGTCATGTATATTATTTTATCAAGGTCATGTAATGGCCCTTTTTGCTTTCCCCACTATGCCTGGGATGATTGATGTGATTGGTTGTCATATGTAAAATTCTGTTGTATCCCCACTTGGTTGGGTGGATGATCCCCACTTGGTTGGGTGATGGTTGTATGTATTGAGTCTTTTGGTGATAGGAAGGTCTTTTATGATGTATATGGCTCTTCTTGAAGAACATCTTTTTGCAGATCTTGCCTATAGTCAGGGGGAGCATGTTCAGCACAGCAGAGCAGAGATATCAGCATGTATTCAAGGGGAGCACAGCCCTTTTCCCTTGATGACAAAGGGGGAGAATGACTTTGAGGATCGTGGGGTTGCCATCAAGTCCAAAGGGGGAGATTGTTGGCATTTTGGCACAAGTGTGGCCCTATGGTACAGGTGTTTTCCTTGATGGCAACTCACTTTGGTGTCAGACCTCAGTTCAGGCGCTCAGAATGAAGGAAATCTTGTATACGCAGGTTCACCTTGCCAAAGATGCGTATACACGCGGGTTATACGTTCAGAAGTCGCGTATGTGTATACACGCACTTTTATGCACAGAAAAGCGCGTACATGGTGGGAAACTTATTTTTGGTCCATGGTTGTTAGTCCTTGGAATTTGAACCTATGGTTTTGGACCAAGGTATCTCGTCAGAAGTGTTGACCCCAGGTTTTGGGCCCTTGGAATTGGTTTATTATGGTTTTGGACCATGGTATTGTGGAAGGCCTAAAACTATAAAAGAGGAAGGAGATCATGTGACAAGGCATCATCTGAATTATTATTGAATATCTGATAATGTACGAGATCTGAAATATTGGTGATTAGCATTGTGGAGCAGATCTGGATCTGAATGAAGGAGGAACCTTAGCGAAAAGAAGGATAAGTTCTATTGATGGGTCACAATCTCTTGGCTTGAATGATAATATCTTTGCATGATTTTGATCTGTTATATCTGGCACATGCGTGATCTATAAATATGATAATCTGGGTTAATCAGTGCCTGAATACTTGAAAGAGTGAATTATTTTTGTAGATCTGTACACAGGTTCAGTTCAGCTAAGGCGCGTATATACGCAGGTTCAGTGAAGGAAAACAGCGTATACGCAGGTTGTTCCATACGCAGAAGCGTATGCACGCAGGTTTCAGGCCATTAAAGTAGCGTATACATTTTGAGTTGTGTTTTTGTTACTTCTGTTTATTGCTGCAGTGTTCTGGGTTCAATTTTGGTGTGTGGTACTGTTATTGTGATCTGGGTACAGTCGTCAGAGAGGTGTTTATGTTGATTTAGTTTTGGTGAAAAGGTGATTGGTTGATGCAGAAATTCTTGATGGTTGATTGATGTTATTTGTGGATCCAGTCTAAAAATTTATGAAATGTGGTCCTTGAAGGAGAGAGAAGGTTGTAGCCTTTTGTAGGCCAACACCTACGTACTAGTATCTTGGCTAGTGCAAGAGCTAAGGGGGTTGTAGCTCCCTTCCAGGAGAAGCTGGAAAACGAGAGAGAGTTGTAGCTCTCTGCAGGTTGCAGCCTGCATACTGGTAAAAGGACTGCACCAGTACATTTGTAAAAAGAAGTTTCTAATTAAAGAAAAGATAGAGACGAATTGCAGCAGGTGGTTTTCACCCACATTGGGTTTCCACCTTATATCTTGTGTTCTTGTGTGCGATTGTCTTTCTGCTCTGCTTTACTGTTTCTGGTTACTGGTTATTTGCTTCTGAATCACAGATTAATAACTGACATCTGAAAGATAAATCAAATTATAGGTATGCTTTGTATACGCAGGTTTATTTATCTATAGTTGCGTATATACGCGGTTTTTATTAAGAAAAGTAGCGTATATCATCTGGAATTGAAAAGGAAACATTTGACTTGATAATACTGATTCACCCCCCCCCCCCTCTTAGTATTATTTCCAACACAAACTCGCAGACCAAAACTCAAAACATTGAAATCTCCTCTAGTATATTTTTTCATCTAGCTCGGATACCATGTAGAAAATATTGCAGATTCACAAGCTCATGTAATCTACTAAAACAAGAGACAAGAATCTACTTCTACTCTTTACATAGGAAGCACATAAAGGTCGAGAAAAACAATAATTGAAAAGAGGAAGAACATCAATGGCACATAACACAATAAGTTTTCCTGGGGAAAGCCATAGTTGAAAACCCTACTATCTCTATTGCACTAATCACAAATCCAAGATGATAATAAAATTCTTTATCTCACAATAACAATCCCAGCACTGAGTATGATCAATCTCCCATCTCACAAGCAAGCTCAAGCCAAACCTTAGCCTCTTCTGTTGCTCCCCAAGCACCTATTTCCTTGCACCCTCGGTGAAAGAATTTGGATAAATACAATATGCTCTGCTCAACCTTGAGCTTAAAATGCACAAGTATTTCCTATCCTCCGCCTGATGACTTCCTTTGGCCAAGAATTATCCAAATTTCCAAGCCTCCAAGCTTCTAATTCTTTGGGCAATTCCAAAGAGAATTGGCCCGTATTTAAAGAAATATTCCTCATCCAAAATTGTGCAATCCCTTCAAGGATCAGTTTTGATTGCATGCACTATCAGTACACTTCAAAAAATTATACAACAAATAGTACATTGTCGTTGCACTCTAGTCTCAACTAGGTCTTTCTCAAAATTGACATGCATGGGTTTCTCATGAGGGAATCTTCAGTTAATTAGAGTAGCACTAGTTGAGTGCACTAATGCATCAACTGACTGTTAACTCACTATTATTTCCTCAAACATTTTGGAACTAATTTAACTGGAATTAACTCAGTAAACTGAGTTAACTAATTAAAAATCATACTTAACTCATACTAAACCCATAGAATATAGGGAGAACATATACATGACTTCAGAAATATTTCCAACTCGAAATTTCTAAGTTAACTAACTCAATTCACTCTAGTTAACTATTATAAGTTTCTATGAGAATAAAATTCGATTCTAATTCTCAGTTTAATTCAAGGACAAATTAAACTGGAATTTCTCGATTCTATTTTTATAATTTCTTGTTGCTATTTTCAACATTCCCTCTCAACAAGAAAGGAATTCAACTCGATCCTGATCCTGAACCTTTGGAACGCTCTGCATACAACACTTCTCTCTAGTGTTGTTGCTCCAACAACTCCAGAAACAAAAAACATCCAACCTGAATCAGAATGATGCCTCTGTCATAAAAGTCTTTGGCTATTATTGGCTCTGTCAACTTAAAAATCCATGCTTCTATTGACTCTGCCTTTCTGCACTGTTGCCAACCCTCTCTATGCTTCTTCAGTATCTGACTACTCTAGCCTATGTCACTTTGATCTCTGACTACATCAATCTCACTGATTCCTCCCGCTACTATGTACTTTGGGCTCCCATAGCAAGGTATGATCCATGAGATAAAACCACTCAATGGACCCTATCCAATTTCATCCCTCTTGGGACTATCACTTCAAATCGCCCCACCTCACACCTGGAGGTATGGCTACGTGTGATCCCTCTGCCCACTTGGCTCGAAATTCCCCCCTAATGGAGGTTTTTGCATGAATAGATGCCTCCACTCGGTCTCTTCTCGACTTATCCAATTGTGGTTTCTACACAATTGTTTGAGACTTATTCTTCTCTACTTGAGTGGATCTCTCCACTCAGTCTCCTCTCATCTTCTCTAGTTGTGGTTACTCCACAACTTCCTAAATTTGCTTTAATGGCTTCTTCTGTGGTTGCAATGTGAGAGGTAATTTACTCTCCCTCTCAACCACCAAGTATCTAACATTTGTCTTGATCCTCAAGGCTTTGAATGCATGTTGTACCTCAAGTAAATACAGGTTCCTGGCTAGCACAACAATCTGTTTTATCTATCCCGTTGTCAAGAAATTTTCTGGAAAAATAACTTATTTTAAATCAGTGATATCTCACTCATCCGAACTCTGATTCGGTCGATTTTTTTTTTTGAATTTTGGTATTTCTCACAAATAATCCAAAACTGTTATTTGTTTATGAAAATTTTGCACAAAATTTTTCATATCTTCTCTGCAAACTCGCGATCCAAAACTCAAAACTTTGAAATCTCCTCTAGTATATTGTTCTCAGCTCTGATACCATGTAGAAAATATTATAGATTCACAAGCTCATGTAATATAATAAAACAAGATACAAGAATCTAATTCTACTCTTTACACTGGAAGCACATAAATATCGAGCAAAACAATAATCAACAAGAGGAAGATAAATCAATGGCACATAACACAATAAATATCGGGGGAAAGCCACAGCTCAAAACCCCACTATATTTATTACATTAATCAGACATCCAAGATGATAATACAATGCTTGTTCTCATAAGAAGAATCCCAACACTCAGTAAAATCAATCTGCCAGTTCACAAGCAAGCTTAAGAAAAATCTAGGCCTCTTCTCTGCTCTCCAAGCCTCCTATTTCCTTGCGCCCTTAGTCAAAGAATTTTGATAAATACAATATTCTCTGCTTAATCTTGAGCTTAACCTACACAAGTATTTCCTATCCTCCACCTGATGACTTCCTTCAGCCAATACTTATCCAAATTTCCAAGCCTCCAAGCTTCTAATTCTTTGCACAATGCTTGAGAGAATTAGCATGTATTTAAAGGGAAATTCCTCATCCATAACTGCACAATCCAAAATTAGGTCCTTCTCTGATTGCATGCATGATATTTAGAACTCAGTAAATCATACAACTAATAGTACATTGTCCCTACACTCTAGTTTCAATAGGGTATTTCTCTAAACTAACAAGCATGAGTTTCTTATGAGGGAATCTTCAGTTAACTAGAGTGCCACTTGTGGATACAACAATGCACCAACTGACTGTTAATCCTCTATTAGTTCCACAAACAGTTAGAACTAATTTAACTCAACATAACTCAATAAATTGAGTTATCTAATTACAACTCACAACTAAACTCATACTGGACCCCTAAAACTTAGGGAGAAAATATACATGACTTCGGAAAGACTTCCAACTCAAAATTCCTAAGATAATTAAGTTAATTAAACTTAATTAATTAACTTAATTAACTATTTACAAGTTTCTAAGAGAATCGAATTCGATTTTAATTATCAATATAATTCAAGAACAAATCAAACTAGAATTTCTGGATTCTATTTTTATCATTTCTTGTTTTTATTTTCAACGCTCCCTCGCAACAAGAAAGGAATTATCTCGATCCTGAACCTTTGGAATGTTTTTCATGCAACATTTCTCTCTAGTGTTATTGCTCCAGCAACTACAAAAACAAAACAAAAAAACATCCAACCTGGATCAGAATGATGCCTCTATCATCAAAGTCTCTGACTGTTATTTCCTTTGTCAACTAAAAACTCTATGCTTATGTTGTCTCTACCTTTCTTCATTGTTGTCAACCCTTCTCTACGCTTCTTCAGTATCTGACTTCTCTAGTCTCTATCACTTTGATCTCTAACTGCATCAATCCCACTGATTCCTCCCACTACTATGTACTTTGAGCTCTTGTAGCAAGGTACGATCCATGAGATAAAACCTCTCAATGGACCTTGCCAAATTTCTACCCTCTTGGGACTATCACATCACATCACCTCACCTCACACCTAGAGGTATCGCTGCATGTGATCCCTCTTCCCACCTGGCTCCAAAATTTCCCCCTATTAGAGGTCTCTGCATGAGTGGACGCCTCAACTCGATCTCCTCTCAGCTTCTCCAATTGCGGATGCTCCACAATTGTCTGAGACTTCTTCTGAGACTGTTTCTTCTCGGCTTGAGTGGATCTCTCCACTCAGTCTCCTCTCAGCTTCTCTAGTTGTGGCTGCTCCACAACTTCCTGAAGTTGCTCTAAGGCTTCTTATGGGGCTGCATATTGAGGGGTAATTTACTCTCCCTCTCAGCCACAAAGTCTCTAACCTTTGCCTTTATCCTCAAGGTTTTCATGCATCGTGAACCTCAAGGGCATACAGGTTCTTGGCTAGCACACCAATCTGTTTCATTTGTCCTACCATCACGAAATGTTTTGGAAAAAAAATTGATTTTAAATCAGTGATATCTCCTTCATCCAAACTCCAATTCGGCCGATTTTGTTTTTTGAATTTCGGTATTTTTTCACAAAAAATTCAAAAAATCTATTTCTTTCTAAAAAATTTGCACAAAAATTTTCATATATGCTCTGCAAACTCGCGCCAATAAAAATATCATGCTCTGATACCATGTAGAATTTCCTGCAGATTCATAAGTTCATGCAATTTACTAAAGAAAAAGACAAGAATCTACTTCTACTCTTTACAACGAAATACCTTAAAGATAGATGAAAAAAAATAATTGACAAGAGGAAGATAAATCAATGGCACATAACACAATAAGTATTTGGGGAAAGCCACAGCTCAAAACCCCACTATCTGTATTGCATTAAATTAGAAATCCAAGGTGATAATACAATGCTTGTTCTCACAAGAACAATCTCAGCACTCAGTATGATCAATATCTCGACTCACAAGCAAGCTCAAGCCAAACCTTAGCCCCTTTTGCTGCTCTCCAAGCCCCTATTTCCTTGAGCCCTTGGTCAAAGAATTTGGATAAATACAATATGATCTGCTCAACCTTGAGCTTAACCTGCACAAGTATTTCCTATGCTCTACCTGATGACTTCCTTTGGCCAATCCTTAGCCAAATTTCCAAGCCTCCAAGATTCTAATTCTTTGCACAATTCCTAAGAGAATTAGCCCATTTTTAAAGGGAAATTGCTCATCCAAAACTATGGAATCCCTTCAAGGATCAGTTCCTGATTGCATGCACTATCAGTACAACTCAAAAAAATATACAAAAAATAGTACATTGTCCCTGCACTTTAGTCTCAACTGGGTCTTTCTCTGAATCGACATGCATGAGTTTCTGATGAGGGAATCTTTAGTTAAGTAGAGTATCACTAGCTGAGTGCACTAATGCATCAACTAACTGTTAAATCACTATTAGTTCCTCAAACAGTTTGGAACTAATTTAACTTGAATTAACTCAGTAAACTGAGTTAACTAATTACAAATCATACTTAACTCATCATGAACCCCTATAATATAGATAGAACATATACATGACTTCAGAAAGACTTCCAACTCAAAATTCCTAGGTTAACTAAGTCAACTCATTCTAGTTAACTATTACAAGTTGCTATGAGAATAAAATTTGATTTTAATTCTCAGTTTAATTCAAGGACAAAATAAACTAGAATTTCTGGATTCTGTTTTTATCATTTCTTGTTGTTATTTTCAACACTCCCTCTCAACAAGAAAGGAATTCAACTCGATCCCAATCCTAAATCTTTGGAATGTTTTTCATGCAACACTTCTCTCTAGTGTTGTTGCTCCAGCAACTCCAAAAACAAAAAACATCCAACCTTAATCATAATGATTCCTCTGTCATTAAAGTCTCTGACTATTATTGTCTCTATCGACTTAAAACTCTATGCTTTTGTTGACTCTACCTTTCTGCATTGTTTTCAACCCTCTCTATGCTTCTTCAGTATCTGACTGCTCTAGCCTCTATCGCTTTGATCTCCGACTACATCAATCCCATTGATTCCTCCGGCTACTATGTACTTTGGGCTCCTATAGCAGGGTACGATCCATGAGATAAAACCACTCAACGGACCCTGCCCATTTTCAGCCCTCTTAGGACTATCACTTCAAATCACCTCACCTCACACCTGAAGGTATGGCTGCATGTGATCCCTCTGCCCACTTGGCTCGAAATTCCCCACTAACAGTGGTCTCTACATGACTAGATGCCTCCACTCGTTCTCCTCTCCACTTCTCTAATTGTGGCTAATCCACAATTATCTAAGACTTATTATTCTCTGCTTGAGTGGATCTCTCCACTCAGTCTCCTCTCAGCTTCTCTAGTTGTGGCGGCTCCACAACTTCCTGAAGTTGCTTCAGAGGCTTCTTCTGGGGCTGCATGTTGAGAGGTAATTTACTCTCCCTCTCAACCACGAGGTCTCTAACCTTTTTCTTTCTCCTCAAGGCTTTGCATACATCTTGTGCCTCAAGTGCATACAGTTTCTTGGCTAGCACACCAATCTGTTTCACTTGTCCCATCATCATGAAATTTTCTTGAAAAATATATGATTTTAAATCAGCGAGAGCTCCCTCATCTGAACCCAGATTCAGCCGAGTTTTTTTTTGAAATTGGGAATTTTTTCACAAATAATCCAAATCTTCTATTTGTTTCTGAAAATTTTGCACAAAAAGTTTCAGATCTGCTTTGCAAACTCGTGGCCCAAAACTCAAAACTTCAAAATCTCCTCTAGTATATTGTTCTGAGCTCCGATACCATATATAAAATCCTATAGATTCACAAGCTCATGTAATCTACTAAAACAAGAGACAATAATCTACTTCTACTCTTTATAGCTGAAGCACATAAAGATCGAGCAAAACAATAATCGACAAGAGGAAGAAAAATCAATGGCACATCACACAATAAATATATGAGGAAAGCCACAGCTCAAAACCCCACTATCTGGATTGCATTAATTAGAAATCCAAGATGATAATACAATGCGTCTCCTCACAAGAACAATCCTAGCACTTAGTAAAATCAATCTCCCAGCTAACAATCAAGCTCAAGCCAAATCTAGGCCTCTTATCTTCTCTCCAAGCCTCCTATTTCCTTGCGCCCTTCATCAAAGAATTTGGATAAATACAATATGCTCTGCTCAACCTTGACCTTAACCTGCACAAGTATTTCCTATCCTCCACCTAATGACTTCCTTTGGCCAATACTTAGCCAAATTTCCAATCCTCCAAGCTTCTAATTCTTAGTACAATTCTTAATAGAATTAGCCCGTATTTAAAGGGAAATTAGTCATTCATAACTATGCAATAAAAAATTATGTCCTTCTCTGATTGCGTGCATTATATTTACAACTTAGTAAATCATACAACTAATAGTACATTGTCCCTCCACACTAGTCTCAACTAGGTCTTTCTCTGAACTAACATGCATGAGTTTCTCATGAGGGAATATTCAGTTAACTAGAGTGACACTTGTGGATGCACCAGTCCACCAACTAACTGTTAATCCTCTATTAGTTCCACAAACAGTTAGAACTAATTTAACTGAACATAACTCAGTAAACTGAGTTATCTAATTACAACTCACAATTAAACTCATATTGGACCCCTAAAACTTAGGGAGAATGTATACATGACTTCAAAAAGACTTCCAACTCGAAATTCCTAAGCTAATTAAGTTAATTAAACTTAATTAACTATTTACAAGTTTCTATGAGAATAGAATTCGATTTTAATTCACAGTTTAATTCAAGGACAAATTAAACTAGAATTTCTGGATTCTATTTTTATCATTTCTTATTGTTATTTTCAACACTCCCTCTCAACAAGAAAGGAATTCAACTCGATCTTGATCTTGAACCTTTGGAATGTTCTACATGGAACACTTCTCTCTAGTGTTGTTACTCTAGCAACTACAGAAATAAAAAAACATCCAACTTGAATCAAAATGATGCCTCTATCATCAAATCCTCTAACTGCAATTGCCTCTGTCGACTGAAAACTCTGCATTTTTGTTGACTCTACCCTTTTGCACTATTTTCAACCCTTCTTTGTGCTTCTTCAGTATCTGACTACTCTAGTCTCTGTCACTTTGATCTCTGACTGCATCAATCCCACTGATTCCTCTCGCTACTATGTACTTTTGGATCTTGTAGCAAGCTACGATCCATGAGATAAAACCTCTCAATGGACCCTACCCAATTTCATCCCTCTTGGGACTATCACTTCACATCTCCCCACCTCGCACCTAGAGGTATGGCTGCATGTGATCCCTCTACCCACCTGGCTCCAAAATTTCCCCCTACTGGAGGTCTCTGCATGAGTAGATGCCTCCACTCGGTCTCCTCTCAGCTTTTCCAATTGTGGTTGATCCACAGTTGTCTTAGACTACTTCTGACACTGCTTCTTCTCTACTTGAGTGGATCTCTGTTAAGTTATGGTATGTTCTATGCTTATAACAGTTTACTTCTTTCTCTTATTATATTCCACCGATTAGCAATCACATGTACATAAAGTAAAGTGCAGATAGAACATTAAACGATCAACAGAAAACAAGCCAAGACAAGAGACACAAGATGTGGCGGCTAGCCAGGGACAAACCCCACAATATGTGGGGAAACCCTTTGATTAAATCTTCTTTTATCTTCAATAATTCAGCAGAGAGAAATAGTACAATAAATCTGATTCATATCAGCAGTAGCAAACCCTAGATCAGCAGCATCAGCATTAGCGGCTTCATTATCAAACTAGGGAAGACCATATCTCACAAACCGACAGTCGGATTGACTTCATTCCACCACCAAAAGTTTCGGCTTCCAGAGGAGGTTCAGATGAACCTACAGCACAGTTCAAATGAGGAGATATTCTAGGCCACGCAAATCAATCTTTGCTTCTGTAGTTGCAGCTTCAGTTTCAGCAGTTTCCGGCTTCAAACTAGGGCAGTCGATATCTTGCAAACCGTTCGTCGGATTGACTTCATTCCAGCACCAAAAGTTGCGGCTTTCAGAGGAGGTTCAGATGAACTTATAGTACAGTTCCAAAGAGGAGATCATCTAGGCCCCGCAAGTCAATCTTTACTTCTGCAGTTGCAGCTTCAGTTTCAGCAGTTTCCGGCTTCAAACTAGGGCAGTCGATATCTTGCAAACCGTTCGTCGGATTGACTTCATTCCACCACCAAAAGTTGTGGCTTTCAGAGGAGGTTCAGATGAACCTATAGTGCAGTTCCAAAGAGGAGATCTTCTAGGCCACGTAAGTCAATCTTTACTTCTGCAGTTGCAGCTTCAAATTCAACAGCTTCCGGCTTCACATGTGTGAGAGAGAGAGACCCATTTCAGCGCAGTAGAGAAGAGACTCATATATGCGCAGTAGAGAGATATGTGATGAGATGAGTGATTCCAAATGAGGAAAATTCCTCTTATATTTATACACAACGTTGGTGGGTGAATAGATGCGACTATTGGGCTTCTGAGCCTACATGACTTGTAAGTCGGCTTGATAATAATTCCATAATCAAAATAAATTCATATCTCCATGAATACTTATCGGAATTGGATGATGTTTATATCAATCCTACACCTCTCGACGAGAGGAATCTAATAAAAATATTATTAGCCATGAATAAGATGACCCACATGAATTTTTTCCCTGGTTGCCAATTTTAACAATCTCTCGACTTAGTCTCCTCTCAACTTCTCTAGTTATGGTTGCTCCACAACTTCTTAAAGCTACTTCAAAGGCTTCTTCTAGGGCTTCATGTTGAGAGGTAATTTAATCTCCTTCTCAACCATTAAGAATATAACCTTTTCCTTGGCTCCTCAAGGATTTGCATGCATCTTGAACCTCAAGAGAATAAGGGTTCTTGGCTAGCACACCAATCTATTTCATCTGTCCTCCCGTCACGAAATTTTCTAGGAAAATGGTTGGTTTTAAATAAGCGATATCTCCCTCATCCGAACTCCAATTCAGCTGATTTGTTTTTTTAGTTTGAGTATTTTTTTCGCAAAGAATCCAAATCAGCTATTTGTTTCTGAAATTTTTTCACAAAAATTTTCAGACATGCTCTGCAAACTCGAGGCCCAAAAAAAAATCCTACTCTGATACCATGTAGAAATTCTTGTAGATTCACAAGCTCACGCAAATTACTAAAGCAAAAGACAATAATCTACTTCTACTCTTTATAATGGAAGCCCATAAATATCGATAAAAACAATAATCGAAAAGATGAAGATAAATCAATGTTACATAACACAATAAGTATCCGGGGAAAGCCACAGCTCAAAACCCCACTATCTATATTGCATTAAATTAGAAATCCAAGATGATAATACAATTTTTTTATCACAAGAATAATACCAGCACTCAGTATGATCAATATTCCAGCTCACAAGCAAGCTCAAGCCAAACCTTATCCTCTTCTACTGCTCTCCAAGCCCCTATTTCCTTGAGCCCTTGGTAAAAGAATTTGGATAAATACAATATTCTCTGGTCAACCTTGAGATTAACCTGCACAAGTATTTCCTATGCTCCGCCTCATGACTTCCTTTGGCCAATCCTTAGCCAAATTTCCAAGCCTCCAAGATTCTAATTATTTGCACAATTATTCAAAGAATTAGCCTGTATTTAAAGGGAAATTCCTCATTCAAAATTGTGCAATCCCTTCAAGGATCAGTTCCTAATTGCATGCACTATCAGTACAACTCAAAAAATTATACAAAAAATAGTACATTGTCCCTGCACTTTAGTCTCAAGTGGGTCTTTCTCTGAAACGACATGCATGAGTTTTTGATGAGGGAATCTTCAGTTAACTGGAGTAGTACTAGTTGAGTGCACTAATGCATCAAGATACTGTTAACTCACTATTAGTTACTCAAACAGTTTGGAACTAATTTAACTGGACTTAACTCAGTAAACTGAGTTAACTAATTACAACTCATACTTAACTCATCTTGGACCCCTATAATATAGGGAGAACATATACATGACTTTAGAAAGACTTCCAAATCAAAATTCCTAAGTTAAATAAGTCAACTCACTCTAGTTAACTATTACAAGTTGCTATGAGAATAAAATTCAATTTTAATTCTCAGTTTAATTGAAGGAAAAATTAAACTAGAACTTTTGGGTTCTATTTTTATCATTTCTTGTTGTTATTTTCAACACTCCCTCTCAACAAGAGAGGAATTCAACTCTATCATGATCCTAAACCTTTGGAATGTTTTGTATTCAATACTTCTCTCTAGTGTTGTTGCTCTAGCAACTCCAGAAACAAAAAACATCCAACCTAAAAAAGAATGATGCCTCTATAATCAAATTCTCTGACTACTATTGCCTCTATCGACTGAAAACTTTGTGCTTTTTTTGACTCTACTTTTCTTCACTATTTTCAACCCTCTCTACGCTTCTTTAGTATCTGACTGCTCTAGCCTCAATCACTTTGATCTCTAACTGCATAAATCCCACTGATTCCTCCAGCTACTATGTAGTTTGGGTTCCCATAGCAAGGTATGATCCATGAGATAAAACCACTCAATGGACCCTGCCCAATTTCAGCCCACTTGGGACTATCACTTCAAATCGCCCCACCTCATACCTAGCAGTATGGCTGCATGTGATTCCTCTGCCCACTTGGATCAAAATTCCCCCCTACTAGAGGTCTCTGCATGACTGGATGCCTCCACTCGGTCTCCTCTCGGCTTCTCCAATTGTGGCTACTCCACAATTGTCTAAGACTGCTTCCTCTCTACTTGAGTGGATCTCTCTGCTTGGTATCCTCTCAGCTTCTCTAGTTGTGGTTTCTCCACAACTTCCTGAAGTTGCTTCAGAGGCTTCTTTTGGGGCTGCATGCTGAGAGGAAATTTACTCTCCCTCTAAATCACAAAGTCTTTAACCTTTGCCTTCCTCCTCAAGGCTTTGCATGCATCTTTTACTTCAAGCGCATACAGTTTCTTGACTAGCACACCAATCTGTTTCATATGTCCCACCGTCATGAAATTTTTTATAAAAACAGATAATTTTAAATCAGCGATATCTTGAATTTTTTTTGAATTTGGGTATTTTTTCACAAATAATCCAAATAGGATATTTGTTTCTAAAAATTTTGTGCAAAAATTTTCAGATCTTCTCTGCAAACTCACGGCCCAAAAGTCAAAACTTATTCTCCTCTAGTATATTGTTCTCAGCTCCAATACTATGTAGAAAATCATGTAGATTCACAAGCTCATGTAATCTACTAAAACAAGAGACAATAATATACTTCTACTCTTTACAACAGAAGCACATAAATATCAAGCAAAACAATTATCGACAAGAGGAAGACAAATCAATGGCACATAACACAATAAATATCCTGGGAAAGCCACAGCTCGAAACCCTAATATTTATATTGCATTAATCAAAAATCCAAGATGATAATACAATGCTTGTTCTCACAAGAAAATCTCAGTACTTCGTAAAATCAATCTCCCAGCTCACAAGCAAGCTCAAGCCAAATCGAGGCATCTTCTTGTTAGGATATTCCGACACATAGGAAATAGTTAAGTACAACTTGGTCTAGTATAGAGTTAGGTAAAGTGTGTTTCTTTACCGTTGTACATTTTGTAACTTACAATCTGACGGTCACGATATGTAGTGATCCGACGGTTCATTCTCTCCTCGGTATTACCGACACTTGATCCGTGGCTTGACACCCGATTGGTCCATGAATTCTATTTCAAGCGCATGGAGGGTCATTTGTAGGGTAATCCGTGCATGAGAGAAGCTTATGTAAATTTTCATTCTTTGATTAATAAATTGCCTGAAGTGGCCGCGTTGGCTCAGGCCGTGGACTGTTTCCCTCTTTGAGGGTTTTAACCACATCAAAAATACTGGTGTATTGATCTGTGATCTGGTTGTGAGTGGTGTCCTTTTGGTGTTCTTTCTGAGGAACTTACCCTGTAAATTCCTACATGGTATCAGAGCTATTTGAGGGCCGCGTCCGTTGGTGATCCAAATCTGAAGCCGGTAGAACTGCATCCGACTGCTGTTTCCTAGATCTGCTGTTTCTGACTGCTTTCGGGCCGAGAGGACTGCTCTGTTGTGTTCGGAGCATCTGTTCCAGTGAGGAACCCCTTTCGTTTCACGCGAAAAGGTTTCCGGTAGCCCTAGCTGCGTCTTTTTTAAGATCTGGAGGTATACAATGTTTATTTGCAGTTTACTGTTATTTTCTCTCTGCTTATTTCGGTTTCGGTTTATTTAGCTTTTTTTTTAACCGGATCTATACCTTTCATTTCTGCGTATGCTCTTTGCCCTGTGACTCTGTGCGATCTGGGCAAATCAGAAACAGAAAGAAAGGATTTTTCTCATGCGTATGCTCTTTTCCCTGCACCTTAGTGTGATCTCGGAAAATCAGAAACATTGAGAAAAATATTTAGTTTTTCGGCTAAAGCTAACTTTGAGCCGCAAGGTTCAATTTTTGAAAATATTTAGTTTTTTGGGTAAGCTAACTTCGAGCCGCAAGGTTCGTTTTCTTTGCATATCCGTGTTGGGTTTTGTGTTTTTTGTTTTGTAGGGAAAAAGAGCTTTCTCATAGCAAGCACGCAACCCAAAGCCCCCCCCTCTCTCTCTCTCTCTCTCTCTCTCTCTCAAATTTTTTGTATAGATCAATTGGTTCAAAGCTATATTAAGAGAGTATAGGTCTTGGGTTCAAGTCTCCATCTTGTGGGGGCGGAATTTTTCATTTCCGCACATTCCCGCACTTCGTCGGCAACTTCAACAACTTTTTTTCAAAAAGCCATCACTTCTTCATCCGGAAGCCTTTTTCAGAGCCGTTTTTTTTAAACCAGCCTAATTTTTCGAGATCTATCCATTGGAACACTTACTTTCAGCATCTTCAGCTTCAGTTTCTGTTGAAATGGAAAGTCAATACCAAGTTACCCTTGACAGCACCAACTACTTCCAATGGTTGTCCTACATGGAGGATTTACTTAGAAGTAAAGGTCTCTACCGAATAGCCACAGGCCAAGAAAAGAAACCGAAAGATGAAGACAAGGCTGCTAAATGGGAAAATAGACAAGATCAAGCACGTGGTTTGATAGGGATGTCTATTTCTCCAGATCTTAGATTCCATATTGCAGAACTTGAAACTCCTCATGAAGCAATGGAACAAATCAATAAAGTTTTTGGGATTAAAAATGAAATTAGAGCCCATCAACTTGAAAATGAGTTGCTTACATTGGACCCTAATAATTTTTCTTGCATTGAAGATTTCTTGTCTAAGTTCAAGACCCTTAGATATCTTTTGGAAGGTGTTAAGGTTAAGAAAGAAGATAGTAACCTTATTTATTCCATCCTTACTAAGTTGGGACCAGCCTACTCTGTATTTGTTTCCACCTTCCATTCTACAAGAGAAGCCTTCATTTCTCAAGGGAAAGACTACAAGCCCCCTTCCTTTGACTCCTTTTGTGATTCTTTAATAAGAGAACAAGAAAAACTCTTACACCTTGGTCTTCTTAATCTTGGAAACTCTTCCAAGAAAGCGTTAGCCGCCCAGCAGCAACCAAATTCAAAGAATCCTAAGAAGTCATATCCTAAAAAGAATGGTCCTAAACCTAACAAGGGTCCTAAGCAATTTCAGCCCCAAAATGAAAAATCATTTCAACAAAATGATAAGTCAAATAAAAACAAATGGAAGAAGACTGATAGACATTGCAATTTTTGTAATCGAGATGGCCACTTAGAATCAAAATGCTTTAAAAAGATGGAAGCCTTGGAAGCAGCAATGAAGAAGCATAACATCCATTTGGGGCAATCTTCAACTTCAACTTCATCTTCAGGAATGGCACTTTCTACATGTGGTTGTCAAGCATCTCGGTCTGGCTATGCATTAAATGTATCTTCTTCTTCTCATTCTCATGAGTGGCTCATTGATTCTGGAGCTTCTTATCACATGGCCAAAAACAAAGCTATGTTTTCTTCTTTAAATGATTGTAACACCAAAAATATATATGTTGGTGATGATAGATCTCTTAATGTTGTAGGGACTGGAACTGTTCATCTAGACAATGGTTAGTTTAATGATGTATTATGTGTTCCAACCTTATCCTGCAACCTTCTATCTGTATATCAGATAACTCATTCAGGTGAAGGTAAAATCGTTGAATTTTCACCTCATGATGTTGTAATCAAGGACTTAAAAGATCCTAAACAGATTTTGGCTACTGGCATTGCTGATGATTCTACAAGGTTGTATAAGTTTCACAACTTTGGATCATCAAATCTTCCCTCAGTATTTGTTGCTCATAACGATGAAGTGAGCAAACTTTGGCATGAGCGATTTGGTCACTTAAACTATCGCTCCCTTCAGCATCTATGTAAAGAAAATATGGTGACAGGTCTTCCTATGGTATCTTGCAGAGATGGTGCTTGTTCTGGATGTGTACTCGGAAAACATCATCGGGACAGTTTTGAAAAACGTGCCTCTTGGCACGCCTCAGCCCCTTTACAGCTTGTGCATAGTGATTTATGTGGTCCACTTCCAGTTGTGTCATTCTCTGGTTGCAAGTATTTCTTAACTTTCATTGATGATTTCTCCAGACGCACTTGGGTATACTTCTTAAAACTCAAGAGTGAAGTATTTAACACTTTTTTGGCCTTCAAGGCCTTTGTTGAAAAACAATCCGGACATCAAATTCTTAAGTTAAGATCTGATAATGGCAGAGAATATGTTAAAAACACATTCATCAACTATTGCACTGAGAATGGAATTCAAATGCAACATACTGTTCCATATACTCCACAACAAAATGGTATAGCTGAAAGGAAGAATCGCACCTTAAAGGAAATGGCTAATTGTATGCTACAATCTAAAGGACTTGGTCTTAGTTTTTGGGCAGAAGCAATTAACTGTGCAAATTACATAATAAATCGCACTCCTACTAATGCTTTAAAGAATATCACTCCAGAAGAAGCATGGAGCTCAATCAAACCAGATGTAAGTCACTTTCGTGTTTTTGGAAGTGAAGCGTGGGCCCATATTCCAGATGAAAAGCATAAAGCTTTAGAACCTAAGAGTGAAAAATGTACTTTTTTTGGATATTCTGAAGATGTCAAAGGCTATAGACTTATTCCATTTAAGTCCAAAAATGTTATCATTAGAAGAGATGTAAAATTTGATGAAAATATATCGGCCTGCGAGCCTAGTCCGGCGGATGTGCCACCTCTCCCTATCTCTTCTACCTTTGAAAACATTTCTTCTTCAGATGATGAAAGTGAGGATGACACTCCTCCCCGACCATCTCAGGATCCTCCTTCAGCTCCTGAGCTTCCAAAATGGGTTCGTGCTACTCGAGATGCAGCAGGTGATCTTGCCGGTGATCCTACAGATCAGCGACGCACACGTTCTCAGTTCGAGAGAGCCTCTTCTTTACTGGCTCAAGCTCCAGTAAATTATGATCCTGACACCTTTGCAGAAGCTTCAGGCCATCCAGATTGGGAAGCAGCTATGAATGAAGAATATCATTCATTATTGGCAAATGATACATGGGATCTTGTTTCTTTACCAAAGGGACGAAACCTTGTTAGATGCAAATGGGTTTACAGAACCAAGTATGGACCAGATGGGAAAGTTGATAAACATAAAGCTCATCTTGTTGCTAAGGGCTTTTCACAAGTTGAAGGCATTGACTACACTGAAACCTTCTCTCCTGTTTCCAAAATGAACTCTATCCGCCTTGTTCTTTCCCTTGCTGCCTCTTTCAAATGGGAAGTCCATTAGATGGATGTTAAATCTGCCTTCTTACATGGGGACTTGCATGAAGAAATCTATATGGAACAACCCATTGGCTTCATACAAACAGACTCCAGCCTTGTTTTTCGACTTAAGAAATCCCTTTATGGTCTCAAGCAAGCTCCTCGGGCTTGGTATGCCAAAATGGATAGCTTTCTTTTAGAATCTGGCTTTTCTAGGTGTCATTCTGACAATACTGTCTACACCAAGAAAGTGGGCAACTCTCTTATCATCCTTGTTCTTTATGTTGATGATATTACCCTTACTGGTAGTGATCCCAACCTTATAAACCATGTGAAGTCTAGCCTCAAAAGGAAATTTGAAATGACAGACTTAGGACACTTACACTATTTTCTCAATCTTCAAGTCTTGCAATCCAAGGAGGGTATTTCCCTTTCCCAGTCCAAGTATGCTTGTGATATTCTACATCATTTTCACATGGAAGACTATAAGCCAACCCCTTCTCCCTTTCATTCTGGAGTCAAACTCTCAGTCACTTGTACTTCTCCTGAAGTTGATGCTACCTTATATCGTCAACTTGTAGGAAAACTTTTGTATCTAACCCATACTCGTCCTGACCTTTCCTTTGTTGTTGGCCTTGTTTCTCGGTTCATGCAAAACCCCCGTGAAAGTCATTGGAAAGCAGCTAAAAGAATACTTCGTTATGTTCGAGGTACAGTTCAGTTTGGGATTCACTACAGTGCCAAAGCATCTCCTCTATTGGTTGGTTTCACTGATTCCGATTGGGCTGGTGACCCTGATGATCGGAAGTCTACTACCGGTTATGTGTTCACTCTTGGTTCAGGACCTATTACATGGGCTTGCAAGAAATAGGGTGCCATTTCTCTTTCATCAGCAGAAGCAAAGTATCGTGGTGCCGTAGAAGCTAGTAAGGAAGCCTTGTGGCTTCGTCGGATCCTCTCAGAGTTTGGCTTTGAGCAGCAGCATCTGACTACACTTTGGTGTGATAATCAAAGTGCCATTCAGCTATGCAAAGATCCAGTCCAACATCAGCGCAGCAAACACATTGAACTGCACATGCACTTCATCAGAAATCTCATTCATGACCATGTTCTTGAAGTGCAATATTACTCAACAGATGATCAAGTTGCAGACATCTTCACAAAGGCTCTCACAGAGGTGAAGTTCACTAAACTTCGATTTATGGTTGGAGTTCAGGAAGTTGTCACTAAGGGGGGATAGGCTCTAGTGCCTCCTTCCTTCTCCTATTGTGTCATATTTGTAAATCCTTCAATCCTATCCCAAGTTGTTCTTAAGGGGGGATGTTAGGATATTCCGACACATAGGAAATAGTTAAGTACAACTTGGTCTAGTATAGAGTTAGGTATAGAGTTAGGTAAAGTGTGTTTCTTTACCATTTTACATTTTGTAACTTACAATCCGACGGTCACGATATGTAGTGATCCGACGGTTCATTCTCTCCTCGGTATTACCGACACTTGATCCGTGGCTTGACACCCGATTGGTCCATGAATTCTATTTAAAGCGCGTGGAGGGTCATTTGTAGGGTAATCCATGCATGAGAGAAGCTTATGTAAATTTTCATTCTTTGATTAATAAATTGCCTGAAGTGGCCGTGTTGGCTCAGGCCGTGGACTATTTCCCTCTTTGAGGGTTTTAACCACGTCAAAAATACTGGTGTATTGATCTGTGATCTGGTTGTGAGCGGTGTCCTTTTGGTGTTCTTTCTGAGGAACTTACCCTGTAAATTCCTACACTTCTCTACTCTCTAAGCCTCTTATTTCCTTGCGCCCTTGGCCAAAGAATTTGGATAAATAAATATTCTCTGCTCAACCTTGAGCTTAACCTACATAAGTATTTCCTATCCTCCACTTGATGACTTCCTTTGTCCAATACTTAGCCAAATTTCTAAGCCTCCAAACTTCTAGTTATTTGCACAATTCTTGAGAGAATTAGCCTGTATTTAAAGGGAAATTCCTCATCCATAACAGCACAACTTAAAATTAATTCATTCTCTCATTTCATTTGTTAGTGTTAGTATATGCATACTTCCATCAGGGATCAAATTTTCTCTTTGAATTTTCATTGTAGGTGTCTTATACTGAAATTATTTATCATTCCACTAGGTCATTCCAAAAATGATCCACTGATGTTGTCTTCTTCTTCTCAGAAAATCTAATTCTCCCTCATCAGGTATATTTGCTGACCCATTTTCATGTTTCATTCAGTTATGGTTTTAGTTATATTATTTTTAGAGTTAAGAGAGTCATGTATCCATTAGGTCTTAGGGTTCATTTCCAAAGTCAAAAGATTGGTTTTATTGCAAATAAAGGGCAGCAAAGGTATGAGGAAGACCTATAAACAAAGAATGGTTGGTAGTTAGTCATGGTTAATGTACAAAATCCTTATTTCACTGATGTAATTTTCATCTCAAAAACATATTTTTGAGATGAAAACATAGTATTTTAGTTTTTTCATATTTTTTATGTAATTCAAGTCATTTTATGTAATAATTGTTCCCATAAGCTTCCCAAGGCACTTCTCCTTGCTGCAAGAGAGGAATCATTGAAGAATTAGCTCAATCAAAGCATCATCCACCTAAAAAGAGACAAAGAAAGAGAAGCATTAGACAGACATTTGAAAACAAAGTAAAAATTTCCAAATAAACATTATGAAGTGGGTTTTTCTAAGGAAAAATCAAACTCATCCTCTATATAAGATTTCAAAAGCATCTTTCAAACTTCATCAGCTCTTTTGCACCCTAATCTCTCCTTGGCAAAGAGTAAATTGAGTGAAAATTTGAAAAAATCAGGAAGGCATTGCGCGTTTCAGTTGGTCGTTGCACACTGGGTAGAGTCGCTACACCCCTAAGTGTGGCGTTGTGCGCCTATGGAGTGAAGGGTGCATTTTCCCGACTGAGCCAGAGAAAATTTCAATGACACTGCACGTATGTGCATTGAAGGGCGTGTTTGTCAAGGACGCTACGTGCTGGCACTTGGTGCTGCTCGTTTGGCCAGTAAAGCCTGGAAAACCCTAGGAGTGCCAAAACACCACTTTTATTCATCTTCTCAAGCTACAAATGCTTCTATTGCATGCATACAACAAGTAAGTGGCCTAGTATCTCTTTTTCTCCATCAATTAAGCAAGTTGGCACCCTAAATTTTAAAACCCTAGCAAAGCTTTCTTGTATGTTTCCAAAATCACCTATTTGATCCGAATTACAGAACTTCATATACTTTGTCACCCTTAAATCATCCTTGACTATACTTGATTCAATATCCCACACTATTTCACTCACCTTGACCCACATATCAATCCCTCAAGTTTTCACCTTAAAAACATGGCAAAAGAGGGTCACACTAGTTCAGAAGAAGGGGAAAGACAGTCAAGGAGGCCAGCCAAGAAGGGAGGGAGAATTATCAGATTTGAACCCACTGATACCACAGAACTTATGGCATCACCACTTATAGTATCATGTTTCAAGTACATGGGTTGTTTTGAGTTTTGCCAAAGGGTTGAAAGGGTGAATTTTCATCAGCAATTAACCAAGCAGTTCATCCTCAATTTGAAAAACAACCAGATCACTTTAGCCAGGGTCACATTCACTATATCTCCTGCCATCATATCACAAGCCACTGGAATTCCAAATGCAGGAGAGAAATGGTTCAAGCAAAGAAATTTGCATCACAGTTTTTATGAGCCATATCTTAAAACAAGGTTTAAAAATGATAAGAAAAGAATTTTCCCTTTCTCTTATCTCTTAGAAAAGTATGCGCCATTAATGAAGATAATCATGAGGTATTTCACATGCGAGGGTAGGTTTTCTAGACTCTACTCATATCATATTAGGCTTCTCATGCACTTTACCAAGGTAAGAATGCTTAGTTTTCCATATTACCTTTTCAGAAGTATTGACAAAATGACTTATATTGCTCGGAAAATGGATCCAACTCATCAGATGCACAATATTTTCCATCAGTCTATTATCAAAATGATAGTCCTGCATTACTTAGATCAACTAGGCATTGCTTGGGAGACCTTCATAGCTAATGAAATATTCAATGAACCATCTACTTAGCCAGCTCCCCACATTCCTCCATCATCCTCCACTCATCCATATACTTCTTCTCATCCACCACAACTTACTTATCACTCATCCTCAACAGATCATTCTTCACCAGCCACCTCCACACCATCTACAGCACCATTTCATGTAGCCATTCATTCACCCAATAGAGATGATGATAGTGATGAGGATCATGATGACCATGATGGCAGTGAGGAACATGATGTACACATTGAGCATGGTCAGAGTAGTATACCACAGAGGAAAAGTTTGAAGCCATTTTCTTTCAACTATCAGAGAGAGAAGAGGCAGATGTTTACCCCACAAAAAGTGGGAGGGGCCTTGCCTTTGTCATCAGCATTACAGGTTAAAGTAAAAGAGAAAATGGTGGAGGAATCAGAGGTCAAACAGCAGCATGAAAAACATGACACTGAAAAGGAGTTTCTCCTTGAGAACACAGATGATGAGGAGGAAGAAAAAATCACTCAAGCTGCCTTGAAAGAAAAGGATACCAAAATTAGGAAGCTTGATATTAGTTTAGAAAGGGCCAAATATATCATCTCCTTTTATGTGCAAGAGAACAAGTAGTTAGATGTCAAGCAGGAATTGATGCAAACCAAGTACATCAAGGCAAAGAGGGAGGCTGAGAAGGCCAAGTTTCATCTTGATGAGGCTTATGGATATTATGGAGAGCCAGATGATGAATAGGGACACAGAAAAAGACCAAGAACAAGAGGATTAAAGAGAGTCTTATAGCTTGAAAGGAAAAAGGAGGTAGTTTTGGAGGAGCAGCTCACTTTAAATGAGCAATTGGCCAAGGACATAGCTGAGAATAGAGAGTCTTGGCTTGAGAAGGTGAAAACACACTTGGAGACCCTCTTCAACAAAGAAAATAGAGATGTTGAGATAGAAAGGAAGATGGCCAAGTATTATGCACGGAGGAACCAAGTGGCAAGGAGCAAGCTCAAAAGAGCTCATGAGAAAATTGACAAATTGACCAAGCAAGAGGAGAGGAGGAGACTTCACATACTTTTTGAGGCATCCCTACATGCCTCTAACCTTTGATCAGTCATAAAAATACATTTTTGGGCATGTTGAACCATTTTTGAGCTTGAAGGAAATTGTTGTGTTTTTCAGTCCAGTTTTTGCACAGTCATGGAGCGCTCTTTTTTGAGACATCCAATCAGCAAGAAGTCAGCATTTTTAGGTTTCTAGTGATGAGTACATACACCTTGTACATTTTCTAAGCATTTGGAGGAAAACTAGTTGGTCAAAAGGTCAAAAAACACCCAAAAAATGACCTTTCTGCCCTCTTTTTGGCCTGGGCGCTGCGCGCTAAGCAGTGTTGGGAGATTTGGTTTTTGGCTGGGAAAATGACATCCAAATTCATAAATTCAAGTTGTTCCAGAAATAGATAGGTTGAGCTTTCCAACAAGCTATTGTGGTCCCAATTTTGACATCGAGAAAGCCTCCAAAAGTGTAGCTGAAGTTGAAGGGTGCGCCTACACTTGGTGCTGTGCATTTGACACTTTGCCCAAAATTTTGTAGATTCGACCCAGTTTTCACTTCTACCATGACAAATGATGTTTTTACCCTTGTAATTGATAAGTTGAATGTAATTATGATGCTTCTAGAGCTTACTAGGGTAGATTCATTAGGTAAAACAAATTTATGAGGTGTAATGTATCAGTTTGTTTGGATTAGGGATGAGTCACTTTGACCACCCTATTTTCTTGTTAGTAGTTCAGATTTTGTTGGAAATAGCTCCTCCTCTCATGGATTTGACTCCCTGAGCTTAGGATGAGTTTTTTTGGGTCTATATGATGCTTTTCCTCAGTCATTGTAGGGGTTGGACTCAGTGGGATGCTTATGTTTTGATTAGATATCATTTTGTATCAGTTACAACAGGAGATTAATGAAAAATTGCAGCTATTTCTTTGGGATCCATGTGGTATGATGCTTAGTTTATTTTTTATTTTGTATTCATGTGTTAGAATGTATTGTTGACTCCATTTCATCATTTCATTTCCTTTATGTGAATGTATACAAGTCTGAGAGGCAGAATCCATATCTTTTATGCTCTGTTTTCGGTATACATTTAACAGTCTATGTTTTCTTCAGTTTAGGAAGAATCCATGCGGTTTACATGCTCTTTCTAGATCCTCACCTGTCTTTTCAGCTCATCCATCAAACCCTAAGGTTCTGATCATTGTACCTACCTTGCCCCATCAAACACCCTGCAGTTTTGACCTAATTTCCTTGCCCTAACTGTTTGGCTCTTTTTGATCCAGCAAAACCCTTCAAAAAATCAAATCAAAACCTTGTGCTACTATACCTAGCCTAATACAATTTCTTGATCCAATCATTTTGGCTAAGATCCTTGTGGAGAGAGCCCTCTCCTAGCCTAGTAGGGCTAGCTACTTGGCTAAGTGTGGTTTGTGGTTACCCCGGAATTGCCTTATTTAGCCTGAGGTTCAATCCAGGTGCTAACATAGTGGTGGCCATACTGGGGAAGAAATATCATAAATTAATCACCCCAGTAATTTGTTTTATTTAAATTCTTAAGCTTGTGGATGATGATTTTTATAATTTAATCATAGGCTGAATTGGAAAGTTGTAAAGCAATATCTTGATTTTCAAAATTAGACACAATGGCTTCTTGAAAATACACTAGATCTAATCCAGATCCGAATCCTCCGACCATTGTCAGTGATCCTCAAAACATTGGGTGAAAATCTAAGAAAGTTGCAAAGTTAGTTAAACCAGAGAACAACCAAGTAAGGATTTCATTCCTAGAGTTAATTCACTCCCAGTAAGGTTAGAAACTTTGCATGACATTGAGTTTGATAGTAATTTTGAGCAGAGTTTATTTCGCAGTAAGTATTTAAGTTGGATTGATCATACAGTTGTTGATTCCTCTATATCTCTTCATAACCCCGTTGAAGATTTATTTTCACACAATAAATCAGGGTCACAGCTTTATCACACTCTTGATCACTTGCACAACCTCTCTTCAAACTTAAACACTTGGGTGCAAAATAAGATTCATAGGCCATATTTCAATTTTCGAAATACTTCCATTGCATCTACTACCACCCATACTATCCCTCATCCTCTACCTTATTCTTCACAGACTGTTCACACCACTCAGACTATTGTTAATCCCCCTTTGATTATACTGAATATCCCAATCCCTGTTTTAAATCCACCATCTCCCCCACCTCCCCCACCTCCCCCACCTCCAGTTATGGCTGCCCAATATGCACCCCTTGTTTTTCCTCAAAATCTTGGTGCCATGCCCCCTGATTATCAAACCAAAATACCTTTGTTCAACAGCACTCAAACTATTACAGCTCAACAACATGTAGACAAGATGAATGATTTCTTTGACCTCCATGAAGTTGAAATTGAAGATGTGATGATGAGGCTATTTGTACAAAGTTTTGGAGGAGAAGTTCGGAAATGGTTCAGAGCCCTACCAGCAGCTTCTATCCCTACTCTACCTATCCTTCAAAGGCAGTTCCTAGATCGGTGGGAGGTGAAGAAGAATCCCCTTCAGATTTTGTCCGAATATGAGAACATCAAAAGAAATGTTGGTGAGAGTGTGCAAGACTATTGTGTGAGATTTAATGCAGTATACAATGTTATTCCTGCAAATATCAAACCACCAGAGGGATTGGATTTGCTTAAGTTTCCAGATGGGTTTGATGTTGATATGGCATATCAGTTACGTGAACGTGATCCTACAACTCTAGAAGACATGCAAAAGAATGCTGTGAGCATAGAAGCGAACTTGCTGGCCAAAAGAGCAAGAATGAGATCAGAGAAAAGAGTGATCGTGAAAGAAGAAACATCTACTTCAGATGAAAAAATGGATACATTGATTCGAACAATGGAAAGGATGGTTGACCAGTTGTCCATATCAGACAAACCTGAACCGCAGATCTGGAACCCAAACTTTAGAGGGCAGCAGCAGCCCCAATTCTGAATCAAGCAAAGAGAGCAAAAAGCACCAGAACAACTAGCGCAACAACAACAACAGCAGATCAGAACCCCGTTACAGCAGAATTATGTTCAAGGAGTGGAAGAAGAAGAGGAGGAAGATCCGGTAATTGAAACAAATCATTTCTTCACTGCAGATGGTATGCCTATATTTCTGACCGAAGATGAGGAGTATGCAGAAAGTTCCAACATTCTAAAGGATGAGGACTACATCTTAGCAAATGATGTTGATTTGGAGACCGAATCTGATGATTATCAGCGTGGCTATATGAATGCTTTGAGCACACAGTAGAAACAATACTCTTTGAGGAGCAGAGATGTACCGGTCAGTCCTATTCAAAAGAGGAAGGATGTTCAGTCAAAGAATGATCTCTCAAACAATCAGAAAAGAGGAAAGGAGCATGTTGATCAGAATCCTAGCAAGGTAAATCAGCCATCAACAAGTGCAGTTGTGTTGAAGCCCCGAAAATCGGGTCTACAACAAGGGGGATACCCACGCGGTCTGGACCTTGGTTAGCAGCTCCTTTTCCGTTTGGTGTAGTGGGTCCGACTGGGGATATGGACCAATTTCCCAATTTATATGTGTGTGTTGAGAATTGATATTTCCTTTCTAATAACTTCTAAGTATAATGCTTTTATTCTAAGTCTAATTTAATGACATGTAATTGTATTCTAATAAACAGAAATATCTAGTTCTAAAACTACCCCGGGATTTGATCTTTCAATTATGCGATCTAAAATAGTTTCTACAACAATTGGTAATAAATATCATTCGATTGCTATAAGAAAATAATTCAATAAAGATGAATTGTTTCGTATAAAAAGTTAGCCGAACAGTTGTGAAAAACATATCGCATAATAAATCACTCTTATATTAAGCATAAATAAATGGCTATCACCGTACAGAAGTGCCATATGATAACTCAAGCATTTAAGCATTCATACATAAAAAACTGAACATGAATATCACCATAACACATAAGCAGAATTTGTTAAGAGATAAAAGTACCATTTATAATGAGTTCTACTCATGAGCTCCAACAATAATGATCTATCTCTTCTTAATCCAACATCTACTAAGAGTACAAAAGTGCAACATTAGTAGTAGATATTAAACATGGATATCAATAAATCTTGTTCCATTCATTCATCAACACCTCCTCGGAGGGTGCAGAAGTGCATGTTCTGAGGACAAGTTTTTGATAAATTTCAGGACCCTTCTCTAAATGCATGGGAAGGGTTTAAATACTACTAGCTAAACCTAAAAATAATTTATTACAAAAATGTAGGATACAGTTTAAATGACCGTCCTCATTTTAGGAAAAAATAAAGCAAAACTAAAACTAAAACTGACAACTAACTATCTATGTATATGTCCTTGTAGTCGCAAGCGTTCAGCATTTGCTTGAGGAGAGTTGGCTAGCCGACTTCCGACTTTAGCTATCTTGCGAAAACGGAATCGGTAAGAGTTGGCGCCATCTTCTCTGCAAAATTAATGATACATTTGAGAGTCATGCACTGGCTGTGTGGTTTTACCAAGTACGTCCAGTAAAAATCCCAATTCAACTTGGTTAACATTTTGATGGACTGTGCTTTTTCTTGAGCCTTCTGTCTCCAGCTTGCTTGTAGATGTTGTACATTTGGTAGATATCCTAGAGTGGTCTCTGATATTAGATTTTCCCTGTGCAAGTTTTCATTGATTCAGTCAATGATATTATTTGTTGTTGTGGTTGTTTCTTTTGCTTATTGTTCTGCTTTCCTGATCTGTGCATCCCACTTGTTAAAGAGCATTTCTTTGTGGGTTTCATTGATTATGGGTGTGCCTGCCTTTTTTCCTTCTTCTAATTCCTGCCAAGCCAAATATTTAGTAACTCTTTTATCAATTAAATCATAATCATGTCGCAGGTCCATGACTTGATTAGTAATTCTATCGCTTCTTTCGCAATAAGAGCTCCATTGTGATATTCTTTGGCACAATGTTTCTTGCTACTGCAGTAGTTGGTCATTTAAGGAAATGGATTCTCTGATGAACTTTGTAAGCTTAGGATCATCCTTGTGCATCTCATGCATAACCTGTAACTGTTTTTCTCTTTTGGCCAAACTGTTATGGTATCCTAGCTGCATTTGTTGAAAGTCCTGTTGTATTCTTTCAAGCTATTTCTCTGCTTCGCTATTGGCGCTGGCTTGTTGTAACTGTTGCTACAAAACCTGTATTTGATCTTCTTTTTCTTTCAGTATTTGTTGTACCTCAGATGCTTTATCAATGGTCGCAAAAGCATATGCTCCTGAGATCTGAGATAATTTAGTGAGATTTTCAGTAGTATTAGTGATGGGATCTTGCCAAAGGATGTCTAATTGCTCTGCATCATGAGAGAGCATGCTTTCCAATTTCCTCTTCTTTCTTTGTCTTCTCACTACCGCCTTATGCTACGGACTATAAAATACATCAAGAGGAGGAATTTCCTCTATTTTGAGCATAAGTTCAAAAGATGGGGTAATGGGAATATGTTCCATTTCTGGGACATTGTTGATTGTTTCTATGACTATATCATTCACTATCTGTACATTACTTTTAGGTGTCTTTGTGCTCTGTCCTTCAGTATTGATTAAGTCATTAAATGTCTCCCATTCTTTATCTAGCTCAGTTCTGATTGGTGGTGGTTGGACGATGAGAGGGGGAAGATTTACCTGTGGAGAGGTCAAAACCTGTTGTTCTGGGTGCTCCTTAGACTGGGCAGTATCTCTTACTGACCCTTCACTTTTATTATGGTCACTTTCGGACCTCTTGGAGTGTTCTGACATTTCTCTCCCAGACTTAGATTTAGACCTGTCTGTGCTTGAACTTCC
The DNA here is from genome assembly GCA_031772625.1 of Pinus tabuliformis. Taxonomy (NCBI): domain Eukaryota; kingdom Viridiplantae; phylum Streptophyta; class Pinopsida; order Pinales; family Pinaceae; genus Pinus; species Pinus tabuliformis. The sequence goes on along the minus strand of CM062804.1, from coordinate 971,448,146 downwards.
ACTGAGACTGATACTGGGAGTTGGTTCCCTTACGGGTTCCAAGCATAATTTATCCAAAGGGATATTAGCTAACCTTCCTTCCCTGTGCATTTTGAATTCTTGAAATTCTATTGGAGGAAATCGCATTTGGGCCAAATGCAGAACTTCTTTAAGTGTACTTTTCTGTTGAAACATATCATCAAAAAGATCATCTTCTTTAGAAAACACTTTTATTTTGACTGCAGTAGTGAAATTCTTAACGATATTAAAAGGGTCGAACAGTCTTCCTGGAAATTTGAACAATCATAGACATAACATGTTGTTTACTTCTTTGAATGCATGGCCTAAATCAAATAGTGAAAAGGCCCCACAGGCCACAGGAAATTGCGACCAAATGGCCTTTTTCTTGTCCTTCAAATCTTTACTCATACCTCCTTCTCCGCAGGTCTGATAAGCAATCTCTCATGCCAGTAGTTTATCAGGAACATATAAAGGTAGGACATGAGGGGAAGTGAGACTTCCGAATACCCTGACATATGTGAAAATTTCTTCTCCGAACCATCTCGTGACAGGGAGCATATCAACCTCCGCTTCGGGAGAAAATCTTGGAGGGTCTTTATCATACAACATTTTGTACAAAGGTAGCATGATTCCATGACAAATCTTGTAGAAATATGGAATGAACTTGGAATCCCATAATTCTTTGTGACAAATATGAATGGGTAAGGGGTCTTGATTAGTTCATTTCCAGCCCATTAGAGGAAACTTGGAAATATAACATATTGCATCCATCACATAAGCAGATAAGTAGAAAGGGGAATAAATCCTCTAAGCGATAGTTATTTTAGATGGTAATTCAAAATGGTTGTGGCTAAATTGTCGAACAATATCTTAACCCAATCCACAATAGTAGCATTAGTGGCAGCATCCAATAATGACAGCCATTCAGATGAAAATTTGTTAACATCTGGCTTTCCAAAAAGTCTACAGAGCATAGCAGCAGCAAAGCAATACAGGGAGGTGAGAGAACCAGTACTATACATACCGTGCTTATCCTTTTTTAGTGGTTCATCCCTTCTTGACCAGTCCTTGGTGCATTCTGCCAAATCTTCATTTTCTTTAGCGAACTTCTCCATGAACTATTTGTTATAAGTCACCTGTGGCTCTGGTAGATGATACATGAGCCTCAAATCTTGTGGAGTGAATGAGCCAATGAGTCCTTGACCCTGAATCTTAAACTGTATATTCATGATATCAGCACTATCCAGTACCCATTTGACCATGTCCATGTATGGAAGAATTTTTGGCCTCGCCACTATCCGATGCAAGAACGAACATGCTAGTTCTGTAATAGACGCCTCAGATGACCCATGTGAGCTAGCAGTAGTTGTAACCTCCATTATTCTGGGGTTTTCTTCCTCAAGTAGATTGTACATGCCTTCCCAAGTAGTAATACCGGCATCTTTGTTACAGGTGGTGTCTGTGTATAAGGGCATCATCTCTTTATCTTTAGAACTCGGAGCTTTACCCTTCTTTCCCATAATATTTCGAACACTGCTATGTACACTTCTCTTCTTTTCGCTCCTACAGTTTACAAATGAGGCAAGAATAATGATAAGAAAAAGGTGACGGGAAAGCTTTAAATGCCGAAAACATATAAAATATATCACCCTACGTGAAATGGCTCTTCAATCATATCAAAACCATATTTCATTAATGATTTCCAATTAACTCATTAAATTAACATTAACATGCATAACTAGGCATCGATTTATGGAAAAAAAAATTCCGAACAACAAGCCCTATAGATCTGCGATAAGGAGATTTTGTGATTTTCTTCACAATATCACAAATCACAATATCACATATCGCAATATCACAAATTCGTTGCATGTGGCAATCATCCGTTACAATGTGTTTTCTGCGAAATGCGATTTGAGATATGCGCCATCACAAATCGGCGGTTTGAGGCATTTCAGCTTAACTGATATTTGAGGCATGCGATGCGATGAGGGTCTTTTGATGCGTGATTTCACATCGCAATTTCACAATCTTAGGATTCCTCTTGTAGGAAGGCATCCATTACCTTTTTGCGATGTGACGTTTTTTATTAAGGGAATAGTTTTGTTCGAACTTATCATAAAACTCAAGTCTTTTTAGATTTTTTGGGTATTCTCCTAAGTTTATGATAGTAGGTTTTATTCAAAAAGGGAATACAAGCACTAATTTATTTTTTTAATTTTTGAATAAGGGTCCCCACTTATTTAGTATTAGTAATAAAACTAAATAAGAAGGGGGGTTGTTGCTGGCCACAACAGGTTGTAAAAGAGAAAGACAATCATAAAAAGGATAGTGTAACGAAGGAACAAACAGATAAGAGGGACATCGTTGTCAAAGAGGTAGAAAAAGTCACATCTTTTAATTTAGAAAGTGAAATTGCTAAATTGAAAGTGCCCATTCCTTTGACCGAGCTTGTTAAGAATAGCCATTACAAACACCATGTGTCTAAAAATACTGCAAATTGATCCTTCGTCCGACATGGTGCATGTTGAGGATGATCATCCTAAGCTTATTTTCGGTCCAACTATAAATGGTCAGCTAGAAGATAGCGAGGTCCTGCCCTTTTATTTGAGTCTTAGACTGCATGAGTATATTCTTCATAATGTTATTCTTGATTCCAGAGCTTCTCACAATTTGATGCCCAAGGCTATCATGGAAAAGTTGGGCCTGGATATCACCCGATCGTATCATGATTTGTATTCATTTGATTCTGGTAGAGTTCGCTACATTGGTCTCATCAAAGATTTAGTGGTTTCCTTAGATCAAATCCCAACCAAGAATGTTTTGATGGACGTGGTAGTAGCTGATATACCACCTTGATTTGGTATGTTGTTGTCTAGATTGTGGGGAGCCAAACTCAAAGGCACTTTACAACTTGACTTCTCTTATGCTACAATCCCTGTTTTCGGTCAATTGAGGAAGTTGTACCAGGAAAAGAAGATGAAATATATGATCACTAGTAAAGAGAAGCCCATAAATCATCCGATAAATGTTGTACATACAGATTTAGAGTCTTTTATTTTGTACAATGATAGTGGATTGAATGATGTAGATATTCAGCTCGTAGAAGTAGATGATGTACCAGAAATTTCTGAGTGTTTTAGAGAAGTTCTTAATCAAGAAAAGAAAAAAGTGGAAATTCCATATGAGTTGATCAGGAGCTCAGGACCAAGTGCCGTAAAATGGTCAAAAATGAAAGTGCTCAGAACTGATTGGAACATGAACGACCGCAAATTTCTCATCCTCCCGATTCCGGCGCTGCAAACGGTTCGAAAAACAGTCGCCGTATGAGAAAGTTATGCCAAAAACAAAATTTGCCCAATAACCCTTAGTTTTTGGAATTTTTGAAAAAAGATTTAAAAAAATAATATTCTACGGAATATTCTTTTTGTCCAGCCAATCACAAGATGCCACGTGGCAGGCCCAGAGAGGGCCACGTGGCCCATGATGACGTCAGCAAGATTTGTTTGGGCGCATGTTAAAAGTTTGTTTGGTGGCGGAGAGGTTTGAACCCACGACCTCCCACGGAGCATGCCACAGTCTTACCAACGCGCCACAGGGTCAAGTTCTGTTTCATGGGCGGACAAATTTAATTTGAATTCTAATCGGGCTTTTGGTGGGATGGGAAGGGGGCCAGCCCCTAAGGGCCAGCCCCCGCATACACGTGACCGTGGCACAAAACCAAGGGCCGAGACCCCCTAACCGCCCAGCACGAAATCCGAGGCAGCCATAAACATTTATTGTAACTGCAGTTAGCATGGCGGAGCTGTTGGCGGTGGCACCAAATTTGGCGGCCGCTCCATATTTGGCGGGTCTATCTGGCCGTAACTAAAGTTAACTGGAGTTTTTTTTGGCCAAGCTGGCAGTTGGGAGTAAATGGCCATAACTTTGGCTAGGAAAGTCCGTTTTGGACGATTTTTTTTTTGATTTTGGGTATTTTGGACCTTCTGAAGCCATTGGCATAGGTTTCACAGCCATCTGAGGTCATTTTCAGGTGTTTTTGCTTCGTGGAAGTTCCAGGAGCCACTAGGGCCAAATCAGTTTGGGAGCTGCATTGGGAATTGTGCAGCCATTGGAAGTGGAATGAAGGTCATTCCTGAAGTTTTACAGCCTTATGAATCCATTTCTACAGCTCGTTTTTCCTTCTGAGGCATTCTTCTCACTGTTTAGCTTCAGGGAAGCTTTCAGGGCCACCAGGGCCATTTCAGTGTTGGAGCTATTTGGGGGCTATGTTCATCCGTTTTTGGTGATTCAAAAGCTTATGTCTGCTATTTTCGAACTTCTGAGTCTAATGGCAGAGGTTTCAGAACCATTTGAGGTCATATTCACCTCGAAATTCTCCATGCAAGTTTAAAGAGCCACCAGGGCCAATTGGGGAAAGTACTGTAAAAGGTACAAATTTCACTGTTTAGTGTTTGGGAAAGAGCATGTTTGGCTAATTCCTATCTTCTGATTCTTTATTTACAATCAGATCTATCCTTTGAGACACCCATATTCTTGTATTAGCCTTTGTAGCAATTTTAATACAAGAGGACAAGCCTAGTTGGAGAGGTTTGGTCCAGTAGTTGTAGCCCAGAGGGAGGGTGAACTGCTTTATCATTTTGATGTCTTTATTTGCTGAAGATGATATGCTAAACAAAACTGATATAAAGTATTAAACAACAAACAAATATAACTTGCATACACAGATAATCCCCTGTTCAGCTGCAGAAAGTTACTTGTCTTATTCCGCAAGACTTTAAACTTCAAGTATGTGTATGTCAAAGACTTCTAAGTATTTACTTTGTTATTTCTTTAGGCAGAGCCTGTAGAGGGCCAGGTAGCCTCTGGAACTCATCCTCTTTTTAGAGGTGACATGTCCGGTGAATGCCCCTACAGTCTATCTCTGTATAAGAAATAAGAAGTTTATACATTTTTAGAGGTCATTTGGAGTGTCTAGCTCACAGTTGAAATTATTGGAAATGGATACCTTGCACCCTTAAACAAGTACATTCCATTTTCAGATCATGAGTGGCCTCCACAAGAGCAAAAAGTCAGTGAAGAACATAAAAATGAAGTAACCAGAAAAGGTAAGATTGAAACAATAGCAGAATTCCAACATCTGGAAGACGAAGACCACCTTTTGAGCATGGACTTCAATGGTGCTTTGGGTAAGGATGGTGCAGGTATTGGAATTTGGATTCAAAGTCCTGTTTTTCAGCCACACAAAGTTCCAAGTAATGTTAGAGTGTGTTCCTATAAATTAGCATTCGATTGCTCTAACAATGAAGCGGAGTATGAGGCATTGATTACAGGTCTAAAGATTTTGAAGAAGCTTGGCGCGAAAAGGATTTCTGTTTATGGTGATTAAGAGTTAGTGATTAAACAAGTCAAAGAAGAATATCAATCAAAGCATTCGTGGATGAGAGCTTATAGGAACGCAGTCCTGGATATCTTGAATATGTTTCCAGAATACACATTAACAGCGGTGCCGAGAAGTCAAAACATCATTGTTGATTCACTTACTACAGCAACAAGCAATCTAAAAATTCCAACGAATTCTAGCAATAAATTTGAAATTCATGTCAAACATAGGCGTACTGTTCCTGATAATTTGAGATATTGGCAGGTTTTTTGGGATGACAATGAAATTAATTCCTTTTTGCAGAATGAAGGGAAGTTTTAGGATGCTTTCATTGATGATGTTTGTGATTCCGATGAACAAGAGATTGAGGTAAATCAGATAGATGTTTTACAACTAAAGGATAATGTTATTCCTAGAGGTCTTATACCTTTAGAGGAGTTATTTGATCAAGATGATGTGGTGAGAAAACAAACCTTGGTTCCTACCAACAAAGGAGTTGAAGATGTAAACATTGGGACAGCGAACAAGCCCAAGCTTGATAAGTTATCAAAAACATTATCTCCCGAGTCAAAGGCTAAGTATGTTAAGTTGCTTTCTGAATTTTCTGATGTTTTTGCATGGGATTATTCAGATGTGAAAGTGTATTACAAGAACATCATTCAGCACACCATTCCTATCAATCCGGATCAAAAACCCTTTAGACAAAAGTTGAGGAGGATCAACCCAAAGTTGTTGCCATCCATCCAGAAAGAGGTAAATAGATTGTTTAAAGTTGATATCATTGTTCCAATTAGATTCTCTGATTGGGTTTCGAATGTGGTCCTGGTACGAAAAAATACCAAAGATATAAGGTTGTGCATTGATTTCTGGAACCTAAATAGAGTGTCCCTAAGAGATAATTATCCTCTTCCTAAGATGGACCACATTCTGCAAAAAGTAGTTGGAGCATCACGGATGTCACTACTAGATGGCTACTCAAGTTACAATCATATTTTTGTGCACGAAAAAGACCAAGGAAAAACTTCCTTCACAAAACCATGGGGGACTTTTCAGTATGCCAAGATTCCATTTGGGCTGAAGAATGTCGGGGCCACTTTTTAGTGGGCCACAAATATAGCTTTCGCTAACGAGAAGGATGTTTTCTTAGTGGTTTACTTAGATGACTTAACAATATTTTCTGGTTCTGATGATGAGAATTTACACCACCTGAGGATTGTTTTTCAGAAATGCAGGGAGTTCGGGATTTCTTTAAATCCAAAGAAGATTCTTTTCGCCATGGAGGAAGGTAAGCTCCTCGGTCATATAATTTTGAAAGATGGTATTCGTATTGATCCTTCTAAGGTTGAGGCAATTTAGAAAATAGACTTTCCACGCAACAAAAAGGAGATCCAAGCCTTCAATGATAAGATGAACTTCTTACGCGAATTTATACCAAATTTGGCTGAGCATTTTCATGAGTTAACTAATATGTTGAAGAAGGAAAACACTATGAAATGGATCGAGGATGCTATGAAATATTTCAACTTGGTAAAGCTTGCTTTGACCACAAGCCTTGTTTTGATCAATCCCAATTATACTCGTGATTTTATTATATTTTAATTTGCGTCTGAGCATACTTTGGCTGTAGTGTTGATGCAAAACAAGGATCAGGTGGAGCATCCCATTTCATTTTTTAGTTAGAATATCAGAGATGATTCTCTTCATTATAACATCATTGAGAAACAAGCTTTGGCTCTTATAAAGGCATTGAAGGATTTTCGAGTTTACATTCTGCATTCGCATACCATAGCATATGTTCCCAATGCGGCTGTCAAAGATGTCCTCATGCAAACTGATCCGGAAGGAAGAAGAGGTAAGTGGATAGCAGCGATGTTAGAGTATGATCTTGAGATTAAGCCCACAAAACTGATCAAAGGTCAAGGCTTGGCAAAACTCATGGCTAAGTTGAATCTTCATGCTCTAGACATAAATCTTATTACAGCAATGTCAGATGAAGAAGATGGTGGCACACTCATTTAGGTATCAGAAATTTTTCTCAACTCACCTTGGTATTCTGATATAGTATATGTTCTTCAGCATCTTTCTCCTCCTCTTGGAATGTCGAAAAGTAAAGGTGGATCACTAAAACTGAAGTCTGCAAAATTCTGCATTTTGAATGGTGCTCTCTATTGGAAAGATACGAGAGGGGTTCTTCTTAATTGTTTGGTTGAAAATGAAGCTCAGCAGGTAATGAATGATTTTCATAGAGGAGATTGTGGGGGTCACTTGTTTTGGAAAACAACAGCTAATAAAATCTTGAGAGCAGGGTATTATTGGCCATCTTTATTTTTAGATTTATATAAAACAGTCATGAGCTGCCACGAATGTCAATTTTTTCAAGAAAAAAGGAAGCTGATTCCTCTTTCTTTGAAGCCAATTGTAGTTAATGCACCTTTCCAGCAGTCGGGGCTTGATTTCATAGGGGAAATCCATCCTACATCATCAGCACAGCACAGATGGATTTTTACAGCCACCGATTACTTCACCAAATGGATCGAAGCCATTTTGACACAGAAATCTATGGACACGATAATCATTCAGTTTTTAGAGTCCAATATCTTGTCTTGTCTTGGTTTCCCTCACAATATTATTACATATAATGCAGCATCGTTTAAGTCGAAGAAAATTGTTGAGTTTTGAAACAAGTACAACATCAGATTGGGTCATTCCACGGCATACTATCCATAGGGCAATGGACTAGCCGAGTCTTCAAATAAATCCTTGGTAAACATTATTAAGAAAATGTTGGAGGCAAACAAGAAGAATTGGCATCGAAAGCTTGTCAATGCTTTGTGGGCCGACAGAGTGAGCAGTAAGAAATCAATAGGTATGTCGCCTTTTGAATTGGTTTATGGTACTGATACAGTGTTTCCTACATCACTTGCAGTCCCGATCATGAGATTATTGCAAGAAGAAGGTAGTGAAGAAGATGATATTCAGCGCTAAATCAATCAAATGATTCACCTTCAACAAACAAGGGAAGAGGTTTCTCAAAATACTTTCCGGCTGCAAGAGAAGATAAAGAAAATTTATGACTGCAAGACCAAGGCAGAAAAGTTTTAGCTGGAAGATGTAGTGCTGCGATGGGATGCACAAAATGAAGAAAAAGGGAAACATGGTAAGTTTGACAATCTGTGGAAAGGACCTTATAAAATCTCAGCCTATCAAGGACAAAATGCATATTTATTGAAGGAAATGGATGGTCAAGAATTCTCAGGAGGACCAGTGAATGGTAGGCTCCTGAAACACTATTATTTCTGATGCAGCTTGCTGAAGTTGTTTCACTATCATTGTATATACCAGTTTACTTTCCTTGCAAGATTTGAAGTACAATGTCATTTGAGCTTGGGGCCCAAAGTGAAGGCTATAAAGCTTAAATGCTTTGTGTTGCTTTTTGTTAGTTTTTGAGTCAATCTAGAGTCAGTTTTCAGTCAGTTTTCAGTTTGTAACAAGTCATTTTTCAAAAATTTCAAAAAAAATTCAGTCTTTCATTTGTTTGACCGTATTGGTCCAATCAGTTAAGCACTTGGTCTATGGTGTTCTTGACACCTCCAAGGAGCTTCCATCCCCATTAAGAACAATGTTAGTGTCAGTATATGCATACTTCCATCAGGGATAAAATCTGCTCTTTGCATTTTCATTGTAGGTGTCTTATGCTGAAATTTTTTATCATTCCACTAGGTCAAGCCAAAAATGATCCACTGATGGTTGTCTTCTTCTTCTCAGAAAAACTAATTTTCCCTCATCAGGTATATTTTCTGACCAATTTTCATGTTTCATTCAGTTATGGTTTTAGTTATATTATTTTTAGAGTTAAGGCAGTCATGTCTCCATTAGGTCTTCGGGTTCATTTCCAAGGTCAAAAGCTTTGTTTTATTGCAAATAAAATCTAGAAAAGGTATGAGGAAGACAAATAAACAAAGAATGGTTGGTAGTTAGTCATGGTTACTATACAAAATCCTTATTTCACTGATGTAATTTTCATCTCAAAAAAAATAATTTTGAGATGAAAACATAGTATTTTAGTTTTTTCATATTTTTGATGTAATTCAAGTCATTTTATGTAATAATTGTTCCCATAAGCTACCCAAGGCACTTCTCCTTGCTGCAAGAGAGGAATCATTGAAGAATCAGCTCAATCAAAGCATCATCCACCTGAAAAGAGACAAAGAAAGAGAAGCATCAGACAGAGATTTGAAAACAAAGTAAAAAGTTCCAAACAAACATTATAAAGTGGGTTTTTCTAAGGAAAAATCAAACTCATCCTCTATATAAGATTTCAAAAGCATATTTCAAACTTCATCAGCTCTTTTGCACCCTAAGCTCTCCTTGGCAAAGAGGAAATTGAGTGAAAATTTGAAAAAAATCAGGAAGGCATTGCGCATTTCAGTTGGTCGTTGCGTGCTAGGTAGAGTCATTGCGCGCTTGAGTGTGGTGTTGCGTGCCTCTGCAATGAAGGGTGTGTTTTCCTAATCGAGCCAAAGAAAATTTCAATGGTTTTGCGTGCCTGTGCATTGAAGGGCACATTTGTCAAGTACGTTGTGCACTGGCACTTGGTGCTGCTCGTTTGGCTAGTATAGCCTGGCAAACCCTAGCAGCACCAAAACATCACTTTTCTTCATCTGCTCAAGCTACAAAGGTTTCTATTACCTACATACAACAAGTAAGTGGCCCAGTATCTCTTTTTCTCCATCAATTAAGCAAGTTTGCACCCTAAATTTTAAAACCCTAGCAACAATTTCTTGTATGTTTCTAAAATCATCTATTTGATCATAATTATAGAATTTCATAGAATTTGTCACCCTCAAATCATCCTTGCCTGTACTTCATTCAATATCCCTCACTCTTTCACTCACCTTGACCCACATATCAGTCCCTCAAGTTTTCACCTTAAAAACATGGCAGAAGAGGGTCACACTAGTTCAGAAGAAGGGGAAAGACAGTCAAGGAGGCCAGCCAAGAAGGGAGGGAGAATTATCAGATTTGAACCCACTAATACCACAAAACTTATGGCATCACCACTTACAGTATCATGTTTCAAGTACATGGCTTGTTTTGAGTTTTGATAAAGGGTTGAAAGGGTGAATTTTCATCAGCAGTTAACCAAGCAGTTCATCCTCAATTTGCAAAATAACCAAGTCACTTTAGTTGGGGTCACATTCACTATATCTCATGCCATCATATCACAGGCCACTAGAATTCCAAATGTAGGAGAGAAATGGTTCAAGCAAAGAAATCTGTATCACAGTTTTTATGAGCCATATCTTAAAACAAGGTTTAAAAATGATAAGAAAAGAATTTTCCCTTTCTCTTATCTCTTAGACAAGTATGCGCCATTAATGAAGATAATCATGAGGTATTTCACATGTGAGGGTAGGTTTTAAAGACTCTACTCATATCATATCATGCTTCTCATGCACTTTACCAGGGTAAGAATGTTCAGTTTTTCATATTACCTTTTCAGAATTATTGACAAGATGACATATATTGCTTAAAAAAGGGATCCAACTCATCAGATGCATAGTATTTTCCATCATTCTCTTATCAAAATGATAGTCCTCCATCACTTAGATCAACTAGGCATTGCTTGGGAGACCTTCATAGCTAATGAAATATTCAATGAACCACCTACTCAGCTAGCTCCCCGCATTCCTCCATCATCCTCCACTCATCCATCTACTTCTTCTCATCCACCACAACTTACTTATCACTCATCCTCAACAGATCATTCTTCACCAGCCACCTCCACACCATCTACATCACCATTTCATGTAGCCATTCATTCACCCAATAGAGATGATGACAGTGATGAGGAACATGATGACCATGATGCAAGTGAGGGACATGATGTACACACTGAGCATGGTCAGAGTAGTATACCACAAAGGAACAGTTTGCAACCATTTTCTTTCACCTATCAGAGGGGAAAGAGGTAGGTGTTTACCCCACGGAAAGTGGGAGGGGCCTTTCCTTCGTCATCAGCATTACAGGTTAAAGGAAAAGAGAAAATGGTGGAGGAATCAAAGGTCAAACAACAACATGAAAAACATGACACTGAAAAGGAGTTTCTCCTTGTGAACACAGATGATGAGGAGAAAGACAAAATCACTCAGGATGCCTTGAAAGCAAAGGATACCAAAATCAGGAAGCTTGAGACCAGTTTACAAAGGGTCAAATATATCATCTCCTTTTATGAGCAAGAGAACAAGCAGCTAGAGATCAAGCAAGAATTGATGCAAACCAAGTACATGAAGGCAAATAGGGAGGCTGAGAAGGCCAAGTTTCATCTTGATGAGGATTATGGAGATTATGGAGAGACAGATGATGAACAGGGACAGATAAAAATACCAATAACAAGAGTATTAAAGAGAGCCTTAGAGCTTGAAAGGAAAAAGGAGGCGATTTTGGAGGAGCAGCTCACTTTAAATTAGCAATTGGCCAAGGACATAGCTGAGAACAGAGACTCTTGGCTTGAGAAGGTGAACACACACTTGGAGAACCTCTTAGACAAAGAAAACAGAGATGTTGAGATACAAAGGAAGATTGCCAAGTATTATGCACGGAGGAACCAAGTGGCAAGGAGCAAGCTCAAAAGAGCTCATGAGAAAATTGACAAATTGACCAAGCAAGAGGAGGGGAGGAGACTTCACATAATTTTTGAGGCATCCCTACATGCCTCTAACCTTTGATCAATCATAAAAATACATTTTGGGTATCTTGAACCATTTTTGAGCTTCAAGGAAATTGTTGTGTTTTTCAGTCCAGCTTTTGCACAGTCATGGAGGGAAAATGTGCAGAGCCTTGGGCGTTGCGCTCTTTTTTGAGACATCCAATCAGCAAGAAGTCAGAATTTTTGGGTTTCTAGTGATGATTACATACACCCTGTACATTTTCTAAGAATTTGAAGGAAAACTAATTGGTCAAAAGGTCAAAAAAAACCCAAAAAATGACCTTTCTGCGTTCTTTTTCGCTTGGGCACTGCGCGCTGAGCAATGTTGGGAGATTTGGTTTTTGGCTGGTCAAATGACATCCAAATTCATGAATTCAAGTTGATTCGGAAAGTAGATAGGTAGTGATTTCCAACAAGCTATTGTGGGCCCAATTTAGACATCGGGAAAGCCTCCAAAAGTGCAGCTGAAGTTGAAGGGCGCGCTTGCACTTGGCGATGCGCGCTGGCACTTGGCACTGCGTGTTTGACACTTTGCCCAAAATTTTGCAAATTTGACCCAGTTTTCACTTCTACCATGACAAATGATTTGTTTACCATTATAATTGATAAGTTGAATGTAATTATGATGCTTATAAAACTTACTAGGGTAGATTCATTAGGTAAAACAAATTTTTGAGGTGTAATGTATTAGTTTGTTTGGATTAGGGATGATTCACTTTTGCCACCATATTTTCTTGTTAGCAATTCAAATTATGTTGGAAACAACTCCTGCTCTCATGGATTCGACTCCCTGAGATTAGGATGAGTCGTTTGGGGTCTATATGATGCTTTTCCTCAATCATTGTAGGGGTTGGACTCAGTGGGATGCTTATGTTTTGATTAGATATCATTTTGTATCAGTTGCAGCAGGAGATTAATGAAAAATTCTGGCTATTTCTTTGGGATCCATGTGGTATGATGCTTAGTTCAGTTTTTCTTTTGTATTCATGTGTTAGAATGTATTGTTGAATCCATTTCATCATTTCATTGCCTTTATGTGAATGTATATAGCTCTGAGAGGCAAAATCCATATCTTTTATGCTCCGTTTTCGGTAGACATTTTACAGTCTATGTTTTCTTCAGTTTAGGAAGAATCCATGTGGTTTACATGCTCTTTCTAGCTCCTCACCTGTATTTTCACCTCATCCATCAAACCCTAAGGTTCTAATCATTGTACCTACCTTGCCCCATCGAACACCCTGTAGTTTTGACCTAATTTCCTTGCCCTAACTGTTTGGCTCTTTATGATCCAGCAAAACCCTTTAGAAAATCAAATCAAAACCCTGTGCTACTATACCTAGCCTAATATCAATTTCTTGATCCAGACATTTTGGCTGAGATCCTTATGGAGAGAGCCCTCTCCTGGCCTAGTAGGGCTACCTACTTGGCTAAGCGTGGTTTTTGGTTACCCCAGAATTTCCTTATTCAACCATAGGTTCTGTTGTAGCTTATATTGTGGTTTAAGCCTTATTTTTAGTTTTATCACGAAATGAAAGAAATGAAAAATTAAACCTTTGTTCAAAGGCCATGCAAGTTTAAGAAGCGTGATCAAGTGATAGCTTGATGAGTATGATGAGGTGTGCTGCAGGAAAACAATAAGTCTGAAGGTTAATAAAGGCTCAACCCCGTAGTTGACCGCGAAGTGAGCGTGATTGACCACAACTTGTGGCCTAGAATCATTGTGGGGGTTCGTTCTCAATGTAGTTCCCTTATATGCTTTACCCCTGCAAAGTCTAAGAGAATTGAAGTATTTTGTTTGATTTCACACAAGTTAACTTGAACGGGTTTTGTTTCGAAAATCCGATGCGATGGTGTACCTACGAGAAGATCTGGGTCGTTGATCAACAAGCCATAGATCCAACAGTAATCGCACAAGTCAGCTAGAATGGTTTTGTTTCAAAAATCTGATGTGAAGGTATACTTGTGAGAAGATCTGGGTTGTTGATCAACAAGCCACTGATCCAACGACAATCGGGCGGCAACTTATCGGACGTGACTGTATATCAAATGTAGTTCAAGCTTGCTAAAGTCCAGGTTAATCTCAGCCATCCATTATAAAATATGGGATCCAACGGATATCGGGTGAAGAAATGATCGGGTTTTAGCACTAAAGTCAGATCCGATAGATTATTAACTAGTGATGTATATTTCCCATCAGGTTCGTATGGGAGTCAATGGAGCATTGAATAGACAGACTCGATAGGATTTATTTCAAATGAGTTTAAGATCTCGTGGGTTCCAGAGGATCAAACCGTTGATTGAACGAATGATTGGAAGGCTCACGCACAGCTAAGGTGGACCCGATAGGTTTATGAATCAAATTGTTAAATCTTTTCAGTTCCGTGGCAAACTAATATTTTGCGTAAAATAGCCAATTCCGTTGTTTAAGTCAGGCAACCAGAATTAGTGGTGGATGACTAAAACTTCAAAGGAAGGTGATTGGTCGGATTTTCTTGTGTTCTGGCCAATCAAAACGTGCTCGATACATACGTAAGCCCGAGTTCATGCACGGGGTTTTGTCAAAGTTTATTATAATTAAAATGGTTTAATCATTATTAAAGCTTTTATAGAGAAACTCAGCAGCCGAACAACAGAGCCGAAAATCTAGCAATTATCATTATTGTCTAACTTCTGTTACTTCCTGTTATTCTATATTCTTTAGAAGGAGGTGTCTTTTACCCTCTGTGTGATGTTTTGTAATAATTTTTAGTCTAGACATTTAGGAAAATAATTAAGTAGTTTGATAGTTTTGGTGATCACCAACTATCTTGTAAGGTATAAAAAGATATAAATTTAGAAAGAAGGGGTTCGAATTTTGGAGAACCTGGAGACTACGCTACTGAATTCCTGATACAACTGTTGATTAATGAAGAATCAGAAGTTTTCCATACGTTGTTGGGTATGATTTTGTCTTTTCTTTGTTATGTGTCATCTTATTTTTTCTTCCTTTGAGTATAGCAATTGAAGTTGCGGGTCTTTATTTGCCTATGTAAATAAAGTTAAATTCCTTAAAGATTGCTCCTATACTTGAAGTTCCCATCTCTGCAATTCCTCTAAGTTACAGATAGTAGTTTCTGTATAAAACAACATATTATCTATAACTTCTCCTAGTGTCACAGATAGTAGATATTGTGCTAAACAGCATATCGTCTATGACTTATTCAATCTTTGTTCATTCATCATTTATATTCAACAAAAAAATGGAATTATGATGTTATCATGTCACCTAAGTATTGAGGATCAAGAACCAAATTTCCAGGTCCTTCATTTGAGAACGCAATATATAATTGAGTGACAAACAAGTGACAATCTTTATAATTATTAATGTCTTAAGAAAAATTTATATACAGCCAGGAAATTGGTTTCTTAAGGTACAACATTAATTGGTGCAGTTGCCGGGGAGAGAAGACAAGAGCACTTTTCCCTGGGTTTTCAATATTTTCCTCTGGTTGTTCAGTGAGGAGGAAATATTTGGCTGTTTTGAATAAAAGCAATAAAAGGTGACTCCACAAGAACAAGAACCATAGCCTGCAAAACAATTGAATAAGAACACTTTTCCCTGGGGTTTATTAAGTTAGAAGCCGATTCTTGAGGGTGACAAGTTTCAGCAGTTGGTTTTACATTCATACATGTGATCTTCACTTTGAAGTTTTCTTTTCTAGGATTTAATGGCTATCCCTGCATTCTTAGTCAATAAATTTGGCTAGATTTTACTGGGATCACTGTCTATCCTCATCATATGGCTACATTTCATGAGTGGAATGAGTATCTTCCAAGATTCAGTGGAAATGAATATGAAGATCCAGTTCAGCACCTCCAAGAGTTTCATGAATGCATGGAGCAGCAGAGCATCATTCATGAAGATGTGAAGATGAAGTTGTTTATGTTTTCTTTGGACCAAGAAGCTAGGGTTTGGTACAAGTCTCTGCCTCGTTCAAGCATTTCATCTTTGAAAGATTTCCATTCAGTATTCAATTCTTTTTGTAGAACTTCTTATGCACACAAGTTTCTTTTTGAAGGTTGTTGTGAATATTATGATTCTAAAGAAATTTTAAAAGCTCATGATAATCCTGCTGAAGAAACTAATGATCATGTTGATAATATATCAAGCATTCAGAGAGGTTATAGCCAAATTAATTATGAGCAAGTCTCTGGAAGCAAAGAACTATCGTTTTCTCAAAGTGATGTGGAACATTTTATAAATGATTTTTCTTCAATAACCTCACAAGAAAAGAATTGGTTGACTCTATTCCAAGCAAATCAAGAGAGTATTCAAATGGAGAAAAGTTCAAACATGCATCAAGAATTTCTGCCCAACAGTCAAGAAGAGGGAGAAATAAATGAGGAACAGGAAGAAGGTCTTCAAGTTCATCAGTTGGGTGTTGAACATAGAGAAGGAAACCAGCAAGTGGGAAATGTTGGACAACAATATATTGAGCCATTTATCATAGCAAAAGAGGCTATCTTATGTAAAAATAAAGCTGATAAAGAGAGTGTATATCATTGCATTGAAGAACACAATGATGCCCATGGATCAGAGGTAAAAAATCTATTTGAAGTTGGCCATATGTCATATAGTGATGTGAAAAAATTTCTTTTTCTTCCTGAGGTCACAATTACAAATTATTTTCAATCAAAGCTCAGAGATGAAAAGTGGAGACATAAAAGTGACATAGATCATTTTCTTAAATATGTTGTTGATTGTTCTATTGAGCATATCATCCCAATAGAAGGTCTATTCAAGCAAGAACCTTCATACATAGAGACTTTCCTTTGGAGCTGATCAGGACCATATTTCTTCTTATACTTTTGAAGATCTTGTGGCAGATTACATGGAGAAATTTATTAACAACCTACACATACCATCTTGTGGATATATTCCTGATTTTTGTTGTGAGTTTCCCTTATGCATAGTTTACTTTTTGTTCAGGATGAATTGTATTTTCAAAATTCATTGGCAGAATGGTTCTAGATCATGCACTCAAATGCTAACCTGGTACCATTAGAAGATTGAATTCACCTAATGAAGATCAGTCATTCACATAGGTAGGAACCTGTACATAAATAAGCTCAGGTGTTGAGTATTTGGTTTCCAGTTGCAGTTCTTTAGTTTAATTTTAGCGGATAAATAAGGGTGATTGTCCCAGTTGGAAACCAGTTTGCAGAGGTTTCAAACTTCAAGAATGTAGGTTTCAGTTTTTCAAATTTCAGGGTTTTCAGAGTTCTGGACTCCATGACCAATTAAGGCTATTGATCTATGATTCTCATCACCTTGCTATCAAAGCACAAGCATCCAATTATTATAGATATCTGAGTGAAATCAGTGTGCAAATGCCATAATATTTAAATTGATTAAGCAATATATGACTCCATGCCCGAGGTGAAGGCACTGATCTGCGGTTCTTAGTGCTTCTGTGGCAAAAGCACTATCCCCAGGTGGAGCCAGATGTTGTAGCTTATATTGTGATTTAAGCCTTATTTTCAGTTTTATCACGAAATGAAAGAAAAATCAAAAGAAATGAAAAATCAAACCTTTGTTTAAAGGCCATGCAGGTTTAAGAGGCATGATCAAGCGATAGCTTGATGAGTATGATGAGGTGTGTTGTGAGAAAACAACAAGTCTGAAGGTTAATTAAGGCTCAACCCCGTAGTTGACCGCGATGTGAGCATGGTTGACCACAACGTGTGGCCTAGAATCATTGTGGGGATTCGTTCTCATTGTAGTTCCCTTATATGCTTTACCCCCACAAAGTCTAAGAGAATTGAAATATTTTGTTTGATTTTGCACAAGTTAACCTCAACGGGTTTTGTTTCGAAAATCTGATGCAATGATGTACTTGTGAGAAGATTCGGGTCGTTGATCGACAAGCCACAGATCCAACAGTAATCGCGCAAGTCATCTAGAATTGTTTTGTTTCTGAAATCCGATGCGAAGGTATACTTGCGAGAAGATCTGGCTTGTTGATAAAAAAGCCACTGATCCAATGGCAATTGGGCGACAACTTATCGGACGCAACAGTATATCAAATGTAGTTCAAGCTTGCTAAATTTCAGGTTAATCTCAGCCATCCATCCAAAAAGATGGAATCCAACGGATATCGGGTGGAGAAATGATCAGGTTTTAGCGCTAAAGTCGGACCCGATAGATTATTAATTGGTGATGTATATTTCCCATCGAGTCCATATGGGAGTCAATGGAGCATTGAATAGGTGGACTTGATAGGATTTATTTCAAACGAGTTTAAGATCTCGTGGGTTTCAGAGGATTGGACCATTGATTGAACGAATGATCAGACAGCTCACACATAGCTAAGGTGGACTCGACGGGTTTATGAATCAAATTGTTAAATATTTTTAGTTCCGTGGCAAACTAATGTTTCGCATAAAATATCCAATTCTGTTGTTTAAGTGAGACAATCAGAATTAGCGGTGGATGACTAAAACTTCAAAGGAAGGTGATTGGTCAGGTTTTCTTGTGTTTTGGCCAATCAAAATGTGCCTGATACATATGTAAGCCCGGGTTCATGCACGGAGTTTTGTCAAAGTTTATTATAATTAAAATGGTTTTATCATTATTAAAGCTTCTACAGGGAAACTCAGCAGCCGAACAACAGAGCCGAAAAGCTAGAAGTTATCATTACTGTCTAACTTCCGTTACTTCCCGTTATTCTATACTCTTTAGAACGAGGTGTCTTTTACCCTCTGTGTATTGTTTTGTAATAATTTTTACTCTAGACAATTAGGAAAATAATTAAGTAGTTTGATAGTTTTGGTGATCACCAACTCTCTTGTAAGGTATAAAAAGAGATAAATTTAGAAAGAAGGGGTTCGGATTTTGGAGAACCTGGAGACTAAGCTACTGAATTCCTGATACAACTGTTGATTAATGAAGAATCAGAATTTTTCCATACGTTGTTGGGTATGATTTTGTCTTTTCTCTGTTATGTGTCATCTTATGTTTTCTTCCTTTGAGTATAGTAATTGAAGCTGCAGGTCTTTATTTGCCTATGTAAATAAAGTTAAATTCCTTAAAGAGCGCTCCTATACTTGAAGTTCCCATCTCTGCAATTCTTCTAAGTTACAGATAGTAGTTTCTGTATAAAATAACATATTATCTATAACTTCTCCTAATGTCACAGATAGTAGATCATGTGTTAAATAGCATATTGTCTATGACTTATTAAATCTTTCTTCATTCATCATTTATATTCAACAATCAAATGGAATTCTGATGTTATCATGTCACCTAAGTATTGAGGATCAAGAACCAAATTTCCCAGGTCCTTCATTTGAGAACGCAATATATAATTGAGTGACAAACAAGTGACAATCTTTGTAATTATTAATGTCTTAAGCACAATTTCTATACAGCGAAGAAATTGGTTTCTTAAGGTACAACAGGTTCAATCTAGGTGCTAACAGCATGCATGATATTTACAACTGAGTAAATCATACATCTAATAGTACATTGTCCTTGCACTCTAGTCTCAACAGGGTCTTTCTATTGGAAATAATACTGAGAGGGGGGTGAATCAGTGTTATCTTATCAATAATTTAATTTTCAAGACTGATTTGTATACACTACTTCAGCTCAGTGAACTAGCATGTATATGCAACTATACTTAATGAAACTAGCGTATATGAAAAGATCTTTTGATTTACCCAAATTATCATGTAGTGAACTTTAATCAGTATATCAAGAATTCACTAGATAGTGCAGTAAAAGCAGAAAAAAGCATCACACATAAGCAACACACATAAACACCAAGATATAAGGTGGAAACGCAATGTGGGTGAAAACCACCTGTTGTAATCGTCTATGTCTTCTTTTAATGAGAAAATTATGTTTACAATATTTTGTACTGGTGCAGTCTTATACCAGTACGCAGGCTTCCACCTATAGAAGGCTACAACCTTATCTCGTTCTCTAGCTTCTACTGGAAGGGAGCTACAACCCCCTAGCTCTTGTACTAGTTGATATGTTCACTAGTACGCAGGTGCCAGCCTACAAAAGGCTACAACCTTATCTTTTCTTCCAGGGACCATGTTTCATAAATTTTTAGACTGGATCCATCAACAACATCATTCAATCATCAAAAATATCTGCATCAAACAATCTACTTTGACAACCCATCAATCTGATCATTCAGAATGCTGTCACCAGAATACAGTAACCAGAACCCAAGCCAAAACCCAAATCACTGCAACAGCAAACAGAAGCAACTAAAACATATTTTAAAAGGTATACACTACTTCCATGTGTCGAACCTGCATGCATACGTGCTTTCCTCAAAGCGAACCAGCATACAGATCTGCAAATCAAATTTATGATGTATACGCTACTTTGATATGCAGAACCAGTGTGTATACGCTTCTTTTCTAAAGTGAACCTACGTACAGATCTGTAAATGATGATTTAAACATTACAACTATTCCAGACTTCAGTCATACCCAGATCATCATATTTACAAACTACAACATGTTCCAGATATTCAAATATATGATCAAACCACATAAATATAATTCATTTCAAGCCTTAAGATCCTGATTCATCATTAGTTCTTATCTTTTCATCAAACGCTAAGGTTCATCCTTGGTTCAAATCAAGCACAGTACCATAAGCCAATAACCTGCATATTAGATCTTCACACTTCATCATATATTTGATACTTGCACACCTTGGCCTAATGATATTCTCCTCCTTTTATAGTTTTAGGTCTTTCTCAATACCATGGACCAAAAACATTTAGGACCAATACCTTGGGTCAATACCACGGACCAGATACCTTGGACCAATACCATGGATCAAAATACCATGGACCAAATACTTCGGACCAAAAATTTAGTTTTCCAAGGTATACGGGCTTTTCCTTCAACGAAAGTGTGTGTGTACGTATACGCAACTTGTATACATTGAACCTACATGTATATGCAGCTTGGTCAATGGTGAACCTGCGTATACCTCTCTTTTCTTCATTCTATGAAGACTGATCTACAATTCTTTGTTGTTTACCTACTATACTTTCTAAACTAATTCCTTGAAGTTGCCGTGCATTTCATCACATCTGTAAACATTGTTGTCATGCATTCTTTCACATCTGATATCACTTCTGTAGATTTATCTAGTTACCATATACAAGTGAGTTGTTCTGCTACAAGTGGGTTGCCATCAAGTACAACACATACATCATAATGCCAACACTTTCTTTGAACTGACATGCATGAGTTTCTCATGAGGGAATCTTCAGTTAACAGAAGTGACACTTGTGGATGCACCAGTGCACCAACTGACTATTAATCCTATATTATTTCCACAAACAGTTAGAATTAATTTAACTAAACATAACTTAGTAAAATGAGTTATCTAATTACAACTCATAATTAAACTCATACTGGACCCCTAAAACTTATGGAGAACATATACATGACTTCAGAAAGACTTCCAACTCTAACTTCCTAAGCTAATTAATTTAATTAAACTTAATTAACTATTTACAAGTTTCTATGAGAATAGAATTCAATTTTAATTCTCAGTTTAATTCAAGGACAAATTAAACTAGAATTTTTGGATTCTATTTTTATCATTTCTTGTCGCTATTTTCAACACTCCCTCTCAACAAGAAAGGGATTCAACTCGATCTCGATCCTGAACCTTTCAAATGTTTTGCATGCAACACTTCTCTCTATTTTTGTTGCTCCAGCAACTACAGAAACAAAAAAACATCCAACCTAAATTAGAATGATGCCTCTGTCATCAATGTCTATGACTGTTATTACCTTTGTCGACTGAAAATTCTCCACTTCTGTTGACTCTGTCTTTCTGCACTGACGCCTCCCGATACTATGTACTTTGGGCTCCCATAACAAGGTATGATCCATGAGATAAAACCTCTCAATGGACCCTGCCCAATTTCATCCCTCTTAGGACTATCACTTCACATCACCCCACCTCATATCTGGAGGTATGGCTACATGTGATCCCTCTACCCACCTAGCTCGAAATTTCCCCCTACTGGAGGTCTATGCATGAGTGGATGCCTCCACCTGGTCTCCTCTCAGCTTCTTCAATTGTGGCTAATCCACAATTGTCGGAGACTGCTTCTTCTCTGCTTGAGTGGATCTCTCAACTCGGTCTCCTCTCAGCTTCTCTAGTTGTGGCTACTCCACAACATCATGAAGTTGCTTCAAAGGCTTCCTCCATGGCATAATGACATATATAATATATGCATTCACGCTCTCTCGATCGAATAGGGTGAGGTACGAACGCTCGACTGTTAAGGCCGCCATCGACTCGACTGTTAAGGAGACTTTAGGGGCTCGACTGTTAAGGATGCGTAAGCAGGCTCGACTGTTAAGGTCGCCATCACCTTTAGGTGCTCAACTGATAAGGACCCTTTAGGGGGCTCGACTGTTAAGGAGAGGAGAGGAGGCGGAGGTTTTGAAAGGAACTACTTGTCCGCTGAGGGCAAGGAACTAAGAGGAGAATGGATTCAGATCTGAGCATAGCTTTCTTATACGATAAGCCACACGGGAAGCTGGTTGGATCACTCACGCTTGCCTACGTCCTATATATCCCCACGAACGAAGAAACCTAAACATCCCCATTCTCAACAGCATCACGCTCTATCTGCTAGCACCAGGTCCCCACCATAGAATAGAGTCTCGGTCGCACACTCCAGCTGAAAGAAAGAAGAAGAGATGCACTTTGATAGAGATAGGTAGGTTGTTCGCTAGTTGGGTAGGTAGGGTAGAATTGATAACTGATACGCCGTCTTGGAAGGTATAGTTGTTTCAAGAGCCCATTGGTCGTGTCGAGGGACCACCCGATGGATGGATTATAGATTTGTAGTTATGCCGGCTGGAGTCACGCCGAATACAGTCCCAGAGCCACACCAAATTCCATGCGACCATTGAATACAGGTGAAAGGAAAAGTCTCTAATTGTTTCCTTCCTCTTCAAGGCTTTTCATGCATATTGTACCTCAAATGCATAAATTTTCTTGGCTAGCACACCAATCTATTTCATATGTCCCACCATCATGAAATTTTCTGGAACAAGAGTTGATTTTAAATCAGTGCTACCTCCCTCATCTGACCTCTGATTCGGCCAATTTTTTTTTTGAATTTGGGCATTTTTTCACAAATAATCCAAATCTTCTATTTGTTTCTGAAAATTTTGCAAAAAAAATTTCAGATCTGCTCTATGAACTCGCGACCCAAAACTTAAAACTTCAAAATATCCTCTAGTATATTGTTCTCATCTCCGATACCATGTAGAAAATTCTATAGATTCATAAGCTCATGTAATCTACTAAAACAAGAGATAAGAATATACTTCAACCTCTTTACAGTGGAAACTATAAAAATCGAGCAAAATAATAATCGATAAGAGGAATACAAATCAATGGCAATTAACACAATAAATATCTAGGGAAAGCCATAGCTCAGAACCCCACTATCTGTATTGCATTAATCAGAAATCCAAGATGATAATACAAGGCTTGTT
Source organism: Pinus tabuliformis (assembly GCA_031772625.1). NCBI lineage: Eukaryota > Viridiplantae > Streptophyta > Pinopsida > Pinales > Pinaceae > Pinus > Pinus tabuliformis. The sequence goes on along the minus strand of CM062804.1, from coordinate 971,424,510 downwards.
CTCACAAGAACAATCCCAGCACTCAATAAAATCAATCTCCCAGCTCGCAAGCAATCTCAAGCCAAATCTAGGTCTCTTCTCTTCTCTCCAAGCCTCTTATTTTCTTGCTCCCTTGATCAAATAATTTGGATAAATACAATATGCTTTGCTCAACCTTGACCTTAACCTACACAAATATTTCCTATACTCCTCTTGATGACTTCCTTTGGCCAATACTTAGCCAAATTTCCAAGCCTCCAAGATTCTAATTATTTGCACAATTCTCAAGTGAATTAGCCTGTATTTAAAGAGAAATTCATCATCCATAACTGTGCAATCCAAAATGATGTCCTTCTCTGATTGCATGCATGATATTTACAACTCAGTAAATCATACAACTAATAGTACACTCTCCCTGCACTCTAGTCTCAACAAGGTCTTTCTCTAAACTGACATGCATGAGTTTCTCATGAGGGAATCTTTAGTTAACTAGAGTGACACTTGTGGATGCACCAGTGTACCAACTGACTCTTAATCCTCTATTAGTTCCACAAATAGTTAGAACTAATTTAACTTAACATAAATCAGTAAACTAAGTTATCTAATTACAACTCACAATTAAACTCATACTAGACCCCTAAAACTTATGGAGAACATATACATGACTTCAAAAATACTTCCAACTCGAAATTCCGAAGCTAATTAAGTTAATTAAACTTAATTAACTATTTAGAAGTTTCTATGAGAATAGAATTCGATTTTAATTCTCAGTTTAATTCAAGGACAAATTAAACTAGAATTTTTGGATTCTATTTTTATCATTTCTTGTTGCTATTTTCAACACTCCCTCTCAACAAGAAAGGAATTCAACTCGATCTCAATCCTAAACCTTTGGAATGTTCTACATGCAACCATTCTCTTTAGCGTTGTTGCTCCATCAACTACAGAAACAAAAAAACATCCAACCTGAATCAGAATGATGCCTCTATCATCAAAGTTTCTGACTGTTATTGCCTCTGTCGACTGAAAACTTTGCGCTTTTGTTGACTCTTCCTTTATACACAATTGGAAACCCTTCTCTACGCTTCTTCAGTATCTTACTGCTCTAGTCTCTGTCACTTTGATCTCTGACTGCATCAATCCCACTAATTCCTCTCGCTACTATGTTCTTTGGGCTCCCATAACAAGGTACAATACATGAGATAAAGCCTCTGAATGGACACTACCCAATTTCAGCCCTCTTGGGACTATCACTTCACATCGCCCCACATCACACCTGGAGGTATGGCTGCATGTGATCCCTTTGCCCACCTGGCTTGAAATTTCCCCCTATTCGAGGTATCTTCATGAGTGGACACCTCCACTTGGTCTCCTCTCAGCTTATCCAATTGTGGTTTCTCTACAATTGTCTGAGACTGCTTCTTCTCTTCTTGAGTGGATCTCTCCACTCGATCTTCTCTCAACTTCTCTAGTTGTGACTGCTCCACAACTTCCTGAAGTCGTTTCTAAGGCTTCTTCTGGGGCTTCATGTTGAGAGGTAGTTTACTCTCCCTCTCAACCACAAAGTATCTAACCTTTTCCTTGCTCCTCCTTGGTCTTTTCATGCATCTTGAACCTCAAGAGCATACAAGTTCTTAGCTAGCACACCAATCTATTTCATATGTCCTGTCGTCATGAAATTTTCTAGAAAAAGAGTTGATTTTAAATCAGCGATTTCTCCTCATCCGAACTCTGATTCGGCCAATTTTTGTTTTGTATTTGGGTATTCTTTCGCAAAGAATCCAAATCTGTTATTTGTTTATAAAAATTTTGCACAAAAAAATTCAGATATGCTCTGCAAACTCGCAGCCCAAAAAAAAGCTTGCTCTGATACCATGTAGATTCACAAGCTCATGCAATTTACTAAAGAAAAAGACAAGAATCTACTTCTACTCTTTACAGCGGAAGCCCATAAATATCCATGAAAACAATAATCGATAAGAAGAAGATAAATCAATGGCACATAAAACAATAAGTATATGGGGAAAGCCACAGCTCAAAACCCCACTATCTATATTGCATTAAATCGGAAATCCAAGATGATAATATAATGTGTGTTCTCACAAGAACAATCCCAGCACTCAGTATGATCAATCTCCCAACTCAAAAGCAAGCTCAAGCCAAACCTTAGCCTCTGTTGCTGCTCTCCAAGCCCATATGTCCTTGTGCCCTTGGTTAAAGAATTTGGATAAATATAATATGCTCTGCTCAACCTTGAGCTTAACCTACACAAGTATTTCCTATCCTCCGCCTGATCATGACTTCCTTTGGTCAATTCTTAGCCAAATTTCCAAGCCTCCAAGCCTCCAAGCTTCTAATTCTTTGCACAATTCCTAAGAGAATTAGCATGTATTTAAAGGGAAATTCCTCATCCAAAACTGCGCAATCCCTTCAAGGATCAGTTCCTGCTTACATGCATTATCAATACAACTCAGAAAATTATACAACAAACTGTACATTTTCCCTGCACTCTAGTCTCAACAGGGTCTTTCTCATAATCGACATGCATGAGTTTCTGATGAGGGAATATTCAGTTAACTGGAGTAACACTAGTTGAGTGCACTAATGGATCAACTGGATGAGGAATTTCCCTTTAAATACGGGTTAATTCTCTTAGGAAATTTGGGTAATTATTGGCCAAAGGAAGTCATCAGGCGGAGGATAGGAAATACTTGTACAGGTTAAGGTCAAGGTTGAGCAAATCATATTGTATTTAGCCAAATTCGTTGAACAAGGGTGCAAGGAAATAGGGGCTTGGAGAGTAGCAAAAGAGGCTAAGGCTTGTCTTGAGCTCGCTTGTGATCTGGGAGATTGATCATACTGAGTGTTGGGATTGTTCTTGTGAGAACAAGCATTGTATTATCATCTTGGATTTCTTATTACTGCAATACAGATAGTGGAGTTTTGAGTTGTGGATTTCCCATGGAAAACTTATTGTGTTATGTGCCATTGATGTTCTTCCTCTTGTTTTGTTTTCACTTACTGGTTCACGGATACCCGGGTCAGTGGGTAGCCGCTACGTCCAGGTTTTTAAACACTGAGTGGACGCCACCCGAAGGGCATCAACACCCCTCGGGCTATTTACTGACCTAACCCCAAGAGCTTTCGGGATTCGACCCTGTGACCTCCCATTGGCGAGGCACTTGATTTGACCGATTGAGCTAACTCTTGGGGCTATGTTCTTCCTCTTGTTGATTATTGTTATGTTCGATATTTATGTGCTTCCGTTGTAAAGAGTAGAAGTAGATTCTTGTCTCTTGTTATAGTAGATTAAATGAGCATGTGAATCTATAGGATTTTCTACATGGGATTATATTTTTATCATTTCGTGTTGCTATTTTCAACAAGACAATCCATACCTAAAATCATAGATCCCAATGGAAATACATTCAAATGTGTTGCTATAGGCATACCATTTAACTCAAATGCACAAGCTCTTACTCAATGGTGAACCTTCTTCTTTGTACCTGTAGCCAACTGTACCAACCAAGATTTTACGTGCACTTCTTTTCTCAAACCACACTTATCCACCAAGTGAGGATTAATATAACTATAATTAGATCTAGGATCAATAAAAATAGAAACAACTTAATCACAAAGCATAGTATCCATCTCTATGGCAGATGCCTGATTATCTTCTTGCCTGTAGTCCACAGCTCATAAATTTGAGGAATGTTATGACCAACATCCCCCACTGTATGCACCTCCTGAGCACTATATATTTGGGGTCTACCACCCTAATACTGTGGAAAATCCCTCTTATGATGATCATTTCCACATATCCAACACTACAATGGTGCTCTACCATCGCCTCTAGCATGCTACTTTCCATGTCCTTTCTCAACTGTATTGAACTTCTTGTAAGGAACTACATTTTATTTCTCACCTACATCTTGAGGTCTTCCTCGCTTTGGTGGCCATGTTCCTTTAACTTTATCATTTCCTTCAAGTTGCTCTTGTTAGAGCCTGTATTTGTCTCACGCTGAAAAGACAAGGTTCTAGGTCCACATCAAACCACGCTCAGCCTCGTAGCTATCCCTACGAGGACAGGAGAGGGCTCTCTCTAGGTCGATCTTGGCGAAATACAAACAATGGGGCTTCAAATGACTGAATTAGAAGCTAATTTAGGCTAGGTATGAAGTACAAGGGTTTGATTTGAGTTTTTTGTGGGTTTTGTGTTGGAAACAAGGAAAGGCAAATTGGGCTCGGGGATGAGGCACAGTTTCTGCAGAGTTCTGATTGGGGCAAGGAAGGCAATTGTTCTGATGCTTTAAATTGAGTGAATGAATATATCAGGCTGGTGAGGAGCTAAGGAGAGAAAGAGAGTCTCAATAATTCTCCTTAAACAGGTGAAAACATGGAAATTTAAACAAATTCAAAGGCAGAGCATAACAGTTAATGGATTCCACCTTAATCACTCATTTGTTCAAATTCAGAAGAAAAGAGAAGAAAATGATACACATAACACTAATGAACTTACATTTACTCAGAGAAGCATACCATCAAAACATAAAGCCACATGGATCCCAAACAGTGCTGCAAAACCCTGGTCTTTCCTTAGCCAAAAATGCAGAGATAGAATGTACAATGATATGTCAAAGAAATCCCAAGTGTCCAACCCTGAAAATGACTTAGAAAGTACATGATATAGACTAGCCCAACCCATTTCCTAGCCTCTAGGGGTCGAGCTCATCATTCTAGGAGCTATTTCAACCAATTCTAAACAAAGCACTAAAATCTAGGCAGTCAAAATAACTTGCCTCTATAAGGTAGTAAACTGATTTATTCATTAAATTTTCACTTTTTGGGGAATGAATCCTATATAACAAGTAAATAAGTGCCAAAATTACATCATGTTTATCCAATTACATCAAGATAGATCAAAAATTATATCACAAAGCAAAACTAGTCAAACTGGCCGAATTTCTGAGCTGGAAGGTGAAAAATTGACCAAAAATGCTCTGTGCGTCGCGCCAATTTCTCTGTGAATTGTGCCACTTTGAGCTTGATTTTGAGGCACTTCCTGAAGTCCAAATTGAGCCCAAGTGTGCTTGTTGGAAAGTATTGCCTGTCTACTTTCCAACCCAAGTGGAATTTTTGAATTTGGTGCCCATTTTCCCCTCCAAAACTTCAATCTCCCAAGACTGCTTCCTGTGTGTCAAAATAGGGGCAGAGAGGTCATTTTTTAAGTTTTTGACCTCCTGGGGACTCAAAACTCGCCCAAACTTCTTGGTCATGCACCAGGTGGCGCGGTGCACAGGGAGAAAAACCCTGTTTTTTGTGCAAAAAAATTCCAAAATGTCAAAAATACCCCAAATTTCTTGAAATTTGGCTTGGAGCTTCCTCATTAAGTGTTATGCTGAGCTAAAGAGGCTTCAGCCAATATCTGAAGACGATCAAGCTCCCTTTGCCTCTTTTGCTTCCTTATTTCCTTCCTCAATTTTGCCTTTAAATTCCTGATTCGTGCCTTGCATACCTTGTTCCGTGCCATGTAGTGAAAAGTCGTGTGTCTCAACAATGCAAGGTCCTTATCAGCCTTGTTCAGCAGTCCCTCCAAGTGAATGTTGACGCTCTCGAGATTAGCCTCCCGATCCTCATTAATATCTTGCTCCAATGACGTGAGCTCAATTCTTCTCCTTTGTGCAGCTTGGTGATTCTTGCGGATGTTCTATAGCTCCATGATTGCTTGCTGATCTTCAAGATGTTTGTTCCTCTGCTCCAAGTATTTCATATTCAACTTAGCTCTCTCCAAGTCAAGGGATAAGGCTTGGATCTCTGTTTGCTACTCTTGGATGATCTCCCTAAGTTTGGCACTTTGTGAGCCCATATCTGTATCATCATCATGAATGAGAATGAAATTGGTCACTTTTTCACCTGAAGGCCCCTCATCCTACATTGGCCTCTTGCCTTTGTCCTGTACCTATGATGTTGATGGAGGAAGCGAGGCCCCTTCCACCCCGGTGGAGATAACACTCGCTTTGCTGCCGCAAACAAATGTCTGGTACCTCTCTGATATGTGATGAATATCGGCACACTAGCGGTCTCATGGCGCTCATACTGATGAGAGGGTCCACCTTCATGCTTAACCTCTGATAATCCCTGTGAAGCTCTGAAGAAGTCACAGGAGATGAAATCAACCCAAGTGATACCCTGTAATTCAAGTTGATGAACCACCAAAATCTTAATAAGAGAAAAATGATAGACACTGTTAAGTTGCTACTGTGGGATTTTATGTTGCACAAGGGTGGTCATCCTCTCTATGTTCTGGCAAAAGAAATACGGAATATTCATCATCCATACCTTGGTGAAATGCATGAGCAACCTAATGTGATAAGCATATAGACGAGAGAACCGTCCCTCACAGCTGAAATATTTCATGATCAATTTCATTAGTGGAGCATATTCATCTTTCAAATATCAGAATGGGAACACTCTTTTGATATGCCTCAAGAAACCGGTTTTAATGTATGGCTTATAATGCTTCCGGTCAATCTTATGTTTCTTGTGCCATGGTTCACCAATGTTCGGTATACCGGTTGCTAATGAGACAGATTCTGGTGTAAGTGTGAAGGTGACACTGGCTAAGGTAGCTTGATCTCCATGTAAGTGCAGCACAAATAGACGAGCCAGCTCATGATGAAATTGGACACTAGCCACCTTTTGACAAAACTCATAGCATGACTGATGCTGAAAACAAAACATGGCAAGAGGGCAGGCCTGCAATTCTGTAAGGGTGGTTGGTTCTTCTCTAACATGTCTGCTGCCTTTATGAGACCTCCGGGGTGCCTGTTCTTCCAAGGGTGAGTCACTTTGGGTTTCCACTTCATAGTCAGATGAATGCTCAGATGCCATGACTGTTGTTTTTCAACTGCCTTAGAGAAAAAGATGCTGGTGTAGGAAGACTGTGCTGAATTTCTCTTTTAGTGATGTATTCAAATTCTTCCACCAAGGGGAAAAATGCAACAAGGGACTGTTAGGAAGGGAAGTGAAAAGATGAAGAGTTTAGGGAATATTAGGATACATTTTGTTTAGGAAAATGTAGGAGGGTTTTAGGAAGTTTATCTAAGGTAGGGTTTAGGGTTTTTGCATTTGTAAAGGTGTGGAAGGGAATTGGGATAGGAGTTTAGTAATTTTTAGGGATAATGAAGAATGAAATTCAAGAAAAATGGAATAAGGGAGAAGAGAATGATGGAAAGAAGGGAAAAATGGGATGGAGGGGGAACCTTGGTAACAAAACAATGAATTTGCAACCCTAACAACAATTGGCTTGAGGAATTTTAGAGGTGGGGTTTGAGAGTTTTTATTTCAACCAATAGCAGCTATAAACCATCATCACATTGGCACAAAAATGGATGAAACATTAATATGACGGTCCTACCTGGAAAATCCAAACAATTAAATGGAAATTTGGAGAGATTTGAAACAAATTCGGACTTTTAGGTGTGTGCGCCACGATGCATACCCAATGCCATGCACTCTACCAGTGCGTCGTGCCCATTCAGATTTGCAATGGAAATTTTCTCCCAGTGTGCAGTGCCACCTTCTCTGTGCGTCGCGCCCACCAAGTTTCCTCCAACTTCACCCAAAACGCGCACTTGCTCACCCAATTTCTTTGAACTGCTACCTCTTTACTCTTGGCATTCAAAATGACCTTGACCCTCATGGAGAAATCTTTATAAAGACATGGAGACATGGTTTTGATTTTTTATTCTCCAAAACCCATTTTTATAATGTTTGACATTGGCACTTTTTCACATTTTAATGTAACTCTGTTTTTCACACTTCCTTTTGATTTTTCACTGAAATGATGAGATTTTTTTGGCAATTTTTGTAGGGACAACTGACATGGAATTTGGCAAAGGAGACCAGGGCTACGCCTGAAGATTTGAAAAACTGAAAACTTTGAAAATTATTACAAAAGGACAAAATGTTTGACTTTTCTTCAAAACAGAGTTTTGAAGAACAGTCATAATCCATCCATATGATAATGAAAATCTTTGAATGACAACTTTGTAAGGAGTGAAAGCAAACCCTAGACCTAATGCCTAGTGACCAAATTTTACTTGAAGACACACTGAAATGATAAAATTTGACCTTGACACCTTAAAATCACTTTGTAAGAGCATGTTTGATCACTGGAGGAAGGCTGGAAAGATTGACGCTAACATTGGCTCCAATGTGGATGGTAGCTCCTCGGAGGTGCCAAGAACGGCACATATTTAGGAGAGCAGACCAGTGCCTTATCCATTGGGAAATGGAGTCATTATTTCGACAAACAACACAAGACTTTGACTCATTTATTTGACTGAAAATCTGACTAAATTTTGAAACTGAAATGACTGAAAGACTTGACTCTAACAAACTAACTCAAAATACTAAGATCTGAACTTAAAAATTAAAGCTTGGTGGTAGTACATGACCACCTGTGTTTATTACAAGACAATATACCATCAAACTATATCAAAATGCCAATGCAACCAATCAAGCAAATGCCTTCTTTATTGATTCTCTGGATCAGATCTTCTGGTCAACAATGAATACTGGTAACTGGGCATCCAAAAACACAATTGACCATGATCTCCTTCATCACTGAATACTGCAATAATCATCTTCACTGCTGACTACAACAGATTTGCCATTGGATCATGAAAAACATGAAGATTTACCTCCTGCTGAGTAAACAAGATGTCTTTTTCTTTTGATTCTGATCTTCCTTCATCATGTACTTTAGTAAAAGTATGTTCCTAGTCCTCAAAAAATTCTGAACAAGTAGATGAGCAGATTTCCTCTTTAAAGAACATTTTAAAACATGAAACATAGGAAGAAGAAAGGGAATCCTGAATGTTCTAATCTACTGTAGTCTGAATATTATTTTGATCATCTTCATATGATATGACAGCCAGATTCTCATTACATTCATCAATCATGAGAAAAGAAACTTCAGATGGTTCTTGATACTCAAACATGACATTTCTAGCATCTACCACAAATCCATCTAAAGTAACTTTTTCACTTACTTGCACAAAGATCTCATCTTGTTGTTCACTTACTTGACCTGACTAGATCACCTCTTTATGAAGGCTTTGTGCTGATGACATGAGAACATTTGGATCCATAACTCTATCTTCTTTATTCCAGATGATTTCAACAACAGAGTTCTCCTCTGTGGGATTTAGTATAAGGTATTCTTGGTCATCACAATCTGAATCTGGATCTGAAATGGCTGACTTAACGTTATCACATTCTGAAATGGAAACTTGACTTTCATGCATGCTGTCATCTTCTATGGATAGATCTGAAACGACACTTTTTCTTTCATCACTTTCAGCCATATGGAAATCTTCAACCTGCTGATCTGTAAAGTTGCTTACAAGATTGTCATCCTTTACAGAAGAGGAAGAAGTTCCACCATCACCTTCTTGACCATGTGCACACTGCAGATCTGCGTTAACTTGAGCTGTAACATGACCTTTCAGTAGTTTATCTATCTCGTCTTCAGACAGAGGAGATAACACTTTTTGTTTTCTCTTGCTCAAACAGTGATTGTCTTCATTAATTTCAAGTGAAGGAGTGTACAAGGTTTCCTCATACTGTTGATCCTTTTCCTGTAATTCCTGTTGACTATCAAGATGCAAAATTCCTTCATCTTCCACCGTACTAAAATGTTGATCCTGCTGCAAATTTTCCTGATCATCTTGATAAGTATTACTCTCTTTATGCTGTTGAAATGGATTTTCATACAGGACTTCCATGATCTCATCATCCATGAAATTATCATCTTCATAAACTTTCTTAAGATTTTCAATAAAACTATGAACATGGCTACAACAGTCTCGAACAAAAGCCAAGGATGGATATGATTCTTTATACCTTTCAAAGAATATTGCATGAAAATATTTTAAACCATAAATAGATGCCGGTGGCAAACTTTCATACCAAGATCGGGCTTTGTCTTCTAGAGTAGCCATAAACAGTTTCATCAAATAGTCTTCAGGAAACGTGATCTTTAATTTATGCACATGAATGTGAAATTTCACCAGATGAAGAGCAGCGTCATTACCTTCTGCATTTTTGAACATAGGCGAATTCTTTGACCAATCTACCTTGGGCATTTTATTTGGAAAACCTGGGATGTGATCTCGGCTCATGGGAGCGTATCTTCTTACAACCCGATCCATCTTGAAAACCTTAAAGCTACTAATCTTCCTGCAGTGGAGTCACCATGAAGCATTGATCTCTAGATTTTTCAGTGAATGAAGTTGCCAGGTGAATGATTTCAGCCTTTCCAGTGTCTAATCGTTGTCCACCATCAACAATCAGATCTGAACTTGATACATGTACTGGGGCAATTAACAAGTTAGATGTCACGTTTACAAGCTAGACCGGAGATTGACTGAAGCAACGTTTATCTACTTTCGTTGATGCATTGCAAGAGCGTTTCGAAGGCTACCTGGCATAACTTCAGGCTCCGTTTGTAGCTTATAACACAAATGAAATCAACAAGCAAACCATTTTCTTCCCCAGTGGAGTCGCCACTATGTTAGAGCCTGTATTTGTCTCAGGCTGAAAAGACAAGGTTCTAGGTCCACATCAAACCACGCTCAGCCTCATAGATAGCCCTATGAGGATAGGAGAGGGCTCTCTCCAGGTCAATCTCGATGAAAGACAAACAATGGGGCTCGAGATGACTGAAAAAAAAAAGCTAATTTTAGGCTAGGTATGAAGTACAAGGGTTTGATTTGAGTTTTTTGGGGGTTTTGTGTTGGAAACAGGGAAAGGAAAATTGGGCTTGGGGATGAGGCACAGTTTTTGCAGAGTTCTGATTGGGGCAAGGAAGGTAATCGTTTTGATGCTTTAAATTGAGTGAATGAATAGATCAGACTGGTGAGGAGCTAAGGAGAGCAAAAGAGTCTCAATAATTCTCCTTAAACAGGTGAAAACATGGAAATTTAAACAAATTCAAAGGCAGAGCATAACAGTTAATGGATTCCACCTTAATCACTCATTTGTTCAAATTCAAAAGAAAAGAGAAGAAAATGATACACATAACACTAATGAACTTACAATTACTCAGAGAAGCACACCATCAAAACATAAATCCGCATGGATCCCAAATAGTGCTGCAAAACCCTGGTCTTTCCTTAGCCAAAAATGCAGAGATAGAATGTACAATGATATGCCAAAGCAATCCCAAGTGTCCAACCCTGAAAATGACTTAGAAAGTACATGATATAGACTAGCCCAACCCATTTCCTAGCCTCTAGGGGTCGATCTCATCATTCTAGGAGCTATTTCAACCAATTCTAAACAAAGCACTAAAATCTAGGCAGACAAAACAACTTGCCTCTATAAGGTAGGAAACTGATTCATTCATTAAATTTTCACTTTTTGGTGAATGAATCCTCTAGAGTAAATAAGTGCCAAAATTACATCATGTTTATCCAATTACATCAAGATAGATCAAAAATTACATCACAAAGCAAAACTAGTCAAATTGGTCGAATTTTTGAGCTGGAAGGTGAAAAATTGACCAAAAATCCTCTGTGCGCCGCGCCAATTTCTCTGTGCATCGTGCCACTTTGAACCTAAGTTTGAGGCACTTCCTGAAGTCCAAATTGAACCCAAGTGTGCTTGTTGTAAAACCCTACCTATCTACTTTCCAACCCAAGTGGAATTTCTAAATTTGGTGCCGATTTTCCCCTCCAAAACTTCAATCTCCCAAGACTGCTTCATGTGTGTCAAAATAGGGGCAGAGAGGTCATTTTTGAGTGTTTTTGACCTCCTGGGGACTCAAAACTTGCCCAAAATTCTTGGCCATGCACCATCAGTCATGATTTTCATGAAAAATCCAAAAATATAAAGTTTTTTCCATTTGGAGCTTCCTATCAAAAGCGCGCGCCAGGTGGCATGGCGCACAGGGAGAAAAACCCTGTTTTTTGTGCAAAAAAATTCCAAAATGTCAAAAATGCCCCAAATTTCTTGAAATTTGGGTTGGAGCTTCCTCATTAAGTGTTATGCTGAGCTAAAGAATCTTTGGCAAATATCTGAAGACGATCAAGCTCCCTTTGCCTCTTTTGCTTCCTTATTGCCTTCCTCAATTTTGCCTTTAAATTCCTGATTCGTGCCTTGCATACCTTGTTCTGTGCCATGTAGTTAAAAGCCATGTGTATCAGCAATGCAAGGTCCTTATCCGCATTTTTCAGCAGTCCCTTCAAGTGAATGTTGACCCTCTCAAGATTAGCCTCCCGATCCTCATTAATCTCTTTCTCCAATGACGTGAGCTCAATTCTTCTCCTTTGTGCAGCTTGGCGATTCTCGCGGATGTTCTGTAGCTCCATGATTGCTTGCTGATCTTCAAGTTGTTTGTTCCTCTACTCCAAGTATTTTATATTCCATTTAGATCTCTCCAAGTCATGGGATAAGGCTTGGATCTCTGTTTGCTGCTCCTGGATGATCTCCCTAAGTTTGGCACTTTGTGAGCCCGTATCTGTATCATCATCATGAATGAGAATGAAATCAGTCTCTTTTTCACCTGAAGGCCCCTCATCCTGCATTGGCCTCTTGCCTTTGTCCTGTACCTGTGATTTTGATGGAGGAAGCGAGGCCCCTTCCACCCCGGGTGGAGATAACACTCGCTTTGCTGCCGCAAACAAATGTCTGGTACCTCTCTGATATGTGATGAATACCAGCACACTAGCGGTCTCATGGCACTCATACTGATGAGAGGGTCCGCCTTCATTCTTAACCTCTGATAATCCCTGTGAAGCTCTGAAGAAGTCACGGGAGATGAAATCAACCCAAGTGATACCCTGTAATTCAAGCTGATGAACCACCAAAATCTTAATAAGAGCAAAATGATAGACATTGTTAAGTTGCTGCTATGGGATTTTATGCTGCACAAGGGTGGTCATTCTCTCTATGTTCCGGCAAAAGAAATACGGAATGTTCATCATCCATACCTTGGTGAAATGCATGAGCAACCTAATGTGATAAGCATAGAGACGAGAGAACCGTCCCTCACAGCTAAAATATTTCATGATCAATTTCATTAGTGGGGCATATTCATCTTTCAGATATCGGAATGGGAACACTCTTTTGAGCTGCCTCAAGAAACCGGTTTTAATGTATGGCTCATAATGCTTCTGGTCAATATTTTGTTTCTTGTGCCATGGTTCACCAATGTTCGGTATACCGGTTGCTAATGAGACAGATTCTGGTGTAAGTGTGAAGGTGACACCGGCTAAGGTAGCTTGATCTCTATGTAAGTGAAACACAAATAGACGAGCCAGCTCATGATGAAATTGGACACTAGCCACCTTTTGACAAAACTCATAGCATGACTGATGCTGTAAACAAAACATGGCAAGAGGGCAGGCCTACAATTCTGTAAGGGTGGTTGGTTCTTCTCTAACATGTTTGCTGCCTTTGTGAGGCCTCCGGGGTGCCTGTTCTTCCAAAGGTGAGTCACTTTGGGTTTCCACTTCATAGTCAGATGAATGCTCAGATGCCATGACTGTTGTTTTTCAACTGCCTTAGAGAAAAAGATGCTGGTGTAGGAAAAATGTGTTGAATTTCTCTTTTTAGGGATGTATTCAAATGCTGCCACCAAGGGGAAAAATGCAACAAGGGACTATTAGGAAGGGAAGGGAAAATATGAAGAGTTTAGGGAATATTAGGGTACATTTTGTTTAGGAAAATGTAGGAGGGCTTTGGGAAGTTTATCTAAGGTAGGGTTTAGGGTTTTTGCATTTGTAAAGGTGTGGAAGGGAATTGGGATAGGAGTTTAGTAATTTTTAGGGATAGTGAAGAATAAAATTCAGGAAAAATGGAATAAGGGAGAAGAGAATGATGGAAAGAAGGGAAAAATGGGATGAAGGGGGAACCTTGGTAACAAAAAAATGAATTTGCAACCCTAACAACAATTGGCTTGAGGAATTTTAGAGGTGGGGTTTGAGAGTTTTTATTTCAACCAATAGCAGCTATAAACCATCATCACATTGGCACAAAAATGGATGAAACATTAAGATGATGGTCCTACCTGGCAAATCCAAACAATTAAATGGAAATTTGGAGAGATTTGAAACAAATTCAGGCTTTCAGGTGTGTGCGCCATGCCGCATACCCAACGCGTCGCGCTTTGCTAGTGCACTGCGCCCGTTCAGATTTGCATTGGAAATTTTCTCTCAGTGCGCCGCACCGCGCCACTTGCTCTGTGCACCGCGCCCACCAAGTTTCCTCCAACTTCACCCAAAACGCGCCCTTGCTCACCCAATTGCTTTAAACTGCTACCTCTTTACTCTTGGCATTCAAAATGACCTTGACCCTCATGGAGAAATATTTATAAAGACATGGAGACATGGTTTTGATTTTTGATTCTCCAAAACCCATTTTTATAATGTTTGACATTGGCACTTTTTCACACTTTAATGTAACTCTGTTTTTCACACTTCCTTTTGATTTTTCACTGAAATGATGAGATTTTTTTGGCAATTTTTGCAGGGACAGCTGACATGGAATTTGGCAAAGGAGACCAGGGCTGTGCCTGAAGATTTGAAAAACTGAAAACTTTGAAAATTATTACAAAAGGACAAAATGTTTGACTTTTCTTCAAAACAGAGTTTTGAAGAACAGTCATAATCCATCCATATGATAATGAAAATCTTTGAATGACAACTTTGTAAGGAGTGAAAGAAAACCCTAGACCTAATGCTTAGTGACCAAATTTTACTTGAAGACTCACTGAAATGATAAAATTTGACCTTGACACCTTAAAATCACTTTGTAAGAGCATGTTTGATCACTGGAGGAAGGCTGGAAAGACTGACACTAACAGCCCTTAGGCTCAACTTTATGCTTCAACTACTCATAACAATGTTTGAGCTTTTGTATGGCCTCCTCCAATGATCTAGGCTCATTGAACTCAATCTGGTATTTGTATGCTAATGGCAGTCCACTGATGAATCTCTGAACCTTGGCCTTATGCTCCTTGAGGTAAGTCACATATCTGAACACCTCCAAGAACCTGCTAGTATACTCTTCATCTATCAGGGAACCCATCTGCAACTCATAAAACTCCTTAGCTTTGTCATTGTAGAGCATTGGAAAGGTATGTTTTGATGCATAATTTAGTGATGTTTCAAGCAATGTTTGTAATCTTTTCTTTGTTATAAAGTAAGAAGAATGTAATGAGAATGAGCACGAATGACCAATTACTAATAGTTGTCTTCTCTATGCAGAAAATGACAAAAGGAGGAAGACGCAGTGCAAAACTGGAGTTCCATGAGAAGATAACGGTTGTCCCTTCGAAACTAACTAAAGTCCAGACCAGGGCGAGCAAATCTCAGCAAATCAATCTGGGACGAGATAAGGGACTGTCAGTTCGGAAGACTAGGCAAAGAAAAGAGAGGAGTTAACAGCTTAACAGATCCCTCAGGATCTTTGATCCTGAGGGATCGTTACTTTCAATTATTTTGTTGTCTGGTTAACTCCGCCATTACTAGTATAAAAAGGGTAGCATTGAAGACTTTGGGGGACTCGTTTTTCTGTATCTTTATTTTCTGTTTACAGAATTTACAGTCAGTTGGAACTCAGACTATTGAGTCTCTTTGAGACTTAGTTTTGCTGTACTATCATTGATGTGTTAATATAATATATTTGGTATTACTTTCCCTCTGCGTCTGAAGTAAATTCCGGCGGTGTGCCATTGGAAGCTAAGGGCCCGGCTCCAACGGACACTGGCTGATTGTATCATTACAGTTTGGCTTTGTGTGGTTTGTTTATCATTCTTAATAATTTGACATATTTTACATGTTGTTCCATATTCGTTCATCAGTAGTTTTTCTATTGTAAAATCTTTATAACAAGTTCACATCATATTTCCAGAATTGGTCACATAACGATCGTTCTGAGTTGTTCACTTCTGTTACAGAATTTATAAGTGGAATGCTTTAGCTACATATAGTTGGAGTGACGATCATAAGAAAATGGAATTAACGTTGTAGGTGGACTACTGGTGATCATGTCAGATTATCTGTACATATGATTGACGTTTCCTGTTTATTTGATTTAGTTGTCTACTTTTATATATGATTGACGTTTCCTGTTTATGATGGTTTGTTGTTCCATTTGGTTAAGCTGTTTACTTGTATAAAAGATTGCTCTGTCTTTGTATATAAGTTGATGCAAAGGATTGAGAGTGTTGAACTCGCGAGACTTAGTTTCTTTACTGTTGTTCCTTTTTACTGCTGTTCCATTTCTGCATTGCCGTTCCATTTTACTTTCCTGCTGTTCCTTTTTACTCGCATTCATTGGTTTGGTGTGAGAGGAGGATCAAGGCTGTCGTGAGACACAGCAGACGCTATTATGCTCCCAGATCCGTGATCCATACTCTAATTTCTTTTCTTTCAACAGTTTCTAGAGGGATGGGTTACTATTTCCGCACCCTCGACTGGTAAAGTTGCTGTGTGTGATTTCTTTCTGCAAAAGTAATCTAGCCATAGTTTAGCATCCATTTACTCTTGTATTTCTTAGGCCTATACTACTAAGCATTACTCTGACAAATAGCCTCAAATTGAGATACCCTTTGCAATAACAAAACGCTCCTGGATTGACTTGTAATGTGAGATAACTAGAGGTGAAAAAGGCCCTTGTTACAGCTCTACATTTTGGCACCGTTGCCGGGGAAAGGGTATAGCCATTTGTCTTTTAAACAGGGTAGTGTGCAAATCTACTAGGGGAGAGTTGGATTTTAAAAACGAAAGGTAAGAACCTGCGTACGGAGCATGTAAAAGCCCTGCTCCACCGTCCGCTTTCCTAGCAGAATTGATTGGTTAAATAGGATTTAGCAGTTTAATTGGAGTGCATGACTAAGCAGAAAAAGCCAGAGAAAGATCAAAAGCCTCCATCCAAAGCCAAGGGGCCGGTGACCCTTGGACGAATGACCTTCATAGACGAAATCTATAAGAAAGCCGACTCTCAGCCATCGGTAGGTTATAAGAAAGTCATTTCTAAACAGCCTACTAGTTCCCTTCAGGCCTCGAGATCACCATCTGAAGCCTTTGCTGAAGTGCACAGTCAAACAGAGGAGCAGAATTTTCAAGAAATTGAAAATTTGACTCCTGGACCATTGCACGAAGGGACCCAAAGTAACCTTTGTGAAGGAGAAGGAGAAACAGGGGAAATCGAGGAACCTAGATCTCCTATTGAATTAAACCAGCCTTTAAATAGCCCGGACAAGGGAAGCGCTGCAAAAATCCTCGTTGAAGGAATCCATTCACCGCAGACAGTTGGGGCCATTATCATCCCTGATCAAGGGAGTGGTGTCAGGACAATCCCTGTTAAGACTACCCCTCCTCAACCAAGGAACACTCTCTTGGAAATTCCTGAAGATTACTGGCATATATTCGATCCCATGGCGCAGAATCAGCCAAACACCCAGACCTCCACATTGCAATATCCGATAGTAGATTCTGCAGCAAATGCACCCATGAAAGCTATCCCTCTCCAGCATATCCCCACATTTCATGGCCTTACATCAGAAGACCCGGACGCATTCTTGTTCGAATTTGATGTATTATGTAGAGGATACGATTACACCACCGATCCCCAGAAACTGAAATTGTTCCCCTCTACATTAAAAGGGGCTGCGTTAAGATGGTTTATGGGCTTAGGTGGTGGGGTTATTAACAATTGGGATCAAATGAAAGAAGCCTTTTTTAAAAAATATCAAGATTACTGTAGGTCAAGGGAACTAAAAGATGAAATTTTTCAAATGTCAGCCAGACCAAACGAAACCCTAGAGGAATATGTGGAACGTTTCCAATATAACTTGCAAAGATCTCCTTATGCATCGCTACCTCTGCCTGATAACGTGTTGAAAACTGCATTAATTAGAGGTATGAAAGAATAGTAGATTGAAACGTTAAATATTATGGGAAAAGGAGACATTTATCAGGAAAATTTTGTTGATATCATTGATCTGTGTATCAGGAGCTCAAGAGGCAGCACGAGGATAAAACCGGCAGAATATGATCGCTTCACCAGAGATAACAGAACATCAACAGAGGGAGTAACACGGGTGGAACTTGGAAATTTGCTAGAAAATTTTAAAACTGATATCCTGGGGACACTAACTACACAACTTGACATTGTGCAGGCTAAACAGAAGCAAGCAGAGGCGGAACAGAATCTAGCAGTTTTTTGCCCACGATGCAGGAAGAAACATAGCCACAAGGAATGCCCGCTGGATACGGTCCAAATATGTGCTATCTATCCCAAGGATCACCTGACCGAAAGCTGCCCCTCACTTCCTGGTTTGAAGGCAGTATACAAAGAAGCAGAAGAGGAGCCAGAATCAGCATATTTTATTAACCAGCGTCGTCAATGGCAGCCTAGGCAACCAGGTATGTTTTCAGACCCCTCCTCTTCTTTTCAACCCCCGCAGTTCAATACTCAGCAACAGAATATGTGGCAAAACCAGTTTCAACCCCCGTTTTCAAATTGGTCACCTCAAATGTTTCCTACTCCGAATCCTTGGATGTCCCAATTTGGTTGGCCAAACTTCCCTTATCCTCCACCATATTGGCAGAATAATTCATATCCTCCGCAGTGGACCCCTTCTACTTCGCAAAGCTCATCCTGGCAGACAAGCTGGCCAAGATCGACATATCAGCCAGCAGGATCAATTCCATTCCCTCAACCGACTCTGCCAGCCTTACAACAAAACCCCCAGCCTAATCTGAGACCGCAGCTCCCAGCCCAACCCAACCCTAATCCAAATAATAGACCAGTTCAATCTCTTCAAATTATAGAATCCTCAGAAATTGAATCGGATCTGCGGGAGTGCAACGATCTTCAGCTAAGATCTGGGCGAATAATAGAAACAGAGGGACATAGAACAACTCACATTGAAGATCAGTTACCTATAGAACAGCCATCACAACAGGAAGATGTAAATAAAGACCAGGCTCATCAACAAGTAATTACATCTCCTCCACCGTTCCCAGAACGATTAGCCATTCCACGACCAACACAATATCCAGACTTTGATATTCTGGGAGAACTACAAAACTTGTATATATGAATACCATTCCTTCAAGCTATACAGGATATCCCCATATATGCAAAAACCATAAAGGACCTGTGTAGCAGAAAACCAAAAAGAAATGTAACTGCTAACCCAAGAGTCCAGGTAGTCGGCACCTTATCCGACCTCCTATCAGGAAAAGAAACACCAGTTAAATACGAGGACCCTGGGAACCCAATTGTCACTGTTCAGATCTATGGGCAGACCTTGAGCAACGTCTTAGTTGATCTAGGGGCTGCAATTAACATCCTGACAACATCAGCTTGCCAGAAACTCGGAATTACATCGGTAGAACCTACTTCCACCTTGTTAGAACTAGCTGACCAATCAGTAATTAGACTAGAAGGCACCCTGTATGATGTCATGGTTTCAGTAGATTCTTGGGAATACCCGACTGACTTCCTGATAATTAATCTGAAAACCCGACTAGATGGACATCCGCTAATTCTAGGTAGACCGTGGCTCGCTACTGCTGACGCCTACATTGGTTGCAGGCAGGGAAACATGACCATAACCAGAGGGCCGGATATCAAAAATTTAATTTTTTACCCTCCAGCTCAGCCAAGCATCACGATGATGAAAGCCAACCTGCGCCCTGCCTCATATATCACAGACAACATTAGACCTCCATTAACAGTCCAGGAAGCGCTAGATTTCAAAGATCAAACCGAAGACGATGTCATTAATAAATTCATTAATCAAACAGAATCCACATCGTATACACAATGTTTTATGATAAAGGCGGCATTTGACAACGAATTAGAGGAGGATCCTCTGAAGGACGAACATGACCAAAATATACCGGTGACTTCTGTCGCTAATAGCAAAGTAGTGCAAATTGAACCGGGGAAAACTTTAAATATTAACGCTAATCTGACACCAGATCAAGAGACAAAACTCATCGAGCTGTTACGAAAGTATCAGGAGGCATTTGCATGGGACTATCCCGATATGAAAGGGATTGATCCCCAGCTATGTACACATCATATTTATATCGAAAAAGATGCAAGACCTGTTCGACAACCGCAAAGAAGACTCAACCCCCATTTAAAAGATGTTGTAAAAGATGAACTTCAGAAACTTTTAGATGTTGATTTCATTTATCCTATTTCTGACAGCAAATGGGTATCCCCACTTGTGGTAGTACCTAAAAAGAACGAGAAATGGAGGATCTGTGTGGATTATAGAGAATTAAACAAAGCCACACAAAAAGATCATTTCCCTCTTCCATTTATAGACCAGGTACTGGACACCTTAGCAGGCAAGAAATTCTTTTCTTTCCTAGATGGCTTCAGTGGATACAATCAGATTCAGATTGCCCCTGAAGACCAGGATAAGACTACCTTTACTTGCCCCTGGGGAACGTTCTCTTATCGAGTCTTACCTTTTGGTTTATGTAATGCTCCAGCCACATTCCAAAGGGCTGTTCTTAGCATCTTTGTAGATCTAATTAATGATGGATTGGAAGTCTACATGGATAATTTCACACCATATGGAGAGGACTTTGATCCAGCTCTAGATACTCTCGAAAAAGTCCTACAGCGCTGCATCGCCACCAGACTTTGCTTGAGTCACAAAAAGTGTTACATGATGATGACTGAAGGACTCATTCTGGGACACTATATTTCAGTAGCTGGTATTCAGGTAGACCCGGCTAAAATTCAAATACTTTTGCTTATTCCAACCCCCACTAATCAGACAGAGGTACGCAGTTTTCTTGGTTTTTCTGGCTATTACAGATGATTCATACAACATTATTCACATATTGCCGCACCTTTACATGCATTAACTGGAAATGTTGACTTCTTATGGACAGAGAAATGTGATCGGGCCTTCAAAGAATTAAAGAGGCTGGTATCTACAGCTCCAGTTCTCCGAGGACCTAATTGGAATTTACCATTCCAAATTTCAACCGATGCCTCAGACACAACAATCGGTGCAGTTCTGGGCCAAGAAGAGGATAAAAAACCATACGCCATCTATTATATCAGCAAGAATTTGGTTCCAGCTGAATTAAATTACATTGTCACCGAAAAAGAATTTTTAGCTGTGATACACGCTGTTAATAAATTTAGACACTATATTACAGGCTATCCTGTTATTTTGTATACAGACCATTCTGCTATTAAGTACTTAGCAAACAAGCCTGTTACAAATGGAAGAATAACCAAGTGGTTGATCTTGTTGCAGGAGTTCGACATTACAATCAGAGATCGACCGGGGAAGGAGAATCCTGTAGCCGATTTCCTCTCACGAATACCAAAGTCAGTTGAAGCAGCAGCAGTCGAGGACCAATTTCCAAACGAACACTTATTCGCTGTCGCTGTTCAGACTCCCTGGTACGCTGATGTTGCTAATTATCTTGCAGTAGGTAAGCTTCCAAAACATTTAACTCCCAATGAACGGAAACAGATTGTTCAGAGAAGCAATCGATTTTCGTGGGTTGGGGGCTATTTGTTTCACACAGGAGCAGATATGGAAATCAGAAGATGTATTCGGGAGGACGAAACCTTTGATATTTTGAAAGCCTGCCATGACGGGCCATGTGGAGGACACTTTGCTGAATGAAGAATAGCACATAAAGTATTACAAACGGGATATTACTGGCCTACAATTTTCAAAGATGCGAAAAAATTTGTCCAGGCCTATGATAGCTGTCAGCGTGCAGGACGACCTGGTCCAGCCGACGAAATGCCTTTACGGCCCCAATTAGTAATCGAACCTTTCGAACGCTGGGCTCTGGACTTCGTCGGCCCCATCAGCCCGCCATCAAATCAAAGAACCTACATTTTGGTGGCAACTGAATATGTTACCAAATGGGTTGAAGCGGAGGCATTGACTAGAGCTACAGAAGATTCGATAATACAGTTCTTGCTCCATTTGTTTGTACGTTATGGTCTCCCAAGGGAAGTAATTACAGACGGAGGACCACAATTTGTAGGGCACCAATTAGCTGCAACACTCAATAATTATTGTGTCCAGCATAAAATTACTACCCCATACCATCCTTAGGCAAATGGGCAAGTAGAGAGCAGCAATAAGGTAATAGAGTCGATTTTGACAAAAACAATTGCCTCACATCGGCGTGATTGGGCCGCCCGATTACCCGAGGCATTGTGGGCTTATCGAACCACATGGAGAAGCACCACTGGCTACTCACCATATCACTTAGTGTTTGGAAAGCAGCCTATTTTTCCGATAGAATTCGAAATCCAAACGCTGCGAACGACCCAAGAAGTCGGATTGGATTTAAGTGAAGCACAGAAAAATCGATTACACCAAATTAATGAATTAGATGAAATAAGGCTCTCTGCATTATAGAATACAGCACTCATTCAATAGCAGCGAGCCAAATGGCATGATGCGCTTATCAAAAATAAGATATTTCATGAAGGAGACTGGGCTCTGTTATATGATTCTAGATTTCAGGGTTTCCCGGGCAAGCTTCAGACGCGTTGGTTGGGACCATACGAGATTCAAAAAGTCCATGACAATGGGACCCTTACACTGACCACAATCGATGGGTCTGGATATACATTTAAGGTAAACGGTCATCGAGTTCGTCTGTATCGCAAACCGCTCACTCGGGAATCTTTTTGTCAGCAGCTACGCCAAGATACTAACATTGAGATTATGGGCGAGGAAGCAAAAACTTCCTCACCTACAGATCAGTAAGAATTCACCTTTTATTACCACATTTTGTATATAAAATTGTAAATTTTGTATATATGTTTTCAGTATCTGTGTGTGCTGTTCCTTTTCAAAAGGAACAGCACCTTCGGGTTTTTGCTGTTCCTTTTCAAAAGGAACAGCACTTGTGTGTTTTTGCTGTTCCTTTTCAAAAAGGAACAACACTTTTGCGTTTTGTTGTTCCTTTTCAAAAGGAACAGCACTTGTGTGTTTTTGTTGTTCCTTTTCAAAAAGGAACAGCACTTTTGCGTTTTGCTGTTCCTTTTCAAAAAGGAACAGCACTTTTGCGTTTTGCTGTTCCTTTTCAAAAGGAACAGCACTTGTGTGTTTTTGTTGTTCCTTTTCAAAAAGGAACAGCACTTTTGCGTTTTGCTGTTCCTTTTCAAAAGGGACAACACTTGTGTGTTTTTGCTGTTCCTTTTCAAAAAGGAACAGCACTTTTGCGTTTTGCTGTTCCTTTTCAAAAGGAATAGCACTTGTGTGTTTTTGCTGTTCCTTTTCAAAAAGGAACAGCACTTTTGCGTTTTGCTGTTCCTTTTCAAAAGGAACAGCACTTGTGTGTTTTTGTTGTTCCTTTTCAAAAGGAACAACACTTGCGTGTTTGAACAGCACTTGAGTGTTTTTGCTGTTCCTTTTCAAAAGGAACAGCACTTTTGGGTTTTTGCTGCTCCTTTTGAAAAGGAAGCAACATTGGTGTGCTTTTGCTGATTTTTTTAAGGCAATGCATCAAATGAACTCCTCCTCACCCTTCCTTTCAAAAGCAAGTAGTATGCTCTTGTCCCTTTCACATAAAGGGTGTGTTGTCCATCCTCTTTCCAAGGTCATAAGTAGCAGCTATACCTTTATGCAATGAATATAAAAGTCAGGACATATCGAGATCAGAATATCACGAATCGCTATCTTTAACAAGCCCTAGTATTGATGCAACAACAAAGGAAGGATCCACACACTCATAATTTTTGCTGTCATAGTCTCACCTCCTCTGCCTTGTTGGATATTTTTATCATGTTGAGTTCCTACAATTTTCTTTATTATTACTTGGAAATAAGAACAGAAGATTTATATCTTCCAAATTGAGATGACAAGACTTCTTCTGCCATTCCCACTCTTAAGGAGGGTTGAACCACTCTTATGTGTAATTATACAATAGCACAATCTGTTATTTAAAAAAATAAATATATATATATATATATTTGTCAAATGCAGGATAGGGGGTTTCATTAAAGAACCAGCCTACTATGATCATAAGATTGGAAGCGAAGTGGCATTCCCATCATGGCCACCATACCAGGGATATGGTCCAACAGGTTCACTATATAAACAAACCTTGGAACAGGGGGTCTCATCACGAGCCGGCCTGCCCACGATTCGCGCCTCTCTGGTGAATAGCATCATGGTTATCTGGTTACCAAGCCAGCATGATGGCCTGCATTTTGACAAGAATTTCTCTTCAAAAACACACAAAGAACCATGGTTCCAGGGTGAAATAAACAACTCTGCCAAGGTTATGAACACCTGTCGGCAGCAGAGCTCTGTTAGTGGTATCGGAGTCGTAATATATACACCAATTTGGATGATATTAAATACTTCCTTCTATCCTTGTAATAATGATATCTTACATTTTGATGGATACGTCACATGAATATCTATCACTACCAATCATGGCAGAGGTATTGACTATGACTACCTTAGACTTTATATGAGTGCCAGACGTCCTATCCTCCTGTTTTGCATCACATCACGAAGGCTTATGCAAAACGCGATCTACCTGTTGCCTCGATCTCGGTATTTCTTTGTCTAATCTGAAACATGGCAAAACTCTACATGTTGTTCCTTTATGACTTGGTGACGGGATGGCGGCTCCTCCTCCATTTGACGGCTGGGACAGCCTATCATGTTGCGAGGGGGGAGGTGACCTCATTACTCCACCAGCCACGTGGTAACACACCATTCGGAAATGATATGGTACAAAGGTACGATATGGGCTAACGGCATGATAATACTATTTTTGCAATAAGTTGTTATTTACAATCAATTTTTCATGCATGCTCTGTGTTTTTTTCTAGCTGCGATTACGTTCTTTGCGACAGGTAATTGCTGTTCCATCTAGGAGCCCGAAACAGAACCATGGGAGGCAAGGCTATCAGAAGCGAGCCTAGTGAGCTAGTAGTCTCTGAAGCTGCTCGGGAGATCCTAGAAAGGGCGGGGTGGTTAACTTATTTTAGCCGCCTGCGTGAATCAAATGAAACTGTGGCCATGGAATTTCTGCAGAACTTGCAGGAAGAACACTCCGTAGTGGGTGGAAAGCAGATAACGGTCACGGAGGAAATAATCGCGGAGGTAACAGGATTACCAGCCTCAGGACCAATATGGACGACAAAGAAGGAGAGGCTGCAGAAGATCATAGAGATTTTCCAAGACGAAGGACAGAATCTAACAGTAAAAGGAAAAGGAGTGCTGCCGGCAACGTTGGGAGAACCCTGGAGCGAATTGGAAAAAGTAGTGCAGAGCTACATCACCTGCGAGGGCCGAAAAGATGTGGTAAGACCGCGTCACCTTAAGCTCTTGGCTGTGTTAAAAGGAAAATGTTCCGTGCATCTCCCTGCATTGTTAAATTCATTATTGCATGATGCCTCTCGGAGCCTGAAAAAGGCACACCATGAAGACGCAGTAGTTAGCCACCATGGGTTGATCCACCTGATAGTGAGCTACAGTCTCACTCAGCAGCAGAGTAGCTGGGGGGAGCTTATTACAGCAATTGGAGGGGGAGTAGTATCACCATCCCCAAAAGCTAAGCACCCTGCTAGTACCTCTGAAGCACCCAAGGAGCCCAGAGCATCACCATCCCCAAAGGCTAAGCACCCTGCTAGTACCTCTGAAGCACCCGAGGAGCCCAGAGAATCACCAAAACCTAAGCGTCCCTCGGATACACCCGAGCAACCCAAGAAAAACACGGAGTTATTAAAACGAAAACGCTCCTCTAGGGCATCTGGACATAAGGAACGGGCCGCAGAAGAGCGTGCTGCCTCGAAACGTAGGCATTCCTCTGGCACGACAGAACAATCTAAAAAACGTAAAAAGGTGGTGGTGGAAGAACAGGTGGCCAGTACACCTGAGCGACCCGAGAGACCTAGGAAGTCAGCTCGGCTGGCAAGAATAAAAGGCAGGCTGGAGAAAATCCAGCCAAGCATTGACCAGCCGATCGAAATAACAGATGAGCCACCTATGCCAGAACAGGAACCTTCGAGGGAAAACGTGGAACAAACTGAGGACGAAGCAGAAGCCGAGGAAGGAAAGAAACCTTCTGACTCTGAGGCCGAAGCCGACTATCTGAAGGCAGCCACTGAGCAGCCAATTCAGGAGGAGGAGATGGAACAATTGGGGGGCAGCCCTCCACAGGTCGCCATGGAGGAAGAAGAGCTGGCCACTATCTTGGCCAGCCTGGGAGATTATACTTCACCTTCCAGTCCAGCAAGCCCTCCTGAGGGACCCTCTGGGGAAGAGGCGCATGAAGAATTGCATGAAGAGATAGCGGGAGGAGAAAACCTCCCTGTTGTTGACGGAGAGAATGTAAATACCGACCGGGAACAATCCGTTCCCAAGACACCCGAAGAAAACCCACCTGCTGATGATGTGGGGAATGAAAATGCTTATCGGGAACAGTCCGTTCCCAGAATGCCAGAAGAAACCCTCGATGAAAGAGGAACAGAACTGAGGGCCACTCATACGCCCACTGCCGAGGCAAGAGAAATTAAGAAATTGAGAAAGAAACAGCAGAGACTGCTGAATACTATAGCCCAGCTTCGGCAGAAAATTAGAAGTTTGAAAGCCAGTCTGAGAATAAGAAGGACCGTAAGGAGAAAAAGAAGAACAAGTGCAGCAGGGTCCTGTCAGAAGAGAAGGCAAGGGGCTTATAGGCGTTTCGTGGGTCAATACTCTGCTGATAGACCTACGGCTGGTCCAACCAGCACTGAGGAACCAAATGTCGTTCCATCTGATATGGAACAGCAGAATGTCGTTCCGGAACAAACTGCTGTACCAAATAGCCCATTGGGACCAACTGTCGTTCCAATCAAAACCGAGCCACAAGACGATATTCCATTTACAGAGGAGCCACCGTACCCCTTTATCCAGGTGAAGAAAGAAAGGGAAAACAAAGAAGTCCAAACTGAGGCATCACCGTTAGGGATAATTCGGGACACAAATTCCAGGCAGCGAAACGTGAAGGTACAGGTAAGACTCCCTGCCTCTGAGAATTCATGGAAAAGGGATCCAAAAACCAAGGCCTTGCACCACAAAATGAAGCAAGCCCGACAGGAGGCTGACCAGCTGAGGGAACAAATGATCCCTCGGGAAAAATACGAGGAGTTGCAGCAGGAAGTCGAGCAGTTGAAAGAACAAACGATCCCTCGGGCAAAATATGAAGAATTGCAGCAGCAACTGCGCAACATGAGTCAATCAGAGAGTCAGGCCTTTGAAGGATGGCAGAAGGAACAGGAAAAGGCTGCCAAGGTAACACGTCGATTAGATGCTGTTATTAAACAATTTGACACTGTATGTTCGCTGTATGATGATGTTTTGACTTGCAGGGCCCCTACAAAGAATTATGCTTTATTTCTCCTTGAAAGATACTTAAGACTGAAAAATAAAAGTTGTCAGGGCAGGTGCCCCTATTCAGATTAATACTGTTAATGATTTTATTGATTGTTGCAAACATTATGGGGTTAAGGTTCAACGGTTGCTATGTGAATTCTATTTGCACAATATGGTGCTCGAACAGGAAACTGACTTAAACCCGGGGCCCTTCGTGGGAGATATACAACTCCAAGCCTTTGTCTCATTTGGGGTCAATCAGTTAAAGTGGCTCAGGGCTTACAATTCCTTTCAGAGGCAGGAGCACAGCCTAGATTTATGGGTCAGGGCCGAGCCTAGAGACCCAGTTCACCTATGGTAATCACACAAAAGCCTCATGAGAACCCAGGGTGTCATGGAGCTGTTAAGACCCATGCATGAGGACTTGATCCGAAATAGCGTGGAATTCTTTCTGGCTATTAAATATTCTGCCCTGGATGCTGCCAAATTCCGTTATCGGGTTTCTACCCCAAGCATCCAGCTCAGGGACCCATTCAAATATGAGAATTTTGAGCTGGCTGCTGAACGGTTGAGCCTTTATGGCCAGCGCCTTTTGCAAGCTGGGCCGTCTTGGTTAGGATACCGGTTCCGTAGCCCAATTATTTGGCACCCTGCACTTGGATACCAGGCCTTGTATGATATGCCTGCAGATCAATTGAATTACTTCTTTGATAATCTGGTTGCTCACCATGGTTGCAGACCTCCTCACGAGATACCCTCTCCCGCTTATTCTCTTACCGCTCTCCATGTTAATTATAACGTTTTCATGAAGCCATAAAACAGAGTAAGCCGGGGGGTGTGTAGAGCATTGGAAAGGTATGTTTTGATGCATAATTTAGTGATGTTTCAAGCAATGTTTGTAATCTTTTCTTTGTTATAAAGTAAGAAGAATGTAATGAGAATGAGCACGAATGACCAATTACTAATAGTTGTCTTCTCTATGCAGAAAATGACAAAAGGAGGAAGACGCAGTGCAAAACTAGAGTTCCATGAGAAGATAACGGTTGTCCCTTCGAAACTAACTAAAGTCCAGACCAGGGCGAGAAAATCTCGGCAAATCAATCTGGGACGAGATAAGGGACTGTCAGTTCGGAAGACTAGGCAAAGAAAAGAGAGGAGTTAACAGTTTAACAGATCCCTCAGGATCTTTGATCCTGAGGGATCGTTACTTTCAATTATTTTGTTGTCTGGTTAACTCCGCCATTACTAGTATAAAAAGGGTAGCATTGAAGACTTTGGGGGACTCGTTTTTCTGTATCTTTATTTTCTGTTTACAGAATTTACAGTCAGTTGGAACTCAGACTATTGAGTCTCTTTGAGACTTAGTTTTGCTGTACTATCATTGATGTGTTAATATAATATATTTGGTATTACTTTCCCTCTGCGTCTGAAGTAAATTCCGGCGGTGTGCCATTGGAAGCTAAGGGCCCGGCTCCAACGGACACTGGCTGATTGTATCATTACAGTTTGGCTTTGTGTGGTTTGTTTATCATTCTTAATAATTTGACATATTTTACATGCTGTTCCATATTCGTTCATCAGTAGTTTTTCTATTGTAAAATCTTTATAACAAGTTCACATCATATTTCCAGAATTGGTCACATAACGATCGTTCTGAGTTGTTCACTTCTGTTATAGAATTTATAAGTGGAATGCTTTAGCTACATATAGTTGGAGTGACGATCATAAGAAAATGGAATTAACGTTGTAGGTGGACTACTGGTGATCATGTCAGATTATCTGTACATATGATTGACGTTTCCTGTTTATTTGATTTAGTTGTCTACTTTTATATATGATTGATGTTTCCTGTTTATGATGGTTTGCTGTTCCATTTGGTTAAGTTGTTTACTTGTATAAAAGATTGCTCTGTCTTTGTATATAAGTTGATGCAAAGGATTGAGAGTGCTGAACTCGCGAGACTTAGTTTCTTTACTGCTGTTCCTTTTTACTGTTGTTCCATTTCTGCATTGCCATTCCATTTTACTTTCCTGTTGTTCCTTTTTACTCGCATTCATTGGTTTGGTGTGAGAGGAGGATCAAGGCTGTCGTGAGACACAGCAGACGCTATTATGCTCCCAGATCCGTGATCCATACTCTAATTTCTTTTCTTTCAACAGTTTCTAGAGGGATGGGTTACTATTTCCGCACCCTCGACTGGTAAAGTTGCTGTGTGTGATTTCTTTCTGCAAAAGTAATCTAGCCATAGTTTAGCATCCGTTTACTCTTGTATTTCTTAGGCCTATACTACTAAGCATTACTCTGACAAATAGCCTCAAATTGAGATACCCTTTGCAATAACAAAACGCTCCCGGATTGACTTGTAATGTGAGATAACTAGAGGTGAAAAAGGCCCTTGTTACAGCTCTACAGTCATCATAGTACCTTTCTGACAAATAATTCTTCTTGAAGAGCCTCTCAAACTCATTCCAAGTCAAGTCGTCCTCATGAATACCTCTAACATTATTCACATCTCCCCACCAGATATCTTCTTTACCTTTAAGACTAAAATTGGTTATCTTTGCTTTCATGTTTTCTGAATAATCGTGCAATCTGAAGAACTTCCTCATACAAAGAAACCATGCCCCTGCTTGTTTTGATTTCTTCATCTGTCCATCGAATGTAAGTGGCTTTTCTTTCTTAAACTCATCTGGAAAATATCCCTTGTCACTCATCCTATAAGGATGATAATGATGACGATCATAATGCTTATCAGAACTAGAAATAGAGTAGTACATGTGTCTATCATCCCTCTGATCTGGAGTATCCAAAGACCTATCATCTCTGATCATGTCCTCTCCATCCAACTTATACTCACCATGAGACCTACTATCATATGCCCCGTTAGTTTTTTCCTCCTGCTCATGGTTTATCTAAAGTCGTTCTTGTTGCTACAATTCTGACAAACTCTGAAGTATCACTACATTTACCTATGCTTGTTTCTCATGTGCATGTATGATTATGTCATTGTTTTCCTTACAACTCCTTATTTATGCCTTTAAACTTGTCACTGTCTCTGCCAAATCAGAAGAGTTCCGAACACCACGTTTCTCATCTAATCCATAGTGAGAGTCTCAGGAACTGTAGTCTACTATCTTGCTAGTCATCTTTTAGATTTTTCCTGCAAGGTATTGTTTGGCCAATTTAGTGTCCTAAATTGCTCTACATAAATTATTAATCCGGGTATCTTAAACTGATGAAGTGTGGTGCAATATATGTGCTAGATGACCCTTCTTACTTCATTTGTTTTTAGTTTTATGTTGTTTTGGGGGTTTTTGATCCTTTAATCCCTAATGATTTACAATGTACTTAACAAAATCTTAAATCTAACTTCTGTAAAGACTGCTAAGAACCTAAAGAAATGAGAACTAAAAGAGCTTAAGTAAGATTTGGAAGCAAAGTTTAATCAAAAAATAAAAATAGAGTTTCTATCTTTAATCATATCATTATTTCCAAATCATGAGCTACAAACTAAAAAGTAAAATTGTTGTCTATTCAATTACAGAAACAAGATTAAATGAAATACTAAAACTGAAAGTGAAATTGCAACTATCTATTATGGAAACAAAACCAAAATGAAATACTAAAACTGAAAGTGAGATTACAACTAATGTTTAGTCTATTGCAGAAACAAAACTAGATGAAAAACTGAAAGTGAAATTGCAACAAAACTAAATGAAATACTTAGTTACTCTGCCTCTCAATTTTGGAAGATAAACCTCCTTGGGATGACATTTTGAGGAATTTTGTACTTCATTAAGATAAATGCAAAAACGCAGATAAGACTCATTGCATGAATGAAGTATTCAACCACTTAGTTTGAGATGAGTTATCAACTAGAAGGGATTTTTAGAAACATTCATCTACACCATGAGTCACTAAACTAGTAATAAAATGGCAAGAACAATAATGGCACTGATCAGTCTATTTGTAAATTTAAAAACTAGTGAAACAGTAAATGAAATAAACTACTCCACACTACGGAATTCAACTTCTACTACTGATAAAAGCTAGAAAGAAATTAAGCGAAGAGAAAGCTATTCTGTAATGAAAGAAGTTATTCTGCATTAGTGAAGAAATAATGCATTATAAACAGGGTTAGTATGAAAAATGGTTATGAACACTATGGAAGAAATGATAAATTTACTGTTTAACTATAAAAGACAAAAAAAAATTAAATGAAACCTTAGTCAGTGCAGGGGCCCTCTGCAACTAATCAGGTTATGAGTGCTCAGTCAATCTGCAGAAAACGCTTTTAGATATCCATAAAACACGCAGTCTTCACATTAAAAATAGGAATTTCAAAATTACAAAGCAGTAATCTGAGCTTAATACATGTGAAAATTTGAACTGGTTCTGCGTTCTTTACACAGGTATTTATAGAAAATTATACCACTGTTTATGGAGAAAAATAAGCTATAGCCAAAAACACGTAGCAGACAGGCACACAGAATTCTCTTCCTCGGCTACTCGAGACATAAATCTAAGGTGATGGATGTTGGATTTGATTGCATAGATGGTTGTTGGAGTTTGTGGGTTCAGGAAGTTGTTTTGGATCCCATCACTATGAAATGTGTACAAAACAAAGTCCTGTTTGCCTTTGGTCTCTATGTTTGACTTCTCCTTTCACCGGATTCTTGTACCATCTTCCTTTTCGACCTGGGCTAGCTGAATAGGACACGATCCATGTCATGATGTTTTCCAAACTGCCCATGTAGCTAGTTTCTCCTTCTTACACCTGGAACCTGTTAAATCATGGAAGTAGCTATGGAACAACCGATTAGCTACAGAATAGGCTACGTTCCGTAGCTAAAAGACAAAAACTTATTCAAATAGAAAAACATAAAATCATAACATGTAAATCACTAAAATGTTCTCCTTAAGGCAATGTATACTGGTTATTGATGATAGGGATGCATTTTCTTCATGGAAAAACAAAGAAAAGGGAGGAGAAGAGTTGCTAAGGAAAGGGTAGTTTTGAGGCTCAACATACCCCCACTGCAAAACCATTGCATGTCCCCATGCAATCAAAATTGTGAACTTCCTCCTCCTACTGCATTTGTTCTGATACTTCAACCAACACATCCAACTTCCTCTTCTTTCTTTTCTTTGCACTGACTTCCATCCTTGGCTTCCTCATGAGAAATTTGTACTTGAGGTTAATAAGTGTCATGTTCAGCTTCTTGTTTTTCCTTTTTAGCTTCCTATTCTTTTTGTGCCATAATCCCAAGTGTAGCATTGTATTGTCATGAATAGCTCTATCCACCTTATTCTGTTCCCTTAAGGTTTCATTTTCTTTTTGGATGTGCTTGTTCAGAATTTCTAGCTCATAGATCTCTTGTTTGAGAGAGCTAATTAGAGTTTCTTGTGAGGTGGCAGGCTGCTCTGGATTAGCTGAAGTCCCTTGGTCTACTGAGGTACTCTTTTTCTCTAATGACTCTATGTAGTCATAGATTTGTTGTTGTATTGGATCAATGCCAGGAGAAGCTCTACTTGGGTTGCCTTCAAAATTCTGTGGAGGAGAGTTTTGTGGACTTTTTTCATATAGAATACTATCAGGGGACTAAATTGGGGTTTCATCCTCTAAATTTATAAACTGTGCCTCTTTTGATTTCATCTTCTTCACCTTGCCTCGGAGTCTAGAACTCCTTCTCACATTTTGGAAACTTATGGTTTCTTCTTTAGTGTCCTTTTTCCTCTTTCCTTTCTCCTTATCTTTCTTGATTTGTTCCTTGATCTTGGTTAGTCTTTCAAAAAGTAGTTGTTCATCCTCTTTAGGTGATGAAGGTTCAGGAATATCCCTATTGATTTCTTCAACCCTTTCTTTCATTTTTCTCCTCTGCTTAGTCTGCTTTCTGATCTCTGTTTTAGGAGCTATTTCTGCATCATCTTTTTGTGAGGAGCTTCCAATGCTGACATTTCTCTTTCTACTCCTTTTAGCATGACTTCCCTCAGATAAATCTGGAGCATCTTGGAATAAATTCCTTACCAAGAAGTCCTCCCATGTATCCCCTACACTTCTCAAATGAAATTCAACTAAAATCTTCACTAATCCATGGTGATATAGAGTGGTTTCTATTTATTCAACTTTCTTTTGAACATTAGTTGCCATTCTTCTTAGACTATTCAAAAGGAAAAAGGGAAGATTGAGGGTTCCATTCTCTAGAAAATTCGTTAACAATCATATGTGATAAACATACATAGACCCAAACCTCCCTTCACAGGTAATGAATTTTTGCAGTATTAACAACATGCTACTCCATTTGTTTTTGAGTGCAGAAATTGGAATCCCTTTTCTAAAAACTGAAATGTCCATACCTGGGTTTTTAAGAATCACCTTCCAGGATTCATCATGAAACTCTTTGTTCTTAAACCACCTTTCTCCTAGCCTTGGGAGTTCTGTTGCTTCTGCTATGAAGGACTCGGTAACTGCAAATTTGATGTCACCTATTTCCACTTCCGTTCCATCAAATGACCTGGCAAAGGATTTGGTGATTTCCTTATGGTAACCGTTGAATTTTTCAATAAAACACAACCAACCAACCTTCTATAACATTCCCTTCAGCTGCGGATATCCCTCCATGTATTTTACCCCTACAGGTTCAGTTCTAACAATAAGCCCCATAACCTCTGTTCTCGGCTACCCTTCAAAACTACTCTCACTATTTGAGAAATGGAATGACTGCGTATATGGTAATAAGAAGACTGTGTATACAAAAGCAGAATGATTATGGATATGGAAATAGGATGACAGGGTATATGGGAACAGAATGACCGGAAACAAAATGACTGTGAATATGAAACAAAACAACTATATATACGGAATATATGGAAACAGAGTAACTGTATACGCAAAATGTGTGGAAACAGAGTGGTTGTATGCACAAAGAATATAGAAACAGAATGACTGTATGCACAAAGTGGCTACGTAAATATGAGAGAAAAATTTAAGAGTTGGCATGTAATAAATAAACAGTCAGGGTTTGAAGAGTCGTATATAGGTAGGTCATGTCGTTAATCTGACCGTTAACAGGTGTAGCTGTAGAAGTTCGGTTAAGTACAAGTTATGGAGTTTAAAACGGAGATCAGTTATGAAGGAATCATTGGATCATTTGGCATTGAAGACAGAAGATATGGTGGAGACATCGTGGTGGTGAAATCACATGATGATTAATCAAGGAGACATGTGATCATACATGTTATACAAGCTTATGTTTTTGAATTGCTTTTTGAAATAAATTTTTGTATTTTACCTTTGGAACCTTTACCTTCCACTTGCTAATATTTTGATGTTTTCTCCACAGGTTCTTTAGGCATGATTGATCTTCAAAGTTGATTTTTCTTCAATTACCTACATACAAGTTTTTATTATGAACTGGAAACTTTTGCTTGGACTGAAAAGCAAACTGTTGCTGCAGAATCAGATTAGCTGCAGAACACGATCAGCTACGAAACGGAATCAGCTACAGAATGTGGAAACAGCTACAGAATGTAAAACAGAGAGTAAAATATGGCTTATGAATGGATGAAACGGAAATGGTTGTGTAAGTGAAAATAAGACAAGATGATAAATGAAAATGAAGATGAAAGAAATGCTAGAAAAGGAAAAAGTTATTGGTGAAATATGGAAATGGAATGAAGTGGAACTGTAAAAGTAAAACATAGTGAAATGAAATGAGACAATGAATTTTGTAGAATGCTGAATGATTGTGGCTTTTTGTCACCATTTTTTTCAGAAAGGAAATGGAAAATATAGGATGTCAGAAACTTCTGATTTTCACCCTGTATTTTCTGTATAAGCATGCCAATCAATGATTCGTTTTCAACCTTATACAATTTATTCTTTTCTTTTCTTTTTTTTAAATTTTTTTTCATTTTTTCTTAGATAGGAAAAACAAATACTATGTTGGTGGAGAAGAAGGATTCTTCTTCACTTCAGAATTGTTCTGGAAGACCTTGATGAACTCCTCCTTTGAAATTGGCTTTTGATATATTTTCAATCTATGACCATTCACAAGAAGAGGAGTTTGACTTTCATCTATTGTTCTGATCCTCACTACTCCATTACTGAAGACTTTTTCAATCTCATATGGCCCAAGCCAATGAGTTTGAAACTTCCCTTGAAAATCTTTAAACTTTGAATCAAATAACAATGCCCAATCTCCCTCTTGAAACCTCTTGTCCTTGATGTATTTGTCATGCCATTTAGCCCTCTGTTGTTGAACTAGACCAGTCCTTTGAACTGCCTCTTATCTAATTTCATCAAGTTCATTTAATTTCTCCAGTCTATGCTTTTGAGCCTCTGATAAATCCATCCCCAACTGGACTACCATCTTGAAAGTTCTGATTTGGAACTCTATAGGGAACAGGACTTGTTTCCCATAAACAAGTTCATAGGGTGTATGTCCCGTTGTGTTCCTCCATGTAGTTCTATAGGCCCATAAGGCTTCAGGAAGCCTTTCTGCCCAATCTCTTCTATGTAGATGCATAGTTTTGGTGACGATTCCTTCAATCACTTTATTTGTAGACTCCACTTGACAATTTGCCTGTGGATGATAGGGATTTTATTTCCTATGCTTGATCTTGTAATCCTCCATAAGCCTTTCCATCATTTTGTATTTGAATTGAGATCCCTGATATGTCACAATTTCTCTTGGAACACCAAAATGAGTAAAGATGTCCTCAAAAAGAAAATTAACTACATATTTTTCGTTAGCAAAAGGTAATTCTTTGGATTCTACCCATTTGGTGACATAATCAGTGCATACCAATATATACCTTTTCTACCTAGATGGAGGATTAATTGGTCCAATAAAGTCTAAAGCCCACTTTTCAAAGGGTTCGATAAGTACCTGAGTTTGTAATGGAATTTCATTTTAGGGAGCAAGTTTCCCTACCATTTGGCAGCTGTCACACCTTCTAACATATTCTTTAGCATCTTTGAAGATGGATGGCCAATAATATCCTAAAGAAAGGATTTTATAGGTTGTCCTCTTGTTAGCAAAGTGTCCACCACACGGCTCATCATGACATGCTTTGAGAATATCAGGCATTTCATCTTCCCTGACACACTTTCTGATCATAAGATTTGGCCCTGTTTTATACAATTCGTTAATGATCCATGAATATCTTGCACTTTCTTGAATAATATTTCTTTTCTCTCTAGGAAACAAATGGGAAGGTAACTTCCCTGTAACTAAGTAATTAGCAACATCTACAAACTAAGGAGTTTGAGTAGTTACTACAAAAAGATATTCATCAGGAAACTTATCTTCAACCAGAGAGTCTTCTTTGATATTCTGAATCCTGGACAAGAAATCAGAAATTGTGTTTTGTTTTCCAGGTCTATCTAGCATAGTAATGTTGAATTCTTGCAAAACTAAAAGCCATCTTGTAACTCTTCCATTAGTAATAGGTTTATTCATCAAATATCTAATTGTAGAGTGATCTGTATGAACAAAGGTTTCATAGCCTGTTATATAGTGTCTCAACTTATTAATTACATGAGCAACAGCTAAAAATTCATTTTCACTCACAGTATAATTCAACTCAGTGGGAGTCAAATTCTTACTTGTATAGTAAATGGCATAAGGAATCAAATATTTTTGTCCCAATACAACTCCCAGAGTTGTATCTGAAGCATCTGTGGAAATATGGAAAGGAAGTTTCCAATTTGGACCTCTTAAAATAGGTGCTTCAAAAATTTTTGCTTTCAAGGTTTCAAATGCTAGTTGGAAATCAGGATTCCAACTGAATTCACAATCTTTTGTAAGCAATCTTTTGTAAGGTTTCTATTTTAGTGAAGTTTTCTATAAACCTTCTATAGTATCTTGTAAATCCTATAAAACTTCTAACATTCTTTTGGAAATTTGGAATTGATAACTTAGAGATGACTTCAACTTTAGATTTTTCAACTTTAATCCCATCTACCAAAATATGATGTCCTAAAAAAATACCTTCTGTAAACATCATAAAACATTTTTCACGGCTTAGTGAAAGGTTTGTTTCTTTACATATTTTAAGAACTTTTTCCAAATTTTCCAAAGCTTCTTCAAATGTGTTTCCATAGACTGTAAAATCATCCATATATACTCTACACAATCATATATTAGATCAGAAAAAATTCCTATTACTTCTCTTTGGAATGTTGCAGGAGCATTACATAACCCAAAAGGAAGTACTTGGTAGGAAAAAGTTCCCCATGGACAAGTAAATGTGGTTTTATCCTGATCCTCAGGTGCTACCTAAATTTGATTATAACCACTAAAACCATCCAAGAATGAGAAATACTTCTTACCTACTAATGTATCTAACACTTGATCTATAAAGGGTAAAGGAAAGTGATCTTTAAGGGTTTCTTTATTCAATTCTCGATAATCAATGCACACCCTCCATTTATCATTATTTTTGGGCACAATTACCAAAGGAGAAACCCATTGGCTATCTGAAATTGGGTAAATGAAGTTTACATTGAGTAATTTTTGGAGCTCTTCTTTTACAATTTCCCTAAGATTTGGATTCATTCTTCTCTGAGGTTGTCTAATTGGTCTAATGTTTTCATAAATATAGATATGATGAATACAAGTCTTCGGATCAATTCCTTTCATGTTGGTGTACTCCCATGCAAATGCAGCAGAATGTTTTTGTAATGTTTTGGTTAGCTCTTCTTGTTGTAGTTTCTCCAAGTTTTTGTTTATGTTCAGTGTCCTACCTGGAAAAATTTCAATTGTAAAGCTACCAGACTCTTCCATAGAATAGAGAGACATCTGCTTAGATGACAAGTATTCAACATTAGATTTTTCTTGAAATTGTGCATGATCATATTCTAAAGATGTTTCAAAATTTTCCAATATATTCAAAATTTGACTATCTTCACTAATTTCTGGCATAGTAAAGAGAGGCTAAATATCATCTTCATCATCAATCATTCCTTGTCATCTATTTCTGTGATTGCTTTTGCTGGAGGACACAAAGTAAATTTATTTGTTGAATTGCCATCAAAAATATACATGTCACCAGATCTACAACTAATAAAAGCATCAGCTGTGGCCAGCCAAGGTCTTCCTAATATGAATGGGTTTCCTCCTAAATTATTCTTCGGAGTTAAGATCATGAAATCAATAGGATATTCCCAAGAATACAAGGGTACTGAAATATATTCTAGCACACCATCTGGTTTGATTACTGATCTATCTGCAAGTTGCAGTAAGGTAGGTGTGTAAAGAAGATTAGGAAGTTTAAGCTGCTCCATAGTTTGTCTACTCATAATGTTTATTGTTGCCCCTATGTCAATCAATGTATTTGGAATTTCAATTCCATTTATATGTGTCTTGACGATTGGACTTCCTGGATCCGCATATTTCTACATGGCAATCTTTCCCATCATTATGTCTGCTATCTTTCCTACCAGGTGAATTCTTTTTGTTTCTTTTGATTTTCTTCCTGGTCTTTTGATGCTCAACTCCTTTATTGTTTTGGCTAGAATTGGAATTTCTCTAATGGCCCGTAACAAAGGAATTTTGATACATACATTCTTCAATTCATCTAGAAAACCATATTTGGGCAACAAGATCTGTTTTTCTACTCCTCTATCAATTTGTAGTCTCTCGGGAAAAGGAGGTGTAGAAGTAGAATGATAGGAGTTGTATTCACTGGTTCTTTTTGTTTTCCTTTTTCAATGTTTTGGTTTCGGAGGGATGTTCCCTCAAAACTTTTATTTACTTTTAGAGAATCTTCCTCAGAAGTGTCTTGTTCTTGAACAACTACAGAAGGTCTTTCATTTTCTAATATCCTACCAGATCTTAGTTGAACATCATTAGGATCTAGTGGAGTAATCATGTAAGTTGGAAATTGTTGTCCTTCTACCATATAAGCATTCTGAGGGTTTTTATTGTTGGGGTTTGGTAATGGTTGGGCAAGTAGCTGATTTGGTTTCTGTTGAAATGGCAGCAAGAGTTGATAATTTTGACTTTGTTGTGGAGGTTGTTATGGAAATGGCAATGAAAGTTGAGGGTTCTGATTTTGAAGTTGTGGTTGCTAATTTTGTTGGGGAGGATAATTCTGATAGGATGGAGGATATTGATAATATTGAGCAAATCTCCCATAAGGATTTTGTACCCCTTGTGCCCACGGTTGAGATTGATACTGAGATTGAGGTTGAGGCCAAGGTTGCTGCCAAGAATTCCAGTTTGGTGGGGGTTGAAGATACATTGGATTGTTAAATCCTTGATTTTGTGGCCCCTGCCAAGGTCTTCTTGCAACAAAACAAAGAGGTTCTGTAGAATTTGGGACTGTTTCCTCTTGAAAGACAGCCTTAAGACCTAGGATTGAGGGACAACCCTTGGTCTCATGACTTTCTGAACAAATCATACAAGTTTCTACAATTTTTGCATCTAAAGGGCATTCCCTTAGAGCATGTTTCTTTCTGCATTTTGGACAAAAAATGGCTAAAGCATCAGTGTCTGTTTTTTGCTTGTTTTGAATTTTAAGGGTGTCTAATTGCTCACTAAGGCTCCCTAGAATGTTAGGTTTAAACTCATCAAGCATATAGCCAATTTCTGCTCTACTTACAGATCCAGTTGCAGATTTGTTTGCTCTAACAAGAGAAGGATCTCTAGGCCCTTTACCTGTTTTAGATTTCCCTCTTGAGGGATGAACACATAGTTCTCCTATGTCACTCAAATGAAGTTGAGAGATATCTCTGTTCCCCATCATGTTAAGGATATCTATCCACTCATCTCTAATGGCCTTTAACAAAAGAGCTTTAAAAGTTTCTTCATCTAAATTGTTCATCTTTTCTCTTTTCAAATTATAGTTGAATCTCTCAATCAAATCTTCTAAGTTTTCATCCTCTCTTTGCATCATTTTGAACACCTCATCTTTATGATTGGTAGGCATACAATAATCCAAGTATCTATCCAAAAATGTCTGTTTCATGTCATTCCACGTTCTAATGGATTGAGTGACTAACCCCATGAACCATTTCAAAGTAGCCCCTTTTAATGTTGAGGGAAACAATTTAAGTTTTTGAGAGTCTTCTAGATAATCATAAGTTCTACACAAGACTTAAAACTCAAACAAAAATGTTTCAAGGTCCTCACTTCTCAACCCATAAAAGTTTGGGAGGATAGATGGTGAGATATTTTTCATTGTGATATGTGTTTCCTCATCCACTATAGGGAATCCAAATGAGTTATCTACTTCCCTATTTACTCTGCCTCCTCCATTATTACCTCTACCTCCTCCATTATTTCCTCTACTTCTCCCTCTACCCCCTTCTCCAAATAGTGAGAATTCTCCATCTTATTCTTCTTCTGCCATTATAGTTTCTTCAGAGTCAGTATAGGGCTCAACCTACAAGGTTATTCCCTCCTCCTCTAGTTCTTCTATTAATGGACTATGGGAGAGAGTTTCTACTTTTTCTTCCTCACCAGGTATTCCTAATTCTTCAACTACAATAGGCTCTCCTATGGAGGTGAAAAAGGTTATCCCTGCTGTTGGAGATTCAAAAATTTTCTCTCCTAGGACTGTTTTGGTAGATGAAGTAGGAGAATCTTCTGATTGAGTTTCTGCCCCTTGAATTCCAGGAATCCTATGGCTAGGAGTATGAGTCTGGGATGGAGGTGTGTCTTTTCTAACTCTTGGTGGAGTAGGTGGAGTTGTGGGAATTGAACTTCTGCCCCTAGCTATAAATCTACCCCTAGAGTCTCTTTCTCTATGCATGTCATTGTTGTTTTTTTTTTTTTTTTTTTTTTGAATGTAAGAGATAAGGCTACCTAGTTACACTTCCCCGGAAACGGCGCCAAAATTTTTGGTCAATTTAGTGTCCTAAATTGCTCTACATAAATTATCAATCCGGGTATCGTAAATTGATGAAGTGTAGTGCACTATATGTGCTAGATGACCCTTCTTACTTCATTGTTTTTTAGTTTTATGTTGTTTTGGGGGTTTTTGATCCTTTAATCCCTAATGATTTACAATGTACTTAACAAAATCTTAAATCTAACTTCTGTAAAGACTGCTAAGAACCTAAAGAAATGAGAACTAAAAGAGCTTAAGTAAGATTTGGAAGCAAAGTTTAATCAAGAAATAAAAACAAAGTTTCTATCTTTAATCATATCATTATTTCCAAATCATGAGCTACAAACTAAAAAGTAAAATTGTTGTCTATTCAATTACAGAAACAAGATTAAATGAAATACTAAAACTGAAAGTGAAATTGCAACTATCTATTATGGAAACAAAACCAAAATGAAATACTAAAACTGAAAGTGAGATTACAACTAATGTTTAGTCTATTGCAGAAACAAAACTAGATGAAAAACTGAAAGTGAAATTGCGACAAAACTAAATGAAATACTTTGTTACTCTACCTCTCAATTTATGAATATAGACCTCCTTCGGATGACATTTTGAGGAATTTTGTACTTCATTATTCTAAAAGAAGATAAATGCAAAAATGCAAAAAAGACTCATTGCATGAATGAAGTATTCAACCACTTAGTTTGAGATGAGTTATCAACTAGAAGGGATTTTTAGAAACATTCATCTACACCATGAGTCACTAAACTAGTAATAAAATGGCAAGAACATTAATGGCACTAATCAGTCTATTTGGAAATTTAAAAACTAGTGAAACAGTAAATGAAATAAACTACTCTACACTACTGAATTCAACTTCTACTACTGATAAAAACTAGAAAGAAATTAAGCAAAGAGAATGCTATTTTGTAATGAAAGAAGCTATTCTGCATTAATGAAGAAATGATGCATTATAAACGGGGTTAGTATGAAAAATGGTTATGAACACTATGGAAGAAATGATAAATTTACAGTTTAACTAAAACAAAATGAAATTAAACCTTAGTCAGCACAAGGGCCCTCTGCGACTGATCAGGTTATGAGTGCTCAATCAACCTCCAGAAAATGCTTTCAGATATCCATAAAACACACGGTCTTCATATTAAAAACAGGAAATGAGTTTTTCAAAATTATAAAGCAGTAGTATGAGCTTAATACATGTGAAAATTCGAACTGGTTCTGCGTTCTTTACACAGGTATTTATAGAAAATTATACAACTGCTTATGGAGAAAAATAAGCTATAGCCAAAAACACGTAGCAGACAGGCACACGGAATTCTCTTCCTCGGCTTCTGGAGACATAAATCTAGGGTGATGGCTGTTGGATTCGGTTGCACAGATGGCTGTTGGAGTTCGTGGGTTCAGGAAGTTGTTTCAGATCCCATCA
Organism: Pinus tabuliformis; assembly: GCA_031772625.1. Taxonomy (NCBI): domain Eukaryota; kingdom Viridiplantae; phylum Streptophyta; class Pinopsida; order Pinales; family Pinaceae; genus Pinus; species Pinus tabuliformis. Next base: position 971,381,839 of record CM062804.1, on the reverse strand, counting down.
TTGTGAAACATGTACAAAACAGAGTCATGTTTGCCTTTGGTCTCTACATTTTACTTCTCCTTTGACCAGAGTCTTGTACCATCTTCCTTGTCGACCTGGGCTAGATGAATAGGACACGATCCATGTCATGATGTTTTCCAAGCTACCCATATAGCTAGTTTCTCCTTCTGACACCTGGAACCTATTAAAGCATGGAAGTAGCTGTGGAACAATTGATTAGCTATAGAATAGGTTGAGTTCCGTAGCTAAAATACAAAAACTTATTCAAAAAGAAAAACATAAAAGCATAACATGTAAATCACTAAAATGTTCTCCTTAAGACAATGTATATTGGTTATTGATGATAGGGATGCATTTTATTCATGGAAAAACAAAGAAAAGGGAGGAGAAGAGTTGCTAAGGAAAGGGCAGTTTTGAGGCTCAATAGGTATATCATGTCAGCTAAACCAAATCAAAATGAACCAACGTACCTTAGCATAATTTGGGGAGGATACCTTGTCTGCAAGATCAACAAATCAGCATGATACATGTATATCATAATCATAACAACATATAGAAATATAACACATAAGAATATAACCATATATCCATCACTCTTACTAGATTCCAGTCATCAATGCATGCCCATATCAATTACACGTATCATGACCTCATGCATGACAACAACCATATCAATGCACATTTGACAAATTGTAAGTATTAACGCGCATAGAAATGCATAACCAATCACAGACTCATGATGACACACTTCACAACAACAACATCCTCTTTCACGTGGTGACATCACTACAACCATGACCGACACCATGTATATGCAACAGGAATATAGTCCACAAGGATGATTAATATACATGAAACCGAAATTAATGCATGACCAACACACAACCCATCCAGTCTGAGGGGTGAATCATGCTCTGATACCACTTTGTAATGCCCTCCTCCCACATCTACCCAAATAACCTGCCAACCGAGGTAAACATGTGAGAGAAGTTACCATGATATGATTCAACCTCCTAAGTAACCTTAAGGAAGTGGAATCATCAGAAACACACCATACCAGACCTTCTGCACCTACTACACGACTCCTAGAAAGCATCCCAGACATTCCCCTTACCATCCCTTGGGTCCCACTGAACTTTTAGACCACTAAACCCTCGAATTCTCCCTTGATATGGACAAGGGTGCATCTGAGGACCTCTGGACGCATGCACAACATGGGTATGCCAGGGTCCAGGGACTTTCCTTCTCATACTTTTGCCTGTGACTTCGGGATTTGTGTCACTTTTCAAGCCCAGAGTCTAGGTCACTGCCCAGAAACCCCTGTAGCTTTCAAAATCCATAAATTACATTATGACAAGACTTTTGAATCAAAAACTGACTCATGGATTAGACCTGACCATCCCCAACCAGGACTAACATTTTGTTAAACACTTGGCATCAATGCAATCTACATGAAATGAATACAATACAGATCATAAATGACTAATAACTCATATGAGACTTGACAAGAAGGATCACCACCCTCTTCCCTTAACTGCTTTGACATCAATTAGGTATTACATCCATTATCCTTTCAGTTACAAGTAAAGACATGAAATAACCATGACAATAACCAGTCACATAACCATGCTTGTAGCCTACATTAAACCATGAAAATAAAAATGAGATAAGAGCCATTAAAGCCACATATTAACAAGTAAAAAAGAAAGAGAACTTAGCTTTTATTAAACACAAGAAAATTTGACCAAATTCAAGACTTCCACGTACGACCCAATCGTAGACATGGCTGAACCAAATATTTATTTCATCCAATCACCCCCATGCCATATTCCAAGCATGAATGTGGGATCTCATGGATAAACCAATCCAAAAAAAAACAAGGGAATATAGAGGTTAAACCACCTCCATCCTCACCAAACCATGATCTCACCAAAACCGTCACCGAGGTCACAAAACCAAACCGATCTTGGAATGCCTCTTGTCTCCATCACTATCCTTGAGGAATTTTTTGTCCCCTTCTCTCTCATGCTTTACTGCAATCCACATTGGATCACTAGGCCCTAAACCGAGACGCCAGTCTCTTAGGCTTTACCACAATCCACACCAAATCACTAGGCCCTAAATCAAGACTCCACCCTCACCAAACCATGATCTCACCAAAACTAGCACTGAGATCTCAAAGCCAAACCGAGCTTGGAATGCCTCCAGACTCCATCACTATCCTTGAGTAAATTTTCATCCCCTTGTCTCTTGGGCTTTACCGCAATCCACACCAGATCACTAAGCCCTAAACCGAGACTTCACCCTCAGGTTTTACCATGTATCCCACCAAAACTAGTCAAGGGATTCCTAGGCCTTTGGTAATTTTCTTGAGACCACCTCCGCCCCGAATTCCGAAACCATCTGGCAATTCCAAAGATCAAAACCAATAAAATAATCCCATCACACCATAGCTATCTAAAAAAAGGCAAGGCTAGGTTGAAAACCACTGTCATATATCGGAAAAACCATGCCACCGACGGCGAGAGAACCATATACCAATATGCAAAGCCATGCATGTTAAAACCAGCTAGGAAATCACACATGCATATGTTACCTGCAAGTATTCATGTTGAAGTTGCTTGATCCTTCTCTTCCTTCCTTTCCTTTGCTTGTTTTTTCTTTCCTTGCTCCAAATCTATAGTGCTCCAAGAAAACTCTAAGTGTCCAAGAGTGAGAGAGAGAGAATAATGAGAGAGCTCCAAAACTGAACTGACAAAAGGTACAAACTGATCCTCATAAGCATTTTTATCAATTATGCCTCTATTTTCTTCATTTTCCATTATTTTCCTTTAATTTCCTCCTCACATGCAACTTGTGACCTTTCACCTCCATGTTCTCCTATTTTCCTTTATTTTCATAAATAAATGTGCCAAAAATGCATTTTTTCCTTTTTAATGCCTTAGAAATTTCCTTTGCCAATTTCCTTAGCCATAAACATATCCAGTGATGCCCAATAGGATATATTTTCCCAACATTCAACTTGGAATAAGTGTCCCTTAACTGTGGTCTTATTTTTTATTTATTAACTTTTATTACATGAACTTTTAACCGAGGGTTGTTACAATAATCATAAACTTCATATTTAACTTTGTCAATTTTTGGACTTTATTTCCTCTATTCTGGTAATAGTTTCGATGATAAAGGAGTGGAAATAATGGATACCTCTTCACTGGATTTTGTTGTAATAGGAGAACCAAAGTCATCTTCATTGTCAATTACTAGCTACTTATCACTTGGTTTTTTTCTTCCTTTCATCATGCTGGGAGTGGTTCTGTGATCTTTGCCTTTGAATTCTGGACTAATTTCTTTCTCAAAACCCATTCTCTTCATGCCCCTCTTTTCTAAGGTTTTCTTTGTGACTATATATTTTTTTGTCTTTTCCACACAGGTTTTATTATTCTTCTTTCCTAGTAATTTCTTTACCTTTGTTTTCATTGACTTCACTAATTTCCGTTTTTGAATTTTGGTTTGAATATTTTTCAAATTTGAACCTAAAATATTCTTATCAACTGACTCGAGGTTTTAAATATCTACAACTTCAGGGTTTTAAATTTTCACAAGCTCAGGAATTTCCATAGGCTCCATAGGCCCAATTTATATAGCTTCAAGAATTTGCACAAGCTTAGGGTTTGGTGTTTCCACAGCCTTAGGTTTATACAAGATTAGGTTTTGGTGTTTCCATATTCAAAACCCTAGCATGTGTGTATTTCCTCTTAGATTCTCAAATGTTTTTTCTCAAGACGCCTCCTTGAAGTGATTACTAAGGAAGGAATCCTCCCAATTGTCTCCTTTTTGACGCAATTGTTCTTCCACTAAGATTTTCATAAGGCCGAAATGATATAAACTATTGTCAATGTTTATTGAGTTCCTCTAGATATTATATGCCAATTTCTTAAGACTACAAATAAGATAGAAGGCTAAATTGATTTCTTGCCCTTTGTAAAAGTGCATCATAACGAAAATATAGTAAAATAAAACCTTTCCATACCTCCTTTCTCAATTAATGAACTTCTGAAGGATAAAGAGAAGGTCTCACCATTTCTTCTTGAATGTTGATACATGAATTCAATTTTTCCAATTTTTCACCATCTTAGGATTGATTAGAATTTTCTTCCATGAATCATATTTGAATCTGTTGTATCGGCTACAACCACCCTCCAAAATTTTGGCCTGCACCAACTTTAGAGCCTCCCTTGGAGAGTTTCACTTGATGACTGCACACACTCGGGTTCACTCCGTGATCTCGTGTGAGTCTTTACATTCGCCTTGCTTGTTTATTGCACTCAAGTCTCTGCATGTTGATGTCTAAGTCATGTTTGCGACCGTTTTCTGGTTATGCTCAAAGTATTTGCTTCGTATGTGTTTGATGTGTTCGCCATGAAATCATCTGCCGCACTCACACATGAAGTCACATTCACTTTCGCGCAAGCATCGTCTTGATCATGAACGATCAATCATGAGTGTCGCACTTGCTTGCACCATCAGTCAATCATGTTTAACATATGTATCCGAATGGTTTGGTCATTTCGTCGTCAAGTCATGCGAGTGTGTGTCTGTATGATCACCTATGCATATTTCAACTATTCACACACTTAGTCATTTTTGTTGAAGTTCTATCAACCAAACTCCTCACTAACAGCCAAACCATCACCCTACTTTCGACTTGATCGATTGGATAGATCTAGATGCCAGTCTCCCAGGCAGTTCCCCAGAAAAATTGCACAATCCCTGCCTGATGATCCCACATGCAGCCCAGCCCGTTCCTTTGGAAATTTGTGAAAATTTGGTTGTTTAGCCCCTATTAAAAGTTCATTCCGGAAAATGCACAGAGCATGCGTGCCTTTCCTTCCAGCAGCCTGAACTGTCCCTCCCGAAATTTACGCAATGTTGCCTCCCAATGGAGCTAGACCTTGCAGTTAGTCACTGTCGACTCATATTGTCTGTCTCCATCCTTTAGTGACTCGTGCGCAGTTTTCATCAGTAGTTGCTCAGAGCCATCATCCCACATCACAACCTTGTTTCCTCTCCCGGTCACTCGTATCTAAATGATCATGTGTCATGGTAGACTAGGAGGTTTTGGATTTGATTTCGTCTCGTCATGAGTGACTGCAGGTACAGGTACACCAACAAACATGTCAAGATGACGAATGGGATGAACGAAGGGAGCACATGCAGATGGATAGGTTTACCAACAGACGAACAAATGAAGCATGCGAAGCAGACGAACGAATGAAGCACGTGAAGCAGACGAACGAACGAGGCATGCGAAGTGGATGAATGCGATGAGCATGCACCTTTGTGAACAAGTGAACCTGGCAAGCCTTCCAACCTGAAAGCAAGGAACAACATGCTAGAGCTTCATCAAGTGAACCAAGGACCATCAAAGACTCTGTGCACTTCACCATGCGGAGGTGAAGCTATGATACACCATGAAGACATCCATCACTCAGTAGCATTGTAGCTTGACATGCACTCCAGCAACAACACGAATGTAATAGCATTGTCATGTCAAGTCATGCTGATTCAAGTCATGATTCATGTTGCCCACATCTCCACTATGGGCTTGTTTTCAATCAATGTGATGTAATGTGGAAGTCCAAGAGACCCAATTGTTGAACATAGAGTCATGTAAGTCGGAAAGTCATGGAAGTTGAACGGTTATGAGGGTAGTCAAACAACCACAAGGGTTAGTTTCACCCTTGGCTATAAATACCCCCCTCATTTGTACATGAAAGGAATTTTCACCTTAGCTCCTCCCACATAGCCAAGAGAGTCTGTAATCATTTCTTTGAGGAGTAAGCAGTGGCTCCAATGCCCCAATGACGGGGTTAGTGATGTATGGTGTAACGATGTGTCTTGGAAATTTTGACTTAATTTAGAAGCTTGTCAACAGGCCAGCACATTTTCACACATGTATTGTATTTATTGTAAGGCTAATATTAACACTTGTAATGCACGTTGCTTTAACCATGTGTTCTAAATCTGAACTGATTCATTTGTTGTAATGCATAATCTGTTAATGGAAATGTGTTATATATGTTGTTAATTTTGTCCCATCCATGTCTACTGCTCTGCCAGAAATCAGACAGGCCTTTCACATGAACCTTGCTGTAACAACCATTGCATTCATCTCGAACTGATCCATGAGTGTTGTACGTGTTATCTTACCTTGTATATTGTGACTGTCGCATTGAGTGGATTTCTCCACCAGAAGATGTGTATGTCCTTTGTGTTGTGTGTTCCTAATCGAGTTGGGGCCGATCCCTTTCAACCTGGAACTCACCTTAACCTTTTCCCCTCATAGTGAAAGAACCATTGACACAAGTACACTTAAACTCACTAGGCACGTGAACCTCACTTCTCGAAGACAAAGCAAACCACTCTCTTGTGCTGACAAGCAAGAGTTGATGAAAATATTGAAGACAATGGCAACCAGTCCATCATACTGGATGGGACTCCCACACCAAACAGTGTGAGTTCTAGTTTGGAATTCATACCGGGTTAATCCCTGAATGTTGGCGGGTCCAGCATCGTCAACAGAATCTTTGACCTTTAAATTAATTTTCATCAATTGTGGGAAGGTTAGTTGCTTTTGCAAGGAAATATTGTAATTTCAACCTAATATCACCAATTTCAGCCTATACTCCATCAAAATCCATAGAAAATGCTTAAGTAACTTCAACATTATGTCATTGAAATTTATCAAAGAATTTGAGCCACTGAAATTTCTATAACCACTTTTTGCACCTGGGATATTCCTCTAAGAATTCCTTGCCAATTGGTTCAAACCTTACAACTATACCCATTCTTCATGCTCAGGAAATATGAGTCTCAGAATATTTCTCTTAGTCATAGCTTTGTTAGGGTGATGGTGTAATAAAAGGGAACAATGATGCAAAAAACAATTGTTATACAAGGTGCATGAAATGGAGAAGGTGGTAAAGTGATGGTTTAGTACTATTTGAGGTGGAAATAATGATAGAAAACACATCCAACCTTTATAACCATTAGGATTTAATCATTAATGACACAAATACGAAAATTTCAAGCCTATTTCATATTGGTATTTAGGATTGTGATTTATGACATGATAGGTGGTAATTAGATATCATGGATATGGTAAATCAAGTGGTTACGTTTGTAGAAATTTTGAATAATTTAACACATATTCACAGAGATTATCCTGATCATACAATTATAAGCGGAACATGTATAATACATAATCTCCTCTACGTTGATCATCAATTTACAGAAGCAGAAACATTCACAGGCACACATAGAAGCATCAATCAAACTCATAAACACAGTATGTATCCCGGGGAAAGCATCTCGCTAAAAACCCCACACTATCTGTATATTATATTGATTGAATCATGTAACATTACAAAGCATAATACTTCTCACAAGTATCTCCACCTGTTACACACAATACAGCTCAGATTTGATCTCCAAATCTCCCCCGCTGCTTGCCTGCCTCCACTGCTCAAACCTGCTCGAGAACTGATGAGAATAGCTTCCCAAACTCGATTTTACACTGCAAAATAGTCACCCACACTATGTTGGACGTGAGCAACAGCTATAATATCATGAAGATACGTGAGCAAACTCATTGGCATACTCAATCCTTTGATTGTGCAAATCATCATGCACAGCTATAGTCACAACTGATAGCAATCTGATCCTCTAACACCTGTCCCTGCTGAACTGAACATGCACTGACATGCAACTGAGTTAACTGATGTATTCTATAGTTGCATTATGAGTTAATAACTTGTGAATTAATTAATAACTAATTCACCCAACTCATCTTTAGTCTATTGATCAGTTAGACTAAATACAACCAGTTTAACAAAGCTAAACTGAACACAACTCCATCAACTGTACCTCCAGTCCACTAAACTCAACTCACTTGAGTTCTAACTGAAGTCATGCATGCAACAACTCAACTGACTCATAAGAAAAATGAATTTCCTTCTGACAGCTGCATGTGCCACTTCCGTAGCTCAAACTGAAGTGCTCCAAGAGAATAAGATTAAGTTTATAGTCCAAATATTATTGTGAGATAATAATATTTGACTTTTCTATTTTTGACTTTGATCACTCACACTGTGATCACTCACACTGTAATCACTCACACTGTGATCACTCACACTTTCATCAAAAATAGAAGTCCATCTATTTTTCCCAACTTGATCAATCATCCATAGACATGATCCATATGTCTAAAAATAGACATAGTCTAAAAATAGACTTGCGCCAAAAATAGCCTGCGGGCCCACTTAGTGAAGGCGACTCTTTTCACTAAGCTCCATCATCTTGTTGCACTCTCAACAAGCATTTCTTGTTGCACACTTTTCAACACTCCCTCTCAACAAGAAAGGCTTCCTCTCAAACCCGATCCTGTAACTCTGGAATGTTCTCCATGCAACACATCTGGCCGGTCCACTTGCTCTATCATCAAAGTCTCTGACTGCTATTGCCTCTGTCGACTGAAACTCTGCATCTCTGTGCTCTTCAGTATCTGACTGCTCTAGCCTCTGTCACTTTGATCTCTGACTGCATCCGTGCTGTTGCTGGTTCTATCTCCCAGCATTGCATCCGCACTGCACCTCCCAACTGACCTCCCTGTTGGGATAGAAACATCCTCTGATGCTGAAGCTCTACCTGCTGCTGACAAGTGCTCTCTCTCTGACATCTGCGCTACTGCAACATCTCCATGTTGGAAATAATACTGAGAGGGGGGGTGAATCAGTATTATCAGATTAATCAAACTTTTCAAATGCCCAGAAACATATACGCTACTTCAGTTAAGTGAACCAGCGTGTACACGCTACTGTGACGAAGTAAAACAGCGTATAAGCAGAAAACTCACAATTTAGTTAGCTTATTCTTCAATTAAGTGCATCAGGACATTATTCATCATATTAACAGTAAACATGTGCAGTATAATAGAACAGATAAAAAGCCACACACATGAACACCAAGATATAAGGTGGAAACCCAATGTGGGTGAAAACCACCTGCTGCAAGTTGTCTCTATCTTTCTTAATATGAAACTTCAGTTTACAATCTTTTGTACTGGTGCAGCCTTATACCAGTACGCAGGCTACAACCTGCAGAAGGCTTCAACCTTCTCTCGTTCTCCAAACTTCCTTGGAAGGGAGCTCCAACCCCCTTTGCTCTTGTACTAGCCAAGATACTAGTACGTAGGTGCTGACCTACAATCTTCCTTCTTCCAGGTATCACTTTTCATACATTTTCAGACTTGGATATTCCTGAAGCACAACATTACAATCTGAAGACCACAATTCATTCAATTTCCACAACAGATCATTGAAGCATAAAACAACCAAACTTTGAATCACTGAACCACTGAACCCTGTCAATCACCAGTTACCAGAACACAGAGCAGACTACAGAACTCTGCAATAACAGTCAGACCCCACTGTAAACCCAAATCAAGCTTCAAAAGATATACGCTACTTTAATGAGCAGAACCCGCGTATACACGCTCTTTTACCGAAGCCAACCTGCGTACAGATCTAAAAATAAACTTTCTCAATTTGCAGCTGTACCAGACATTAGTTAGACTCAAAACGTAACATTGCAACAATATGCAGATCTAGAAATACGCATAATCAACCATATCATGATAGTGCATTTCAAACCATTAGATCCCGATCTATCCTTAGATCTAGTCTTCCATTAACCGATGTGATCTCTCCTTGGCTTAGATCATGCAACTCAGAACCTGCATATCAGATCTCTTTCTTTCTTAGATATTCATGCCTTGTCGAAAGATGATTTTGCCTAATGATCTTCTTCTCCTTATATAGCCTTAGGCCTTTCTCAATGCCAAGAGCCAAAACCATAGTAACACAATACCATCAACTTTAAAACTAGGGATCGACACGCCCGTCGAGACATAATGGTCCGAAATCATAGGCACAACTTCCAAGGACTAACCACCATGAACCAAAGGAACCTTTCCACATACACGCGCTTTTGATGAATCGAACTAGCGTGTACACGCGACTTGGGCTTAACGAAACAGCGTGTATGAGCTTCCTTGGCATGCTGTACTGAGATCTGTCTTCTGATTAAGTTGCCATCACCTGTACTAACCTCTGAGCACCTGTACCATCCACTGAGTGAGTTGCCATCAAGGACAACACTTGAATCATAATGCCAACAATCTCCCCCTTTGAACTTGATGGCAACCACCACACCAAGTCACTCTCCCCCTTTGACATCAAGGGCAAAGGGCTATGCTCCCCCTGAGGACATGCTGATACCTCTGCTTGGCTGTGCTGACTCGTGCTCCCCCTGACAGTAGGCCAGATCTGCAAAAGATGTTCTTCAACAAGAACCAAGACTTATCCACCATATGGGACCTTTCTATCACCAAAGGACTCAATACATACAACCATAACATATCAGAAACAACCAATTATATGACAGCATTCATCCCAGGCATAGTGGGGAAACCAACAAAGGCCGTTACATGACCTTGACACCATAAAAGAGACAAGAGAGATACATGACATAGAGACAACAGATCTAGACCAAGACTTAGGAAAGACATCAGCAGCATCTGATAAACATCTTGTTAGATCAGCAACTAGAATTTCTTTCTAAGCTCCTTCTCCTGAAACCAACAACCAAAAACATCTGAATGCCAACAATGCTTTATGAGACTTTTGAGCTGCTCCCCCTGAACCTGTGCCTGTTGCACTCCCTGAAACTGTGCCTGAATAATTCTGACATTCCTATTGCTGTTCAGAACTTCAGAGTTTTCCCTTGCTGTTCAGAACTTCATATACGCGTTTTATCCTGTATAAAACAGCGTATGTACGCGGATATTCTTTCTGCAACAAGCGTCCAGCATACACGCGACTTACCCAGCATGAATCCGCGTGTATACGCTCATATCCCTTCCGTAACCTGCGTATACAAACTTTTCTGTAGAACAAACAAATTTCAACAACAGGATGAAGCATTAACTACTCCCAGCTTTTGTCTGAGATATTCAAAAGTTTCCATGGGCAGTGGTTTTGTGAGAATATCAGCAACTTGCTCCTTAGAAGGAACATACTCCAACTTGACCTTCTGCTCAAGCACTTGTTCCCGAAGAAAATGGTACTTGATTGGTATGTGCTTGGTCTTTGAGTGCATGACTGGATTCTTTGAAATGCTGATTGCACTTGTATTATCACATAAGATAGAGACAGGTGGAGTGCAAGTGATTTGAAAGTCCTGCAAGGTCTGCATCATCCAAAGAAGTTGTGTGCAACAAGATGCTGCAGCCACATATTCTGCTTCAGTTGTAGATAAGGCAATCGAACTTTGTTTCTTGCTGAACCAAGATACTAATCTGGAACCCATGAAGAAAGCACCTCCACTTGTGCTTTTCCTATCATCCACACTTCCAGCCCAATCTGCATCTGTGTAAGCATGAAGAGTGAGATCTGTATTTCTAGGATACCATAAGCCATAGTTTTGGGTCCCTTGAAGATATTTGAAGATTCTTTTGACTGCCTGAAGATGAGTTTCCTTTGGGTTGGCTTGAAATCTTCCAACCATTCCTACTGCATGTGTAATATCTGGTCGAGTACCTGTCAAATAAAGCAAACTCCCAATCATGGATCTATAAGTGGGTTGGTGGACTGCTGCTGATTCATCATTTGCACTGAGGCTGCATCCTGTAACCATGGGTGTACATACTGGTTTTGACTCTTCCATGCCATACTTCTTCAAGATCTGCTTGAGGTATTTGGTTTGAGACAAGAAGATACCTCCTTCATTTTGTTGGATTTGCAATCCAAGAAAATATGTCAATTCTCCAAGAAGTGACATTTCGAATTCTTTCTGCATAACCAAGGCAAAGTTTTGACTCATAGTCTCTTCATTGCTGCCAAAAATAATATCATCTACATAAACAACAAGAATTAGCAATTTGTTATTTTCAACTTTTATATAGAGATTGCTATCTGCTGATCCTTTTGAAAAGCCTTGTTGGTGGAGATATTTGTCCAACCGATAGTACCAAGCCCTTGGAGCTTGTTTGAGCCCATAGAGAGCCTTTTTCAATCTGCATACAAGGTTTGGATCATTCCCAAGAATGAACCCATCTGGCTGCTCAATATATACTTCTTCTTCTAAGTCTCCATTCAGGAAGGCTGATTTCACGTCCATTTGAAATACCTTGAAGTTTTGAAAGCTTGAGAGAGCAAGGAACATTCGGATGGCCTCTAGTCTTGCCACAGGAGCAAAGGTCTCTTCAAAATCTATTCCTTCTTGCTGTGCATACCCTTTACAAACAAGTCTGGCCTTGTTTCTAATTACTTCTCCATTTTCATTTAACTTATTCTTGAAGACCCATTTTGTTCCTATTACATTCTTATCTTTTGGTCTAGGAACTAATTCCCAAGTGTTGTTCCTTTCGATTTGCTCAAGTTCTTCATCCATTGCTTTGACCCAACATTCATCTTTGCATGCTTCTTTCACATTTTGTGGTTCAATGGAGGAGAGTAGAGCCAAGTAGCTTGAAGCTTCTGCAAGTGTCCTTCTTGTTTGTACTCCTGCTTCTTTCTGCCCCATAATTTGAGTTTCTGGATGATTCTTTTGGACATATCTGGATGGAGTCTTCTCTTCTATTCTTGTCTGCTCCTCTGGTTCTTCTTGAGATTCTTCTTCCTCTTGAGGTTCTTCTTCTTCATCATTTCGCCTTTGAGAGTAACCTTCATCTTCTTCATGATGAACTTGCCTAGGAATATATCCCTTCTCATCAACCACTATATCAATACTGTCAACAATTCTGCCAAGTCTTTTATTGTAGCACTTGTATGCTTTGCTATGTGGAGAATAACCAAGAAGAATGCCCTCATCTGCTCTAGGTTCAAGTTTGCCAAGTTGCTCATCAGTATTCTTAATATAGCATTTGCTCCCAAAGATTTTGAAATGCTTCACGGAAGGAGTTTTACCACTCCAAAGCTCATGAGGTGTTTGAGTGCTGTTTACTCGGACATTTGTTTTGTTAAGAATGATAACAGCAGCATGTGCGGCTTCTCCCCAGAAGGTTGCAGGAGTACCTGATTCATCGAGCATAGCACGAGCCATTTGTTGGATAGTTCTGTTCATTCTTTCCACAACCCCATTTTGCTGAGGAGTTCTAGCTGTAGAGAATTCTCTTCTTATCCCATGTTCATCGCAGAAATCAAAAAATTCATTTGATGTGAACTCCCCACCTCTGTCAGATCTGAGGCACTTGATTTTGTGTCCTGATTCATTTTCAGCCAATGCTTTGAAGGATTTGAATTTTTCGAATGCTTCATCTTTGTGCTTCATAAGCCCTAACCAAACAAACCTTGAGAAATCATCAATGAATAATATCAGATATTCTTCTCCTCGAGGTGTCCTTTTCCTAAATGGACCACATACATCTGTATGGACTAGCTCAAGAGGCAAGCTAGCTGATCCTTCCTTCTCTGGAAAGTTAGTTCTGGTCTGCTTTCCAAACTGACAAGATTTGCATATGGTGTTGTCTGGAATTTTGATATCTGGAAGATCGCGAACTGCCTGATATTTGCATGCTTTCCTTATTTGTGAGAAGCTTAGATGTCCCAACCTTCGATGCCATAACCAGTGCTCTTCATCCTTGCTAAGATAGCATTGTTGTTGTCCTTCTTCAAATATGTACAGATTATTTGGAGTTCTTTTGCCTTTGAGAACTGTTTTACCTGTATCAAGATCACGAACAAGACATCCATTCGATCTGAAAATAACCTCTGTTTTTTGATCACACATCTGGCTGACACTTAGAAGATTATGCTTCAATCCATCAACATACAAAACATTTCCAGCCTTGACCTTTTCTTTCAAAGGAGCAATACCTTTTCCTTTTATAGTTGCAGGAGTATCATTTCCAAAAGAAACTTTCTTTCCCTTTTCTAAAGTAGAATAAGATTCAAGTTTTTCTTTATCACCTGTCATATGTTTCGAACATCCACTGTCAATGTACCATAGATTTTCCTGTCCTTCTGCATAAAATGCTATCCCACATCTTTCTGTTTGAGGTTCCTTTATTCTCCATGTTTTGGTGCTTGTGGCTTGTTCCTTTTTCTCCTGAAACCTGCTCCTGCATTCAGAGTCTTTATGACCAAAATTATTGCAAATAGAACATTCAACTTCATTTTCAAGCACCGAAAAGTTGTTATAGGTCCTTTTTGTAATCCCTGTCATACTTCTTTGTTTTTGAGCTTCCCTAGTCATGATTGTTTTATATGCAACACATTGAGCTGCTCTGTGACCAAAGTTGTGGCAAGAAAAGCATTGTCCATTGAAGAAGCTTCTGCGGTTATTGAATCTACCAGCCAACTGATTGTAATTTCTATTTTCATCTATTCTTGAGCCAAACTGAGAAGATTTTACCTGTGGTTGGTTGTAGCTTTTGTTCATCCTTAAGGAGGATTGTCCCTGATAGTTTCTGTTTGTAACTCGTCCCTGCTTTACCTGATTATCTTCATTGTTCTTCCGCTCATTTCCTCTTGCTGCATCAAGATAACTTTTTGAGGTGGATGCTTGAGAGGTTTCTCCATTATAGCCCAAACCTGTCTTGTTTAGAGGAGACCGCTGCACACTGATAATCTCATCCAAAGTTTCAGATCCTTTGACAAATTTAAGATTAATAGCTTTTGTTTTCTCAATTTCTTTTCTGAGACCAACAATTTCACCTTCTAGTTTTTCAAGATGTTTTTCCTTTTCATCAATCTGAAATTGCAAAGTATCAATGATCACATTCTTTTCTTCTATGCCTCTCTTGAGTCTAGTGATTTCATTATAGAGATTATCCACATCTATAGCATCCTCATAATCATCATCTTCAAATGCCATTAACAGCTTATATTTATTACCTTGTTCATCTTCATCACTGTTTGATAAGCCATCACTATCTTCATGGGTGTAGTAGCTTTTCCTATTTGCACTTTGTTTCTTGTTCCATCTAGCAGGTTCTTTTCCTTTATCCTTATAAGGACATTTTGCAGCATAATGACCTACTTTCCCACAAGCAAAGCATTTGAAAGGTAGCTTACCTCTGAACCTTCCAGATCCCCTTTGAAGATTTCTGACAAAATTTGATTCTTCTTCCTCTTCTTCTGGAACATGGCTTGCTTCATAGTAATCTTCTTTTCCTGATGCCTTAAAAGCAGCTTCCCTTCTGTCAGATGGACCTCCCTTTCTCATTTCATAAGCGGTTAGAATTCCATGTAGCTGAGACATAGTGAGAACACGGAGATTTTCTTTTTCTTCTATTGCAGATACTTTAGATTCAAACTTGGGGGATAAAGATCTTAGAATCTTTTGAACTACTATAGTTTCTCTTATTTCTTCACCCAAATTTTTCATACAATTAACAATCTCATCTACCCGAAGAAAATAATTAGCCACACTTTCATCATTATACATCTTGAGAGTCTCATATTGAATCCTGAGTGTTTGAAGTTTAGCTTGCTTTACCTGTTCATCTCCTTCATAGCTAGTGATCATTTTGTCCCATATTTCTTTTGCTGATTTGAAGTGCATGACCTTCATGAATTCTGTTTGAGATATACTTCCTAATAGAGTACTGACTGCTTTTGCATTTGTTTCATATGCCTTTTTCTCAGCTGGATCTGTAGGAGTAGCTGAAGGAAAAGCATAGCCTGTTTCTACAATGTCCCAAACTTCTGTACCAAGAGATTGAAGATATGCAGTAACTCTTACCTTCCAATAATTGAAATTTGTTCCATCAAAAACCGGTGGCCTGATTGATGCTTCTTTCTCGTAGTTGCTCATGATGAATGATCTTCCTTCAAGCGATCAAGCTTCTATGAAGGACCTGCTCCGATACCAATTGTTGGAAATAATACTGAGAGGGGGGGTGAATCAGTATTATCAGATTAATCAAACTTTTCAAATGCCCAGAAACATATACGCTACTTCAGTTAAGTGAACCAGCGTGTACACGCTACTGTGACGAAGTAAAACAGCGTATAAGCAGAAAACTCACAATTTAGTTAGCTTATTCTTCAATTAAGTGCATCAGGACATTATTCATCATATTAACAGTAAACATGTGCAGTATAACAGAACAGATAAAAAGCCACACACATGAACACCAAGATATAAGGTGGAAACCCAATGTGGGTGAAAACCACCTGCTGCAAGTTGTCTCTATCTTTCTTAATATGAAACTTCAGTTTACAATCTTTTGTACTGGTGCAGCCTTATACCAGTACGCAGGCTACAACCTGCAGAAGGCTTCAACCTTCTCTCGTTCTCCAAACTTCCTTGGAAGGGAGCTCCAACCCCCTTTGCTCTTGTACTAGCCAAGATACTAGTACGTAGGTGCTGACCTACAATCTTCCTTCTTCCAGGTATCACTTTTCATACATTTTCAGACTTGGATATTCCTGAAGCACAACATTACAATCTGAAGACCACAATTCATTCAATTTCCACAACAGATCATTGAAGCATAAAACAACCAAACTTTGAATCACTGAACCACTGAACCCTGTCAATCACCAGTTACCAGAACACAGAGCAGACTACAGAACTCTGCAATAACAGTCAGACCCCACTGTAAACCCAAATCAAGCTTCAAAAGATATACGCTACTTTAATGAGCAGAACCCGCGTATACACGCTCTTTTACCGAAGCCAACCTGCGTACAGATCTAAAAATAAACTTTCTCAATTTGCAGCTGTACCAGACATTAGTTAGACTCAGAACGTAACATTGCGACAATATGCAGATCTAGAAATACGCATAATCAACCATATCATGATAGTGCATTTCAAACCATTAGATCCCGATCTATCCTTAGATCTAGTCTTCCATTAACCGATGTGATCTCTCCTTGGCTTAGATCATGCAACTCAGAACCTGCATATCAGATCTCTTTCTTTCTTAGATATTCATGCCTTGTCGAAAGATGATTTTGCCTAATGATCTTCTTCTCCTTATATAGCCTTAGGCCTTTCTCAATACCAAGAGCCAAAACCATAGTAACACAATACCATCAACTTTAAAACTAGGGATCGACACGCCCGTCGAGACATAATGGTCCGAAATCATAGGCACAACTTCCAAGGACTAACCACCATGAACCAAAGGAACCTTTCCACATACACGCGCTTTTGATGAATCGAACTAGCGTGTACACGCGACTTGGGCTTAACGAAACAGCGTGTATGAGCTTCCTTGGCATGCTGTACTGAGATCTGTCTTCTGATTAAGTTGCCATCACCTGTACTAACCTCTGAGCACCTGTACCATCCACTGAGTGAGTTGCCATCAAGGACAACACTTGAATCATAATGCCAACACTCCATGCATCTCGCACCATTGCACACCTCTCTGTGCCACCTAGCACTGTGCAAAACACTTGTGCCTCTCGCATTGCTACAGCCTGCTAGCTATGCGCTGTCCTGGGATTCCCTGCACTGTCGCTCTCTCTACCACTCCATCCGCATCTGTCTCTACCCAATCAGTCAGTTCCTGCTACTACACATCGGGGCTCCCGTAGCAAGGTCTCATCCAAGAGGTTGGGTACCTCAAGGATCTTGCCCCTCCTCCTTGGGACAATCAATCCACATCACCCCACCTCCTACCTGGAGGTATGGCTGCATGCGATCCCTCAGCCCATCTGGCTCGAAGTTTCCCCCTACTAGAGGTCTCTGGATGAGTAGATGTCTCTACTCGATCTCCTCTCAGCTTCCCCTGTTGTGGCTCCTCCACAACCTCCTGAAGTTGCTGCACCAATCGTGGCTCCTCCACAATCGTCTGAGACTTCTTATGGCTCTGCATGTTGAGAGGTAATATACGCTCCCTCTCAACCACCAAGTCTCCATCAGTTGCCTCGCTGCTCAAGGCTTTGCATGCATATTGAACCTCAAGAGCATATAGGTTCCTGACCCATGAACCAATCTCATGACAACGAAAGCATCTCACCTTCAACTTGTCAACCTTCTTCCCATCATTGGAAGAACTGGATTCGAAAAGAGAAACTTTCTCCTTCCCCTTCTTCACCTTACTCGCTAAGGCACAGTTCTCCTCATCCTGCATGGATGAAGAACCGTCTCTGGTGCTCCGTCTAATCTCCTCCTGCATCAAATCCGACCATGGTCGTTCCCAATTTGGCAGTTTCTCCCTTCCATTCACCGAGTCCTGGTAGCTATGCCAACTCTTAGGAAGGTCAAGGTGTCCTAGACTCACCATCCTCATCATCAACAGTAACCCCCACACTTCCCAGCTCATCTCGACACTGAGTGAACCTCGTGAGATACTGGGGCATACTATCTCCATTCTCGAACTGAATGTTTCTGAGTTTTATCTCTTGCTTTGGAATTAAATTCGAATTCCACCAGCACAAAACTCAACTGCTTCCGATCTAGAATTCGTGAGAACAAAGTATTTCTTGTACAGAGATCGACTGTATGGGCATTCACCGGATATCTCACCTTCCAAAAGAAGGATGAATCCAGAGGCTACCTGGCCCGATCACAGACTCTGCCTGAAGAAATAAAATGTAAACACTTTCTGAATAATAGATCCGATGATCAATCCTCGCTTGATATCCTGTAAAAATCTCTTCTACAAATCAAGAAGCTCTGATACCATGTAGAAATTTTGAATAATTTAACACATATTCACAGAGATTATCCTGATCATACAATTATAAGCGGAACATGTATAATACATAATCTCCTCTACGTTGATCATCAATTTACAGAAGCAGAAACATTCACAGGCACACATAGAAGCATCAATCAAACTCATAAACACAGTATGTATCCCGGGGAAAGCATCTCGCTAAAAACCCCACACTATCTGTATATTATATTGATTGAATCATGTAACATTACAAAGCATAATACTTCTCACAAGTATCTCCACCTGTTACACACAATACAGCTCAGATTTGATCTCCAAATCTCCCCCGCTGCTTGCCTGCCTCCACTGCTCAAACCTGCTCGAGAACTGATGAGAATAGCTTCCCAAACTCGATTTTACACTGCAAAATAGTCACCCACACTATGTTGGACGTGAGCAACAGCTATAATATCATGAAGATACGTGAGCAAACTCATTGGCATACTCAATCCTTTGATTGTGCAAATCATCATGCACAGCTATAGTCACAACTGATAGCAATCTGATCCTCTAACACATGTCCCTGCTGAACTGAACATGCACTGACATGCAACTGAGTTAACTGATGTATTCTATAGTTGCATTATGAGTTAATAACTTGTGAATTAATTAATAACTAATTCACCCAACTCATCTTTAGTCTATTGATCAGTTAGACTAAATACAACCAGTTTAACAAAGCTAAACTGAACACAACTCCATCAACTGTACCTCCAGTCCACTAAACTCAACTCACTTGAGTTCTAACTGAAGTCATGCATGCAACAACTCAACTGACTCATAAGAAAAATGAATTTCCTTCTGACAGCTGCATGTGCCACTTCCGTAGCTCAAACTGAAGTGCTCCAAGAGAATAAGATTAAGTTTATAGTCCAAATATTATTGTGAGATAATAATATTTGACTTTTCTATTTTTGACTTTGATCACTCACACTGTGATCACTCACACTGTAATCACTCACACTGTGATCACTCACACTTTCATCAAAAACAGAAGTCCATCTATTTTTCCCAACTTGATCAATCATCCATAGACATGATCCATATGTCTAAAAATAGACATAGTCTAAAAATAGACTTGCGCCAAAAATAGCCTGCGGGCCCACTTAGTGAAGGCGACTCTTTTCACTAAGCTCCATCATCTTGTTGCACTCTCAACAAGCATTTCTTGTTGCACACTTTTCAACAACGTTATCATTTATTTATGAATAAGTACTTGTGTATTATGCCACTTTAAGCTTAGGTTACTGAGAAATGTCCATTTATCCTATGTCTTATAGTTCCTTCAATAAAAACAAGTAAAATGTTACCTTTTATTACATTTGACAAATCTGAATATTGTTTTTGAAATAGGTCCTCAATTTGAGTTGCTGTTGTGGTTAGTTATATGTTGTTGGAGCCAATTTTTTGGAACTTGTTGCCTGATTATGATGAATGTTGGAAATATAATTGATGCCTTTAATTATTGATGAAGTTAGTAACATTGTAAAATACTTTATCACCTTTGAAGAATTAAATGGCCACTAAAAATATTTTCAGCTATAGAAATTGACAGTCTAATAAGAATTTTGTTGTGGACCATCATGCCTTGATTCTAAACTAAAAGATGATGTGGAGCTTTGAATGAATAATCTCCTGATGTTGTTGCTCCTGATTATTCTTTTTTCAGGAGACAAATAAGATTCTACATGCTAGAAATGTAGACTGCAAGAAATTTAATTCTTCAAACTTTTCAAGAGAACTAAAGAAGAATTCTAATGGCCATAGACTAGTTTTCAATTAGGATCCTTATATAGTTATGCCAATACCCTGATTATCATAACTATAATTTATTTTTATTTTTTATTTTTTTTGGAATAAAAATTAAATTGAGTTTGGTGGGGAAGGAGAATGATTTCCCCTTTTCACCAACTCCAACTATAAATGCTGAAATAAATTTTGAACAAATTATTCTCGTGTTAGGGGTTTATTATATAATTTTAGTCTATTCCCATTAACAAGAAACGTAACACCATATTCATAAATAGTATTAATTTTGACTCATCCATTTTCATAGACAATTTCTATTTCATATAGACCTAACCAATGTGTTTGAAGCTTTCCCTAAAAATCTTTAAATTTGAAAAACATGTAACTAGGTTCAGTCTTAATTAGTATGAAATTTATTCTCGTATATGTAAAATGAAAAATAAATTATTATTATTATTGGAGCATGGGTTTCACGCTCAAGTTCTTTTATTTTATAGGTCAAGCACCCATTGAGTGCTTCTAGGGTTTTTCCTTGGTATAAGAGTCATTGTCATATATGGAAGACCCTATGGGCATATTGTAAATTGTAAAAGAAAAATTATTTTGTCTTGAAAGTGTCAAAATACTCCAAGGTCAAGTCAGCCTACAGGAAGGGCCACGTTCATCCTTGAAGGAGCCTATATATAAGAGGAACTCATCCTCCATTTGGATAATTCATTGACTCATCTCTTATGCGAATAAGGTAGAAGAAGAAAGTCGAAGAAGGAAGTGTGAAGAAGAGAAGGATGAAGAATTCAAAGTGTTTGGGTCTCTCTCCAATCTTCTAGAAGTGTGAAGTTAGGATTTTTTTGTTGTGCTAGCCTGAGGTTCAATTTTGGAATCAAAAGAGAAGGAAGGCAAGCAAAGGTATCTTAGGGCATATTACTAGCCCTAGGACTCAAGTCAAGGCAAGAGAGGTCAAGGGGAAGGAAGTTAGAAGGAGATCGAAGTCTCCTAGAGAAATAGCAACAATGGAAACAACTGTTGGGGAGCATAATTTCAGATCTACTGGGAGGTTGAAGATATTTTAGCAGGAGGCTGAGGAAGACTTTATATTGGAGGGTATTTGTCTGAGTCGAGGTCATAGTATTCATCAATTGAAAGATCTGAAAGATAAGAAGATATTTTACGGGTTTTCCCTCAAGAGGAGGGCTTTTTTCCCTAGCTTGTAGCCTATATATTGTGTCATTATTCTTACTGTTTTGGTAGTTGTTTGATGTATTTCACATTGGAATAAGAAAGATAAAAGGTAATAAGAAAATAGGTAAAACAAACAATTATCAAGTTAAGATAATTAACATATACATTTCCCTATTTAATTCTCAACATGGTATTAGAGCTTTGGTTCTCTAAAGGCATCATGAAGATCTCCTATACGATGAAGAAGGTCATCAAAAGGATTGCAATCTATCTCAAGAAAGGTATCAAAGAAGTATGGAGTCTCATATTCTCTTCAAAGAAGGTGTCACTCAAAGAAAGGGTTGAGTGACTCTTCTTGGCTCTCTCTGGGACATTCCAAGACGAAGACATATGGGATAGTGGTGCATCAAGGCACATGACTAGTCACTCCCGCCAATTGAAGACCTTGTCAAAAGGAAAATTTGCATACTCTATGGAACTTGGAGACAACAAAAACTATCCTGTAAAATCCATTGGATCATCATCCATAAGGCTCGAAGATGGAAGAAGCATCCAGCTCAACAACATTTTGTTTGTTCCAGGTTCACACAAAAATATACTTTCTATTTAAAGAAGATAAAGGAGATAGAGTAACCTTCATTGATGGTAAAGTAGTTGTATGGGTAAAAGGCTGAAGCATAGAACAAGAAAAAGTGATTAACACCTGAGAAGGAAGGCTCTACAGATTAATATCTCTTGTAAACCATGCCCTAGTCCACAATGAGATTAGTCCATGTGAACTTTGGCACCGAAGGTTTGGTCATTTACATTTCAATATACTTCCAACTCTAAATTCCATAGTTTATGGAATACCAAATCTAAAGGAGGATCATGAAGGTGTCTGCAAAGGATGTGCATTGGGAAAAAATACCAAGAGAACATTTGGAAGCAATGCTTCACGGTCAAAAGGAATCTTGGATCTCATTCACTATGATGTGTGTGGCCCTATGATTCCAAAATCACTTGGAGGACATATTTATTATTTCACATTCATAGATGATCACTTAAGAAATACTTGGGTTTACTTAATGAAAACTAAGGATGAAGTATTTACTAAATTTCAAGAATTCAAAGCCGAAGTGGAGAACCTTACAGAAATAAGAATCAAGATACTAAGATCTGATAATGGAGGAGAATATACATCCAAAGAGATTATAGCATTCTGTAAGGAATCTGGGATTAAGAGGGAGTTGATAGTTCCATACAATCCCAAACAAAATAGAGTTGCAAAAATAAATAACGGATCCATTGTAGAAAGTATAAAAGAAATGTTACACAATCAAGATCTATCTGATCTATCTAAGTTTATGTGCGGTGAGGCAACAAAGAAAGAAGTCTACATACAAAATCGATGTCCTCACAGATCTCTAGACAACAAGACACTGGAAGAAGTGTTCATTGGGAAGAATGCATATGTCGATCATCTCTAAATCTTTGGATGTCTTGTGTATATTCATATAACAAAGGAAAAAGGAAAGAAGTTGGATCCTTCCGGTGTGAAAGGTATATTTGTTGGGTATAGTAACTCATCGAAAGCCTATATAATCTATATTAAATATTGACATCACATTGAATTTAGTCTTGATGTCATATTTTATGATAGCATAACATTCAATAAATCAAAAGAACTTTCTATATATTATGATGACAAATAATTCATATATTTGAGGAAGAAGTTTACAAGGAAGGAGAAGGATTTCACCATGAGGAAGAAGGACCTAGTGAACCTGTTCAACCTATGGTCATTCAAGAAACGAGGAAAAGCCCTGATTGGTTGAAGGTTACACTACTTAATGCAAAAGTTCATGGGGCAGCTCAAGGATAATTTAGAGAAAGTAAAAGACCCAAGAGATATTATGGGTATGCTGCATACATGACTAAATTAATAGAATTAGAACCATCCAGCTTGTTGGCTTGTTGGGGCATGACCCAGGTTCAGAGTTATTTCAGCCAAACAAATCTTGGTACTACTAGCCCTTTCGGAAACAATCCATGGAGCACGGAATGAGGTCTCACCCAAAGTAGTATGGGAGGGTGCTAGAACCAGGATTTCGCACCCTAGAGATGTCTGACGAGTTCGACTAGTCCGCAGTTTAACCCTGCGCGCAGGTTGCTTTGTACACTTTCCCGTACTTCGCAACCTGTTATACTGCCTTTATGCAGCCCTACCCAGGTGCTGAATTTCGCACTCTGTGTTATTACCCAAGATCTTGGTTATATTCTAATGTTAGTTAATTAGCTTTGCCTACTTAAGTGCTTTACGTATACTTAATAATATAAACCATTCATACAAGTGCGCGCAGTAAATAAACTGTAGATTTGCAAATTATATCAAACATGCATTAACCCAAGAATAGATACACAAAATTAGGATAAAACTTTTCTTTATTAATTCCTTCCTTTGTTACAGACTTGACTCCGCCCTACGCACTTAGCTACAGGGGTCCGCGCACTCAGCTATGGACTACTAGGCCTCTACGCACTCAGCTGTAGAGCCTTCTCCTACTCTACAACCCAAAGGCACACTTCGTACTATGACTCAATCACTTAGACTTCTCATGTTCATCCCCTTAGATGATTCTTATACACTTAGAGCCTCGCTCTATTTATATAATCCCATAGTCCGCAGATCATGGGTAGGTCTATCCAGCTAACATTACATTACAAAACTAAGGTAGACAACCCTATGACTCTATCATACTCTCGCACCCCACGCCCGCAATTCGTGGAGCTTTACAACAAGATTCAGTCAAAACTTGGGCTTTGAGCCCCAAAACATGCCTTGGGGGGATTCCATGCCCAACAGGCCCCCAACACAAACATCATGACTCGCCCTCGAGTCACTCTGTCAACGCAGCGATCTTTGCACGGAGTCCCTCCAACTGTTCTCGAACTGCGTGAAGGTCAGCAGCGCACTGAGCTGCTACTTGCTGGATCTGTTGCATACGTTGTTCCGATACCTCTATGTCTGAACTACTTCTCTACATCTATACCAGTATCTTTTGCATATGTTTATAGTCCCGCGCCTTTGTCCGGATCCTTGGAGCGTGAAGACTGTTCTTCTGCCAGCTAGTCAGATAGCCGGCCCACCCATGTAGGGCTTCAAGCAGCTGCCATTCACTTTTCCTGGGAAAGGTTCTCCATTTAGTTTGACTAGCTAGACCGTGCCTCCATTTGTGACCTCCTTAACCAAATATGGTCCCAGCCAATGCATTGTGAACCTTCCCGGGAATTTCTCAAACTTACTGTCATACAATAGCACTAAGTCATTTACCTTGAAGGTGCGCAGCTTAATATGGCGATTGTGCCAAGCCTTTTCATGTTGTTTTTGTACCTACTGATGAAAACCTGCCAATAACCGTTGCTCCTCAAGTTCTTCCAATTGCATGAGCCTTTCTTCTAGAACTTCGCGGTCTGTCATACCTATGAGCGCTGTTATGTGCAAACTAGGTATAAATATACTCCATCGGCATGACAGCTTCCATGCCATAAACTAACTGGAAAGGTGTTTATCCCATCAATTTCTTGCACATTGTCCTATAAGCCCATAATACTACAGGTATGCACAGGTCCCAATCGCTTTGTTGCACGTTGCACACTTTGGTTAGCACAATCTCTAGTATTTTGTTGAAGGCTTCTACTGTCCCATTGGCTTGTGGGTGATACAGTGTGATTTTCTTATGATACACTTGGAACTCTTTTGCGAGTGCGCTGATGGTTTTGTTCAGGAAATGTGTATCTCAATCACTCATTAAGATTTTCGGACAGCCAAATCAGGTCAATACGTGTTCAAACAAAAACTTCGCAGCTGTAGTGGCCGTGCAGTCTTGGACCGGCTGCACTTATGCCCAACGCGTCAAGTACTCTGTCGCGGTGATGATGTATCGCGTGCCCGTTTTTCCCTGGGGTTTGATAGGCCCCACAAAGTCGATTGCCCACTTTTAGAAGGGTTGTAGTGTCATTTGCAGATTCAAAGGTATCTCATCCCTTCGTGATGGTTTACCAGTCCTTTGACATATATCACAGGCCTTACAGTGTGCTTTTGAATCCTGATGAAGGGTTGGCCACCACAACCTTGTGCAGAGAATCTTTTGTGCGATTGCTTGTCATGCATAGTGTCCTCCTGTAGCACCCCCATGTGCTTCTGCTAGGATCTAACTGTGTTCAAATTCAAGTACGTACCTTTGCAATATATCATCATTTCCCATTTTGTATAGGTGCCCCGCGATGACAAAAAAATCCGTCGCGCGCACCACCAATTCCTTCTATTGTGGGACAGAGTATTCCTTCGGCGCCATTCCTGTTGTTAGAAAGTGTATTATATCTTCGAAGTGTCCGTCCGCGACGTGCATAGGAAAGAGTTGTGCATCAGGGAATCCTTCCTCCAAACTAGTAGGTTCCTCGCCCTTCTCAATACACAACAAGTGATCCGGTCCTGCATTCAGGCATCCAGGTTTTACCACGACCTCAAAGTCATATTCTTGGAACAATAAGAGCCACCTACATATATGCCCCCCCAACACAGGCTTATTGACCAAGTACTTTAGCGCAGAATGGTCTGTATACATCTTGAAATGTCCTCCTAGCAAATAGTGTCGGTATTTTTGGAGTGTGTACACCATAGCCAATCCCTCGCACTCGATTGTGGAATAGTTCTTTTCATCTTTTTACAATCTACGACATGTAAATGAGATAGGGTAATCCAAGCCCTCTCTGCCCTCTTGTGTGAACATTGCCCCCAGCGCAATACGTGATGCATCAACCTGGACATGGAACTCCACATCCCATTTTGGGAAGACTAATATTGGAGCAGAGGCCAATTTCTCCTTTAGGACATCCAGGCTCTTCATGTAATCATCATTCCAGCAGAATGTGACATCCTTTTTCAATAGTTTTTCCATCGACACGGTGATCTGGGCATAGCTTTTGATGAACTTCTTTTAGTACCCCATGTGTCCCAATGTAGCGCAACTGTTTAACACTTCGTGGTGCTTCCAAATTTAAAATTACTGCAATCTTCACGGGGTCTACCGTTAGTCCCTATTTGCAGACCACATGTCCCAGTACGTTCCCAAAGGGAACAAGGAACGTACACTTCTTAAGGTTCAGCACAATCTGGTGTCGTCGGCAAGTATTCACCATCAAGCGTAGGCTTGCTACGTGGTGCTTCACCAATCCAAAGACAGCCCAATCATCCAAGTAGAGCTCCAGGAATTTATGGATATATTCTTTGAAGGCGGCAATAACTATGCGTGAAAAGATGGTTGGCGCGTCCTAGTACCCAAATGGCATGACGGTGTATTGAAAGCAGCCCAATTCAATGGTGAAGATGGTCTTGCTCATGTCTTCCTTCCCTACTCAGTTTTACAAGTGGATCATGAAGCTAGTAGATAATTAAGGAAGGCGTAGGCTCGACAAACCTATTGTGTGGACTCCAGAGTTGGTGCGTAGACTAGAAGCATTGGAAGACAATATCACGTGCGCTGTTGATCACTGGTTGGATTGGATCATAGGAGGGTTCATCACTGAATTTGCAGTAGATACTTCAGTCATCTATAGCGAGGCGGAATGATGCTCCCTCAAGGAACCGTGAGGTAAGTACATCAAATCTTTGAACACTTGGATTAAAATGTTACTGTGTGAAAGCAGGTTATGTGAATAAATTGATGTTTGGGGCTACGCAGAGTGGGAGGATCTACAGAAACAAAGGTAGCACAAGACTCGAAGCCAGCTCCTTGATATCACCTCCATGAGGGGATGAAAGAGAGCTTGCAAGGGTTTCACCAAGAAGTATGATTAATCTAATAAAGCAAAGAATTCTGCGCATACGACCCCCACCCACACCACCACCAGTTTCACCATATTCATCCCCGACTTTTCCCACACCACCTCCGCCACCACCACGAAGTAGTATGGCCAATGCAATAAAGCTACCAGTGTTCAAGGGAGTAGGGAATGAAGATCCGGACCAATTTTGGTTAGTGGTAAAAGCGGTATGGGAAGCAAAAGGGGTCACATACGACAATATAAAGAAGGCAACATTGGTCAGTGCTCTGCAAGATTGTGTGCTGACTTGGTACATTAAACATTCCAATGACAATCTGAATGCAGGGATAGCAAATATCCACACTGCGCTAAACAAATAATTTAGTGGGCCGAAATCAGAGGCACAGTCGATTATTAGATTCAAAGAAATCATAATGCTACCAGGTGAAACCCCATGGGAGTTGGATTAAAGATTGAAGTGCACAATTCATGAAGCGAACATGACCTTAACAGATGAGCAACACCGCGAATGGTTTGTAGCCTTGTTAACACCTCATTTACGGAACGCGCTGTCACAAAAAAGGCTAACCACTCAGGCTAAAGCTTTAGAGGTCGCAATGAGATTACACGAGACTCTGATACAAGATCCAAACGCGCACGCCATTCCTGCATTTTGATCGAGGGGCCATGTTTTGGCCTAAACTCTATAGTTAGGAGTCCAATCCATCATCAATTCGTAACTTCTACAGGTGCACTCATCATGTCCTACTAACCTACAGAAATTACAGAACAACTGCTGGGAATTCTGTGTATACTTCTGTAATAGATGGCAGTTATCTGTAGCGTGCTTCCCTCCTATTTGACAAATCGTGCACAACAATGCAGGTGTCGTGCTTGGTCCTACTTGTGCCTCCGATATCAAAGGCATTGGTCCTCCACCCTCCAGGTAGTTCGCGAAGACTGGACAATGGTCCTTCTCATGTCCCTAGCCTTTGCACTTTACGCACCATACCTCCTCGCGCGCTTCTAGACGAACTGTCTTGTCTTGTTTCAAACTCTGCATCTCAAGGCACAAGTTCTTTAACTGCGCGTGAATCTGTTGGACTCCCAGGTTTGGATCTTGTATCAAAGTCTTGTGCAATCTCATCGTGACCTCCAAAGCTTCAGCCTGAGTGGTTAGCCTTTGTTGTGATAGCGTGTTTCATAGATGAGGTGTTGACGAGGCTACAAACCATTCGTGGTGTTGCCCATTTGTTAAGGTCATGTTCACTTCGCGAATTGTGCACTTCAGTCTTTGATCCAACTCCCATGGGGTTTCAGCTGGTAGCATCATGATTTATTTGAATCCAATAATCGATTGTGCCTCCGATTTCGGCCTACTAAATTCTTTGTTTAGAGTAGTCTGGATATCCGCTATCCCCGCATTTGGATTGTCATTGGAATGTTTAATATACCAAGTCATTGTGTGATCCTGCAGAGCACTGATCAATGTTGCCTTCTTTATATTGTCATCTGTGACCCCTTGTGCTTCCCATACCGCTTTTACCACGAACCAAAATTGGTCCAGATCTTGATTCCCTACTCCCTTGAACACTGGTAGCTTTATCACGCTAGCCATACTACTTCGCGGTGGTGGTGAAGGTGGTGTGGGCGAAGTCAGGGGTGAAGATGGTGAAACTGGTGGTGGTGTGGGCGAGGGTGGTATGCACATAATTCTCTGCTTTATCAGATTGATCACACTTCTTGGTGAAACCCTCGCGAGCTCTCTTTCGTCCCCTCGTGGAGGTGATATCAAGGGGTTGGTTTCGAGTTCTGTGCTACCTTTGTTTCTGTAGATCCTCCCACTCCGCGTAGCCCCAAACATCAATTTATTCGCATAACCCGTTTTTCGCACAGTAACATTTTAATTCGAGTGTTCAAATATTTGACGTACTTACCTAGCAGTCCCTTGAGGAAGCGGCGTTCTACCTCGCTATATCTTATTGAAGTATCTACCACAAATTAAGTGATGAACCCTCCTATGATCTGATCCAACCAGTGCTCGAAAGCGTGTGCGATCTTGTCTTCCGATGCTTCCAGTCTGTGCACCAACTCTGGAGTCCACACAATAGGTTTGTCGAGCCTACACCTTCCTTGATTGTCTGCTAACTTTGCGATCCTACTCGTACAACTCAGTAGGCTTTAAAGAGGTTGTAGAACATCAAGAATGGAAAGATTCCATAGATGAAGAATATCAATATATAATGAAGAATGGAGTTTGGGATATTGTACCTAGGCCTGAAGACAAATTTGTAGTTACTTCCAAATGGATCTATAAGATAAAGCATGCAGCGGATGGAAGTATAGATAAGTATAAGACAAGATTTGTTGCAAGAGAGTTCTCTCAACTTGAAGGAATCGACTATGAATAAACATTTGCTCCAACAGCAATATGTACAATGATTCAATCATTAGTGTCTCTGGCAGCATCGATGGGATGGAACATCCACCAAATGGATGTCAAGATTGTGTTTCTGAATGTCGCTATAGATGAAGAAGTTTACATATAACAACCCTTGGGATTCAAAATCAAAGATAGGAAGGCATATGTTTTCAGATTAAAGAAATCATTATATGGCCTCAAGCAAGAACTAATGGCATCGTATGCTAGGATGGATGCATACCTACAAAGATTAGGCTTCACGAAAAATTTTGTTAACTCAAACCTCTATATAAGGTTCCAAATAATGAACTTGTAATTATTCTTATGTATGTAGATGATCTTCTATTGACAGGAGTGGAAGGTTGAATTAAAGAATGTAAGAAATAATTGGTATTAGAATTTGACATGAAGGATATTGGGCTGATGCATTACTATCTGGGACTATAAGTCTAGAAGGAACCTAATGAAATCTATTTAGGTCAAGGAAAGTATGTGATCAATATACTAAATAAGTTTGACATGATGGACTATAAAACTATGACCACTCTGATGATCATAAACTTGAAAAGACTAAGGAGTTCTTAATCAAGCCATGTGGATCCTTCCAGATATAGACAATTGATTGTCTCATTGATGTACTTGGTGAATACTCGACTAGACATATGTTTTGTAGTAAATGTACTCAGTCAATTCCAAGTGGAGCCGAAGCATGATCATTGGATAGAAACAAAACATATTGTGAGATATCTATGAGGAACCATCAACTATTGCCTGAAATATGATAGAAGGAATGATGTTCAATTAACTAGTTAAAGAGATTCTAACTAGGAATGCAAAGAACAAGATGGAAGAATCACTACAAGAGGATGTTTTAGTCTAGGATCCTCTATGGTCTCATGGATGAGCAGAAAGCAAGACATATTTGCTTTGAGTAGTGTTGAAGTTTAATATCTTGCAGCATGCAAATTTAGCAAGGAAGCAATTTGGTTAAGGAAGCTGCTATCTGACTTGTTTGAAGAACCGATGAACCCTACAGTGATATGAACTCAGTGTTTCATGGCAAGACAAATCATATCAACAACAAGTATCACTATATACGAGAGCTAGTACAAAATGGTGTGGTGCAGCTAGGGTATATCTCCATTAATGAGCATGTAGTTGACATACTGACGAAATTACTTCCAAAAAATAATCTTGTGTACTTAAGGGACAACCTTAGTTTGGTGGATTTGTCCTCCCTAATTGAGAGGGAGAGAGAGACACAACATTCTTGTCTTCACTTGGGAAGAAAGAATGGAGGATTGGGTAGCCATCTGGCATTTGATACTCTTTGTGAATGTGGTACGGAATTCAAGATAAGAGTAGTCATGGACCGATATTATTTGAGGATTAGCTACCCACTGTTAGGTTCCCATTTTGTCTATTTTTGACTGTATATTTTGCCATTGTATTACCCTCTTCAACCCTTAAGTTAAAGCCTTTGCTATTGTTTTGGCTTAATCACTCCAAAAGGTACATAATAACTTTCCTCATTACTACATGTTTAATTATTCAACACGTAATCATTCTATCTTTATAATTATTCCCTGAAGTTGATTAAAGTGTTGACTAATTGCTGAAACTGCCTAACTGGCAGGATCACATTTTGTCGTTGCTGAAACAGCGGAAACAGCGCAAACTGTGAAGCTGAAACAGCAAGAACAGCATGAACCTCGAAGCTGAAACAGCATGAACAGCACGCGCACTTTGAGGAACAGTTGAGATTTACGTAACAAATCTGCATCGGCAAAGGAGTCTGATCGATTACTATATTGGTCGTAATGATCATGATCCTCATGGCTGTAACAATATTTTGTTATCAAGAACTGACTTTCTTATTTTTGGTACAAAAGGGTTGAATCCGAATGTATGAAAATATGTTGTAATAGATGTCTCCTCTATAAAGAGGAGACATCTACATTAGAGAGGAGGACAAAAAGGAGGGTAACAAACTGTAACACAGAACTTGTAGTGAAGGGATGAGACTGAATCTCTTTTTGTAATATGGTTTATTGGCAGATGAATACAATTCTGTTCTGAGTATTTTATTTTAATTCTTGTGTTCTGGGGAATCTTGTGAGAAGGACAGGGCCCACCTTCATCACAATATTCACCCATCTTCTTTCTGTTGTGTGGTGTGTGTGTGATTTCTGTTTATATTACAGTTACTGCTTCTAATGATATTTACTTTTGCTGAAACTCAGTTTTCCTTTTTAACTGATTGATGTTGCATATGAGTGCCTCACCAGTGATTAGGATTTACAGAGTGTATGGTGAACTGGACAACAGAGGCAGGTGCTGAAAGTCCTTACTCTGAGGATAGGTCCTGGTCCTTTGTTGCAGGATAGCCATCACTTCCTTTTGCAGATTTGTTTCCTTTAAGTTATTTGTTCTTACTTCATTTTCTGCAATAGGCTGTAACTACTGTAACTGCTGTAACACAGAGTAGGGATTTAATAGATAATAGATTATTTATACTACAGCTTTTAATACCATTAAGATTGAGTACATACAGTACGTAGTCACCTTTGGAATAATCAGACTTTCCCGGGTTGATAATTAATGTGGCACTCGACTGTTTTATTATTAAACAATTAAAGTGACCAACATTTTGGCGCCGTTGCCGGGGAAGGCGACTAAAGATTTTAAGGGTATTAACATTTTTCTTTAGAAGTGCAGGATGCATGAGAGGACGCAAGAAGGTTAACCATTTAGGTGGCAAAGGCAAAGGAGGAGGAAGAAAAAATTTTATTGATGATATTATTTCAAAAGCTGAGACATCCCAGAGGTTAAGCTCTCGGAGGCCACAGACCCAACACTCTTCCCAGACAAATTTTCAGACAGAGGAAGTAGTGGGGCCAGAGAGGGTTATAGAACCATCAGAATATATTAAGGAACCGGTGGAAGAAGATGAACGACCAGTAGAAGAACCAATAGAGGAAGCTAAGGTGGAGGAACCAGTGCAGGACATTGAAATCCCAACAGAAAATTCTGAAGACCGGGCAAGCGCATCAGGAAAACAACCAATGGAGGATAACAATGAAGGACTTTTCGGTGGAGGTCGCAGAATAGAGGGAAGGGGAGAAAATTCTCTCTCCACCCTAGAATTCCCCATTGGAGATCTCCCCAGAGGAGCAACTCCTATGAAGAATATCCCACTTTCAGCATTACCCAATTTCCATGGGTTATCCACAGAAGATCCTGATGAATTTCTTTTTGAATTTGATATACTGTGTAGAAGCTATGACTATGTTAATTCTGCTCAGAAATTAAAAAAATTTCCAGCTACACTAAAAGGGAATGCATTAAGATGGTTC
This sequence comes from Pinus tabuliformis, assembly GCA_031772625.1. NCBI lineage: Eukaryota > Viridiplantae > Streptophyta > Pinopsida > Pinales > Pinaceae > Pinus > Pinus tabuliformis. The sequence goes on along the minus strand of CM062804.1, from coordinate 971,348,589 downwards.
ATGAGCTTGGGAGCTCATGTGATTACAACATGGGACCAGATGAAGGAGAAATTTTTGGCTAAATACCAAGATTATTGTCGAACAAGAGAAAGGAAGGAGGAATTATTCAAGATGACTCAGAAGGAGGACGAAAGTCTAGAGGACTTCGTGGAAAGGCTACAATATAACTTACAGCGATCTGATCATCCTGATATGAGTAAGGATATTCTCAAGTCAATATTGCTAAAAGGGGTACGAGATGATTGTTTAGATATGTTGAATATGCTTGGAAAAGGAGACATATCTAAGGAATCCTATGATGAGATTATCAATCTCTGTAAAAGATGTTCGAGAGGAGCAGCAAGCAGACCAAAGAGCAAAGACAGTACATACTCAAGAGTCCAGAAATCAGCAAGTGGAGGAGCAACACGGGCCGAAATAGGTAACTTACTTGAAGAATTTAAAACCGAAATGTTAAGCTCTTTTGCTTCACAAATTGATACCTTACAGGTTAAAAAGAAGCAGGCAGAAGCAGAAGCTGCTCTGGCTATTTTCTGCTCTAAATGCAGGGGAAAACACCCACTAAAGGAATGCCCCCTGGAAAATGTACCAATCTGCACTATCTGTGAAAAGGACCATGAGACTCAACAATGCCCTTCTTTGCCAAGAATAAAAGCAGCACTGCAGCCAATTGAAGAAGAAGCTGAAGCAGTGTACCTTCTCACACAGAAAAGACAATGGCAACCACGAGGACAAGGTACGAATTCTAAGATGTCATTTAATCGTTGGAATAATCATCCTCCTTTTCAAACAAATTACCCACCCTTCAACCAAATGCAATACCCACACCTTAATCAAATGAATTTTCCACCCATGCAGCAACCAAACCCTCCTTTTGTCGATCCTACGATGTGGAATCCCTGGGCTCTACAGCAAACCTATTTTAATCAATGGAACCCAAATTGGACAGATCCACAAATCCCATTTCCAAACCAATTACCTCAGTATCAGCAATCTCTCTCCTTACCGTCAAATGCCCCACCTAATAATCAGACAATAAGACCCCAGCTGCCTGTACAACCTAACCCCAACCCGAATAATAATAAAGCTCTGCAAGTAATTGATGTTCAAAACCAACTGGTTTCCCCTATGCAATGTAATGACATTCATTTACGCTCTGGAAGAATAGTTGAACCCATTATTGATGACATCACTTCTGATTCTGATAAAGAAGAAATCGGAAAAGAAAAGTCATCTAATGCTGAAACAGTTGGATCATCCTCTAATAACAATGCTGAAACAGCTGAAACATCCTCTAAAAAGATTGCTGAAGCAGCAGAGCCACCATTCCCTGAACGTTTGGCTCTTACCAAAACACTTGAGCCACCTGCTTTTAATCTGTTAGGAGAGCTGCAGAATTTATATGTTAGAATTCCACTCTTACAAGCACTAAGAGATGTACCAATTTATGCTAGAACTGTTAGAGATATTTGTATTAAGAAACCCGGAAGAAAAGCTAAAGACCCCCTCACAGTTCATGTGATGGGTGATCTAGCTGCTCTAATGTCAGAAAAAAATCCCCCTATGAAATATGGTGATCCTGGTCACCCTACAGTCACAGTTCAGGTTGGTAAAACCTTTGTTTCTAGAGTTCTAGTAGATATGGGTGCTACAATAAACATCATGACACTTGAAACAACACAGTTACTGTAGTTAAAAAATTTTATTAGGGAAACCCCAACCATTCTAGAGCTGGCTGACCGCTCCACAATCAAACCTGAAGGAGTCATTGAAGACCTGATAATTTCAGTCGAATCTTGGAACTACCCAGCTGATTTTGTGGTGTTACAGACCAAAAATAAGTTGGGGGGTCATCCATTGATTTTAGGGAGACCTTGGCTGGCTACAGCAGATGCCTTCATTAGTTGTAGGTCAGGTTCAATGACAATTTCTAATGGATGTGAAACCAAACAGCTTACTCTGTACCCTCATGCCACACCTATGATTAACAATGATAACTCTGTGTGGTTAGATTATGAGGATGATGAGACTCAACCCATCTTGACTGTCGGACAAGCCCTAACTTTTAAAGATTCAACCGAAGATGAATTAATTAGTAGCTTTATTTCTGAACCTTCTTCGGTTAACTCTGAAATACATGATCACTTGACTACAATCTTGGAATCTGAATCACAGCAAAATCTTAAAACTGAAGATTTATTTCAGAAATCAGCTGACACCCCCTCCAAAAGTATAGCAGTCGAAATCGAGCCTGGAAAAACATTAAATATAAACCCTAACGTAACAGATGCTGAAACACAATAGTTAATGAAGTTACTCCACGAAAATAAACAAGCATTCGCATGGGATTACACAGATATGAAGGGAATTTCTTCTGAATTATGTACTCACCATATTTATATTAAAGAAGGATCCCGCCCAGTCTGCCAACCCCAACGACGAATGAATCCCAATTTAAGGGAAATTGTGAAAGAAGAACTTCAAAAACTGTTGAATGCAGGATTTATATATCCTATATCTGATAGTGAATGGGTTTCACCATTAGTAATAGTACCTAAGAAAAATTCGAAATGGAGAGTGTGTGTGGATTATAGAGCTCTGAATAAGGCTACTTAGAAAGATCATTTTCCTTTACCATTTATTGATCAGGTACTAGATAATTTGGCAGGTAAGAGATTATTTTCCTTTTTGGATGGATTTAGTGATTATAATCAGATCAAGATTGCACCCCAAGATCAGGATAAGACCACTTTTACTAGTCCATGGGGGACTTTTGCCTATAAATTTCTTCCATTTGGACTATGTAATGCCCCAGCAACATTTCAAAGAGCGGTGATAGAAATTTTTTCTGATATGCTTAATGATTCCTTAGAAATATTTATGGATGACTTTACTCTTTATGGTGTGAATTTTGAAGATGCTTTACAAAACCTTGAAAAAGTACTTAAATGGTGTATAGAAGCACATCTTGCCTTAAGTACTGAAAAATGTCATATGATGATGAATCAAGGTATTGTTTTGGGACACTTCATTTCATTCCTAGGAATTCAGGTTGATCCAGCTAAAGTACAAGTAATTCAGACTCTGCCTATCCCGAAAACAAAAACTGATGTAAGAAGTTTTTTAGGACATGCTGGATATTATAGAAGATTTATCAAGGAATTTTCTAAAATAGCTTCTCCTTTGTTTGTGTTACTTATGAAAAATGTTGAATTTAAGTGGACTGATGGCTGTCAAAAAGCATTTAATGAACTTAAACATCAATTGTCTACAACTCCCATTTTAAGAGGACCTGACTGGGCACTCCCCTTTCATATATCCTCTGATGCTTCAGATACTGCAATTGGAGCTGTCTTAGGTCAAGAAGAAAACAATCTTCCCTATACTATCTATTTCATTAGTAAAAATATGACCCCTGCTGAACTTAATTATACAGTCACTGAGAAAGAATTCTTAGCAGTTATTTATGCTATTAATAAGTTTCGACAGTATATTACTGGTTACACTACTTTTGTGCATACTGATCACTCAGCCATTAAATATTTAATGAAAAAATCAATTACAAATGCTCGAGTTACCAGATGGTTATTATTATTACAAGAATTTGATATCACAATTGTAGATCGACCAGGTAAAGAAAATGTAGTTGCTGATTTTCTTTCTCGATTAAAAACTGATGAAAATACTCCAGTAGATGATTCTTTTCCTGATGAATATTTATTTGCAGTATCTGCTCACTCACCTTGGTATGCAGACATTGCCAATTACTTAGTTGCAGGGAAACTACCATCACACCTATCGCATAGAGAAAAAAGAAAGATCGTTCAGCAAAGTGCTAGGTACAGCTGGATAAGTGGGTGTCTCTTTCACACAGGACTCGATCAGGAAATTCGAAGATGCATCAGAGAAGATGAAGTTTATGATATATTGAAGGCTTGCCACGATGGCCCTTGTGGAGGGCATTTTGCAGATAAAAGAATAGCACACAAAGTTCTCAGAATGGGTTACTATTGGCCCTCACTTTTCAAGGATGCAAAGAAATATGTTAGGGCCTGTGATAGCTGTCAGAGAATGGGCCAGCCTAATCACAAGGATGAAATGCCACTTAACCCCCAGGTAATACTTGAACCTTTTGAAAGATGGGCACTAGATTTTATAGGTCCCATCAATCCTCCATCCAATCAAAGAGTTTATATACTGGTTTGCACAGATTATATGACTAAGTGGGTAGAAGCTAAGGCACTCATCAAAGCTAATGAAGAATCAGTGTTAACTTTTCTATTTGAAGAAATCTTTGTTAGGTTTGGTTTTCCTAGAGAACTAGTCACAGATGGAGGACCTCCTTTTAATTCTCATGGCTTCAAAGATACACTCCAGAAATATCATATTAAGCATAAAATGACTACACCTTATCACCCCCAGGCAAATGGGCAAGTGGAAAGTACAAATAAAGTCATAGAAGCCATTTTAACAAAGACAGTCAAGGGGTAATCATGTTTTAATATTATAGAGAAATATATAATTATAATATTTTACAGGGTAATTGGTAAGAGGAAAGACGGATCAGGATGGCTAGGGTAAACGCATTCCTCAGCACCGCCGACGCAAAGCTCATCACCGAGGACGCAGCAAACGCAGGGAGTATCTGCACGATACCACGCTCCAGATCAACTGAATCGGTCTCATCGCCATGGATCTGGCTCCCCTCCACGGCGGATCGGTCTCTGGTGGCAGCTCAATCATCCTCCAGGTTACGGACGAGCCCTCTTTGCCTGCACAAGGGCTTCTCATACAGTGTGCAGTCTGCTTTTCATTCAACAGGGCAGGGCAAGGACGCTGCAGACTACCACCGCCCAGATCTGCTAACCAAAATACATAATCAATTTGGTTTTGAGCTATCAAGTAAGCACAAAGGCAAGGGAGCAGCGATCTGGCCGTTAGTGACCGTGGGTGCACCAGATCTATTACGGATGCATCCGGATCCACTACGGCTGCATCTGGAAAAAGAAAGAAAGCTCATTAGCGAGGAGGGTAGGCTTTCAAACCCTAGAACCACCATCGATCCGTCAGATCCGGAGCTCAAACAGATAAATCAGGGTTTGGTTAAGGCTGATCCGGCAGATCTGAAACAAATATTTATCAGATCGGTAGAAGGCAAACACTACTGTATACAAATCAAGGAAGGGATGGGTGTTCTGGAATTAAAAAAGCAGATCCAGATAAAAATGGGCACTCCGACAATATACCAAAATCTTTTATTTTCAGGACTCTGCATGCAGGACCAACACACCCTCCAGCACTATGGAATAGCAAAAGATTCAACCATCATCCTTAATCTGAGACTTCGAGGCGGATGCCAGGGAACTAGCTCAAAGAATACAGGCTCTTTCCGCGATGCAGTCAAAGGAAAGGAACCACTACAACACAGACCAGCACCCACATCTGAGATTCCAGGGCCCTACATTGTGGAACAGAGGCCAGAATCACCTGAGCTTACTATAACAATGCCGGAGGTAATAGATCTATACACAGATTTAATTCACAATGCTATTATATGCAGATTTAATGGTTATTGGCCCAAAGCCGATGCACTGCATCAATGGGTTTTCACTTCATGGACACCCAAATGTGAAATATATCTATGCCCAAAAGGGTTCTTCATGGTCAGATTTAACACAGCACTGGAAAGAGACAATATCATCAATCAGGGGCCTTGGTTTTGGGGCAATGCTGGTCTCTTTATCACCCCCTGGTTCCCGGATTTTGATGCCAATACCATGGTAGTTTCGACGATGCCAGTTTGGGTAAGGCTACATAACCTCCCACTGCATTTCTGGCATCGAAAAGCATTAACAGCCATTGGGAACTCCTTAGGAAAACATCTTAAAATAGATGAGGACAGAGTTAACCAAGGCATCTTCACATATGCCAGAATATGTGTAGAGGTGGATCTAAGTCAAGGACTCCCAGATCACATCACATTGAATTTTAATAATTCACTGTGGACGCAACAACTTGATTATGAGAACACGGCATTCAGATGTCGCAGCTGCTTGCAGACAGGGCACCTTCAAAATGCATGTCCACTATCTAGTAGGGAGCCTAAAGGCAACAAGAAACAACAGAAAAAACCAAAAGGATGGCAGCACACCAAACCACTGGAGGAGGAAGCTCTGAACACGGAACCCACAGACGCACAGAGAAGACAGGAAAAAACGATGGAGGAGAACATCGAAGAGCCCAACTTGGAGACAAATAGCTTGGTACGGCAGCAAGAATTACAGCTGGAAATAAGCGGAGCCAAACGAGCACATAGCTCTGAAGGAACAGACTCGGATAAAGAACAACCAGTGTACACAGAGGAAAACCACCCAGTGAACACGCAGGAATACTCACAGGCCATCATTGTCCCCCCTTCCGACTCACAGGGTTGGCGTAGGGTGGAGAAGAAGAAGGGCAGAAAAGTATAGGCTTTGATGTATTTGTAAACTTTTTTATTTTTTTTATGAGTGTACTTGTCCTATTCATGGACAGCTATCTGCATATGCTCTAAGCATCTACAGAATGTAATTTATTTCAATATGAATATAAATTACAATTTTTTCTACGTGAAAAAAAACAAAGACAGTCAAGGAGAATAGAAGGGACTGGCTTCAAAGGTTGCCTGAAGCATTATGGGCTTACAGAACTACTTGGAGGAACACTACGGGTTTTTCACCTTATGAATTAGTTTATGGTAAAAATGTTGTTTTCCTCTGGAATTTGAAATCAAAACCTTAAGGACTGCTTTAGCTGTTAACCTTGATTTGATTGATGCACAGACAGCTAGGTTGCAGCAGCTTCAGGAATTGGATGAAAAAAGGTTGGATGCCATCCATCAAACAACCATGATACAACAACAAAGAACTAGGTGGCATGACAAAACTATTAAGCACAAGAAGTTCCAAAAAGGTAATTGGGCCTTACTGTATGACTCCCGTTTTGAAAATTTTCAGGGGAAATTAAGAACAAGGTGGCTAGGACCTTATGAAGTAGATGTTTTTTTTCCAAATGGAACAGTCAAACTCCTAACGATTGATGACAGTAGAACACCACTATTAGTGAATGGGTATCGACTCCGTTTGTATCAACGGCCTGTTTCTAAAGAGGATTTCAAAGCTACTTGCATGACAGACATACACTATACCTTTTTGGGGGAACCAGCTATCCCTCAATGCACTTAATTTCCTATTTATGTATTTATTTCTAGATTAGATTTCTTAACTAATAATCCCTATCAAGGGTTGCCATGTTACAATTAATTATTTTGCAGATCTTAGCTTTGGATGGTGGCTGAAAAAGAAAGATTCCAATATAGGAAGAATTAATCTGCAGATTGGAAAAGCATCGCCATGTCATTCCAGATCATAATCCATTTTCCCGTTGCTGATACACCATTTCCCGTTGCTGATACACCATTTCCCGTTGCTGATACACCATTTCCCGTCGCTGATACACCATTTCCCGTTGCTGATACACCATTTCCTGTTGCTGATACACCATTTCCCACTGCTGATACACCATTTCCCGTTGTTGATACACCATTTCCCGTTGCGGATACACCATTTCCCGTTGCCGATACACTATTTTCCATTGCTGAAACACTACTTTCCAGTGTCGAAACACCAAATCCCACTGCTTAAACACCAATATTTTCTCTTTTCCTAAACATCCCCATTTTTACTCCTGAGAATGAACTATTATTTCAAAAATAAATATATCATTCTTTATTCAAAGGAATCAGCCATTTATCCTGTTAATAATACCCCTTCACTACTGCCTCTCGTGAATAATAAAAACCTCGTGGATAAAAACCCTCACACCTTACAAACCCTTTTTTTTATGATCATTGACCTATTAAGGACGACATAACACTTTTCGGCGCAACAACCAAAGGTAATTGTAAAGGTATGCATGTTATGTGTGAATATTAAAGTGTAGTTAATGAGGAGATAGTTGACATGACTGCTAAAAGCGTTGAACTGCCAACCATATCATTCAGACGCATTTGGGGGGGGATTACCGAAATATCGTAATCATTACAGGACATGCCCATCACCGCCATCCCTATTCCTCCCGGTTGTGTCTAATCCACCTCGCTTATGCCTTACCACATCAAAATTTCATTTTGCAACGTTCTGCTCTGTTTCGACTTCGGCAACTCGGCTCTGCACTTTGTATTCTGCCTAAAACAGTAACCATGGGTGGAGATGCTGTTAGACATGAACTGGGCTCGACGGCATTACTTGAACTTTACCCAGATGCATACCAAATCTTCCTACAGGCGGGATGGGTGGACTATTTTAGAAGACTTCCGGAATTTGATTTGCAGCAAGTTCTCGAATTCGCATGCAAATTGAGGGAGGGGTATTATACTGTCCAAGGGGTGAGAATCCCAATAACAGAGGAAGACATAGCACAAGTTTCAGGGCTTCCAACCAACGGCATTCACTGGTTCAGCAGGAAGCATCTTATCCTCAATGCACAGCAAGATTTCCTGCTACCTGGGGAGCAGGTGGAAGCCAAAGGCAGGGGTGTTGCGCTTCGGTCATTACCACTGCCTTGGCCAAAAGTTGCAGAATTTGTCAAGCACTACTTCACTTGTGAGGGCCACTACCAGGTAGTCTACCAACATGACTTTGTCTTATTAAATCATTTGCGGCATGGTCGTCTAGTAAATATGCCTTATTATCTCCTTGGATGTCTGAAAAATATGGCACATTACACTGCGAACGCTAGGCATCAACTCCTCTGTCTCATGCACCATCATTTGGTCCAACTCCTAATAGATAGAGGCTTCACCCTGCATAACCCACCTCCCCTCATTAACCCTCCCCAGCAAGCTGAGGAAAATCCTCAGAAAAATGAAGAAAATTCCCAGCAAGAAGCTGAAACTCAGCAACCAGCAGCAGGAACACCCCAATTAAGCACTGAAAATCCGTTGCAGTCCTCACCCCATGATGAAGTCGAACCGTCCACTCTCGTAGTTCACATCCCTACCGATGATTCAGACGAGGATACCCTCATCACTTTCCTTAAAAGGAAAAAGCAACAGAAAACTGCAACCCCGTCAAAAAGAAGAACCAGGGCCTCAGTAAAGGCAGCTACTATTTCTGATGATTCCCTGAGTAAAAGTCCTCGCAAGAGGAAAACTACTGTCTCTCCTGGTTCCCTACCTCGGCAACGAACAAGGTTGTTTGCAACAACCGAGGTCGTTCCTCCTATCATTTTAAATCCCCGTATTCCCCATAGCCCTGAACCTTCACCTCCTTCACCCTCAGATGTCGAAATTCAAAGTGTTCATGATTTTGTAACATCATTTTTCTCAACAGAGGCAGCTGCTCCACAAGAACCAGCTGCCAACAAATTCAAACCAGACATCCAAGCTGATATAGGACATGTGGTTGTTACAGAAGAACCAGCCACTGACCCAATAGGTGCCACACAAGAACCACCTGTTGGGGAGCAAAAAGAAGACGACTTGCATGTGGCTGTTACACAAGAACCAGCCACTGACCCAATAGGTGCCACACAAGAACCACCTGTTGGGGAGCAAAAAGAAGACGACTTGCATGTGGCTGTTACACAAAAACCAGCCACTGACCCAATAGGTGCCACACAAGAACCACCTGTTGGGGAGCAAGAAGAAGATGCCCTAGGTGAAACTGATACACAAACAGACCCAATAGATGAAACACAAGAACCACCTATTGGGGACGCACATGATGAAGATAATGCTGAACAACAATTTTCTTTTCCTTTGGAATCTGTAACTGTAGAAGCCCCAGTTACTCTAGCCTCCCTACAAGAAGAAAATGAGTTCTTAAAATCAGAAATTAAGGCCTATCAGAAAGAATTAGCAATGGCTAGGGAAGCCTATAAAGAAGAACTCAATCTGTACATGTTAGCTCAAGTAGCATCTCAAGCTGAAAAGAGTGTAGAGAAAGAGCAATACAGTGAATACATGTGCAGTGAATGTGGGGATATCTATACTCAAGCAGGATATAAAATAATTGTAGTCCCATTGACTGGAGCCAACCCTGTTATATTCAAAAAGGAACACCCTGTTGTTACACAAGAACCAGCAGGGTCTTCAAGGATTTCAGAAGAAAAAGTAGAACCACCCCAGCCTACCCAAGTTATTGATGAGCAGAATTCAGAAGTAGAAGTAGAACCACCCCGGCCTACCCAAGTTATTGATGAGTAGAAATCAGAAGAAGAAGTAGAACCACCCCGGCCTACCCAAGTTATTGATGAGCAGAAATCAGAAGAAGAAGTAGAACCACCCTGGCCTACCCAAGTTATTGATGAGCAGAAATCAGAAGAAGAAGTAGAACCACCCCGGCCTACCCAAGTTATTGATGAGCAGAAATCAGAATAAGAAGTAGAACCACCCCGGTCTACCCAAGCTATTGATGAGCAGAAATCGGAAGAAGAAATGGAACCACCCCAGCCTACCCAAGTTATTGATGTGCAGGAACCAGAATAATCTTTTACAACTGTGCATATACAAACTGAACCTCCCTGTGTTAGTGATGCTCATGCACAGACTTCTACTTTTCAAGAATTAAGCAACACATGGAGAGCAGAATACGAGCTTTCCCAAGGAAAGGCATTTCAACAGCAGAAGTCATTATGGTTTAACTATGCCTATAGGAATTGGGAAGCAATGGAACAGTCTCGTGCACGGCACATAGAAAATAAGCAATTAAAAGCCAGATTGTCCCTTATCCTCGATTTGGTCCAGCGCTTACTGGCTACAAGAAAGCCTTCTTTTAATTATTTTGTATTCTTGAGAGAATGCTTAGCGTTCCTCCAATTAAAGGCAATAAAGCAAGGAAGACCACACCAGGTCTCTACACCACAGCAATTCATTGAAACTTTTGCAGAAGCACCAAACAATGATCAGAATTTGCTGTGTGAACTCTATCTTCACAACGAGGCTATGCCTGAAGATAAAAAGATTAATTTACTTCCTATTTGTGGTGATATTCAAATAAGAGCTTTCATTTCCTTTTTGGCCAACCAACTCACTTGGCAGAATGCTTTCATGTCCGCACAACACAATGAGGAGAACTGTCTTCTCTGGATCCGTCCAGAACCACAGAATGCAGCTATCTTCCTTATGGAACATCAACGGAATCTAAGAGAACCAGGGATGACCGATCACATTAGGAATCTGCAAGCAGTAGTCTTGGAAGACTGCCAGAATTATGTCAAAGCTAAAGGACCCCTGGCCATAAAAGCAAATGAATTTTTCTGGGAACAGTGTCCCAAAGAAAGAAGGGAATATCATCCCTACAATCCCCTCAATCTGCAGGCAGCAATCTCAAGGATACCTGCTTATGTAAAATGCATGAGACAATGTGCTGAACGGTGGATTGGTTACCGTTTTCATTTCCCTCTCTTATGGCTTCCTGGAGAAGAATACAAGGCTCAATTTACATTGACTAAAAAGGAAGAATTGGCAGCATGGAAAAGAATTCAGAATGCCCAAGGGTTCAGAGACATGGTTGACAGCACTTTCTACACTTACTGTATAAGCAATCTACACTGTTCAACCCAGTATTCTGATTCTGATTCAGATTAGGCGTTGCATGTGAACATGCAACATTTTCAGTTCGGGGCGATGTTAGGTTCCCATTTTGTCTATTTTTGACTGTATATTTTTCCATTGTATTACCCTCTTCAACCCTTAAGTGAAAGCCTTTGCTAGTGTTTTGGCTTAATCACTCCAAAAGGTATAGAATAACTTTCCTCATTACTACATGTTTAATTATTCAACACGTAATCATGCTATCTTTATAATTATTCCCTGAATTTGATTAAAGTGTTGACTAATTGCTGAAACTGCCTAACTGGCAGGATCACATTTTGTCGTTGCTGAAACAGCGCAAACTGTGAAGCTAAAACTACAAGAACAGCATGAACCTCGAAGCTGAAACAGCACGAACACTACGCGCACTTTGAGGAACAGTTGGGATTTATGTAACAAATCTGCATCGGCAAAGGAGTCTGACCGATTACTATATTGGTCGTAATGATCATGATCCTCACGGCTGTAACAATATTTTGTTATCAAGAACTGACTTTCTTATTTTTGGTACAAAAGGGTTGAATCCGAATGAATGAAAATCTATTGTAATAGATGTCTCCTCTATAAAGAGGAGACATCTACATTAGAGAGGAGGACAGAAAGGAGGGTAACAAACTGTAACACAGAACTTGTAGTGAAGGGATGAGACTGAATCTCTTTTTGTAATATGGTTTATTGGCAGATGAATACAATTATGTTCTGAGTATTTTATTTTAATTCCTGTGTTCTGGGGAATCTTGTGAGAAGCACAGGGCCCACCTTCATCACAAGATTCACCCATCTTCTTTCTGTTGTGTGGTGTGTGTGTGATTTCTGTTTATATTACAGTTACTACTTCTAATGATATTTACTTTTGCTGAAACTCAGTTTTCCTTTTTAACTGATTGATGTTGCATATGAGTGCCTCACCGGTGATTAGGATTTACAGAGTGTATGGTGAACTGGACAACAGAGGTAGGTGCTGAAAGTCCTTACTCTGAGGATAGGGTCCTGATCCTTTGTTGCAGGACATCCATCACTTCCTTTTGCAGATTTGTTTCCTTTAAGTTATTTGTTCTTACTTCATTTTCTGCAATAGGTTGTAACTACTGTAACTGCTGTAACACAGAGTAGGGATTTAATAGATAATAGATTATTTATACTACAGCTTTTAATACCATTAAGATTGAGTACATACAGTACGTAGTCACCTTTGGAATAATCATACTTTCCCGGGTTGATAATTAATGTGGCACTTGACTATTTTATTATTAAACAATTAAAGTGACCAACACCCACGATAAGAATAGTCCAATGGGATGTCATACTCTGTGAACACCCGGGTGGGGTATGTACCTTGGAGAGATAATGACGATGGTGTCTATACATCATTGGTCTCACCAGCATTGTGCTCTAATCTTGTGGAGAGATAGAGTTGTTAGTCAAGGCCTTGGAATGTGACAATGTTGGTTATTATGATGCTAGATAGATGGGTTACCAATTGGACTCTTCTTATGAGATCTCTTCAGATTGAGAATGACCATGTACCTCTTATGAATACCTCCCTAGTCAAGAGGGAGTGTTGAAACATGTGTAACTAGGTTCAGTCTTCATTAGTATGAAACGTATTCTTGTATATATAAAATGAAAAAGAAATTATTTTTATTATTGGAGCATGGGTTTCAAGCTTAAGTTCTTTTATTTTATAGGTCAAGCACCCATTAAGTGCTTCTAGGTTTTTTTCTTAGGTATAAGAGTCATTTTCATATATGGAAGACCCTATGGATACATTGTAAATTTTAAAAGAAAAAAAAAATTGTCTTGAAAGTGTCAAAATACCTCCAAGATCAAGTCGGCCTACATGAAGAGCCATGTCCACCCTGTAGAAATTTCTTTATAGATCAGCTAGCTCTAATACCATGTAGAAATTATTCAAAACTCGCTCTAAGACCATATAGAAAATTTGATTGTAGATTAACCCGATAATGAAATATACCAAAGCAAAATACTATAATCTACTTCTACTATCAATTTTCTTTGCGGAAGCTTAAAGATTGAGCAAGATCAAGCTGAACACATATAACCAAAAGAAGAAGAATCAATGCACCTGAAATACAGAAAATACTCAGGGGAAAGCCTCAGCTAAAAACCCCACTATTTGTATTATCATACAAGGTGGAAATACATCATAATTATTCAAAGCCTTAGCTCTCACAGCTAGCCAGCTCTCAGTACAATCCTCCTGGATGTTCACAAGAAAACTTGGCTTCTCACAAGCCTTCTCCTCTGCCCTCCAAGCTCATATTTCCTTACATTGTTCCTAGTGGATGATTCTCACCTCACCAAGTGGAACGCTGCTCTAACACATTGTCAGAACTGTGCAATCCTCAAGGAATCTTAACTTGACTGCATGCATTAGTTTCCTTTATAGGAAAATACATGCAACTGATAGTACAATGTCCTTGACATTTAGCTCAACTAGGTCTTTCTCATAATATACATGCATGAGTTTCTAATGAGGGAATCTTCAGTTATCTAGAGTACACTGGTTGAGTGCATCCATGCATCAACTGACTGATATCTCATAATTAGTTCCTCAAATAGTTTGGAACTAATTTAACTGGACTTAACTCAGTAAACTGAGCTAACTAATTACAACTCAAATATAACTCAATCTTATCTCCTTAATTAAGGGATAATCTCCTTAATTTAAGGGATAATTGTTGCATGACTGCAGAAATACTTCTACCTTGAATTTTTCCAACTAATTAATCCATAATTAATTAATTAATTATTGCCAAGCAGGTGGTGAGGCTAAATTCGATTTTAATTCACAATTTTAATTCAAGGAAAAATTAAAATTGGAATATTCTGAATTCTATTTTTATCATTTCTTGTTGCTATTTTCAACACTCCCTCTCAACAAGAAAGGAATTAAACTCGATCCTGATCCTAAACCTTTGGAATGTTCTGCATGCAACACTTCTCTCTAGTGTTGTTGCTCCAGCAACTTCAGAAACCAAAAAAACATCCAAATTGAATCAGTATGATGCATCTACCATCAAAGTCTCTGACTGCTATTGCCTCTGTCAACTGAAAACTGTATGCTTCGACTGACTCTGCATTTCTTCACTGTTGTCAATCCTTCTCTGCGCTCTTCAGTATCCAACTGCTCTAGCCTCTATCACTTTGATCTCTAACTGCATCAATCCCACTGATTCCTCCCGCTACTATGTACTTTGGGCTCCCGTAGCAAGGTACGATCCATGAGATAAAACCTCTCAATGGACCCTGCCCAATTTCAACCTTCTTGAGACTATCACTTCACATCACCCCACCTCACACCTGGAGGTATGGCTGCATGTGATCCCTCTTCCCACTTCTCCACAATTGTCTGAGACTTCTTCTGAGGTTGCATGTTGAGAGGTAATTTACTCTCCCTCTCAAGCACCAAGTCTCTAACATTCGCCTTGCTCCTCAAGGCTTTGCATGCATCTTGAAACTCAAGAGCATATAGGTTCTTAACTCATGAACCAATCTGTTTCACCTGTCTCGTGGTGATGTGTCTAAGGAACGCCTTTCCTTTACTGAAGACAACATTGTAGCCTTTGTCCTCTAACATCGTGACCGATACCAAGTTCTTCTTCAGTCCAGGCACATACTTCACATCTGTCAAGGTGATAGGAGCTCCATGCTCCCTCTGAAAAGCAACCGTGCCCACTCCTAAAACACTAAACCTTTCATCGTCACCCATCTCTATGTGCATCTTGAGGTCTTTCTCCTCCAAGGCACTGAATAAACTTTTATCGCCGGTCATGTGGAATGAGGCTCCACTGTCAAGATACCAACCACAACCCATCATCGATGACACCATGCATGTGATGAGGGTAAATTTCATTTCAAACTAAGAGGCTAATGCCTCACCTTCCGATCCTTACGAGGATCCCTTCTTGGACTTCTTAGATGGGAAATTAGTCGCATAATGTCCCATCTCGTGACAATTAAAGCATCTCACTTTAGACTTGTCACCCTTCTTCCCTCCATGAGAAGAATTCGATTTGGAATGGGACACCTTCCCCTTCCCTTTCCTTGCCTCACTTGTTAACGCCATTTTTTCTTCATAATCATCCTTGGATGAAGAACCATCTCATGTGCTCCTCCTAATCTCCTTCTGCATGAGATTCGACCACAGTCATTCCCAATCCAGCTATTTCTCCCTTCCATTCACAAAGTCCTGATAGCTATTCCAGCTCTTTGGAAGGCCAAGGAGAGCGAGGCTCACCATATCATCATCGGCAGTAGTTATTCCCACACTACCGAACTCATCTCTGCAATTGGTGAGCTTGTTCAGATATGTGGAAATAGTATCGCCCTTCTCCATCTTAATTCTTCGAAGCTTATCCTTGAGCGCCAATTTCCTCTAGTTGCTACTATTCTGGTAAAGGTCCTTTAATGTCTTCCACATTGAATATGGAGTGTCCTTCCCATGGAAACTCGAGACAATATGGTCTCGAACTCCCTCAAGGATGATTCGTCTCGCCCTCGCCACACACTTCTTCCACTCAGCGAACTCTTGTGCATTAGTTGAACCTGGCTTTGGGATTTCTTAATCCATGAAATCCTTCAAGTCGTTGTCTTCTAATACATCCTCCATGTGATCTTTCCATGCTATGTAATTTGAGCTGCCTTCCAAGGCATACTCGAGTCTCAAGCCATAGAATGCCATTGGCCAACCTTGAAGCATGATAAGAATTCGATTTGCACCTGCAACCTCGAACTTCAAACTTCAAATTCTCTTCTCCGTATACATTTCACTGCTCCAATAATCCTGGCTCTGATACCATGTAGAAATTTCTCTATAGATCAGCTAGCTCTAATACCATGTAGAAATTTCTCTATAGATCAGCTAGTTCTGATACCATGTACAAATTCTGCAAATTCTCTACAAATCCCACTCTAATACCATATAGAAAATCTGATTGTAGATTAACCCGATAATGCAATATACCAAATCAAAATACTATAATCTACTTCTACTATCAATTTTCTTTGCAGAAGCTTAAATATTGAGCAAG